>CM059782.1:33199952-34399952 GCA_030435695.1 Brachymystax lenok tsinlingensis
TATGCATAAATTATGAACAGAGAGTATCAGTAGCGTAAAAGAGGGGTTGGCGGGTGGCGGGACACAATACAGATAGCCCGATTAGCTAATGTGCGGGGGCACTGGTTGGTCTGGCCAATTGAGGTAGTATGTACATGAATGTATAGTTAAAGTGACTATACATATATGATAAACAGAAAGTAGCAGCAGCGGGGGGCACAATGCAAATAGTCCGGGTAGCCATTTGATTACCTGTTCAGGAGTCTTATGGCTTGGGGGTAAAAACTGTTGAGAAACCTTTTCGTCCTAGACTTGGCACTCCGGTACCGCTTGCCATGCGGTAGTAGAGAGAACAGTCTATGACCGGGGTGGCTGGGGTCTTTGACAATTTTTAGGGCCTTCCTCTGACACCGCCTGGTGTAGAGGTCCTGGATGGCAGGCAGCTTAGCCCCAGTGATGTACTGGGCCGTACCCACTACCCTCTGTAGTGCCTTGCGGTCAGAGGCGGAGCAATTGCCGTACCAGGCAGTGATGCAACAAGTCAAGATGCTCTCGATGTTGCAGCTGTAGATCCTTTTGAGGATCTGAGGACCCATGCCAAATCTTTTTAGTTTTCTGAGGGGTAATAGGCTTTGTCGTGCCCTCTTCACAACTGTCTTTGTGTGTTTGGACCATTCTAGTTTGTTGGTGATGTGGACACCAAGGAACTTGAACCTCTCAACCTGCTCCACTACAGCCCCGTCGATGAGAATGGGAGCGTGCTCAGTCCTCCTTTTCCTGTAGTCCACAATCATCTCCTTAGTCTTGGTTACGCTGAGGCATAGGTTGTTATTCTGGCACCACCCAGACAGATTTCTGAATTCCTCCCTATAGGCTGTCTCGTCGTTGTCGGTGATCAGGCCTACCACTGTTGTGTCGTCTGCAAACTTAATGATGGTGTTGGAGTCGTGCCTAGCCATGCAGTTGTGGGTGCACATGGAGTACAGGAGGGGACAGAGCACGCACCCCTGGAGGGCTCCAGTGTTGAGGATCAGAGTTTCAGATGTGTTGCTACCTACCCTCACCACCTGGGGGCGTCCCGTCAGGAAGTCCAGGATCCAGTTGCAGAGGGAGGTGTTTAGTCCCAGGGTCCTTAGCTTAGTGATGAGCTTTGAGGGTACTATGGTGTTGAACACTGAGCTGTAGTCAATGAATACCATTCTCACATAGGTGCTCCTTTTGTCCAGGTGGGAAAGGGCAGTGTGGAATGCAATAGAAATTGTATAATCTGTGGATCTGTTTGGGCGGTATGCAAATTGGAGTGGGTCTAGGATTTCTGGGATAATGGTGTTGATGTGAGCCATTACCAACCTTTCAAAGCACTTCATGGCTACGGACGTGAGTGCTACGGGTCTGTAGTCATTTAGGATGTTTGCCTTAGTGTTCTTGGGCGCAGGGACTATGGTGTCTGCTTGAAACATGTTGGTATTACAGACTCAATCAGGGACAGTTGAAAATGTCAGTGAAGACACCTGCCAGTTGGTCAGCACATGCCCGGAGTACACGTCCTGGTAATCCGTCTGGCCCCGCAGCCTTGTGAATGTTGACCTGTTTAAAGGTCTTACTCACATCGGCTACGGAGAGCGTGATCACACTGTCTTCCGGAACAGCTGATGCGCTCATGCATGCCTCAGTGTTGCTTGCCTCGAAGCGAGCATAGAAGTGATTTAGCTCGTCTGGTAGACTCATGTCACTGGGCACCTCGCGGCTGTGCTTCCCTTTGTAGTCTGTAATAGTTTGCAAGTCCTGCCACATAATACGAGCGTTGGAGCCGGTGTAGTACGATTCAATCTTAGCCCTGTATTGACGCTTTGCCTGTTTGATGGTTCGTTGCAGGGCATGGCAGGATTTCTTATAAGCTTCCGGGTTAGAGTCCTGCACCTTGAAAGTTAGAGTCCTGCACCAGCTCTACTTTTTAGCTTGAATGTTGCCATGGCTTCTGGTTGGGGTATGGTGACTGAGACAGCCATGGTATATGGTTTACATCGTTTTCATGCTCATCAAGCCATTCAGTGACCACTCATGCCCTGTGGATGGGGGGAAATGTCATCCTATGGAGGCATGACCCTAAGAATGATGGGATAGTATTTGCTTAATTAACTCAGGAACCACACCTGTGTGGAAGCACATGCTTTTAATATACTTTGCGTCCATCATTTATTTAAGAGTTTCCATTATTTTGGCAGATTTTCGCCTAAATGCTTTTCCACTGAGGGTTGTCACCGGTTTGTACCTGTGAGCTGTACAGTAACTTACCTGGGAAACCTCTACACACACACACGCACACGTGGCAGAATTTCAAAGGGGTAGTCAGAGGGGAGCTTGCTGAGATGTATCATCGTCCCGTGGGTGTAAGGCAGGCGCAGCAGTGTGGAATCAAAGCTACGTTCCCAGTCTGTTACATTCACACATGATCAAAGCGCTGCGGAATACACAGGGATCCTCCTCAACTAACTGGTCCACAGAGGGATGGGCTCCCTTTATCAACGCTCTCTATATACACACACACACACACACACACACACACACACACACACACACATAGGCTATGATTGAGCTCGGAGGGAGTGTGTGTGTCAGTGCCTCCTCAATTGTTCTTGTCTGTATTGTAGTTCTCTGATGCCCCCTGCTGACTCTTTAAAGGAATCACATCCATGTGACTGGTGCGTCGTCCCAAATGGAAGGGCTCTGGTCAAAAGTATTGCACTATGTAGAATAGGGTGCCATTTGGTTGGGACGCACACTGAAGTCAGTCTTACGGTGTAGGAACACAAACTTGAGTTGCCATTTCCTTTGATTACCGTCTGAGATTTTAACCAAACAAACTAGGCCCCGTTCAGTTGGATCAGTCAATAACAGCACGTAGTCACTGTTATCCACGTAGCCACCCGAACAAGCAAATCTTTTCTACCTAATCCTCAACTTTTGTTTGTCTGGAACTGAAGCGTGGGAAAACTTCTGCCCTGACCAAAATTCTGCCGCTGTGCCAGTTACATTTTAAGCTGTCCCCTGGCTGGTAGACCCGACATTCGGTGTTACCTTGTCAGCACTTGTAGTTTTTAAAGTGCGTAGCCTGTCATTAACACGTGTTTGTATTTTGTGTGTTGGTGCGCGTGTACAGAGGTCGCGGTCGGCATTCTCCCTGACCAGTGATGACTCTCCAGAGAAGGTCACTGAGGCACTAATGGGGGCGGGGGCAGGGGGGCGGGGTACAGGACTACGCCTCTCTGAAGAAGGAGACGGCCAGGGCCTCCTCACTGCCCAGCTGGAAGAGTGTGGACCGCCTGGACAACTCCAGTAAGACACACTGAAACACGGATCCTTCATACAGTCTCACACACACACACATTAGAGACAGAAATACGTCCATTGGCAGTCAGACACAGAACACTCTACACTCAACCCAGAGACATGCCCATACTGTTACACGCAAAGACATGTCAGTCATTTCACCTCTCTTATTTGTACAGTGAACTACAGTATGTTACATGCAACAGGACAATTCCATACCGCTAAGCTCACAGGAAGAATGCTGTGTTTGTCACACATGTAAAGTTTATATATGTTTGTCTGTGCTTGCATGTACAGGTGCGTCTTCGGTGCTGCAGAGCCCTGACGGGAACTGGATTGCGCTGCAGAGCTCTCAGCACTCCCGTCCCAGCCTACTGGCCAAGAGAAAGTCGCTGGTGTTCAGCGTCCTGGAGAAAGAGTCTGGCGTGGTCTCGGCCTATGACGAGATGGGCTTTGATTCCGATCAGGAGAACGACGAGGGGGACTGGGGGGCCGCGCTCCGCCAGTTCCGCCGGAAACTCTCAGACGAGACGTACTACACGGACTCCCAACACGACCCGGAGTGGACGTACACCCCTGTCCACCTCCCGGTCACCTCGCCCTCCTCGGGCCAGTACACCAACACTGAGACCATCAACTCTGACTCAGAGTCCTCTTCTGTACCCTCCGCCCGCCCCCGCAAACCCCTCTATAACGTGATGAAAAACAAAGGCCCTAACTCGGACCCGCATCTTCATCCCCAGCAGGCTCAGTACCACCATCATCATCAACACCAGAACTTCCCCTCGTACCCGCTCCACCCGGAGGCGTTGGATGTGAACTTTAACCCCAAGGTGACTGGGGATAGTAGCGAGGCAGAGGACAGCATGCAGAGTGACCAGGTCAGGAGGTCGCGGAGACGCAGGAAGAGCAAGAGGGAAGCGTCGGGGAACCAGGCCCACACACAGACACGCACGCAGCCCCTCTACGCACAATCTGTACAGGTGGGAGGACGACACTCACAAAGCCTTGAGGACGGTTTAACTTGCAATGACTGTGTGGTTGTCTTACCTTAGTTGAACGCACTGACAGTAAGTCAGAAGAAGGTAACAGGTGATTTTATTACAGTGGTTAAGATGGATTTTCATTGTGTTCCATGTGTTCCGCCTAGTGGAGCTTTTTGGTACTTAGAAAGACTGTACGGAAACGGGAAGTAGAGTAGTCGTTCAGCATACAGAGAAGCAGCTAAAAACAACACTATGGTACAGGTCTTTCAGTGCAGTTATGTCTTGTCACGCTTCAGCCTCGGAAAATAAAGCTAACAAGTAAGTCTTCGATAAAACTCCCAAGGCGTGACTTTTCTTGAATGACTTAGTCGTTAGCTATCTGTCTAGTTTTGCATGGGAAGGCAACTCCAGGACAGAATAGTCACTCTGCTGACAGTGTCCGCTAAATCAGGGTTTCCCAAACTCGGTCCTGGGGCCCCCACTAGGGTTCGCGTTTTTTGCCGGCAAAAAAAACAAAAAACGTGCACAGGGTGCTAAATTACTCAAAATTACTCCAATGTGAAGATATGGAGCGTGTAGCAGCTACACCAATCTCGTTCTCATTTCTCATTTACAGAAGTAGATTCAGCTACAGAGATTTTAGATTTATAATCATCTTTACTCCACCACCTTCTAGTTGTTATAAATGTCTGGAAAAAAATTGGTCAACCCTCGTAAGACTATTGAGAAACATTTCCACAACACTGTGGCAGAAAACGACCATCTTTTTTTCATAAAGAAAGAATAAGGTCTCTCTCCCTATTACTTTTTTTATTCTCTCCCTTGCTCTCTCTCTCTTCTGCGCTCTCTCTCTGTCTCTCTCTGTCACTCTCTTCCTCTCTCCATCCTTAGGAGAACAGTTCCCTGCTGAACGACCTGTTGAAGAGGGGCATGAGTGAGGAGATGGCCGCCCCTGATGTGGTGCCCATCCCCAAAGCCTCCTCTGAGGCCATGACCCCCGAGGACCAGGACACTGTGGCCCCTAACTCTGTGGCCCCTAGCCCCCGCAACCCCATGGCCCCTGAGCCCCTGTCCACCAGCAGCACTGGGCCGGGCTCCGGAGACACACTGGAGCAGAAGCTCCGCTCCAAAGTGAGCCAGCTGGTTGGACGAGCCAAAAGCAAAGAAGTAGTGAGCTCATCCGAGGACGAGCCAATCAAAAGTCCTGGAGGGAGAGACCGAGAAAGTGACAGACCGAAAGAGAAGCTGAGGCAGAATGAGAGAGACGGAGATCGGCAGAGACAGAGTGAGAGACCGAGAGACAGACCGAGCAGTAAAAGTCAGGATAGGGCGAAGAGAGAGACAATCGAGTCAGTGAAAGGGCCGGAACTGAAAGAGAGAGAGAGACTAACGGAAAGGCCGACATTAAGAGAGGAGGAGAGAGTGAAGGAGAGGAGGTTGGGGAGAGGAGGAAAGAGTTTGGAAGAGAAAGTAGATGACAGAGAAGAGAAGAGAGTGGAGAAGAACAGGCAAAGTAAGAGACCACAGAGAAAAGAGGTGGACAGAAAGACCGAGAAAAAGGGGGAACAAGTGGAAGACCAAAATGAAAAGACCGGATCCACGCCCACCTTGCTTGCAATTACCCCATCTGTCCAGGAGGGGGTGCTGTGTGACGGGCAGGTGAGCAGAGAGAGGCGGAACAGGAACTAATTGTTTCATATTTCACTTTAACAATAGAGTTGGATAGAGGGCCACATCTAGGGATATGTGCAGGATAGGGATACTTGGCCCAAAGCCTGTTTTACCATGGGTAAGATAGGAGATGAGCGCTCTAGTACATCTATGGCTCTATGGCTATAGCCTACCATCAATGTCCTGTTTGTCCTCACTTAAACACGGCAGGGGGATACCCTTAGTTATTTTTCAATCGGATCTTAGACTGTCACCGTATCGTACTCCTACGTCTCATTTCTCTCATTCTCATGTATTTCCCCTGCCTTTCTTCTGTCTGTACCTTCTACTCATCCCTAACCTCTTTCTCCCTCCTCGCCTACCTCTTCTCAACTCTTCTCATCTATATGTTGCTGTGCCATCCATGTCCCACCTCTCTCCTTCTCCCTTTCTCCTGTCTGTCTCTCCGTCCGTCCGTCCGTCTGTCTGTCCGTCCGTGCGGGTCTATCTTGTCTGTCAGGAGGGGCAGAATTGGCTGGAACTACAGCAGAGGCTACAGTTGCTCTCCTCTCTCTTACAGCAGGTGAGATCTACTGTCTCTATAACACAGGCCCCCGGTCAGGACATCACAGACACACACGGGCACACGTATGGGCACGCACACACACACACACTCACACACGCACGCACGCACGCACACATACATAGACCTTCTATGCAACATGAGTCATGACTAACAGTCCCAAACTTAACATTCACATGATACAACACCAAAACTATCAAATTACACATGCACCTATCTGATGATTCCTCCTTTTACAATGCTTACTCACACATGTATGTTATCCCATCTAAGTATTAAATCATAATGTGTCTCTGTCCCGTCATACCCACAGTAACCAACATTGTTCCTCCAATTGCATGTTTCCCATCTCTGATGGATGTCAGTAAATGATACCTTCCAAAGTTAAGCAAAACGACATTTTTAAATTGGATATTTACTTCCCGTAGTCTTCCTGTAGCATGACATTCCATGTTTCTTTGCACTTCAACATGCTCTTACAGCGTTGTATTTGTATTCGATTTTTTTCACACACTGTCACAAGTAAGGCATCGTCAAATGAGACAAGGTTGTTTTGCCAGGGACCATAATGGTATTAGTCACTCTCTCTCTCTCTCTCTCTCTGCTCTACTTCAGTTGTTTGTGTCCCAAATAGCACCCTATTCCTTATGCAGTGCACTAAATGTAGGGTATAGGGTACCATTTGTGACGCCGATTTGTTCTTAACTAGATGTGGCCTATTTTAGGGACTTCTGGACACTTCTAAATGTTATTCAAAGCCACTAAGAATAGATGGGGAGTGAAAGAGGGAGTGAAATAACTGAGTGAAAAGCTGATGGCGCTGGATTCAATTTAGACATACGAAGCCGATTGCATTAGCTAATATACTTGTTTCCTTTGTGGTGCTTTTCTCTTTTATTCTTCTTTCAATACATTTTAGACATCTGTAAAGGGCAGAGGCTGGTTGTATGAATGGCAGTTACATAAAAGGTGTGAAACCACCAGTGGTGTAAAGTACTTAAGTACAAATACTTTAAAGTACTAATAAGTATTTTTTGTGGTATCTGTACTTTACCATTTATATTTCTGACAACTTTTCCTTTTACTCCACTACATTTGTAAAGAAAATATTGACATTTTACCGGACATCCATAAGTACTCGTTACATTTCGAGGCTCAGGCAGGACAGCAATATGGTCCATTTCACGCACCCATCAATAGAACGTGTTGTCATCCCTACTGCCTCTGATCTGGCGCTCACTAAACACAAATACTGCGTTTGTAAATTATGCCTGAGTCTTGGAGTGTGCCCCTGTATGTCCATAAATGTACAAAAACAAGAATATCGTGCCATCTAGTTTGTTTAATATAAGGAATTTGATGTATAGCATTTACTTTCGTTTATTATTTTTACTCAAGTATGACAATTTAGTACTTTTTCCACCACTGCACTTAAGTATATTTAAAACCAGATACTTTAGTATTTTATTAGGTGACTTTCACTTTTAATTGAGTCATTTTCTATGACAATTGAGTACTTTTTCCACCACTGGAAACCACAGCTCTCCATTTGAGGTACAGTCAAGAGATAAATATGGATGGATGTATATACCATGGTGTCCCACGCACTACTAAAAGCCTTCTCTGGAATGGGGTGCTAATCTGGGTAAAGTCATGTCCATTTTGTATTCCTAAAGATGAAAAGTGACAGCATCGTCTTCCACAAATGACCGCAACGAGAACGTTTTAAAATCCACGGTGCTCTTGTTTCCGTTTTTAAAAAGCCAACGTATTCAATTGGTATAAATAAGAGCACCACGGATTTTAAAACGTTCTCGTTGCGGCCGTTTGTGGAAGTTGTTGTCACCTTTCCTCTTTTGGAATAACAAGGACACTGAAGTATATCTGCACAACTCTCCACCTGTTTGAGATGTGACTAAAGTGTTCAGAAGTGTAGATCTGCGGCATGTTCATGAAGCCCAAGTGTAACCCATGGGGACGTGTGAAACGTACTCCTCGGCTGTAAGTTTCCAGCTTGCGTCGCATTGTTGACTTGCTTTTGAGGTGGCACGATCGGCTGAGACGCTTGCAGGAGCACGGTCACGTGTGTTTGTTGAGGCGGCGATCACGAGTTCGCGCCAGGTATGGGCCCAAATTGGGAGGAAATGGCACTCGCTAAGCGAGCAGCGTTGACGTCCTTTGCGCAAGCACACACTGCATGGTAGCTCAGGAATGCTAGTGTGGGTGCACTTTCTATAGTGCTTTCTAAACACAAATGTCGCAGTAGGAATTGGAGCCATGTGATAATGATGTCTCTTTGTAATGGAGGTGATGGCCAAAACCCTCACTCCGGCTGCCATTCTCCATCGACCTACTCAGTCAGTACCGTAACCCTTTGCTCTCTAAGTCACCGCCGAGTGTTCAAAAAGGAGCCGTCTCTCGTCTCATCTCCGACACAAGTGCCGCCCACTAACACCCACACTGTACCTTTCCTTTTCGAAGCCCACGCACGTCGCTAGATAGCTGACGCGTCTTAGAGAGAGAGAAAGCGGGTGGATCAATGCACTCATTAGTTCCACAGATCAAAGCGTCAAGCCAATGATTAACTCAATATTGAATTACATCTATCTCTCTCCTCCTCTCTCTTCCCTCTCTCCTTGTCATCTGTTCAGATGCACTGATCTTGTTTGTACTTTACAGTTGGAGTGTGGTTTGTTATGCCGTGTAGGTTCAAGCCGAGACTGCACTTTAATTTGCCTCCTGTTAGGTCCACTGTCACCCTTGCATGACCTCTATAACTATAAACCTATTAAATAGCAGAGTCTACTAATAGAAAAGGTCAACCGCTCTCCTCCTCTTCCACCTGAAACCTCACACTCTTCTTCCTCACACTGTTTTTCCTCCCCCTGATCACTCCTTGCAGGTCGAGCGTGAGTCGTGATGTGTGTCTGTGTGTGTGTTGATTGGAGGTGTAAAAGCTGTGTGTGTGTCACTGACTGACTTCGTCTGTCATTGTCATTGAGGACCATGCTGTCAACATCTCACTCGAACCCTCCTCTTCTCTGTTTCATATTTGTTTTTTACTCACTAATGGTAGTCTTTGTGCCTATGACTCGTGTGTGTGTGTGTGTGTGTGTGTGTGTGTGTGTGTGTGTGTAACAGAAGTACTCGGCTGCATCTCTGTGCAGTATCACCACAGAGGTCCTGAAGGTGCTCAACGCTACCGAGGAGCTGATTGGTGAGGCAGGGGGCGATAGCGTCACCCCCTCAGAGTGCATGAGCGCGTCTGAATCCTTCTCCAGCAGCTTAGAGACCAGGGGAGCTGGACCAGAAACTCACCAAGATGGAGGAAAACGTAAGAACCACAGCCTACCGTTGAAGTCGGAAGTTTACATACACCTTTAGCCAGTTACATTTAAACTCAGATTTTCACTTTTTATGACATTAAATCCTAGTAAAGATTCCCTGTCTTAGGTCAGTTAGGATCACCACTTTATTTTAAGAATGTGAAATGTCAGAATAATAGTAGAGAGAATTATTTCTTTCAGCTTTTATTTCTTTCATCACATTCCCAGTGGGTCAGAAGTTTACATACACTCAATTAGTATTTGGTAGCATTGCCTTTAAATTGTTTAACCTGGGTCAAACGTTTCCGGGTAGCCTTCCACAAGCTTCCCACAATAAGTTGGGTGTATTTTGGCCCATTCCACCTGACAGAGCTGGTGTAACTGATCAGGTTTGTAGGCCTCCTTGCTCGCACACGCTTTTTCAGTTCTGCCCACAAATGTTATATAGGAAGCCATTTTGCCACAACTTTGGAAGTATGCTTGGGGTCATTGTCCATTTGGAAGACCCATTTGCAACCAAGCTTTACCTTCCTGACTGATGTCTTGAGATGTTGCTTCAATATATCCACATCATTTTCCTTACTCATGATGCCATCTATTTTGTGAAGTGCACCAGTCCCTCCTGCAGCAAAGCACCCCCACAACATGATGCTGCCACCCCCGTGCTTCACAGTTGGGATGGGGTTCTTCGGCTTGCAAGCCTCCCCCTTTTTCCTCCAAACATAACGATGTTCATTATGTCCAAACAGTTCTATTTTGTTTAATCAGACCAGAGGACATTTCTCCAAAAAGTACGATCTTTGTCCCCATGTGCAGTTGCAAACCGTAGTCTGGCTTTTTTATGGCGGTTTTGGAGCAGTGGCTTCTTCCTTGCATGTAGGACTTGTTTTACTGTGGATATAGATACTTTTGTACCTGTTTCCTCCAGCATCTTCACAAGGTCCTTTGCTGTTGTTCTGGGATTGATTTGCACTTTTCGCACCAAAGTACGTTCATCTCTAGGAAACAGAGCGTGTCTCCATCCTGAGCGCTATGACGGCAGCGTGGTCCCATGGTGTTTGTACTTGCGTACTATTGTTTGTACAGATGAACGTGGTACCTTCAGGCGTTTGGAAATTGCTCCCAAGGATGAACTAGACTTGTGGAGGTCTACAGTTTTTTTTTCTGAGGTCTTGGCTGATTTCTTTTGATTTTCCTATGATGTCAAGCAAAGACGCACTGAGTTTGAAGTTAGGCCTTGAAATACATCCACAGGTACACCTCCAATTTACTCAAATTATGTCAATTAGCCTATCAGAAGCTTTTAAAGCCATGACATAATTTTCCGGAATTTTCAATCTGTTAAAGGCGCAGTCAACTTAGTGTATGTAACCCACTGGAATTGTGATACTGTAAACAATTGTTGGAAAAATTGCTTGTCATGCACAAAGTAGATGTCCTAACCCACTTTCCAAAACTATAGTTTGTTAACAAGGAATTTGTGGAGTTGTTGAAAAACAAGTTTTAATGACTCCAACCTAAGTGTGTGTAAACTTCCGACTTCAACTGTACGTACATCTGAATGTTGGTGGTTGTCACTATCTGGCCACACTAGAAAGGACCAAAGTGCAACGCTTTCTAAACCCAAAACGTAATCCTTACCCTAACCACAACCATAACACTCGATCAAGAGAATAGATAACTTGCCGGTCTGAAGTCACTATCTGAGCCACTTTTGTCCATCTTAGCATGACCATATAGTGACTACAACCTGTATTATTTAATTTAATGTAGAGGCTTAACAAGACAGGCCCTAGGATCCCAACATGTGGGATCCCAATATTGTTATGCTCAGCACCTGTGCCCATTGAGCTCTCCTGTAACATGTGACTTGTCCCTCCAGGTGTACCTGGCTGCGGGGGCGGTGTACGGCCTGGAGGGGGCACTGGGGGACCTGGAAGAGGTGGCCCGGGACATCAGCAGTGGCACCTCAGACAGAGAGCTGGCCTTCCTGGAGGACCAGGTGGCCACTGCCGCCACCCAGGTGCAGCAGTCCGAGCTCCAGGTAGGGGGTCCATTCATATCCAAAACGCCCAGTTGTTTCAATGGCTGTGTTCCATGCTGATTACATTGCAGATGCATGTCAGATTTCACAGCGCTTGTATAGGTGTTTGACATATGAGCCAACCACATCTTCTTTTGTCGTATACAGTATGTTTAAGCTATTTTCTGACTTTATTGAGCAAAAAGAGAGAGAGAGAGGATGACAGTGCGGAAAGATAGTTTGTGTCAAAGGGAAGTAGGTTGGCATGTGTCCCGGAACGCTGCGTCTTAGACCACTAGATCACCCTAGGCTACCAACCAGATGTTATGATATAGCAATTTGATGCCCAACTGTGCAGTCGATGACGTGGCACATCTACGATGTGGTCGGCCTGGAACGCAACCAAGGTCTGATGGTCCTGTTAGAATGCAGGCTTAAATGTGGAGACTGGAGATAGTGTGAAGGATATGCCATTGTATTTCACTGGTGTCTTCTAAATGGTCCTTTGGTAGCAAAGTGAATTGAAATGATCTGTTAGCCTGAGCCTTGATCTACACTACACGTACAGCAAATATAGTTTTACTTCAGGTGCGATATCCTTTTTCTGAATTGTTTTTCCATCTTCCTTCTCCAGATATCAGACATCGAGGTGAGGATATTATCTTTAAAAACAGCTGGACTGAATGTCACCTCCTGCAATCGTTTCTCCAAGTTCCCCAAGCCAAAACCCAAGGTAGTGTTATTCCACCTTACAATTATTACACACAAACACAGTCTAATGGCCACTGTACTCATATACTGTTCCTCTGCAGCCTCAAACCCTCGACACATCACGTCAACAGAGGAGAAAGCTACCTGCCCCTCCAGCCAAAGGTAACAGACTTGTTGAAATGCTCACAAAGAAAACCTGGTTTGCTTCTGAACAATTTGTTTAGTTCTATTTAATCTATCGACGCCTCCATTTCCATTTTCTACTTTTGTTTAATTAAGTTTATAGGGTTGACTCCCCTTGTTGATTGGAAAAGAACCAGGGCGCAAAATGACCCAAACGTTGTCACTTCATAAAACTCAAATCTTTCAGACTGTGTAATGTCACACTGTCTCATGGAGTAGTTTTGCCTTTCAGCAGTCGTAAAACACACACACACTCACCCTCTTAATGCGTTCAAGTGCGTTTTACATCCATCTTGGCTCACATCACTGTGGCAAGAGTAACGCCCTTTTCCGTGTGTGGATGTTGGATTGGGGGACTTGTATTCACACTTGGAAGGCTAACATCACACATTTGGATCTAAAGGAAGAGATTGAATGGATGCCAGACTAAATGCACCAGCTAGAGAGGGAAGAAAGAGAAAGGTTCCATTAGGAAAGAGAGACGGAGCACAGAGAATAAGAGCCGAATCCTACGGCTGCGTCATCAACCAATGGGACACACTCCTTTTCATGTTTAATAATTATTTCATTAATTATTAATGGTGGTTTTGTTTCTGTTTGGCGCCATCAAGCAGCCTCACCGTGTCAGTGATTCACTCTGTTTTTTAACTTTAGTCTCAAAGAAAAGCCCAGTCTCATAGTCATATAGTATTGATTTCAGAAAGGGATCGACAGAGTGTCTTTTAAAGAGATCGTCGTTAGATTAGAGCTTATGTAATTAGTCTTTCAGGAAGGGGTGCATGTTTACTGTTTCTATCTCTGTCTGGGGAACTTCTCAATTTTATGCCAACTTCTGATTTAAATACGACCAAATAGTGTAACAAAACTTGAAGGACACCTGCTCTTTCCTTTCCATAGAGTGACCAGGTGAATCCAGGTGAAAGCTATGATCCCTTACTGATGTCACTTGTTAAATCCACTTCAATCAGTGTAGATGAAGGAGAGGACACAAGTTAGTTCAAGAAGGAGACAATTATCTTGAGACAATTGAGACATGTATTGTGTATGTGTGCCATTCAGAGGGTGACTGGGCAAGGCAAAATATTTAGGTGTCTTCGAACGGTGTATGGTAGTAGGTGCCAGGCGCACCGGTTTGTGTCAAAAACTGCTACGCTGCTGGGTTTTTCACGCTCAACAGTTTCCCAGGTGTATCAAGACTGACCCACCACCCGAAGGATATCCAGCCAACTTGACACAATTGTGGGAAACATTGGAGTCAACATGGGCCAGAATCCCTGTGGAACACTTTCGACACCTTGTGGAGTCCATGCCCCGACGACTTGAGGCGGTTCTGAGGGCAAAAGGAGTGGGATGCAACGCAAAATTAGGACGGTGTTCTTAATGTTTGGTGCACTCAGTGTACATGCAATGTAAACTACATTTACGTTATACTATGTCATAGCTTCATTTGTCATTTTGACTATTGAATACCTTCCTTACCTGAATAGCTCAAGTATATGTCTATGTATTTCCTGGTCTTCTTCCAGATAAGGAGTCTGAGCAGCAGGTGAGAGCACTTCAGCTGTAGTGACATACAGACAGCACAAAAAGTCCCTCGAGGGCCCCCCAGGACCCGTGGACACCCTCTCCAATCCAGTGCCTTGATCCAGCGTCCGTTTCGGGCTACGCAGGGACTAACACCTGCCCTGTGCACGCCACCCAGCGCTCTCCTCAGCCAGGCACTTCCCCATCCTGTCACCCCCTAAAAACGACCCCATACCCTGCCTCCCCAGCCCAGGATTGACCCAACTCCTGGCCCATCCTACTCCATCCGCCCCCCTGGGCCTCACTCGCTGTAACCACCACACCGCGACACCCACAACGTGGTGGGTTGATAGACGGCATGTCTCTGCCTTAAAATCAACATAAGAACACTCCTCACCGAGACAACTCACTGTCTTACGATCAAAAGAAGACGTAACTTCAGAGTCATTGTAGTACAGAAAATAAAAAACCTCTGTCAGTCTTTTTTTCTAACTGTTTGCAAGAATGTTGTAGGTGTTTGAACTAATGTACAATGAAGATGTGAAAAAAACACGTGAAAATTTGGTACATGTCCCTAAAGAGGCTCACCCATGTTTTATACTACTGTTTTCCTTTCTCTCGCTGATGAAATGTCATGAGGAATTGTAGAGCAGATACTGAGCTTGTTCAATGTTGCCATTTTATTATTATTTCTGTGTAAAGACTCAAAAGTAATCATTTCCTTGAAACTAGCAAATAACAATCCTCGTTCACTAAGATATGGTCTGATGTTTTTCAAATTTTAGAGGAGAAGATTACTTGAAAAAACATCTGGTGTCCTCTCCCGTTCCTTAATTAAGAATTGTCATTAAGGTAACAAGTGAACACACCTCAACCTTTTGAAGGAGGTGATTTTGTGATTACCTAATTACTCTTGTGCTTAGTTACCATATTTGGAGAAAGTTTGCTATATTACTTGTAATGAAACATTTACATTTAATTCCATTTACAAATAATGAAGCATTTATCACACAAATAGACTACCTATCTGTAAAGCATTTATGAACCCAAACAAGCCATGAATTGACAAAATGAACACGTGTTTCTTACCAAATAAAAGCACCTGTCTATGAAATTGTCACCATTCTAAGTCATTTGTTGTTGTTATTTTTATATTTCATTTATTTCAGCTTTGTGGCCTTTATTTGGCATAGATGCTGATTCTCACCTGTGCTGTATGGCTCCAGTAATGAATTGTACATTGTGTTAAATATCTTGTAAAGATTTATACATAATGAAGTCTACTGGGCTGTATGACAAAATGCCATGAAAACCATGATTTTATTACAAGCAACTGAATTTTTTACTTTTCACGATTGTTATTAGTTTTACTAAAACAAAGTGGGCGGAAAATGGTGTAAGCTTTCTCCCCCTCTGAAAGCTTTTCTCATCCGTTATGTCTGAAAGCGTGTCATGCCTCCTTCTTCGAAGTGCTTTTACATGTATGGCTGCGTTAAATGTGTGATTTTTAAAGTTGATCATGTTATTCATATTCATGATAAAATGGGAGATGCTAGAAATAGTAGTTGATGCAGCTTGTGACATTACTCCAAAGAGTCTTGAGAGCTAGGGCTGTTTTTATCAAGCGTCTCGTTGTAGGAGTACTGATCTAGGATCAGATCTTCCCTGTCCATGTAACTGTATTCCTCGTGATCTACAAATACAGGCCCTGCTCTTTAGTATTATTATAGAGTATATGAAATACAAGGTTGCGTAGGGTTCTGTTCCTACCTACTGCTCAGTAATTACAGGTAAAATAGTATGATGTTTGCTTTGGTCCAGGGTGTTATGCGCTGCCTTTTTGTCTGGCCGCACATAACACCCTGGACCAGAACTAGTATAAAGTGGCATCTAGTTGTCCTTTGATACCATAGGTTATTCCCATACCTATGGACGGCTGTTGTTTTTAGATGATATTTGATTCTATTAGATTCTATTTGAACACTGTCCACTGGTGAGACCATCTATTCATCCTATGATCGCATTTTGCAGGTTTTGCAGATCTTTCCTGTATGTTGTCGTTGTTCCTGGAGGTGTGTTGTGTATAAAGGCATGTTAAATAGATGTACAAAATTCTCATGAGAAGCACAGCCAAGGGGGTCATTATTATCAATGTCCTGTATTTTTATATGGTAAAATCTCACCTCAGAATTTGTTTATATATATATATGTAAAAAATGGATATGACATATAAGATAATTGCCCAATCATAAACTTGATCCTTCTGTGTTGTCTGTGGGAGACTGTGCAACCTAGCTGCCATCATGACTGAATGGCTGCAGTGAAGTTCACTATGCACAGCTCCGATGGAGTATTCACTCATGTGCAATCGTTTGTTGCAATCCATATCATGTGTTGGGGGAAAATATTAAGAAGCAAAAAATGTATTCTCTGTGTGCCAAATTGCTCTGAATGAGAAAAAGTGTAATACTAAATGAATAAAAGTGTGCATATCTGAATGACCTCTGGAGTTTCCTGTCATTCCTAACCTTTGGGAATTGGGGAGGCAGGGCAGCCGAGTGGTTAGAGCGTTGGACTAGTAAACCGAAAGGTTGCAAGTTCAAGTCCCCGAGCTGACAAGGTATAACTCTGTCGTTCTGCCCCTGAACAAGCAGTTAACCCACTGTTCCTAGGCCGTCATTGAAAATAAGAATTTGTTCTTAACTGACTTGCCTAGTGAAATAAAGGGAAAAAAATTACCTTGGGAATGAATAATGTATTACTTATGTTACAAAGAAAATCCCTTGATCAGCAATATTCATACCTATTTACCTCATGGTAAAAGAAAAAGGACCCGCTAATTCACCGAAAGATTCATATTGGAATTTGAGCATCTTTACATTTCTCTTGATTTACGTCCTGCTTTTCAGTAAACAATCACCGGTAACAGCACCAATCTACCAAAAACATAGTTAGAGACATCTTAATTTATTAATCAATATAGATTGCATTTCTCAGTATGTACAGAATACAACTTATTTTTTGGGTCAGCCAGTTTAGAGGTCCCTTCGAGTAAGACATAGGCTTCAGAGCAAACCTTGAGAAGACGAAAGACAGGAAGGAAGAAAGAAAATGAGAAAGAGACCGAGAAAGGGGGACAATCCTTGATTAAATTAAAAAAAGACACGTTCACAGACACAGACGGTGGGTGGCAAGCAGCAAGGTGAGCATGTTGTCACGGTAACCAGTCGGCGTCCTCCCCTCCCAGTGTCTTCCCGAGGCTCTCCTGGTTCCTGATGGTGTTGAGGAGAAGCTCCAGGGTGTTTACCACATATTCAGGGTGTCTGAGCCCACCGCTGCCCCCTCCTCTGCTCTGCCTCTTCCCAAATCGCCCGATGGGCCTCACCCCACGCCCCACGTACCACAATGGATCTATCTCTGGACCTGACAAAGAAAAGACGAGGGATGAGTGGAAGCATCAAGTTAAGGTTTGAATACATATATATATACACATATGTATGTGTATATATATATACAGTACATACACACATATACAAGCATGTGCTCGCAATCACAGACAGACACACACACTCAAACTCTCTTACAAGCACACACAAATGCCTGTCCACAAAGTAGCTTACATAGTTGTACCGTTATGCCTAAACAGTATAACACATTTGATAGTCAGACCTAATAACCTCTCATATTGCTGTTCCATAACTAGTAGTAATGTTCTAAAGGACCCAATCTTTTGGTATTGGTATGAGCACTAATGTGGTATGAACAATAACCCGGTGTGAACAATAATGTGGTGTGAACAATAACGTGGTGTGAACAATAACGTGGTATGAACAATAACGTGGTATGAACAATAACATGTATAAACAATAAGGTGGTATGATCAATAACCTGGTATGAACAATAACGTAGTATGAACAATAACCCGGAATGAACAATAAACGTGGTATGAACAATAACGTGATATGAACAATAACGTGGTATTAACAATAACGTGGTGTGAACAATAACGTGGTGTGAACAATAACGTGGTATGAACAATACCATTTAGGCTATGAACGAAACCTGGTATGAACAATACCATTTAGGCTATGAACAATAACCTGGTATGAACAATACCATTTAGGCTATGAACAATAACCTGAAAGTGGACGTCACCTTTTCATCAGACAGTGGAGGTCCTTTTACTGGATTTTAGGGTTTATAAGACAGTTAAACTGTGGTTATATAATTTATAAACACCATATCAATCATGTTAAAAACCTTAGATAATATCATGATATAACAAAATGTATTTTTAGAATCATTGTAAATCCTATCACGTTATCAGTGTGATATGTGTTACCCATTCAAAATTATGATTGTATTAGTTTATTAACACATTTTACCACACCCTTTATAAACCATTTGTAATAGGTTAGAAATCTGAAATATTATTTATATTAATTAACATACAAAAATATAATTTTATGAAACAAAATGTGCAATCCATGTGTAATATCCATATAGTCACCAATGTCACCTTTCAAGATTAAAAGCTTATAGGAGACAAATCATTAACTTTTACTCGAAAACAAAACGAGTGTCAACTTACTTCTATTGTCGACATTGTGGACGATGTGAAAGTCGTGCTCCACTGTGGTACTGTGTACGCAGGTGACCGTCGTGGAGAGCAGTAGCAGCACCGTGAGCGCAGCGGTCAGCCAGCGGGTCCCCAGGACGCACTCTCTCACCGTCACCGGGCACGCCACTCTAGTCTCAGGAATCATTGTAGATGGACAGCAAGGCACTGCACGTGGACCGTTTTGTTTTAAAACGACATAAAGGTAAATATAAATGGTTGAACCCGACTTTAGACTTGTATCAATGTAATCTTGTCCTAACTTTTCATTTAGCCTATTTCACGCGTAATTGCGCACGATTGCGTAATCTTAGAAAAGACAGATATGTCTACCAATTAATTATCTACTCTGACACAAGGTTACCTAATAACTGAATAAATAATTTATAATCCTAAATATGTGTTCACCATTTATATATAAAAGTCTAGCGGTTTGTAGACGGCACACAACTAGCTTAAACTTACTGTAAACCTTTGTAGCTTTGTAGAGGTGAGTTGGTGGAGGGTTTCCTCGTGCCAGGTTCTTCATCGGCTGTAAGGGTGTGAGTCCGAGTTTATATATTCCGGACTGCCCATGTTAGATGATGAATCAAGAACGTCACATAGGATACTCCGGTGGATAAAGTCCCCCCACCACTTCCTCCTCGTCCACTCCTTCTTACCTCTTCTTTCCTTTAAGAATAAAACAGTAATTTAATGAGGCTTTTGGGTTGGAGTTTTCCTCGGCCATGGCACGCCGCGGTGCACTCCATCAAGTAGTCAATGACATGTGGACAACATTAACTTAGTACACTGCCCGCTTTGGGGACTTCAAGTACAAGACAGTGGCCCAGAGTTGTGGAGGCGGGTATGCGTCAATCATCATGATTAGTATCGACAAGTCCTTTCGTTGTCATAGCACCAACCATATAGTGGAAAACTGATCAATGAGTATCATTTTCAGTGAATGAACTTGTGTATGTCTGATAAAATTCACTCATATTGTAATTCATTATGGGTAAACTGAAATCTGGAGCACTGGACAGTTACTTCAGTGTAACATAGTAAATGGTTATATCCTATCATAGGCCTACATTCTATGGTGATGTGCATGATTCACATACGGTACATTAACAAATTGATGAATGCAAAACGTGAGTGATCAATAAAGTGATATTCAAATCAAATCAAATGTTATTTGTCACATGCGCCTAATACAACAGGTGTAGACCATACAGTGAAATGCTTACTTACAAGCCCTTAACCAACAATGCAGTTTTAAGAAAATCCCTAAAAAAAGTAAGAGATAAGAATAACTAATAATTAAAGAGCAGCAGTAAATAACAATAGCGGGGCTGTATACAGGGGTTGCGGGTACAGAGTCAATGTACCAATGTGCGGGGGGCACCGGTGTCGAGGTAATTGAGGTAATTATGTACATGTAGGTAGAGTTATTAAAGTGGCTATGCATAGTAATAACAGAGAGTAGCAGCAGCGTATGGGGAGGGGGGAGGGTGAAAATAGTCTGGGTAGCCATGTGATTAGCTATTTGGGAGTCTTATAGCTTGGGGGTAGAAGCTGTTTAGAAGCCTCTTGGACCTAGATTTGGCGCTCCGGTACCACTTGCCATGCGGTAGCAGAGAGAACAGTCTATGACTAGGGTGGCTGGAGTCTTTGACAATTTTTTAGGGCCTTCCTCTGACACAGCCTGGTATAGAGGTCCTGGATGGCAGGAAGCTTGGCCCTGGTGATGTACTGGGCCGTACAAACTACCCTCTGTAGTGCCTTGCAGTCGGAGGCCGAACAGTTTCCATACCAGGCAGTGATGCAACAAATCAGGATACTCTCTATAGTGCAGCTGTAGAACCTTTTGAGGATCTGAGGAACCATGCAAAATATTTTCAGTCTTTTGGGGGGATTAGGTTTTTTCATGCCCTCTTCACGACTGTCTTGGTGTGCTTGGACCATATTAGTTTGTTGGTGATGTGGTTGCCAAGAAACTTGAATCTCTCAACCTGGTCCACTACATCCCCGTTGATGAGAATGGGGGTGTGCTCGGTCCTCCTTTTCCTGTAGTCCACAATCATCTCCTCTTGATCACGTTAAGGGAGAGGTTGTTGTCCTGGCACCACACGGTCAGGTCTCTGACCTACTCCCTATAGGCTGTCTCATCGTTGTCGGTGATCAGGCTTACCACTGTTGTGTCATCAGAAAACTTAATGAGGGTGTTGGAGTCGTACCTCGCCGTGCAGTCATGAGTGAACAGGGAGTACATCAGGGGACAGAGCACGCACCCCTGAGATGCCCCAGTGTTGAGGATCAGTGTGGTGGATGTGTTGTTACCTACCCTTACCACCTGGGGACGGCCCGTCAGGAAGTCCAGGATCCAGTTGCAGAAGGAGGTGTTTAGTCCCAGGGTCCTTAGCTTAGTGATGAATTTTTTAGGGCACAATGGTGTTGAATGCTGAGCTGCAGTCAATGAATAGCATTCTCACATAGGTGTTCCTTTTGTCAGGGTGGGAAAGGGCAGTGTGGAGTAAAATAGAGATTGCATCCTCTGTGGATCTGTTGGTGCAAGTATGCAAATTGGAGTGGGTCTAGTATTTCTGGAATAATGCTGTTGATGTAAGCCATGACCAGCCTTTAAAACATGTCATGGTTACAGACGTGAGTGCTACGGGTCGGTAGACATTTAGGCAGGATACCTTAGTGTTCTTGGGCACAGGGACTATGGTGGTCTGCTTGAAACATGTTGGTATTACAGACTAAGACAGGGAGAGGTTGAAAATGTCAGTGAAGGCATTTGGCAGTTGGTCAGTGCATGCTCGGAGTACACGTCCTGGTAATCCATCTGGCCCAGCGGCCTTGTGAATGTTGATCGGTTTAAAGGTCTTACTCACATCGGCTGCGGAGAGCATGATCACACAGTCGTCCGGAACAGCTGATGCTCTCATGCATGTTTCAGTGTTACTTGCCTCGAAGTGAGCATAGAAGTAGTTTAGCTCGTCTGGTAGGCTCGTGTCACTGGGCAGCTCTCGGCTGTGCTTCCCTTTGTAGTCTGTAATAGTTTGCAAGCCCTGCCACATCTGACAAGCGTCGGAGCCGGATTCAATCTTAGTCCTGTATTGACGCTTTGCCTTTTTGATGGTTCATCAGAGGGCATAGCGGGATTTATTGTAATTTAATTGTATTTATTGCTTCCGGGTTAGAGACCTTGAAAGCGGCAGCTCTACCCTTTAGCTCAGTGCGAATGTTGACTATAATCCATGGCTTCTGGTTCGGGTATGTGCGTACGGTCACTGTGGGGACGACGTCCTTGATGCACTTATTGATAAAGCCTGTGACTGATGTGGTGTACTCCTCAATGCCATCGGAATAATCCTGGAACATATTCCAGTCTTTGCTAGCAAAACTGTCCTGTAGTTTAGCATCTGCTTCATCTGACCAGTTTTTTATAGACCAAGTCACTGGTGCTTCCTGCTTTAATTTTTGCTTGCAAGCAGGAATCAGAAGGATAGAGTTATGGTCAGATTTACCAAATGGAAGGCAAGGGAGAGCTTTGTACTCATCTCTGTGTGTGGAGTAAAGGTGGTCTAGAATTATTTTCCCTGTGGTTGCACATTTAACATGCTGATAGATATTAGGTAAAACTGATTTAAGTTTCCTGCATTAAAGTCCCCAGCCACTAGGAGCGCCGCCTCTGGATGAACGTTGTCCTGTTTGTTTATGGCGGGATACAGCTCATTGAGTGCAGTTTTAGTGCCAGCCTCAGTCTGTGGTTGTATGTAGACTGCTACGAAAATACAGATGAAAACTCTCTAGGTAGATAGTGTGGTCTACAGCTTATCATGAGATACTCTCCCTCAGGCAAACAAAACCCTGAGACTTCCTTAGATATCCTGCACCAGCTGTTGTTTACAAATATGCATAGGCCCCCGGCCCGTGTCTTACCAGAGGCTGCTGTTCTGTCCTGCTGATGGAGTGTATAACCCACCAGCTGTATGTTCGTAATGTCGTCGTCAGCCACGACTCGGTGAAACATAAGATATTACAGTTTTGAATGTCCCGTTGGTAGGATATACGTGCTTTCAGTTCGTCACATTTATTTTCCAGCAATTGAACGTTAGCTAGCAGAATGGAAGGCAAGGGCAGATTCGCCACTTGTCTCCTGATCCTCATAAGGCTTTTTTTTTTTCAATAGCATGGTTGGTTAAGAGCCGATAAGACGGCAGCCCTACCCTCCGGCGCCATCTTCACCTCTCTCTTGAGTGTGGTGTCAATGAGTTTGCAAAGGTCCAAACATAGTGTTCACACATGATGACATGATGTGGTAACAAAAGCACAGCTAGGTGAGAGAGATGAGTCACAGGTGGCAGTCCGGTTGAGGAGGAGATGTTCAGAATAAAACTGAAATGTCAAAAATGTGATGGCAGTTTTGGCCTCAGGCCCATGACTACAGTAGGTCCAGTGAGAGGATATGTCTAAATAAAGATTATATACAAAAGAGACACACCTGGTCACCCCTTGATTAAATATTATTGGTGTGGTTTGTAAGAAAAATATTTCTTTTTTTTAATGTTTTTTTTTTAAATGTCAGAATTGAGACAGTGGCATTATCTGTAATTCTAAGCTCTTAATTCAAAGCTCTTGTTGGATATTGTAGTACTTCATTGGCCTGTTTAGTATGGGTGATGCACTGTTCACTTTGGGGGAAGGCAGTTTGGTTCTCCTCCATAGATTAGGACAGCCATTATTGCCCTGTTGAAGGGGATCAGATGCTATGATGTAAGTAAGAGCTCACCCAACAAGAGAGGATGGCTGTGATAATGACCAAATTAGTACCGGAGGATGTGTAATCATGGCTCGGGTTTGGCGCCGGAGACAACATAGTGGCTTAATGCTTGAAGATGCATATGGCATATTATTGATTTCTGACGAGGAGCTCTCATTTGCTACAGAACGAATATAAGCTTCCACCAGATGCTCAACCACTATCAGATTTTGCCCAAGGTTTGAGCAACTGTGCAGTCATGTCCAAAATGTATTTGAACTGCTGTTAGTATTTCATCTTTTTTTGCTCCCAAAATATGAGGCTATCATTTTACAAAAATAATAAGACTTAACTATTATGTCAGATATGAAGAGCAGCTGAACATTTTTTTTATACAGTATATCCAAAAACATCACCCACACAAATAGCTTAAAAGAACATATGCACATAGTATGAGAACACATAGCATAAAAACATTAGATCAGATGGATATTGAGTCTGATCCCTGATCATCCAGTGCCACTGGCCTTCTCCTCTCCCAATCTGGGCTAAAACGTCATAGGCCTTTCTCAACGTTTAGTGAAATCCTCAAAATCTTGCCTCGGCAAGTTTTACCACACACTCATTTCACATTAATTAAGTCAGAAGGTCACATAGCAGTCTCATGAACCTATGCTGTGTGTCTGACAATGCTATAGGAGAGGCTACAGCTGTGGAAGCATAGGTAAAATGGAAACCTATTCACTTTATAGTGCACTACCATTGACCAGAGCCCATAGGGACTCTTTGCCCATTAGTGTCATGTCAACAAGTATGAGATGAACATGAACATGCTATTGGCTCCCTGCATCTGAATTTCTGTATGTGCGGTGAGACAGAGAAGGAGAGACACACAAATCCAGGTTAATACTCATCTTGTCATTTTCAAGATCAGTGATCAGAACGTCCACTCCAAGGAATCATTGAAGGAATCTAAGGCTGTTGTTGAATTGCACTATTACGGTGTGAGGCAGGCTGTCCTAATATGGACACCGTACATTTCTTAGTTGACTGAGGAAATCTTGCTTGCAGGATGATTAACAGTGTTGACCGTTTGTGCCATGTTTTTGTTAATGAGACTGATCATAAATCGTGGCCTACACAGAGAGTGGGCAGAGGTCCACCATTGATCTTCTCTGGTTTCCCTAGTCAAGAATGGCAGCTTTCCTCCAGTCAGTTCAATTACCAATTATCTTCTGCTAACTGAAGTAGGTGTTGTTTGTTTAGTGGGGGTGCTGGTGGGTCAGATTGAACAGGATATTAAAAGCTATGGAAACACTACTAGTGTATGGTCTGGTGTGATTGAAAGTCTGCTAAGGCCGGAATTCAATCTGATCAGCGGTAGATCTGCATAATAGCGCACTTGACAGTTAAAGGTAATTTAGTTTTTTGCTGACATTTGCACCATTTACAGTTAAATCGGTCTACAAAACGCAGGATAATCGCATTTGACAAGGTACAAATCTGTCGTTCTGCCCCTGAACAGGCAGTTAACCCACTGTTCCTAGGCCGTCATTGAAAATAAGAATTTGTTCTTAACTGACTTGCCTAGTTAAATAATGGTAAAAAATTGTTAATAACCTAAAAGGGCCAAGTCCTCCTGGGATGGTGGCTGGGATAGGGCATGCAGGGTGGGAATTAAGAGTTGCAATGCTCCCGTGTTTGCGGAGTCCGCATTCCTGGTAAATGCTGCATATGTCAGCTCAATCAGAAATTACCTTTAAATGGTGTGTTTTCAACTGTAGGGGTTGCGTAACTGGTTGCAGAGAAGTCAGGCGCAGGAGAGCAAAACTGGGTAATAAACTTAGTCATTTAATAAACAACCCAACGGTTCAAACAATACGAGAGTGCATGGGCACAAAGTATCCCGTAACGCACCAGTAAATAATGTGCACAAGCACTACAAAGAACAATCCCACACAAAGACATGGGGGGGGGAACAGAGGGTTAAATACAAAACATGTAATTGAGGGAATTGAAACCAGGTGTGGAAAACACAGACAAAACAAATGGAAAATGAAAAGTGGATTGGTGATGGCTAGAAGATCGGTGACGTCGACCGCAGAATACCACCCGAACTAGGAGAGGCACCAACTTCGGCGGAAGTCGTGACAGTACCCGGAGGGCGAGGCGCAGGGAGATCCGGACGGAGATGGTGGAACTCCCGCAGCATAGACGGGTCCAAAACGTCCTTCACCGGAACCCAGCATCTCTCCTCTGGACCGTACCCCTCCCACTCCACGAGGTACTGAAGGCCCCTCTTCCGACGTCTCGAATCCAGTATGGAGCGGACTGAATACGCCGGCGCCCCCTCGATGTCCAGAGGGGGCGGAGGGACCTCCCGCACCTCAGACTCCTGGAGCGGGCCAACCACCACCGGCCTGAGGAGAGACACATGGATCGAGGGGTTAATACGGTAATCGGGGGGGAAGCTGTAACCTATAACAAACCTTGAACTCTCCTCAGGACTTTAAATGGCCCCACAAACCATGGACCCAGCTTCCAGCAGGGCAGGCAGAGGGGCAGGTTTCGGGTTGAGAGCCAGACCCAGTCACTGCGGTGACGGTCTGTGCTGGCTTTCTGGTGCAGCACGGCCCGCTGGAGGTGAACATGGGCGCCGTCCCATGTCTCCTCCGCGCGCCTGAACCAGTCGTCCACCACAGGAGCCTCGGTCTGACTCTGATGCCACGGCGCCAGAACCGGCTGGTACCCCAATACACACTGGAAGAGGGAGAGGTTTGGCCCAGGCCCGAACAGCGCCCATTCCCCCGGCCGATCCTGGCAATAAGACCGCAGAAACCTGCCCACATCCTGGTTCACTCTCTCCACCTGCCCATTACTCTCGGGATGAAACTCTGAGGTCAGGCTGATCGAGACCTCCAGACGTTCCATGAACGCCTTCCAGACCCTCGAAGTGAACTGGGGACCCCGATCAGACACGATATCCTCAGGCACACCGTAGTGCCAGAAGACGTGCGTAAACAAGGCCTCCGCAGTCTGTAGGGCCGTAGGAAGACCGGGCAGAGGGAAGAGACGTCAGGACTTAGAGATCCGATCCACAACGACCAGGATCGTGGTGTTTCCCTCTGAGGGGGGAAGATCGGTCAGGATATCCACCGACAAGTTTGACCAAGGCCGCTGTGGAACGGGTAAGGGGTGTAGCTTCCCTCTGGGTAGGTGCCTAGGAGCCTTAGACTGAGCACACACCGAAAAGGAGGAAACATAAAACCTCAATTGGTTGGAAAGCCTCAGTGTAGAATGACATACAGTACAAGAAGCTATTGTTAACAGCAAAGGACAAAACAGCATGAGGCATTATCTTGTTGGGTTATTACATTATATATCACAACCCCAATTTATTAACAACTCCATCACAGTTCACGTCTACACCCTCAGACATACTTGATGTGCCCCATATGGCACCCTATTACTATATAGTTCACTACTTTTGAACAGAGACCTTTTGGCCCTGGTCAAGGTTCAGCCAATCAGAATGAGTTTTTCCCAACAAAAGGTCTTTATTACAGACAGAAATACTCCTCAGTTTCATCAGCTGCCCAGTTGATGGGTCTCAGACGATCCCGCAGGTGAAGAAGCTGGATGTGGAGGTCCTGGGATGGCGTGGTTACACGTAGTCTGCCTTTGTGAGGCCGGTTGGAAGTACTGCCAAATTCTTTAAAACGACATTGGAGGCGGCTTATGGTAGAGAAACGAACATTCAATTCTCTGGCCACAGCTCTGGTGGACATTCATGCAGTCAGCACGCCAGTTGCATGCTCTTTCAGAACTTGAGACATCTGTGGCTTTGTGTTGTGGGAAAAAATTCACATTTTAGAGTGGCCATTTATTGTCCCCAGCATAGATTGTACATCTCAAATGTCAGTAGAAACCACATTTGTTTAAGCAATTCAGCCATATCAGCTACAGTATGTTAAAAAAAGGCAAGGGTCTTTTTCTGTAGTGAGTCAGTGATCCAGTGGCCTAATGGATTAGGCGTCAGCCTCCAAAGCTGGGAATTATGGGTTCGAGTCCCACCTGGTTCTATTGAAGTAAGTTGTGCAGTTAATTGATTGACAGACCTGTCTTGCTAAGATCCCCTTGCCTGCTCACTTGAAATTGGTAACTTTAATCACTATCAGTACTAAATTCCCAATTCCCTGAGGCAAATAATTCCAAATGAATAAGGCATTTGTCAATAGTAGGAGAAAAGGTGCTAGAAAAGTGACAATTGGATCCCCTCTTCCAGATCATGACTAGACTGCCAGCCATGTACTTCACAAAACAATCAACATTTTATTGTCTAAGCAAATCAAGAGCACGTCAAACTGTTGTAAATCAAAGCTTTGTTAGTCATATATAAATAAAAACATCTTCATAGTATTCCAATGACTCCAATAAATCTAGAGAATCAGTGCTGTGTGCGAGTCAGGGCTCCTTTTTTTTGTCAAATGTATTGTGACAAACATGATTGTGAAACTACACGTTATAATAAATGTTGATTTGAATGTTGATTCATATTTGTATGATGATAACAGTTGAATAGGTTTGTCTACTTGGAGCCTGCTGCTAGGGGCTGTTTTCTTTTAGCTTAGCTGTTAGTACATTGTTGTTGTTGTTGAGGCTGGCCAGTGAGGCAGCATAGTCCACTACTTTTCCCACACTCCACTTGGAACAGAAGAACATTGGCAGGCTGGAGTCTTTGCCCTCTTTGGGAAGGAAGACATTGAAATAGGTCCTCTCTGTCTGGAAAACAAAATTAATAAGATGTAGACTTGTATATAAAATATCATAAACCACAAAAAAACAAAAAAAGACACTGATTCTTTATACCAGGGGAGTACATGTCCCCCCACCCGCCTCCCCCATTCTGAAATTACATTTTTGTCCTCCCTAGTTTTATCATTGGAATGTGATACAAAATGAGGCTACGGTGTGGTTTAGGACCATGCGGACGCCTCCAAGCGGTCGGGTAGGTTGTTTGGCGTGTTCATCCAACTGGGATTTTCTTTTTAGTAAAATGGTTATGTCCCCCCCACTTCGAAAACCGAAGTTGCACCCCTGATTTATAATGTATTTTCAACACAATTGGTTGGAAAGCCTCAGTGTAGAATGACATACAGTACAAGAAGCTGCTGTTAACAGCAAAGGACAAAACAGCATGAGGCATTATCTTGTTGGGTTATTACATTATATATCACAACCCCAATTTATGAACAACTCCATCACAGTTCACGTCTACACCCTCAGACATACTTGATGTGCCCCATATGGCACCCTATTACTATATAGTTCACTACTTTTGAACAGAGACCTTTTGGCCCTGGTCAAGGTTTAGCCAATCAGAATGAGTTTTTCCCTACAAAAGGTCTTTATTACAGACAGAAATACTCCTCACTTTCATCAGCTGCCCAGTTGATGAGTCTCAGACGATCCCGCAGGTGAAGAAGCTGAATGTGGAGGTCCTGGGATGGCGTGGTTACACGTAGTCTGCCTTTGTGAGGCCGGTTGGAAGTACTGGCAAATTCTTTAAAACGACATTGGAGGCGGCTTATGGTAGAGAAACGAACATTCAATTCTCTGGCCACAGCTCTGGTGGACATTCATGCAGTCAGCACGCCAGTTGCATGCTCCTTCAGAACTTGAGACATCTGTGGCTTTGTGTTGTGGGAAAAAAAAAGCACATTTTAGAGTGGCCATTTATTGTCCCCAGCATAGATTGTACATCTCAAATGTCAGTAGAAACCACATTTGTTTAAGAAATTCAGCCATATCAGCTACAATATGTTAAAAAAAAGGCAAGGGGCTTTTACTCTAGTTAGTCAGTGATCCAGTGGCCTAATGGATAAGGCATCAGCCTCCTAAGCTGGGGATTGTGGGTTCGAGTCCCACCTGGGTCTATTGAAGTATGTTGTGCAGTTAATTGATTAACAGACCTGTCTTGCAAAGATCCGCTTTCCTGCTCACTTGAATTTGGTAACTTTAATCAGTACTAAATTCACTGAGGCAAACAAATGCAAAGGCATTAGTCAATAGTAGGAGAAAAGGTGCTAGAAAAGTGACATTTGGATCCCCTCTTCCAGATCATGACTAGACTGCCAGCCATGTACTTCACAAAACAATCAACATTTTATTGTCTAAGCAAATCAAGAGGATGTCAAACTGTTGTAAATCAAAGCATTGTTAGTCATAAATAAATAAAAACATCTTCATAGTATTCCAATGACTCCAATAAATCTAGAGAATCAGTGCTGTGTGTGAGTCAGGGCTCCTTTTTTTTGTCAAATGTATTGTGACAAACATGATTGTGAAACTACACGTTATAATAAATGTTGATTTGAATATTGATTCATATTTGTATGATGATAACAGTTGAATAGGTTTGTCTACTTGGAGCCTGCTGCTAGTGGCTGTTTTCCTTTAGCTTAGCTGTTAGTACATTGTTGTTGTTGTTGAGGCTGGCCAGTGAGGCAGCATAGTCCACTACTTTTCCCACACTCCACTTGGAACAGAAGAACATTGGCAGGCTGGAGTCTTTGCCCTCTTTGGGAAGGAAGACATTGAAATAGGTCCTCTCTGTCTGGAAAACAAAATTAATAAGATGTAGACTTGTATATAAAATATCATAAACCACAAAAAAACAAAAAAAGACACTGATTCTTTATACCAGGGGAGTACATGTCCCCCACCCGCCTCCCCCATTCTGAAATTACATTTTTGTCCTCCCTAGTTTTATCATTGGAATGTGATACAAAATGAGGCTACGGTGTGGTTTAGGACCATGCGGACGCCTCCAAGCGGTCGGGTAGGTTGTTTGGCGTGTTCATCCAACTGGGATTTTCTTTTTAGTAAAATGGTTATGTCCCCCCCACTTCGAAAACCGAAGTTGCACCCCTGATTTATAATGTATTTTCAACACAATTGGTTGGAAAGCCTCAGTGTAGAATGACATACAGTACAAGAAGCTGCTGTTAACAGCAAAGGACAAAACAGCATGAGGCATTATCTTGTTGGGTTATTACATTATATATCACAACCCCAATTTATTAACAACTCCATCACAGTTCACGTCTACACCCTCAGACATACTTGATGTGCCCCATATGGCACCCTATTACTATATAGTTCACTACATTTGAACAGAGACCTTTTGGCCCTGGTCAAGGTTTAGCCAATCAGAATGAGTTTTTCCCTACAAAAGGTCTTTATTACAGACAGAAATACTCCTCACTTTCATCAGCTGCCCATTTGATGGGTCTCAGACGATCCCGCAGGTGAAGAAGCTGAATGTGGAGGTCCTGGGATGGCGTGGTTACACGTAGTCTGCCTTTGTGAGGCCGGTTGGAAGTACTGGCAAATTCTTTAAAACGACATTGGAGGCGGCTTATGGTAGAGAAACGAACATTCAATTCTCTGGCCACAGCTCTGGTGGACATTCATGCAGTCAGCACGCCAGTTGCATGCTCCTTCAGAACTTGAGACATCTGTGGCTTTGTGTTGTGGGAAAAAAAGCACATTTTAGAATGGCCATTTATTGTCCCCAGCATAGATTGTACATCTCAAATGTCAGTAGAAACCACATTTGTTTAAGAAATTCAGCCATATCAGCTACAATATGTTAAAAAAGGCAAGGGCTTTTACTCTAGTTAGTCAGTGATCCAGTGGCCTAATGGATAAGGCATCAGCCTCCTAAGCTGGGGATTGTGGGTTTGAGTCCCACCTGGGTCTATTGAAGTAAGTTGTGCAGTTAATTGATTGACAGACCTGTCTTGCAAAGATCCGCTTTCCTGCTCACTTGAATTTGGTAACTTTAATCAGTACTAAATTCACTGAGGCAAATAATTCCAAATGAATAAGGCATTAGTCAATAGTAGGAGAAAAGGTGCTAGAAAAGTGACAATTTGGATCCCCTCTTCCAGATCATGACTAGACTGCCAGCCATGTACTTCACAAAACAATTAAATTTTATTGTCTAAGCAAATCAAGAGCACGTCAAACTGTTGTAAATCAAAGCATTGTTAGTCATAAATAAATAAAAACATCTTCATAGTATTCCAATGACTCCAATAAATCTAGAGAATCAGTGCTGTGTGTGAGTCAGGGCTCCTTTTTTTTGTCAAATGTATTGTGACAAACATGATTGTGAAACTACACGTTATAATAAATGTTGATTTGAATATTGATTCATATTTGTATGATGATAACAGTTGAATAGGTTTGTCTACTTGGAGCCTGCTGCTAGTGGCTGTTTTCCTTTAGCTTAGCTGTTAGTACATTGTTGTTGTTGTTGAGGCTGGCCAGTGAGGCAGCATAGTCCACTACTTTTCCCACACTCCACTTGGAACAGAAGAACATTGGCAGGCTGGAGTCTTTGCCCTCTTTGGGAAGGAAGACATTGAAATAGGTCCTCTCTGTCTGGAAAACAAAATTAATAAGATGTAGACTTGTATATAAAATATCATAAACCGCAAAAAACAAAAAAAGACACTGATTCTTTATACCAGGGGAGTACATGTCCCCCCACCCGCCTCCCCCATTCTGAAATTACATTTTTGTCCTCCCTAGTTTTATCATTGGAATGTGATACAAAATGAGGCTACGGTGTGGTTTAGGACCATGCGGACGCCTCCAAGCGGTCGGGTAGGTTGTTTGGCGTGTTCATCCAACTGGGATTTTCTTTTTAGTAAAATGGTTATGTCCCCCCCACTTCGAAAACCGAAGTTGCACCCCTGATTTATAATGTATTTTCAACACAATTGGTTGGAAAGCCTCAGTGTAGAATGACATACAGTACAAGAAGCTATTGTTAACAGCAAAGGACAAAACAGCATGAGGCATTATCTTGTTGGGTTATTACATTATATATCACAACGCCAATTTATTAACAACTCCATCACAGTTCACGTCTACACCCTCAGACATACTTGATGTGCCCCATATGGCACCCTATTACTATATAGTTCACTACATTTGAACAGAGACCTTTTGGCCCTGGTCAAGGTTTAGCCAATCAGAATGAGTTTTTCCCTACAAAAGGTCTTTATTACAGACAGAAATACTCCTCACTTTCATCAGCTGCCCAGTTGATGGGTCTCAGACGATCCCGTAAGTGAAGAAGCTGGATGTGGAGGTCCTGGGATGGCGTGGTTACACGTAGTCTGCCTTTGTGAGGCCGGTTGGAAGTACTGGCAAATTCTTTAAAACGACATTGGAGGCGGCTTATGGTAGAGAAACGAACATTCAATTCTCTGGCCACAGCTCTGGTGGACATTCATGCAGTCAGCACGCCAGTTGCATGCTCCTTCAGAACTTGAGACATCTGTGGCTTTGTGTTGTGGGAAAAAAAGCACATTTTAGAATGGCCATTTATTGTCCCCAGCATAGATTGTACATCTCAAATGTCAGTAGAAACCACATTTGTTTAAGAAATTCAGCCATATCAGCTACAATATGTTAAAAAAAGGCAAGGGGCTTTTTCTCTAGTTAGTCAGTGATCCAGTGGCCTAATGGATAAGGCATCAGCCTCCTAAGCTGGGGATTGTGGGTTTGAGTCCCACCTGGGTCTATTGAAGTAAGTTGTGCAGTTAATTGATTGACAGACCTGTCTTGCAAAGATCCCCTTTCCTGCTCACTTGAATTCGGTAACTTTAATCAGTACTAAATTCCCTGAGGCAAATAATTCCAAATGAATAAGGCATTAGTCAATAGTAGGAGAAAAGGTGCTAGAAAAGTGACAATTGGATCCCCTCTTCCAGATCATGACTAGACTGCCAGCCATGTACTTCAAAAAACAATTAAATTCTATTGTCTAAGCAAATCAAGAGCACGTCAAACTGTTGTAAATCAAAGCATTGTTAGTCATAAATAAATAAAAACATCTTCATAGTATTCCAATAAATCTAGAGAATCAGTGCTGTGTGCGAGTCAGGGCTCCTTTTTTTTGTCAAATGTATTGTGACAAACATGATTGTGAAACTACACGTTATAATAAATGTTGATTTGAATGTTGATTCATATTTGTATGATGATAACAGTTGAATAGGTTTGTCTACTTGGAGCCTGCTGCTAGTGGCTGTTTTCTTTTAGCTTAGCTGTTAGTACATTGTTGTTGTTGTTGAGGCTGGCCAGTGAGGCAGCATAGTCCACTACTTTTCCCACACTCCACTTGGAACAGAAGAACATTGGCAGGCTGGAGTCTTTGCCCTCTTTGGGAAGGAAGACATTGAAATAGGTCCTCTCTGTCTGGAAAACAAAATTAATAAGATGTAGACTTGTATATAAAATATCATAAACATAAAAAACAAAAAAGACACTGATTCTTTATACCAGGGGAGTACATGTCCCCCCCTTCCCCATTCTGAAATTACATTTTTGTCCTCCCTAGTTTTATCATTGGAATGTGATACAAAACGAGGCTGCGGTGTGGTTTAGGACCATGCGGACGCCTCCAAGCGGTCGGGTAGGCTGTTTGGCGTGTTCATCCAACTGGGATTTTCTTTTTAGTAAAATGGTTATGTCCCCCCCACTTCGAAAACCGAAGTTGCACCCCTGATTTATAATGTATTTTCAACACAATTGGTTGGAAAGCCTCAGTGTAGAATGACATACAGTACAAGAAGCTGCTGTTAACAGCAAAGGACAAAACAGCATGAGGCATTATCTTGTTGGGTTATTACATTATATATCACAACCCCAATTTATTAACAACTCCATCACAGTTCACGTCTACACCCTCAGACATACTTGATGTGCCCCATATGGCACCCTATTACTATATAGTTCACTACTTTTGAACAGAGACCTTTTGGCCCTGGTCAAGGTTTAGCCAATCAGAATGAGTTTTCCCTACAAAAGGTCTTTATTACAGACAGAAATACTCCTCACTTTCATCAGCTGCCCAGTTGATGGGTCTCAGACGATCCGCAGGTGAAGAAGCTGGATGTGGAGGTCCTGGGATGGCGTGGTTACACGTAGTCTGCCTTTGTGAGGCCGGTTGGAAGTACTGGCAAATTCTTTAAAACGACATTGGCTTATGGTAGAGAAGCGAACATTCAATTCTCTGGCCACAGCTCTGGTGGACATTCATGCAGTCAGCACGCCAGTTGCATGCTCCTTCAGAACTTGAGACATCTGTGGCTTTGTGTTGATGGGGGGACAATAAACAATAAATGGCCACATTTTAGAGTGGCCATTTATTGTCCCCAGCATAGATTGTACATCTCAAATGTCAGTAGAAACCACATTTGTTTAAGAAATTCAGCCATATCAGCTACAATATGTTAAAAAAAAAGGCAAGGGCTTTTCTCTAGTTAGTCAGTGATCCAGTGGCCTAATGGATAAGGCATCAGCCTCCTAAGCTGGGGATTGTGGGTTGAGTCCCACCTGGGTCTATTGAAGTAAGTTGTGCAGTTAATTGATTGACAGACCTGTCTTGCTAAGATCCCCTTTCCTGCTCACTTGAATTTGCTAACTTTAATCAGTACTAAATTCCTGAGGCAAATAATTCCAAATGAATAAGGCATTTGTCAATAGTAGGAGAAAAGGTGCTAGAAAAGTGACAATTGAATCCCTCTTCCAGATCATGACTAGACTGCCAGCCATGTACTTCTCAAAACAATTGAAATTTTATTGTCTAAGCAAATCAAGAGCAGGTCAAACTGTTGTAAATCAAAGCTTTGTTAGTCATAAATAAATAAAAACATCTTCATAGTATTCCAATGACTCCAATAAATCTAGAGAATCAGTGCTGTGTGCGAGTCAGGGCTCCTTTTTTTTGTCAAATATATTGTGACAAACATGATTGTGAAACTACACGTTATAATAAATGTTGATTTGAATGTTGATTCATATTTGTATGATGATAACAGTTGAATAGGTTTGTCTACTTGGAGCCTGCTGCTAGTGGCTGTTTTCTTTTAGCTTAGCTCTTAGTACATTGTTGTTGTTGTTGAGGCTGGCCAGTGAGGCAGCATAGTCCACTACTTTTCCCACACTCCACTTGGAAGAGAAGAACATTGGCAGGCTGGAGTCTTTGCCCTCTTTGGGAAGGAAGACATTGAAATAGGTCCTCTCTGTCTGGAAAACAAAATTAATAAGATGTAGACTTGTATATAAAATATCATAAACCATAAAAAACAAAAAGACACTAATTCTTTATACCAGGGAGTACATGTCCCCCTCCCCATTCTGATATTACATTATTGTCCTCCCTAGTTTTATCATTGGAATGTGATACAAAACGAGGCTGCGGTGTGGTTTAGGACCATGCGGACGCCTCCAAGCAGTCGGGTAGGCTGTTTGGCGTGTTCATCCAACTGGGATTTTCTTTTTAGTAAAATGGTTATGTCCCCCACACTTCGAAAACCGAAGTTGCACCCCTGATTTATAATGTATTTTCAACACAATTGGTTGGAAAGCCTCAGTTTAGAATGGCATACAGTACAAGAAGCTGCTGTTAACAGCAAAGGACAAAACAGCATGAGGCATTATCTTGTTGGGTTAAAACATTACATATCAAAACCCCAATTTATTAACAACTCCATCACAGTTCACGTCTACACCCTCAGACATACTTGATGTGCTCCATATGGCATCCTATTACTATATAGTTCACTACTTTTGAACAGAGACCTTTTGGCCCTGGTCAAGGTTTAGCCAATCAGAATGAGTTTTTCCCTACAAAAGGTCTTTATTACAGACAGAAATACTCCTCACTTTCATCAGCTGCCCAGTTGATGGGTCTCAGACGATCCCGCAGGTGAAGAAGCTGGATGTGGAGGTCCTGGGATGGCGTGGTTACACGTAGTCTGCCTTTGTGAGGCCGGTTGGAAGTACTGGCAAATTCTTTAAAACGACATTGGCTTATGGTAGAGAAACGAACATTCAATTCTCTGGCCACAGCTCTGGTGGACATTCATGCAGTCAGCACGCCAGTTGCATGCTCCTTCAGAACTTGAGACATCTGTGGCTTTGTGTTGATGGGGGGACAATAAACAATAAATGGCCACATTTTAGAGTGGCCATTTATTGTCCCCAGCATAGATTGTACATCTCAAATGTCAGTAGAAACCACATTTGTTTAAGAAATTCAGCCATATCAGCTACAATATGTTAAAAAGGCAAGGGGCTTTTTCTCTAGTTAGTCAGTGATCCAGTGGCCTAATGGATAAGGCATCAGCCTCCTAAACTGGGGATTGTGGGTTCGAGTCCCACCTGGGTCTATTGAAGTAAGTTGTGCAGTTAATTGATTGACAGACCTGTCTTGCTAAGATCCCCTTTCCTGCTCACTTGAATTTGCTAACTTTAATCAGTACTAAATTCCCTGAGGCAAATAATTCCAAATGAATAAGGCATTTGTCAATAGTAGGAGAAAAGGTGCTAGAAAAGTGACAATTGAATCCCCTCTTCCAGATCATGACTAGACTGCCAGCCATGTACTTCTCAAAACAATTGAAATTTTATTGTCTAAGCAAATCAAGAGCACGTCAAACTGTTGTAAATCAAAGCTTTGTTAGTCATAAATAAATAAAAACATCTTCATAGTATTCCAATGACTCCAATAAATCTAGAGAATCAGTGCTGTGTGCGAGTCAGGGCTCCTTTTTTTTGTCAAATGTATTGTGACAAACCATGATTGTGAAACTACACGTTATAATAAATGTTGATTTGAATATTGATTCATATTTGTATGATGATAACAGTTGAATAGGTTTGTCTACTTGGAGCCTGCTGCTAGTGGCTGTTTTCTTTTAGCTTAGCTGTTAGTACATTGTTGTTGTTGTTGAGGCTGGCCAGTGAGGCAGCATAGTCCACTACTTTTCCCACACTCCACTTGGAACAGAAGAACATTGGCAGGCTGGAGTCTTTGCCCTCTTTGGGAAGGAAGACATTGAAATAGGTCCTCTCTGTCTGGAAAACAAAATTAATAAGATGTAGACTTGTATATAAAATATCATAAACACTTAAAAAAACAAAAAAGACACTAATTATTTATACCAGGGAGTACATGTCCCCCCCTCCCCATTCTGATATTACATTATTGTCCTCCCTAGTTTTATCATTGGAATGTGATACAAAACGAGGCTGCGGTGTGGTTTAGGACCATGCGGGCGCCTCAAGCAGTCGGGTAGGCTGTTTGGCGTGTTCATCCAACTGGGATTTTCTTTTTAGTAAAATGGTTATGTCCCCCACACTTCGAAAACCGAAGTTGCACCCCTGATTTATAATGTATTTTCAACACAATTGGTTGGAAAGCCTCAGTGTAGAATGACATACAGTACAAGAAGCTGCTGTTAACAGCAAAGGACAAAACAGCATGAGGCATTATCTTGTTGGGTTAAAACATTACATATCAAAACCCCAATTTATTAACAACTCCATCACAGTTCACGTCTACACCCTCAGACATACTTGATGTGCTCCATATGGCACCCTATTACTATATAGTTCACTACTTTTGAACAGAGACCTTTTGGCCCTGGTCAAGGTTTAGCCAATCAGAATGAGTTTTTCCCTACAAAAAGTCTTTATTACAGACAGAAATACTCCTCAGTTTCATCAGCTGCCCAGTTGATGGGTCTCAGACGATCCTGCAGGTGAAGAAGCTGGATGTGGAGGTCCTGGGATGGCGTGGTTACACGTAGTCTGCCTTTGTGAGGCCGGTTGGAAGTACTGGCAAATTCTTTAAAACGAACTTGGAGGCGGCTTATGGTAGAGAAACGAACATTCAATTCTCTGGCCACAGCTCTGGTGGACATTCATGCAGTCAGCACGCCAGTTGCATGCTCCTTCAGAACTTGAGACATCTGTGGCTTTGTGTTGTGGGAAAAAAAGCACATTTTAGAGTGGCCATTTATTGTCCCCAGCATAGATTGTACATCTCAAATGTCAGTAGAAACCAAATTTGTTTAAGAAATTCAGCCATATCAGCTACAATATGTTAAAAAAAAGGCAAGGGGCTTTTTCTCTATTGAGGCAGTGATCCAGTGGCCTAATGGATAAGGCATCAGCCTCCTAAGCTGGGGATTGTGGGTTCGAGTCCCACCTGGGTCTATTGAAGTAAGTTGTGCAGTTAATTGATTGACAGACCTGTCTTGCAAAGATCCCCTTTCCTGCTCACTTGAATTTGTTAACTTTAATCAGTACTAAATTCCCTGAGGCAAATAATTCCAAATGAATAAGGCATTAGTCAATAGTAGGAGAAAAGGTGCTAGAAAAGTGACATTTGGATCCCCTCTTCCAGATCATGACTAGACTGCCAGCCATGTACTTCACAAAACAATCAACATTTTATTGTCTAAGCAAATCAAGAGGACGTCAAACTGTTGTAAATCAAAGCATTGTTAGTCATAAATAAATAAAAACATCTTCATAGTATTCCAATGACTCCAATAAATCTAGAGAATCAGTGCTGTGTGCGAGTCAGGGCTTCTTTTTTTTGTCAAATGTATTGTGACAAACATGATTGTGAAACTACACGTTATAATAAATGTTGATTTGAATGTTGATTCATATTTGTATGATGATAACAGTTGAATAGGTTTGTCTACTTGGAGCCTGCTGCTAGTGGCTGTTTTCTTTTAAGCAGCTGTTAGTACATTGTTGTTGTTGTTGATGCTGGCCAGTGAGGCAGCATAGTCCTACTTTCCCACACTCCACTTGGAACAGAAGAACATTGGCAGGCTGGAGTCTTTGCCCTCTTTGGGAAGGAAGACATTGAAATAGGTCCTCTCTGTCTGGAAAACAAAATTAATAAGTACATGTCCCCCCCTCCCCCATTTTGAAATTACATTTTTGTCCTCCCTAGTTTTATCATTGGAATGTGATACAAAACGAGGCTGCGGTGTGGTTTAGGACCATGCGGACGCCTCCAAGCGGTCGGGTAGGCTGTTTGGCGTGTTCATCCAACTGGGATTTTCTTTTTAGTAAAATGGTTATGTCCCCCCCACTTCGAAAACCGAAGTTGCACCCCTGATTTATAATGTATTTTCAACACAATTGGTTGGAAAGCCTCAGTGTAGAATGACATACAGTACAAGAAGCTGCTGTTAACAGCAAAGGACAAAACAGCATGAGGCATTATCTTGTTGGGTTATTGTTATATATCACAACCCCAATTTATTAACAACTCCATCCTCAGTTCACGTCTACACCCTCAGACATATGATGTGCCCCATATGGCACCTATTACTATATAGTTCACTACTTTTGAACAGAGACCTTTTGGCCCTGGTCAAGGTTTAGCCAATCAGAATGAGTTTTCCCTACAAAGGTCTTTTATTACAGACAGAAATACTCCTCTATTTTCTCAGCTGCCCAGTTGATGGGTCTCAGGCGATCCTGCAGGTGAAGAAGCTGGATGTGGAGGTCCTGGGATGGGCGTGGTTACCGTGGTCTGCCTTTGTGAGGCCGGTTGGAAAGTACTGGCAAATTCTTTAAGCGAACTTGGGCGGCTTATGGTAGAAAGCGAACATTCAATTCTCTGGCCACAGCTCTGGTGGACATTCATGCAGTCAGCACGCCAGTTGCATGCTCCTTCAGAACTTGAGACATCTGTGGCTTTGTGTTGTGGGAAAAAAAGCACATTTTAGAGTGGCCATTTATTGTCCCCAGCATAGATTGTACATCTCAAATGTCAGTAGAAACCACATTTGTTTAAGAAATTCAGCCATATCAGCTACAATATGTTAAAAAAAAGGCAAGGGGCTTTTTCTTCATTGAGGTAGTGATCCAGTGGCCTAATGGATAAGGCATCAGCCTCCTAAGCTGGGGATTGTGGGTTCGAGTCCCACCTGGGTCTATTGAATTAAGTTGTGCAGTTATTTGATTGACAGACCTGTCTTGCTAAGATCCCCTTTCCTGCTCACTTGAATTTGGTAACTTTAATCAGTACTAAATTCCCTGAGGCAAATAATTCCAAATGAATAAGGCATTTGTCAATAGTAGGAGAAAAGGTGCTAGAAAAGTGACAATTGAATCCCCTCTTCCAGATCATGACTAGACTGCCAGCCATGTACTTCTCAAAACAATAGAAATTTTATTGTCTAAGCAAATCAAGAGCAGGTCAAACTGTTGTAAATCAAAGCTTTGTTAGTCATAAATAAATAAAAACATCTTCATAGTATTCCAATGACTCCAATAAATCTAGAGAATCAGTGCTGTGTCACGAGTCAGGGCTCCTTTTTTTGTCAAATGTATTGTGACAAACATGATTGTGAAACTACGTTATAATAAATGTTGGTTGAATGTTGATTCATATTTGTATGATGATAACAGTTGAATAGGTTTGTCTACTTGGAGCCTGCTGCTAGTGGCTGTTTTCTTTTAGCTTAGCTGTTAGTACATTGTTGTTGTTGTTGAGGCTGGCCAGTGAGGCAGCATAGTCCACTACTTTTCCCACACTCACTTGGAACAGAAAGAACATTGGCAGGCTGGAGTCTTTGCCCTCTTTGGGAAGGAAGACATTGAAATAGGTCCTCTCTGTCTGGAAAACAAAATGAATAAGATGTAGACTTGTATATAAAATATCATAAACATAAAAAAAAAAAGACACTGATTCTTTATACCAGAGAATACATGTCCCCCCTCCCCATTCTGAAATTACATTTTTGTCCTCCCTAGTTTTATCATTGGAATGTGATACAAAGCGAGGCTGCGGTGTGGTTTAGGACCATGCGGGGCCTCAAGCGGTCGGAGTAGGCTGTTTGGCGTGTTCATCCAACTGGGATTTTCTTTGAAAACCGAAGTTGCACCCCTGATTTATAATGTATTTTCAACACAATTGGTTGGAAAGCCTCAGTGTAGAATGACATACAGTACAAGAAGCTGCTGTTAACAGCAAAGGACAAAACAGCATGAGGCATTATCTTGTTGGGTTGTTACATTATATCACAGCCCCAATTTATTAACAACTCCATCACAGTTCCGTCTACACCCTTAGACATACTTGATGTGCCCCATGGCACCCTATTACTATATAGTTCACTACTTTTGAACAGAGACCTTTTGGCCCTGGTCAAAGGTTGTAATCAGAATTAGTTTTCCCTACAAAGGTCTTTATTACAGACAGAAATACTCCTCTATTTTCTCAGCTGCCCAGTTGATGGGTCTCAGGCGATCCTGCAGGTGAAGAAGCTGGATGTGGAGGTCCTGGGATGGCGTGGTTACCCGTAGTCTGCCTTTGTGAGGCGGTTGAAAGTACTAGCAAATTCTTTAAGCGACATTGGGCGACTTATGGTAGAAAGCGAACATTCAATTCTCTGGCCACAGCTCTGGTGGACATTCATGCAGTCAACCACGCCAGTTGCATGCTCCTTCAGAACTTGAGACATCTGTGGCTTTGTGTTGTGGGAAAAAAGCACATTTTTAGAGTGGCCATTTATTGTCCCCAGCATAGATTGTACATCTCAAATGTCAGTAGAAACCACATTTGTTTAAGAAATTCAGCCATATCAGCTACAATATGTTAAAAAAAAGGCAAGGGGCTTTTTCTCTAGTGAGTCAGTGATCCAGTGGCCTAATGGATAAGGCATCAGCCTCCTAAGCTGGGGATTGTGGGTTCGAGTCCCACCTGGGTCTATTAAAGTATGTTGTGCAGTTATTTGATTGACAGACCTTTCTTGCTAAGATCCCCTTTCCTGCTCACTTGAATTTGGTAACTTTAATCAGTACTAAATTCCCTGAGGCAAATAATTCCAAATGAATAAGGCATTTGTCAATAGTAGGAGAAAAGGTGCTAGAAAAGTGACAATTGGATCCCCTCTTCCAGATCATGACTAGACTGCCAGCCATGTACTTCTCAAAACAATTGAAATTTTATTGTCTAAGCAAATCAAGAGCACGTCAAAATGTTGTAAATCAAAGCATTGTTAGTCATAAATAAATAAAAACATCTTCATAGTATTCCAATGACTCCAATAAATCTAGAGAATCAGTGCTGTGTGCGAGTCAGGGCTCCTTTTTTTGTCAAATGTATTGTGACAAACATGTTTGTGAAACTACATAATAAATGTTGATTTGAATGTTGATTCATATTTGTATGATGATAACAGTTGAATAGGTTTGTCTACTTGGAGCCTGCTGCTAGTGGCTGTTTTCTTTTAGCTTAGCTGTTAGTACATTGTTGTTGTTGTTGAGGCTGGCCAGTGAGGCAGCATAGTCCACTACTTTTCCCACACTCCACTTGGAACAGAAGAACATTGGCAGGCTGGAGTCTTTGCCCTCTTTGGGAAGGAAGACATTGAAATAGGTCCTCTCTGTCTGGAAAACAAAATGAATAAGATGTAGACTTGTATATAAAATATCATAAACCGCAAAAAACAAAAAAAAAGACACACAAAAAAAGACACTGATTCTTTATACCAGGGGAGTACATGTCCCCCCCTCCCCCATTCTGAAATTACATTTTTGTCCTCCCTAGTTTTATCATTGGAATGTGATACAAAACGAGGCTGCGGTGTGGTTTAGGACCATGCGGACGCCTCCAAGCGGTCGGGTAGGCTGTTTGGCGTGTTCATCCAACTGGGATTTTCTTTGAAAACCGAAGTTGCACCCCTGATTTATAATGTATTTTCAACACAATTGGTTGGAAAGCCTCAGTGTAGAATGACATACAGTACAAGAAGCTGCTGTTAACAGCAAAGGACAAAACAGCATGAGGCATTATCTTGTTGGGTTATTACATTATATCACAGCCCCAATTTATTAACAACTCCATCACAGTTCACGTCTACACCCTCAGACATACTTGATGTGCCCCATATGGCACCCTATTACTATATAGTTCACTACTTTTGAACAGAGACCTTTTGGCCCTGGTCAAGGTTTAGCCAATCAGAATGAGTTTTTCCCTACAAAAGGTCTTTATTACAGACAGAAATACTCCTCTATTTTCTCAGCTGCCCAGTTGATGGGTCTCAGACGATCCTGCAGGTGAAGAAGCTGGATGTGGAGGTCCTGGGATGGCGTGGTTACACGTAGTCTGCCTTTGTGAGGCCGGTTGGAAGTACTGGCAAATTCTTTAAAACGACATTGGAGGCGGCTTATGGTAGAGAAATGAACATTCAATTCTCTGGCTACAGCTCTGGTGGACATTCATGCAGTCAGCACGCCAGTTGCATGCTCCTTCAGAACTTGAGACATCTGTGGCTTTGTAATGTGGGAAAAAAAGCACATTTTAGAGTGGCCATTTATTGTCCCCAGCATAGATTGTACATCTCAAATGTCAGTAGAAACCACATTTGTTTAAGAAATTCAGCCATATCAGCTACAATATTTTAAAATAGAGGCAAGGGGCTTTTTCTCCAGGGAGTCAGTGATCCAGTGGCCTAATGGATAAGGCATCAGCCTCCGAAGCTGGGGATTGTGGGTTCAAGTCCCACCTGGGTCTATAGATGTAAGCTTTTCAGGAAATCGAGGTACAGACCTGTTTTGCTAAGATCCCCTTGCCTGCTCACAAGAATTTGGTAGCTTTAATCACTATCAGTACTAAATTCCCAATTCCCTGAGGCAAATAATTCCAAATGAATGAGGCATTAGTCAATAGTAGGTGAAAAGGTGCTAGAAAAGTGACAATTGGATCCCCTCTTCCAGATCATGACTAGACTGCCAGACATGTACTTCACAAAACAATCAAAATTTCATTGACTAAACAAATCAAGAGCACGTCAGACTGTTGTAAATCAAAGCTTTGTTAGTCATAAATAAATAAAAACTTCTTCATAGAATTCCGATGACTCCAATAGATCTAGAGAATCAGTGCTGTGTGCGAGTCAGGGCTCCTCTTTTGTCAAATGTGTTGTCACAAACATGATTGTGAAACTAAACGTTATAATAAATGTTGATTTGAATGTTGATTCATATTTGTATGCTAGTGGCTGTTTTCTTTTAGCTTAGCTGTTAGTACATTGTTGTTGTTGTTGAGGCTGGCCAGTGAGGCAGCATAGTCCACTACTTTTCCCACACTCCACTTGGAACAGAAGAACATTGGCAGGCTGGAGTCTTTGCCCTCTTTGGGAAGGAAGACATTGAAATAGGTCCTCTCCAACTGTAACCACGCCATCCCAGGACCTCCACATCCAGCTTCTTCACCTGCGGGATCGTCTGAGACCCATCAACTGGGCACACGTTATAATAAATGTTTATTTGAATGTTGATTCATATTTGTATGATGATAACAGTTGAATAGGTTTGTCTACTTGGAGCCTGCTGCTAGTGGCTGTTTTCTTTTAGCTTAGCTGTTAGTACATTGTTGTTGTTTTTGAGGCTGGCCAGTGAGGCAGCATAGTCCACTACTTTTCCCACACTCCACTTGGAACAGAAGAACATTGTCAGGCTGGAGTCTTTGCCTTCTTTGGGAAGGAAGACATTGAAATAGGTCCTCTCCAACTGTAACCACGCCATCCCAGGACCTCCACATCCAGCTTCTTCACCTGCGGGATCGTCTGAGACCCATCAACTGGGCACGGTGTGCTTTAGGACCATGCGGACGCCTCCAAGCGGTCGGGTAGGCTGTTTGGCGTGTTCATCCAACTGGGATTTTCTTTTTAGTATAATGGTTATGTCCCCCCGACTTCGAAAACCGAAGTTGCACCCCTGCTTCAAACTGTATATAATGTATTTTCTACACAATTGGTTGGAAATCCTCAGTGTAGAATGACGTACAGTACAAGTAGCTGCTGTTAACAGCAAAGGACAAAACAGCATGAGGCATTATCTTGTTGGGTTATTACATTATATATCACAACCCCAATTTATTAACAACTCCATCACAGTTCACGTCTACACCCTCAGACATACTTGATGTGCCCCATATGGCACCCTATTATTATATAGTTCACTACTTTTGAAAAGAGACTTTTTGGCCCTGGTCAAGGTCCAGCCAATCAGAATGAGTTTTTCCCTTCAAAAGGTCTTTATTACAGACAGAAATACTCCTCAGTTTCATCAGCTGCCCAGTTGATGGGTCTCAGACGATCCCGCAGGTGAAGAAGCTGGATGTGGAGGTCCTGGGATGGCGTGGTTACACGTAGTCTGCATTTGTGAGTAGGTTGGAAGTACTGCCAAGTTCTCTAAAACGACATTGGAGGCGGCTGATTGTAGAGAAACGAACATTCAATTCTCTGGCCACAGCTCTGGTGGACATTCATGCTCCTTCAGAACTTGAGACATCTGTGGCTTTTTGTTGTGGGATAAAATACACATTTTAGAGTGGCCATTTAATGTCCCCAGCATAGAAAGAAAATACATTTGTTTAAGCAATTCAGCCATATCAGCTACAGTATGTTAAAATAAAGGCAAGGGGCTTTTTCTCCAGGGAGTCAGTGATCCAGTGGCCTAATGGATAAGGCACCAGCCTCCGAAGCTGGGTGATTGTGGGTTCAAGTCCCACCTGGGTCTATAGATGTAAGCTTTGCAGGAAATCATAAAAACTTCTTCATAGAATTCCGATGACTCCAATAGATCTAGAGAATCAGTGCTGTGTGCGAGTCAGGGCTCCTCTTTTGTCAAATGTGTTGTCACAAACATGATTGTAAAACTACACGTTATAATAAATGTTGATTTGAAGGTTGATTCATATTTGTATGACGATAGCAGTGATCCAGTGGCCTAACGGATAAGGCATCAGCCTCCAAAGCTGGGGATTGTGGGTTCAAGTCCCACCTGGGTCTATAGATGTAAGATCCCCTTGCCGGCTCACAATAATTTTTTTGTATAATGGATTGTACATCTCAAATGTCAGTAGAAACCACATTTGTTTAAGAAATTCAGCCATATCAGCTACAGTATTTAAAAAAAAAGGCAAGGGGCTTTTTCCCTCGTGAGTCAGTGATTCAGTGGCCTAATGGATAAGGCATCAGCCTCCGAAGCTGGGGATTGTGGGTTCGAGTCCCACCTGGGTCTATTGAAGTAAGTTGTGCAGTTAATTGATTGACAGACCTGTCTTGCTGAGATCCCCTTGCCTGCTCACTTGAATATGGTAGCTTTAATCAGTTCTCAATTCCCTGATGCAAATAATTCCCAATGAATAAGGCATTAGTCAATTTAAGGAGAAAAGGTGCTAGAAAAGTGACATTTTGATCCCCTCTTCCAGATCATGACTAGACTGCCAGCCATGTACTTCACAAAACAATCAACATTTTATTGTCTAAGCAAATCAAGAGGACGTCAAACTGTTGTAAATCAAAGCATTGTTAGTCATAAATAAATAAAAACATCTTCATAGTATTCCAATGACTCCAATAAATCTAGAGAATCAGTGCTGTGTGCGAGTCAGGGCTCCTTTTTTTTGTCAAATGTATTGTGACAAACATGATTGTGAAACTACACGTTATAATAAATGTTGATTTGAATGTTGATTCATATTTGTATGATGATAACAGTTGAATAGGTTTGTCTACTTGGAGCCTGCTGCTAGTGGCTGTTTTCTTTTAGCTTAGCTATTAGTACATTGTTGTTGTTATTGAGGCTGGCCAGTGAGGCAGCATAGTCCACTACTTTTCCCACACTCCACTTGGAACAGAAGAACATTGGCAGGCTGGAGTCTTTGCCCTCTTTGGGAAGGAAGACATTGAAATAGGTCCTCTCTGTCTGGAAAACAAAATTAATAAGATGTAGACTTGTATATAAAATATCATAAACCGCAAAAAAACAAAAAAAGACACTGATTCTTTATACCAGGGGAGTACATGTCCCCCCCTCCCCCATTCTGAAGTTACATTTTTGTCCCCCCTAGTTCTATCATTGGAATGTGATACAAAACGATGCAACAGTGTGCTTTAGGACCATGCGGACACCTCCAAGCGGTCGGGTAGGCTGTTTGGCGTGTTCATCCAACTGGGATTTTCTTTTTAGTATAATGGTTATGTCCCCCCCACTTCGAAAACCTGATGTTCCACCCCTGCTTCATACTGTATGTACTAGTATTTTCAACACAATTGGTTGGAAAGCCTCAGTGTAGATTGACATACAGTACAAGTAGCTCCTGTTAACAGCAAAGGACAAAACAGCATGAGGCATTATCTTGTTAGGTTATTACATTATATATCACAACCCCAATTTATTAACAACTCCATCACAGTTCACGTCTGCACCCTCAGACATACTTGATGTGCCCCATATGTCACCCTATTACTATATAGTTCACTACTTTTGAACAGAGACCTTTTGGCCCTGGTCAAGGTCCAGCCAATCAGAATGAGTTATTCCCTACAAAAGGTCTTTATTACAGACAGAAATACTCCTCAGTTTCATCAGCTGCCCAGTTGATGGGTCTCAGACGATCCCACAGGTGAAGAAGCTGGATGTGGAGGTCCTGGGATGGAGTGGTTACACGTAGTCTGCGTTTGTGGGGCCGGTTGAAAGTACTGCCAAATTCTCTAAAACGACATTGGAGGCGGCTTATGGTAGAGAAACGAACATTCAATTCTCTGGCCACAGCTCTGGTGGACATTCATGCAGTCAGCATGCCAGTTGCATGCTCCTTGGCTTTGTGTTGTGGGAAAAAATGCACATTTTAGAGTGGCCATTTATTGTCCCCAGCATAGATTGTACATGTCAATTGTTAGTAGAAACCACATTTGTTTAAGCAATTCAGCCATATCAGCTATAGTATGTTAAAAAAAGGCAAGGGGCTTTTTCTCTAGGGAGTCAGTGATCCAGTGGCCTAAGGGTTAACCTCTCAGGGATTGCTGGGGCGCTAGTGCCCCAATTCCGACACTACCAGGTGAAATGCAATGCGCCAAATTCAAAATCCAAAAGTTGAATTATTAAACATCCACCAATATACAAGTGTTCCATCCTCATCAAAAGCTCTGTTTCTTGGCAATATCACAGCGATGTCAGATTTCAAAAAGGCTTCACGGCGAAAGCAGCACATTTGATTGTTTGAGGGTAGCACCTCACATATTTTTCCCATAGCCATGAATCCATTAGCCATCATGGCACACACATAACACATTTCACAGCGAAAACAAATCAATTACCTGTTGAAGAACTTCTGCTGAGGTCATCCTAAGTGTCCAACGAAGACAATCCATGGTTCTTTTGTTAGAAAAAGTAATGTATTTTATCCATAAATCTCCATTTGGTTTGCGCGTTATAATCAGAAACGACAGCCTCCACTCCTCCATTGAATTGTGACGAGAACTCATTCATCTTATACCTATAAACTTGTCCAAGAACAATCAAACATAGTTTTAAATGTATCCTTAGGAACACTTTTACGTATATTTACTATTATAAATCAACCGAATATAAACTGATCGATAAAGACGGTAAAGACACAGCGCCTTGTCGGGAGCGCGCACTGGGTACTGTTGACATAAAAAGTACACTTCCTGGTTTGCTCTTCTTCTCTGGTCTAATTCTTCCAAATTGAAAATTTACACTGTCTCGAGACTGTTGACATCCAGAGGAAGCGATGGGTACTGCATTCATATGCCCTTATATGGTCATTTTCATGAGGGAGGAGTTCCAAATGAGCAATGTGTCAAAATCACTTTTTCCAGGACAGAAATTCCTCGGGGTTTCGCCTGCCATATGCGTTCTGTTTTAATCACAGACAAATGGTTAACACTTTTGGAAAGTTCAGAGTGTTTCCTATCCTATTTTCTGGGCCTGAATGGGAGGCATTTTACTTTGGACACGCCAGGCTCTCCAAAACCGTCACCTCATGAGCTGATCCCTAACAAGTTAAGGCATCAGCCTCTGAAGCTGGGGATTGTGTGTTCAAGTCCCACCTGGGTCTTTTGAAGTAAGTTGTGCAGCAAATCAATGTGAAGATCCCCTTGCCTGCTCACATGAATTTGGTAGCTTTAATCACGATCAGTAGTAAATTCCCAATTCCCTGAGGCAAATAATTCCAATTGAATGAGGCATTAGTCTATAGTAGGAGAAAGGGTGCTAGAAAAGTGGCAATTGGATCCCCTCTTCCAGATAATGACTAGACTGCCAGCCATGTACTTCACAAAACAATCAAGATTTTATTGTCTAAGTTAACCAAAAGCACATCAAACTTGTAAATCAAAGCTTTGTTAGTAATAAATAAATAAAAACATCTTCATAGTATTCTGATGACTCCATTAGATCTAGAGAATCAGTGCTGTGTGCGAGTCATGTCTCCTTTTTTGTCAAATGTATTGTCACAAACATGATTGTGAAACTGCACGTTATAATAAATGTTGATTTGAATGTTGACTCATATTTGTATGATGATAACAGTAGAATAGGTTTGTCTACTTGGAGCCTGATAGTAGTGGCTGTTTTCTTTTAGCTTAACTTCTTTGGGAGCAGCGCACGAGGTGACGGTTTTGGAGAGCCTGGCATGCCCAAAGTAAAATGCCTCCCATTCAGGCCCAGAAAATAGGATATGCACATATGTAGTACCATTGGATAGGAAACACTCTGAATTGTCTACAAGTGTTAATATTTTGTCTGTGAGTATAACAGAACGGATATGGCAGGCAAAAACCCGAGGAATTTCTGTCCTGGAAAAAGTGGTTTTGACAGATTGCCTCATTTAGAACCCCTCCCTTATGAAAATGCCCATATAAGGGCACATGAATGCAGTACCTATCGCGTCCCCTGGATGTCAACAGTCTCGAGAAAGTGTTTTGATTCTTCTTAGCTGCTTTTAGATTGTAGAAGAAGACGAATAAGGAAGTGGCCACACAGATGTCAATAGAAGAAAATGCGCGTTCACGGCTGGCGCGCTCTGTGGTTTTTTCCTTTCTTATCGCCCAGTTTATATTCCAGTTGAAATATTATACAACATATACATAAAAGAGTTCCTAAGGATACTTTTAGAATTATATTTGATTGTTCTTGGACAAGTTTATAGGTATAAGTTGAACGAGTTCTCTTCACGTTTCAATGGAGGAGTCGACGCTGTATTTTCTCATTATAACGCGCCAACCAAACGGAGATTTATGGATATAATACATTACTTTTTCTAACAAAAGAACCATGGATTGTCTTCGTTGGACACTTGGGAAGCCCTCAGCAGAAGTTCTTCAAAAGGTAATTGATTTGTTTTCGCTGTGAAATGTGTTTTCTGTGAACCGTGAAGGCTTATGAATTTATGTTAATGGCAAAAATATGTGGGGTGCTATCCTCAAACAATGGTGGTGATGATGGTGAAGCAATTTAAGTTTTTCCCATTCCCATACACTATTATATATTTCTCTGCTAACGTTAACTGTTGCGCAATACATCCGATTCTGCACTTCATAAAAATAGCACAGTAACTAGCTAGTTTAGCTAGCTAATCATTCAGGACCGCAGATCTGAGAGAACAAAACATAAGTTATATGTTTACTCGAAGAGCTAGAAATCGCTAGAACATGGATGAGCACGGACTAACAGAGTTTGTATGAATTAATGTACTCTACAGTACTGTATTGTTATACCTCAAAAGAGCTAGAACCAGGTGTTGGAACCAAAATGACTTTACAATCGTTTTGAACAGAACCATTACCAGGCGGACATTGGAATTTGTTTCTGAGTGACATTGAAGATAAAGCAATGTTCCCCCAACTCGCGGGACGAATTTGGCACATGGGTGGTTTTATTTGGCCCCCAAAGTTTTCTGAGGCAATTTAAAATATATATTTTTTATTGCTGTACATAAAAGACTGGTAAAACACCAGGAAATCAGCTCCCAAGTGATTTTTATTTAAGAATCTATTAATGTATTACCATGCATAATAGACACCTGATCGTACACAAATGTAAACAATTCAAATTATTATTTTATTCAAACATATTTGTTCTACAGTCTACAAATTATTTGTAATTACATTCCGGCCCCCCAACCAGGCACCAAAAAAAAAGCACTATCGCTGTGCTATGGTTTTTTGGTTCATTAACTTCACCATTTATTTTTCGAAGCTGTGCTCACATTCAATAAATGGTACATTTCTTTATAATATTTTCTATGAGGGGGTAGACATGCTCGACATGGCCTTCCAGGACGCAATCAAAGGCACTAGATCTAAGTAAGAAGACTCTTAGTCCTTACACAATGCCAGTTTTGCCCAGAGACTGCTACGGTTTTGGTCAATGATGTCCTCCATTTCTAAAAGATGACGACGTACTTGGTTTAGGTGGCTTTAACTTTGCATTTTCCTGTTTTTTTTTGTGATTTTGACAGCTTCTTTTCCAGGAGCTGTATTCTCAAATTAAAGTAACATCTGTATGAGATTAACTTTGTGATATTTTTGTTTCAATGTGTGCAATTAATCACTGTGGGTGTATTATTATTATACAGGATGATGGTCTCCTCCTGCTGACACCTGTGCTACATACTGCTTCCTTTGACACCTGAGCTTCCTGTATGCTCTTGAGGATGACTCCTTCTGTCACCTGGAAGACCACCTCCTGCAGACCACCTAAACTAAATTCAGCATCTGCTGCTTCCTCTGCTGGAGCTGGTTCTAGGCTCTACTTCACTCTCTTGTTCTCTCTGTCTTTCTCGCCTACAACTCCTACATCTGCTTCCCTGTCCTCTCCTTCAAAAATAGACAATTCAAGACTTTAAACCTGTTGATATAAAACAATAACGATGCATCTTAAATTGCTACGAACTTTGTGGTTGGTTTTTCTACTACGCTGTGCATCTGTTGCAGATTGAGGATTCATGCAATTTAATCTGGTAGGTGCTGCCTCGGAGGAGAGTGTCTTCCAGAAAAGTATCATGACTGAAATGTATTTTTATTGACAAAGATGGTCAATAATCAGAATAAAACACTCTTCAAAGGGCTCCTCGCACACAGCGTAACCCACTTTCTTCAGGTCCTCAAAGGACTTCTGCAAACTGATGTCCCTATGCCTGATGTTTCTCAGCCACATCTTCCTCCTGAGTAATTACAAAAGTGTGTAAGGTCTACGTCACACTCCTCTTCAATCAAATCTGACACTCCTCTCTGTGAGACACCACCTTAACAACCATTGCCTGATTAGCAACACCCCCAATAACGGAGAACATATTATAGAATAATGACCCACACTTTATCCTGTCCTATGAAATATTACAATAAAGACACAAACTTTATCCTGTCCTATGAAATATTACAATAAAGACACACACTTTGTCCTGTCCTATGAAACATTACAATAAAGACACACACTTTATCCTGTCCTATGAAACATTACAATAAAGACCCTCACTTTATCCTGTCCTATGAAACATTACAATAAAGACACACACTTTATCCTGTCCTATGAAACATTACAATAAAGACCCACACTTTATCCTGTCCTATGAAACATTACAATAAAGACCCACACTATATCCTGTCCTATGAAACATTACAATAAAGACCCACACTATGTCCTGTCCTATGAAACATTACAATAAAGACCCCCACTTTATCATGTCCTATGAAACATTACAATAAAGACCCCCACTTTATCATGTCCTATGAAACATTACAATAAAGACCCCCACTTTATCATGTCCTATGAAACATTAGAGTAAAGACCCCCACTTTATCATGTCCTATGAAACATTAGAATAAAGACCCCCACTTTATCATGTCCTATGAAACATTAGAATAAAGACCCACACTTTATCATGTCCTATGAAACATTAGAATAAAGACCACCACTTTATCATGTCCTATGAAACATTAGAGTAAAGAACCCCCACTTTATCATGTCCTATGAAACATTAGAATAAAGACCCCCACTTTATCCTATGAAACATTTTCAGCTGCTGCCCTCTTAAACCTGATAGATGTGTTGAAGCTCTGCTCTAATGCGACATAGTGTATGTCTTTTTTGGACCATTATCCTATTGAGGGGATGCATGCACAATGTGATCAAATGCTCTACTTTCATGGTTTTGATATGTTCTATATTATATCACCATGTTAATAGGCATTTAATAAATATACAACCTTTTGAGATTTTTCTGAAGACGCATATGATTATAGTAGACTATATTTTGTGGTATTCTTACTTTATCTGATCATAGGGCAACAGAACATAGGTAGTTGCCTATACAATGTTTTACAAACATCTACCATCATTTAAGAGGTACTTAATGGTCTTCTACAACTCAATAAATTACTTTGCAATGACCCAGTGTCACAATTGGCTTCTATTGATTGTGCAGCAAACCCTGGGATGGCCTTGGATGTAATATAGCTGGACACATTGGTAAACTAATGTTAGCTAGCCATGCTGCCTCATGCTAGTTGTGTTAAACACAACTATAGATTTGTTTCATTACTGGTAGCTAGCATGTTTTATCTATCAGTGAACAATGCTTTGGTGATTGATTCGATTGGGTAGTCATGGATACAGCCCTCTACTGATTACACAACCAATGATGTGTGCCTCACCATGCAATAATTACTCCAAATGCATCTTTATTATTTATTACATACCTTTCAACGTCTGTTGGAAATCGGAAAGGGGATTTTCCTCCCTTCCATTGTACAGTAAAGTAAACAAGGTATTTATTGATGACATGTTTCTTATCGTAAAAAAAAGTTGATTCACAGGAGTACTAGTATTGAGGAAAACTTGCAAAGAAATCTATTTCTATCTATTTAAGCCAAGTACGTTTTTTTTGTGTGAATTAGCAAGCCAGCTAGATATCTAATTGGGACAAGTTAGCTACCGCCAAGAAGAGGATGAAGACCATTTGTGCCTTCCTGAATGTTCATTAGGAAAACGCCTACTCTCTAGTGCACTCGTCCTAAACAAAGTAATATCTATAAACAATTAAGTTTTATTTTATTTATTTTACTAGGCAAGTCAGTTAAGAACAAATTCTTATTTTCAATGACGGCCTAGGAACAGTGGGTTAACTGCCTTGTTCAGGGGCAGAACGACAGATTTGTACTTTGTCAGCTCGGGGAATTTAACTTGCAACCTTCCGGTTAGTGCACTCTGTTTGTTATAGATTCTAGTTTTGGAAACAGGAAACTGTATGGAGATCAAATGTTTCATTGATGAGAAAATTAGCAGAATGTCAGCCAAAATCCATCTAGCTCAATCTTCTCCCACTGCTGGAAAACGGGCTTCCTCTCACTACCATATTTGGTAGTGAGAAGAAACGCCAACCGGATGTCTCACATTTATACATCCGGTGAAAGATCTGTTTCATCTATCTATGATTAAGCTTTGGGATAACTAAACAGCGACATGGAATCGGAGAAAGAAGTGCAATCAACAGGTGGGTCTTCTAAAATACAAACGGTGTCTCAAGTAAATCGATACAACTCATCGAATAAAACGTATTAAGATAAGGTTATCGATAGTTCACCGAAGGTTAACAGTAACAACATCGCTAACGTAAGCTAAATAACGTTAGCTACGCTAGCTAGTTTGGTTAGCTAGGCAGTTTAGCGAACTAGTCTGAGCCGAACGTGACACGTTTCACTTGCCAGTTTCACTTAGCTAGCTAGTTTACTGCTTCAGACCGGGTCAAATGTTAGAATAACTCGGCTGATACAGAGCAAGATCCGGTTTTAACCATAGCCACACAGGAGATGAGCTGGCTGGATTTGAATGTTGACACGAACTAATGAATGAAAGTGATACAGTAACTAGCTACTCATTGATCTCGAATCGATGCAGAATGGCAGGCTATGACTCGTTTCTACACTGGCCTTATTATTATTTATTTTTTTCTATAAGGGATTTGAACTTGATAAAAATGAATATGCACCACCAACTAAAGATTCTGTAGTTAAACTGCGTGGTTCACTTATGGTGTAGTTGTAGAGTTTCTAGCCTATAATAATGTTGCCAGTCATAGTGTGACCTTAATTGGCATGTCAGTGTAACTAGTCTATCTAGTTAGCAACGAACATAGTTGCCAATATTGTCTATACAGAGGAAGAGCTTTGATATTTATTTACTGATAAACATGTTAAAGTGGAGGTATGGCTTGTTGCTTAAAGCTTCCTTTTATCACCACGTAATTGGAGAAACGGGGACTAAAACACTATTAGCTAAAAACTCCTTGCTAATGAGTTGTGATGTTTGTACTCCCAGGAGAAGATGTCCCTGACCCAGAGGAGGAAGAGAAGAGGCTGGCGGCAGCAGCCCGGAAAGCCAACCATCTAACTGAGTTGAGGCTTGTGCTGTTGGGCTGGAGGTGGCCTGGGAAGAGCCTGACAGGCAACACCATACTGGGCCGTGAGGAGTTCCGCCTGGAGCGGGCGGCAGAATTCTGCGTCAAGCGTCAGACTGAGGTGGAGGGGCGCCAGGTGACGGTAATAGACACGCCGGGCTGGTTCTCGACCCAGGCCACGCCACCAGTCTACCAGCAGGAGATGGTGCGGGGCGCCTCCATGTGCGGGCCCCTGGGCCCCCACGCTTTCTTGCTGGTCATCCCTGTGGGCATGTTTACCGAGGTGGACCGGGCCCGCATCGAGGAGCACCTGGCTCTGTTTGGGGAACGCGTGTGGAGGCATACCATCGTGGTGTTCACCTGGGCAGAGGTGCTGAGGAACATGTCCATCGAGAGGCACATCAAGCGAGAGGGGAAGGATCTGCAATGGGTGCTGGAAAAGTGCAAGATGCGGTACTTTGTCATCAACAACTACATATTTGGGGAGCACCCCCAGCTGTGGCGGCTCATGGAGAAGATAGAGAAGGTGGTGGCGGAGGAGGGCATCTATAGCCCAGAGGTGGTGGAGGAGAAGAAACCTCTGGGCCAGAATCAGAACCAAACCCAGAATCGGGAGCTTGGGGCAAGGCCCAAAGCAAATTCTGCTGTAGGATTGGCCAAAATGGACATGGACCTGCCCCACGGTGAGTGACAGCTTTACTGACAACTCAGATATAGTCTTGTACCAGGTAACAGCAGCCTCATTGGCTAAACCTCACACAGGGTGAAATGTATAATCCTTGCTCTTCACTGCAAAACTAATACTTGCATTACTGTTGTATTATTCCACTTAGGGTAACTGTATTTGAATTACTCATGTGGTAGTTATGTACATTGTACCAAGTAGTGTGGAATTAGTCCCACTACTTGGGACTCATCCTCTCCCCTCACCCCCTCCTTACATTTCTTCCTTTATTTTCCTTTCTCTTTTTCTTTGCTAACCATCTCTCCTCTTATCTCATGTCTGCTATAGAGAAGAATAGAGAAGAATCCATGATGATTGTCCAGGACAGGATTCCTCTATAGTAATATCAACACTTCAATGAACAAGATAGTTTGTCAGTTGTACAACCGAATGCCTTCAACCGAAATGTGTCTTCCGCATTTAACCCAACCCCTCTGAATCAGAGAGGTGCGGTGGGCTGCCTTAATCGACATCCACGTCTTGGCGCCGGGAACAGTGGGTTAACTGCCTTGTTCAGGGGCAGAACGACAGATTTTTTCCTTGTCAGCTCGGGGATTCGAACCTGCAACCCTCCGGTTACAAGTCCAACGCTCTAACCACTAGGCTACCTGCCACCCCATATAATGATATTACTAGGGATGCACGATATATCGGTGAACATATCGGAATCGGCTGATATTAGCTAAACATGCCAAAATCGTTATCGGTCCGATATCTAGTTTAACGCCGATGTTAAAAACCGATGTCAAAGCTACCGTGCATACCTATATAACGTAGGTACATGACGTAATAACGGCATATAAGATTTTGTACTACACGTGCAACACAGCATTCCTAACCTAGCCCGCACAATGTCTGCTGTGTAGATCGAGCAGTCAACAAGTCGAGCAGTCATTTGAAAGAGTAAGAAAATTTCAGCGAAACAACTCAAAGGTGAAATCCATTAAACCCAAGATAATGGAATTCATTGCCCTTGACAATCGACCGTTCTCTGTCGTGGGTGATGTTGGCTTTCACCGACTGGTTGAGCACTGGTACACACTACCAAGTGTGCTATTTTTCAGATGTTGCCCTACCGGAGTTACACAGTAATAGCGTCACTGCTATTAGCTTCACGACATACATACTATGGAACGCCGTTTGGGTCTTTGCGTTTCAAAAAAGATACAGTAGCACTGTCAAAGCTGTACAAAAAAAGTCTGCAAACAAGCAAACACCGGCCACGAACGATGTCTTTACAATACCGCATTGGTAATAAAGCATCATTTGTTCGACCGCATCTTCTGGGGTAGCTAGCTTTAGCTTGGTATCTAGCTAGCACCAATACAACCAGCCTGAAAACAATGACGAGTAGAAACTGCAGTAGTTTTCATTATTCTTAGCAATGGTTAAGGAACCCTTGTGAGTAAGTATTAGCTAAGTTGCCACTTGTTGTTCACCTATTGAAATTGAACATCAGTTCATGAAAATAAATAGCTAGTCAGCTACTTAACCTTGTTTCCAAAGCTAACGTTATAAGCAGCCAGCTAGCTTCATTTGGCTAGTGAGGCTCGACCGTAGCGGGTTATGTGTTGTGAAGCTAGCCACAATAATGATTAGGCACATAGTGAAGTTTGCCTTCAAAATAAAACTGTCATTGACAGTGATGCAAATTACTACAAATAGTAGAATTATGCCATACTTTTATTTTGAAGGCTAACCGCAAAGTCCACTTGTGGCTAATCCTTATTGTGGCTAGCTTCACATAGATGGGTCCGACCACCATTAATCAAATAAGAACTGTCTTATAAATTAGGGTTATTTTAGATGATGACACCTAGCTATATAGTTAGCTAGTTAACTATAGCTACTGAAACAGATTGTCGTTATTTGACACGTCAAATAGTGTTATTTGATGTGTATCTTTTTTTGACAAGCAAAGACCCTAACAGCGTTCCATATAAATCCTTGTTGAGAATGAAGCGACTGAACAAATGAACAACGAAACAGCACAGCAAGTAAGTGAAAGAAATAGGTTTTGATTATGTTTTGCTGGTAATGGGGACATACTTAAATGCCAACAAAATAACTTTTTGGCCAGTGTGGTGTGTGGGTAACCTTTATTTAACTAGGCAAGTTAGTTAAGAACAAATTCTTATTTACAATAACGGCCTGGACGACGCTGGGCCAATTGTGCGCTGTACTAGAATGCTTAAAAGGCCACTAAAATGTTAAATATCGGTATCGTGTTTTTTTGGCAAGGAAAATATCGGTATCGGCCAAAAATGTCATATCGGTGCATCACTAGATATTACATATACAGTACCAGTCTCAAGTTTGGACACACCTACTCATTCCAGGGTTTTTCTTTATTTTGACTGTTTTCTACATTGTAGAATAATAGTGAAGACATCAAAACTATGAAATAACACATGGAATCATGTAGTAACCAAAAAAAAGTGTTAAACAACTCAAAATATACTTTATATTTTAGATTATTCAAAGTAGCCACCCTTTGCCTTGACAGCTTTGCACACTCTTGGCATTATTTCAACCAGCTTCACCTATAATGCTTTTCCAAGGAGGAGTTCCCACATATGCTGAGCACTTGTTGGCTGCTTTTCTTTCACTCTGTGGTCCAACTCATCTTAAACCATCTCAATTGGTTTGAGGTCAGGTGATTGTGGAGGCCAGGTCATCTGATGTAGCACTTCATCATTCTCCTTCTTAGTCAAATAGCCCTTACATAGCCTGGAGGTGTGTTGGGTCATTGTCCTGTCGAAAACATGATAGTCCCACTAAGCGCAAACCAGATGGGATGGCGTATCGCTGCAGAATGCTGTGGTAGCCATGCTGGTTAAGTGTGCCTTGAATTCTAAATAAATCACTGACAGTGTCACCAGCAAAGCACCATTACTCCTCCTACATGCTTCACGGTGGGAAACACATGCGGAGATCATCCGTTCACCTACTCTGCGTTTCACAAAGACAAAAATCTCAAATTTGGACTCATCAGACCAAAGGACAGATTTCCACTGGTCTAATGTCCATTGTGTGTGTTTTTGGTCCCTAACAAGTCTCTTCTTATTGTTGGTGTCCTTTAGTAGTGGTTTCTTTGCAGCAAATCGACCATGAAGGACTGATTCTCCTCTGAACAGTTGATTTTGAGATGTGTTTGTTACTTGAACTTGTGAAGAACTTATTTGGGCTGCAATTTCTAAGGCTGGTAACTCTACTGAACTTATCCTCTGCAGCAGAGGTAACTCTGATTCTTCCTTTCCTGTGGCGGTCCTCATGAGGGCCAGTTTCATCATAGTGCTTGATGGTTTTTGCGACTGCACTTGAAGAAACTAAAAGTTCTTGAAATCTTGACTGACCTTCATGTCTGTTGTTTCTCTTTGTTTATTTGAGCTGTTCTTGCCATATTATGGACTTGGGTCTTTTACCAAATAGGGCTATCTTCTGTATACCACTCCTACCTTGTCACAACACAACTTATTGGCTCAAATGCATTCAGAAGGAAAAAATAAAGAAAATAAAGAAAAACCCTTGAATGAGTAGGTGTGTCCAAACTTTTGACTGGTACTGTACATCTGAAGTAATCCTTGTCTGTTATTATGTGTACATTTTCAGATTCAGTGGATGGACTGACTGACGGAAGGAGATCTGGTGAGCCACCGCAGTACTGATTTGAGAGCTCGTTACCCCAAACTCATGGCCTGTATTCAGAGTAGGAATGTTGATCTACGAACAGTTTCCCTTTTAGAAACATAATGAATGAGACAGGGGGGGGTCTTGATCCTAGATCAGTACTCATACTCTGAGATTCTTTATGAATACAGGCCCAGATTCTTTTAAACCTTTTAAGACTTAAAACTCTCTCCCATTAATATAAATAATAGTTATCTGTAACTGGATCTAGGCTAACATGATCAGGGGTCAAGTTAATGCAGAATTCTGCGTTTTTCACACAGAAAAAAAAAAAAGATAAAACCCATAAATATATTGCTGCATTATGTAAATGCAGATCTAAAATGCTTCTTGTAATTTCTGCTCGGGATCAGGCTTCTTTTTTTTGCTTCAGTTGCAATTCTACACTCCGATTAGAATTCACTAACGGGCATTCTATCAGAAGACAGCGCTCTGACTGATGTGGAGCTACTTTTCTTCAGTACATTTATCGGTGTAGCCTACTTTTCTCTGGTAAAATGTAAGATTAACTTCAAGCAAAACTGAAGAAAATTATGTGGCTGCTAGCCAAATAGCGGTTCACTTCTGTTGTCATCTGATGATAATGAAGCTACTTTCTGTTGAATGTGTTGCACTAATGTATTTTCTGTGAAGGAAAACTATAGTTGCACGCCCCTGATCACTCTATTGAAGCATTAAAAAAAAAAAAAAACGTTTAATATAAAATGGTTTAAAACCTTGATTTTGTGATGGTCTGCGTTTTGAAAATGTAGATTTCTGAACTCTAACGAGATCCCTGATGATGCTGTTCTTGCTTTTTGAGACTGTTAGGCCTACCTCGTACCTATGACAGTTCTGATGCAATATATATTTTTGGGGGATTTTATTGTATCCGATTTGCACATGAAGTACGAAGCAAATCACATACAGTACCAGTCAAAAGTTTGGACACACCTACTCATTCTAGGATTTTCCTTTATTTTTACTATTTTCTACATTGTAGAATAATAGTGAAGACATCAAAACTATGAAATAACACATGGAATAATGTAGTAACCAAAAAAGTGTTAAACAAATGAAAATATATTTGAGATTCTTCAAAGTAGCCACCTTTTGCCTTGATGACAGCTTTGCACACTCTTGGCATTCTCTCAACCAGCTTCATGAACTAGTCACCTAAAATGCATTTCAATTAACCGGTGTTCCTTGTTAAAAGTTTAATTGTGGAATTTCTTTCCTCAATGCGTTTGAGCCAATCAGTTGTGTTGTGACAAGGTAGGGGTGGTATACAGAAGACACTTTATTTAGTAAAGGACCAAGTCCATATTATGGCAAGAACAGCTCAAATAAGCAAAGAGAAACAACAGTCCATCATTACTTTAACTACTTAGGGAGTGGTGGGGCGCCACTCCCGACACTACCCGGTGAAATGCAAGGCGCCAAATTCAAAATCCAAAAGTTGAATTATTAAACATTCATCAATATACAAGTGTTGCATAGTCATCAAAAAGCTCTGCTTCTTGGCAATATCACAGCGTTGTCAGATTTCAAAAAGGCTTTACGGCGAAACCACTACATTTGATTGAGGGTAGCACCTCCAATATTTTTCTATTAGCATAAATTCATAAACCATCGCGGTTCACACAAAACACATTTCACAGCGAAAACAAATCCCTTATCCTTTCGAAGAACTTCTGCTGAGGGCTTCCCAAGTGTCCAACGAAGACATCCAATGGTTCTTTTGTTAGAAAAAGTCATTTATTATATCCATAAATCTCCGTTTGGTTGGCGCATTATGTTCATAAAATACAGCGTCCACTCGCCTATTGAACCGTGAAGAGAACTCGTTCAACCTATATTTATACACTTGTCCAAGAACAATCAAACATCATTGATAATGTATCCTTAGGAACACTTTTATGTATATTTACTATAAAATTTCAACCGGATCATAAACTGGACCATAGGAAAGGAAAAACCACAGCGCTCTCACGCCTATATATGGCTGTTTTCAATAGGGAGGGGTTCAAAATGAGGCAATGTGTCATACACTTTTTCCAGGACAGAAATTCCTTGGGTTTTGCCTGCTATATCTGTTCTGTTATACTCACAGACAATATTTTAACACTCTTAGAAACGTCAGTGTTTCCTATCCAATAGTACTAATTATGTGCATATCCTATTTTCTGGGCCTGAGTGGGAGGCATTTTACTTTGGGCATGCCAGACTCTCCAAAACCGTCACCTCGGGAGCCGTTCCCTAAGAAGTTAAGACATGAAGACAATATTGGCAAGCGTTTGCAAAGCTGTCATCAAGGCAAAAGGTGGCTACTTTAAAGAATCTAAAATATAATATATATTTAAAATATAAAGTATATTTAAAAGTAACACTTTTTGGTTACAACATGATTCCGTATGTGTTATTTCATAGTTTCGATTATTCTACAATGTAGAACATAGTAAAAATAAAGAAAAACCCTTGAATGAGTAGGTGTCCAAACTTTTGACTGGTACTGTACATTTATACAGGATTGGAAAAATATGTGTACCAGTATAGGCCCTGTATATCTACCCTTTTCTTCATGAAGTAGGGATCATGGGAAAACTACTCTACGTGACAAGTCTCTGAGGCTGGGACAGAGACAAGGAAGTCCCTTAACCAAATGTGTACAGCACATGCTAGATTGCACCATTTGTTTTTTACATTTTTAATAATTTTTTGTTATTGTTGTTCAGGAAATAGTTTGTTAAAAGCTATCCCAATTGTGACCAAAAAAGTGTATAGTGTTTTATCAAGCACTTGAAGTGCAGGTACTGTTTTACTCTACTAGTCGAGAATCTAAATATCTTTGTCTGGGTTTTGTATATGGGTGTGAAATGATAAATGTGCATTTTTATTTATCAGGCTCATGTATTTGTATGTATCAAACCCTACCTTTGCAAGGGAATAGCTGCTGAAAATGTATTTGAAATGCAAATTGGATAATGATAAATCTATAGCACATTGGATTTTAATATAATTTGTGGCAGCTATATGCTTCCATAACCCTCTGAGTGCGGTCTCTTTAATATTTAGGTTAGTTAGGAATTAAACATAAATTACTAATCTGTTGCAGTATTGCAACGTGGCCCATGATGATAGTATTGCATACGTTTCTTGTTTTTGAAAATTGCATAGGTTTCTTGTTTTGAAAATTGCCTATTTCTGTGGGTTGGGTTTATTTTAGTCCTGCCCACATGCCTACAGCTGGTAGCACCCAAATAATCATCAATTCGGAGCACAGCTGCATGCGACCACATAATGCCAATCATCAATTTGGTTTAACATTTGATATTCCTATGGGCTAGTTGGGGATCATCAGTAAATTACACAATGTACATGGGACAATATTTAAAAAAGTATAAATTGATATAAATATAATTGATATAAATTGATATAAAAAAATATAAATTGTAGAAATGCATATACAAATATTGAATGCATTTCAGACAACTACAAGATGTGCAACATGAAAATATTGTCCCATTTACATTGTAATTTATTGACGGTCCCTAACTATCCCCAGAGGTAGGCTATCCAAAGTCAAACCAATTTTGCCACTGTCGCAAACCAACCGGCTGAAGCTACAGTAAATGGTGAAATAATTTGCCTAACTCTTCCCACCTGCAAACACACAAGACACCCACATCATTCCACACCCCGAAACCAACTCAGGTTTGAATACAGTCATGGCCTCTAAGTAATTCTTAATGAACCAAATCTAAATTGAAGCTAAATCAAGAAGTGCAGTTGCCCTTTAATACTGTGAATAAAGGTGGCAAAGATGTCTATTATTATGTCATTATTGTCATTATATTATTATGATATACCTTTACTCTTCTAATTGCTTCCTATACTGTGAATCAATACTAGTAGTAGTAGCTACATTCACTAACTAACATCCAATGATGGGTATAACACTGACTGTTTTCTATGTTGATATTGTATACAAACTATTTTACAAACATATTCATATTGGTGATTTGTATTGCTGTTACATAGTATTCTGTGAGTTACACTTTCATGAATGCACATGTGCTGTAAGGGTTCTGAGTCAAGAAAATTATCAGCACAGAAATAGAGATGTGGTAGAAGGTGTCTTCTCTAGTCAGTGCAACTAAAGTTGTCTTTTGTTTCCATATATAATTAATGCTGTTTTGTTTGTTTGTGAACAAACTGATTTTATATTTTGTCTATTTTTCTAATGTATCCAAATAAAGTTAATATTTTGATGAAATGGAAGATAACTTTTGACCTGCAGTTTTTTTGTTATTGTTAGTATCTGGTCATGAACAACAGCCACAGGCTGTTTCTCAATCTTTTCTCAGTTCCTTGCATGCTCTCTCCTCCTGAAACCCATTGGAAAAGGTCATAGGGAAGAGACCATAGATCTTCTCTTCCAATACAGTTAAGGAGCCAAGGAGATAGGATTCGAGGAATCACAGATAACTAATTGAGACACGCTGATGATGGCAGATTGCGTGTTGTTTCAAGACTGACATCTCATGGTCAATGTATGGACTACAAGTTTAGGGCCTGCTCGTGATTCAACAGTTTCCCCAGGACCATTTTCCAAGTATAGGTTATCCCGTTTCCTTAAGTATATTGACACACCCATGCGTCAATCTAAGTAACGTAATAGAAAAATCCCCATCAAAATTGCTCCACGATTTCCTTTTTGCAAAAATTCGAATAGTTTGTCTAATTTCAGTTTGTGACAGAACAAGCACGTATAGTGTAGAGTCAATGTACCATCTAAACCGCTGTGAAATATATTTTCCATAACCAAAAATATTGTATTTTCAGCTGTTTGAGGCTGGTATACAAAACTGAAAGTGAGATGCAAAAACAACACTTAAGAATAGGAAGCATAGAAATAGGGCACAGAACAGATCTTCCTCTTCTTAGATGTGCTGTCAATGAGAATGACATGTATAACTGACATTTCTATGTGAATACACAAAAAGTTGCCTATTGCAGCTTTAAACATGCACTATGTATAAATCGCTCCGCCATTTCCTGGTTGCAAAAATGAGGAATAGTTCGCCTAATTTCAGTTTGTGACAAAACAAGCATGATAATATAGTGTATAGTGTAGATTATAGTGTATAGTGTATAGTGTAGATTATCATTGTACCATCTAAACTGCTGTGATACATCTTTGCCATATCCAAACATATTGTATTTCCAACTGTTTCAACCTTGTGTACAAAACCGAAAGTAAAAGATGTAAGAATGGGAAGCATAGAAAACACACAAACGGAACAGATCTACCGCTTAGACTTGCTTTTTTTACACATTGCAGTTTTAATTTAGAGATGTTTTTTGTTGTTGCATGGGCTGCGTGTCAATCCACCGCATGTCTAATGTCAGCCTTCCGCATCTGCGGTGGGAGACCAAGAGGCATCCCGAAATTCAGTCTTCACAAGAAATCGTCTGTAGGGTCCGAACGGTTTGGCCTTATTCTAAAATTGATTTTAAAAAATAAGAAATTAATCAATCCAAACACAATACCCTATAATGACGTAGCGAAAACAGGTTTTTAGAAATTGTATCAAATGTATTAAGAATAAAAAACATACCTTATTTTTGTAAGTATTCAGACCCTTTGCTATAAGACATGAAATTGAGCTCAGGTGCATCTTGTTTCCATTGATCATCCTTGATATGTTTCTACAACTTGCTTGGAGTCCACCTGTGAAAAATACAATTGATTGGGCATGATTTGGGAAAGGTACACATCTGTCTATATAAGTTACCACAGTTGACAGTGCATGTCAGAGCAAAAACAAGCCGTGAAGTCAAAGGAATTGTCCGCAGAGCTCCGAGACAGGGTTGTGTCGAGGGACAGATCTGGGGAAGGGTACCAAAAAATGTCTGCAGCATTGAAGGACACTAAGAACACAGAGGCCTCCATCATTCTTAAATGGAAGAAGTTTTAAACCACCAAGACTCTTCCTAGAGCTGGCCAACCAGCCAAACCGAGCAATCAGGGGAGAAGGGCCTTGGTCAGGGAGGTGACCAAGAACACAATGGTCACTCTGACAGAGCTCCAGAGTTTCTCTGTGGAGATGTGAGAACCTTCCAGAAGGACAACAATATCTGCAGCACTCCACCAATCAGGCCTTTATGGTAGAGTGGCCAGACGGAAGTCACTCCTCGGGAAAAGGCACGTGACAACCACTTGGAGTTTGCGAAAAGGCACCTAAAGACTCTCAGACCATGAGAAACAAAATGATCAGGTCTGATGAAATCAAGATCTCTTTAGCCTGAATGCCAAGTGTCACGTCTGGAGGAAACCTGGCACCATCCCTACGGTGAAGCATGGTGGTGGCGGCATCATGCTGTGGGGATGTTTTTCAGTGGCAGGGACTGGGAGACTAGTCAGAATCGAGGGAAAGATAATTGGAGCAAAGTGCAGAGAGATCCTTGATGAAAACCTGTTCAGTACCTCAGACTGGGGCAAAGGTTCACCTTCCAACAGGACGACCCTAAGCACACAGCCAAGACAACGCAGGAGTGGCTTCGGGACAAGTCTCAATGTTTTTGAGTGGCCAGGTCAGAGCCCGGACTTGAACCCGATCTAGCATCTCTGGAGAGACCTGAAAATAGCTGTGCAGTGACACTCCCCATCCATCCTGACAGAGCTTGAGAGGATCTGCAGAGAAAGAATGGGAGAAACTCCCCAAATACACCTGTCCCAAGGTTGTAGCGTCAAACCCAAGAAGACTCGAGGTTGTAATATCTTCAACAAAGTACTGAGTAAATGGTCTGAATACTTATGTAAAGGTAATATTTTAACATTTTCGAAAATGTCTAAACTTGTTTTTGCTTTGTCATTATGGAATGTGTCTGTGATTGAAGTCAATAATGACTGATTAGCAATACCTTCAAAATTAACAGGCAGACTGACTAATGAGAAGTTGAGTTGTTATGGAAATCATGATACACCACTTGACCAAAAGTATGTGGACACCTGCTCGTCGAACATTTCATGCCAAAATCATGGGCATTAATATGGAGTTGCTATGAAATGCTTACTTACAAGCCCTTAACCAACAATGCAGTTTTAAGAAAAGATTTCCTAAATGAACAAAATAAAAAAAGTAACAATAAAATAACAATAATGAGGCTATATACAGGAGGTACGGGTACCGAGTCAATGTGCTCGAGGTAATTTGTACATACAGGTAGGGGTAAAGTGACTATGCATAGAGAATAAACAGCGAGTAGCAGTAGTGTAAAAAACTGTGCTGACCTTTTTACGCGCTACACGCTTCAGCACTCGTCGGTCCCGTTTAGTGAGCTTGTGTGGCCTACCACTTCGCGGCTGAGCTGTTGTTGCTCCTAGACGTTTCCACTTCACAATAACAGCACTTACAGTTGACCGGGGCAGCTCTAGCAGGGCAGAAATGTGACGAACTGACTTATTGAAAAGGTGGCATCCTATGACAGTGCCAGGTTGAAGGTCACTAAGCTCTTCGGTAAGGCCATTCTACTGCCAACGTTTGTCTATGGAGATTGCATGTTTATGTGCTCGATTTTATACACCTGTCAGCAACAAATGTTGGGTGGTTAGTGTATGTATATCTGAGCTATTTGTCTACAAAACACACCGAAGTCAATTCCAACACTAAACCTGGAGAGAGATTTGTTGAAGAGTCATCCTGTGAAGTTCATCGCAAAATTACTGACAAAGTAATTCAAAACTTGGCATGACAAATAATTGTATATTTGGAGAGGTGCTTTTAAGCTGAAATGCAACTGATAAAAAAGCTACTGAAAAGCTAATAAAATGGCCTCCATTTGGGTAGTTCTATCTAGACTATCATATGAATTCAAATTGTGTCCTATTCCAAATGTAGTCTCAAACCAGATCCTAGGCAACCGTAGCATCTACCATTCCAGTGTTAAATTGCTATATTGTAGTTACTTCGCCACCATGGCCTATTTATTGCCTTGCGTTCCTTATCTTTTATGTTTGTTTACTCCAATGTGTAACTCTGTGTTGTTGTATGTGTCGAACTGCTTTGCTTTATCTTGGCCAGGTCGCAGTTGTAAATGAGAACTTTTTCTCAACTTGCCTACCTGGTTAAATAAAGGTGAAAAAAAAATATATGTGTTGAGACTATTCCAAATACTTATTTTCCATGAGTACCACTCACTACCACTAGATGGCAATAAGACATCATATGTGCACTTGCTGATAAAACACTCAGTGGACCATCCATACCTACTGTTCTGCTCATTTTAGAGGGGGTGGTTGCCAGGCGGGTTTTACCAGATTATTATGCTTACGGGCATGTTATACTATAATACTACTATACTATATGTATAATATTATAGTACACTACACTGTTGGACTGGCCACTGACGCCACTACAAACCACTGACAGTATAGAGAAATCCTCTTGGCAGTGCTCCATTCCCACCGTTACCTAAACCCCAGTGCTCTCCTCCAGTGGCTTACCTGAGGTGGGATATGAAGAAACGGACACAATGTTATTGTTTCAGAGTTTCTGATGCTTTCTTCTGCATGTCTCTCTACCCCTTCATGGTGTGTTACTCCTGTCTAGTGTATTCCTCCAGGGGTAGACTCATGTTTGTTTGAATCATGCTCTGGTGACAGGCTTTTTCTGGCTTGGTGAAGTTTTCTTTCTTTTGGTTATTCTTATTGTTTTCTATGAGAATGATTACAAAATGCTTATAAAACAAGTATGCTCTTGCTGTTATTTATTGTACCACACGGTTTATCAGGAAGAATGGGATAACAATTGTGTGTGTGCATGTTTGTGCATGCGTGTGTGTGGTCCACTCTGTGTGGTCCACTCCCCCCTGGCCCTGGCTAACACACTCCACCGGTCCATCGTTATAGGTGCTAATCCTAAAAACACACTTGTATTCCTTGAACAAGTGTAGCAGCAGTGAATTCCCCAGTCAGCCTGCCAGGCTGACAGAGAGTCAAACAGCCCCTCTAATCTCCCAACATCTGCTCAATGAAACCTTTCAATTTACACCAAAGATCTGTCACGTTCAGAGAAGAAACAGCAAACAAACTCTTGTTTACAAAGTCAATCACCGCTTCAGTGAGAAGCATCCAGGTAGACACACACATGCTGCTGCGCCGTGTGTAGCCTGGTTGTCAGACCCTGGGCTGCCGAGCTCATTTGAAATCTTTAAATCGAATGTTATTTGTCACATGCTTTGTAGACCAACAGTGAAATGCTTTCTTATTGGCCCTTCCCAACAATGCAGAGAGAGAGAGGAAATAATAGAAATTGATAACAGAATAATAAATATACAATGAGTAACGATAACTTGGCTATATACACGGGTACCAGAACCGAGTTGATGTGCAGGTGTACCAGATAAATTCAAGTAGATACAGTGCATTTGGAAAGTATTCAGACTGCTTGACTTTTTCCACATCTTGTTACATTACAGTCTTCTTCTAAAAATGTATGATATCTTCTTTTTTTTCATCAATCTACACACAATACCCCATAATTACTCTGATGTTATATAAAAAATACAGAAATATCACATTTACATAAGTATTTAGGCCCTTTACTCAGTACTTTGTTGAAGCACCTTTGGCAGCGATTACAGACTAAAGTCTTCTTGGGTATGACGCTACAAGCTTGACACACCTGCATTTGGGGAGTTTCTCCCATTCTTCTCTGCAGATGCTCTCAAGCTCTGTCAGGTTGGACGGGGAGCATTTCTGCACAGCTATTTTCAGGTCTTTCCAGAGATGTTCGATTGTGTTCAAGTCTGGGCATTGGCTGGGCCACTCAAAGACATTCACAGACTTGTCCCGAAGCCACTCCTGTGTTGCCTTGGCTGTGTGCTTAGGGTCGTTGTCCTGTTGGAAGGTGAAACTTCGCCCCAGTCTGAGGTCCTGAGCGCTCTGGAGCAGGTTTTCATCAAGGATCTCTCTGCACTTTGCTCTGTTTATCCTGACTAGTCTACCAGTCCCTGCCGTTGAAAAACATCCCCACAGCATGATGCCGCTACCACCATGCTTCACCGTAGGAAAGGTGCCAGGTTTCCTCCAGACATGACACTTGGCTATTTGGTTAACTATTTAACTATTTAGCAGCCTTATGGCTTGGGAGTACAAGCTTTTCAGGGTACTGTTGGTTTGGTTCCAAACTTGTTGCATCGGTAATGCTTGCTGTGTGGTAGCAGAGATAAAAGTGTATTACTTGGGAGGATGGAGTCTGACAATTTTTAGGGCCTTCCTCTGACACCACCTGGTGTAGAGACGTCTTGGATGGCAGGGAGATCGGGCCCAGTGATGTACTGGGCCGTATGGACTACCCTCTGTAGCACCGTGCGGTCGAATGCAAACAGTTGCTATACCAAGCGGTGATGGAGCCAGTCAAGATGCTCTCGATGGTGCAACTTTTTGAGGATCTGAGGGCACATGTCAAATCTTTTCAGCTTCCTGAGTGGGAAGAGGCGTTGTCGTGCCCTCTTCATGACTTTGTTGGTGTGTGTGGACCATGAGGAACTTGAAGCTCTTGACCCACTCCAGTATAGCCCCGTCGATGTGAATGGGGGCATGCTTAGCCCTCCGATTCCTGTAGTCTAAGATCAACTCCTTAGTCTTGCTGACGTTGACGGAGAGGTTGTAGTCCTGGCACTACACTGCCAGGTGTCTGACCTCCCTATAGGCTGCCTCATCGTCGTCGGTGATCAGGCTTACAATCGTCATGTCGTCAGCAAACGTAATGGAGGTGTTGGAGTCGTGCTCGGCCACGCAGTCGTGGGTGAACAGGGAGTACAGGAGGGGACTAAGCACATACCCCTGAGGGGTCCCAAGCATGCACCCCTGAGGGGCCCCTGTGTTGAGGGTCAGTATGGCGGATGTGATGTTGCCTACCCTCACCACATGGTGGCGGCACGTCAGGAAGACCGGGATCCATTTGCAGAGGGTGGTGTTCAGTCCCAGGATCCTTAGCTTAATGATGTGCTTGGAGGGCACTGTGGTGTTGAACACTGAGCTGTCAATGAACAGCATTCTCACTTGTATTCCTCTTGTCGAGGTGGGAGAGGGTGGTGTGGAGTGCAGTAGAGATTGCGTCATCTGTGGATCTGTTAGGGCGGTATGTGAATTGGAGTGGGTCCAGGGTGTTTTGAGTTGTTTGAGTTTGTGGTGTGATATTTCAATTAACCATCACTGTTATGGGGTCTAGTGGCTTGGGGTGTGTGTGTGTGTGTGTGTGTGTGTGTGTGTGTGTGTGTGTGTGTGTGTGTGTGTGTGTGTGTGTGTGTGTGTGTGTGTGTGTGTGTGTGTGTGTGTGTGTGTGTGTGTGTGTGTGTGTGTGTGTGTGTGTGTGTGTGTGTGTGTGTGTGTGTGTGTGTGTGTGTGTGTGTGTGTGCGCGTGCGTGCGTGTGTGCGTGTGTGCGTGCACCATCTATTTATTAATCCACAAAAGCAGGGAAATAGAATAGTCAACAGTGAATTTTGTTTGGATGGGACAGTTTTTGTTGATGCTAGGAGGGTGTTTGCAATTGAATAATTCGCACCAAGCTTTGTGTTTGAATGATAGTACAGACTACCACCAGAATATTTCCTCTTAGCGCTCAATTTCCGGGAGATTGCAGTCACTGCTTTGGCTGAATTGCAAAACACATTGATGTATTGGCTAAACCCAGCAGACAACACTACTTTACCCAGCCATAGTAATTTCATATTTTCCATTTTTTTTAAACATATTTTACATTAATGCTGCAAGAAGGAACAGAATGAACGGCAGATAAAATACTGGCTACCCTAACACTCCACTGAGTGGTTTGTTTGTTTACTAGAATCATTGCCATCGATGGGGAACGGCCCAGTAAAATACTGTCCCCGCTGATTCCTCCTCAGAGATGGAGAGCTGTCAGCACTCACACAGCAGGAAGAACCAACAGAGTTCAAAGGGGAAAGAAGAAGAAGAGGGACTCTGTTGGAGGGAAGGAAAACACACGTCAGGGGGAGGAGAATAAGAGACAGACCGAGAGAGGCAGCATGGCATGGCCACCAGGGCAGTCTCTTTTGTGTTGCTACTTAAGTATAAATGATTCATTATATTTGTCCTGCACCGTTCCCCAATGTCACAATAGTAACTAAGGTTAGATGTGAACAAAATAGTGGAAATGTGATTTAAACAACTTTATTATTTAAAATGCAATCAAAATGACAATATTTACAGAAATTACAGACTGCTAGGGTATTGTGTGATTTTTGAGGCTCTAATGTCGAGTCATCGTTTCCTAAAGAATTTTCCAATGAGATCGGAACAAAACATAGGGTCACAGTTTAGAAGAAATTTGAATCCTCTGTCCTCCATTTTGAGTTCAGGCAATCACTGTTACATCGTTCGTTTCACCTCATTTGTCTGGAAAAAAGAGTAACAGCACTCTGCAGTAGAGTGCACCCTATCTCAGCAACAGCACAATGTTGCTTTTCTCAATCTAAAAAAGCATGTTAAGAGCAAGTTGGGTGAAAGCAATCAGTGTGAGATTAGTGATGCACGTGATTACTGGAGAAACAAATAGCTTTCTTATCACAGACCAGCTAGTTTGAAAATGTTGCAATCACTCTGTGTAACATATACTGAACGCTCAGGCCTACTGAATGACAACCTATTCCCTATATAGAACACTGCTTTTGACCAGAGCCCTATGGCTCCTGGTCTAACTAGTGCACTAAATAAGGAAAATAGTGCCATTTGGGACACAGGCTTTGAGTGGCTATAAAATAAATTGCAGTTTCTGGTGGCAGAGTGGAACAAGCAGATGTCCCAGAATGCCAAAACTACACAGCATTTCTCCACAGGTGAAAAATCAGCCAATCTGTCTACGTCCCAAATGGCACCCTATTCCCTTCATAGTGCACTATGTAGGGAATAGGGTAACATGTGGGACTTAGATAAAATGTTTGTAGGCATGGAAAAGTCATTGGGGTAGTCCCGTCCACCCCCCTCCGTCCCATCCGCTCTTTAACACTGTTTTGGAAAATAATCTGATATTATAGGGCGTCATGAAAGGGCTGCTCTCGTGTAGGAGGCTTGAAAGCCCTTGGGTCTTACAGTAATGTTCAGTAGAGTGGAGTAGTGGGTTGCTGTGCTCAGTCACTCAACCTCTGTAGATGGACTAGTTATGAATAAAGCAGGGGTTGAGTTCTGGAGTGTGTGTGTGCATGCTTCTCTGCGTGTGTCTACGTGTGTCTCTATGTGTGTTTGTCTGAGTGAATATAGGTCTGAGGTGGTGTGTTCAAAGTTGTGAGTGCCGTAGGAGATGCAGTGGTTTGATTCAACGTTAAGTGGTGAGATATCATTTGGCTGGTTGGGAATGAAGGGAGAGATTGTGAACATTGGGACACAGAGACGCTGTCACGGTACAGCGTAGAGAATATTTGAGTATGCTGACAAAATAAACATTGTGATGGGCCTTTGGTCTCAGTGCAATGGGGGATTGATTCATAATAGAGGATGTAACCCTAAATAATTCCATCTATGATATCACTAAACCTTTGAAAATTAGAAATGCTTAATGAAACTAGATGAATGTTATATTGCGATAATTTTCTGTAGAATCAACTTCTTTGTAATTGTAAATAGTACAGTGTTTACTGTTGTAACCCAAGGCATATTTCTCAGATCAATCTACAATTGATGGTGAAATACATTTCATTTTGTTTGTTCGGTTGGTCTTGGTACAGTATATACAGTACCAGTCAAAAGTTTGGAACACACCTACTCATTCCAGGGTTTTTCTTTATTTTTCCTATTTTCTACATTGTAGAATAATAGTGAAGACATCAAAACTATGAAATAACACATATGGAAATAATGTAGTAACTAAAAAAAAATTAAAAAAGTTAGATTCTTCAAAGTAGATACACTTTGCCTTGATGACAGCTTTGCACACTCTTGGCATTCTCTCAACCAGCTACATGAGGTAGTCACCTGGAATGCATTTCAATTACCAGGTGTGCCTTGTTAAAAGTTAATTCGTGGAATTTTGAGCCAATCAGTTGTGTTGTGACAAGGTAGGGGTGACATACAGAAGATAGTCCTATTTGGTAAGAAAAAAGAGAAAAGAAAGTCCATCATTACTTTAAGACATGGTCAGTCAGTCTAGAACATTTCAAGAACTTTGAAAGTTTCTTCAAGTGCAGTGGCAAAAACCATCAGGCGCTATGATGAAACTGGCTCTCATGAGGACCGCCACAGGAAAGGAAGACCCAGAGTTACCTCTGTGGCAGAGGATGTGTTCATTAGAGTTAACTGCACCTCAGATTGCAGCCCAAATTAATGCTTCACAGAGTTCAAGTAACAGACACATCTCAACATCTCAACACATCTCAGAGACTTGCTTGGGCCAAGAAACATGAGCAATGGACATTAGACTGGTGGAAATATGTCCATTGGTCTGATGAGTCCAAATTTGAGATTTTTGGTTCCAACCGCCGTGTCTTTGTGAAACGCAGAGTAGGTGAACGGATGATCTCTGCATGTGTGGTTCCCACCGCGTAGCATTGAGGAGGAGGTGTGATGGTGTGGGGATGCTTTGCTGGTGACACTGTCAGTGATTTATTTAGAATTCAAGGCACGCTTAACTTGTTGGGGATGAGCAGCTGAGGGGTCGGTTTTGGAGAGTCTGGCGTACCTAAAGTAAAATGCTTTCCACTCAGGCTCAGAAAATAGGATATGCACATAATTAGTACTATTGGATAGGAAACACTCTGAGGTTTCCAAAAGTGTTAACATTTTGTCTGTGAGTGTAATAGAACTCATTTGGCAGGCAAATTCCATCCGGAAATGTCATTCTGGTGGTTTATGGCTCACTTAGAGAGACTGCCTATTGAAAAGTGTTTATACCAGGACACTGAATGTAGTACCTATTGCTTCCACTGGATGTCAGCAGTGTATAGGTAAATGTAGTGCTTTCGCCATGAAGCCTTTTTGAAATCCGACAACGCTGTGATATTGCCAAGAAGCAGAGCTTTTGATGAGTATGAAGCACTTGTATATTGGTGCATTTTTAATAATTCAACTTTGGGATTTTCTCTTGCATTTCACCTGGTAGTGTCGGGATTGGGGCGCTAACGCACTACCCATCCCTAAGAATTAACCAGCATGGCTACCACAGCATTCTGCAGCGATACTCAATCCCACCCGGATTGCGCTTAGTGGGACTATAATTTGTTTTTCAACAGGACAATGACCCGAAACACACCTACAGGCTATGTAAGGTCTATTTGACCAAGGAGAGTGATGGAGTGCTGCATCGGATGACCTGGCCTGCACAATCACCGACCTAAACCCAGTTGAGATTGGTTGGGATGAGTTGGACTGCAGTGAAGAAAAAGCAGCCAACAAGTGCTCAGCATATGTGGGAACTCCTTCAAGACTGATGGAAAAGCATTCCTCTTGAAGCTGGTTGAGAGAATGCCAAGAGTGTGCATAGCCGTCATGTAGGCAAAGGGTGGCTACTTTGTTGAATCTAAAATATAAAGTATACAGTTGAAGTCGGAAGTTTATATACACCTTAGCCAAATACATTTAAACTCAGTTTTTCACAATTCCTGACATTTAATCCTAATAAAAATTCCCTGTCTTAGGTCAGTTAGGATCACCACTTTCTTTTAAGAATGTGAAATGTCAGAATAATAGTAGAGATAATTATTTATTTCAGCTTTAATTTCTTTCATCACATTCCCAGGGGGTCAGAATTTTACATACACTCAATTAGTATTTGGTAGCATTGCCTTTAAATTGTTTAACTTGTGTCAAACGTTTTCGGGTAGCCTTCCACAAGCTTCCTACAATAAGTTGGGTGAATTTTGGCCCATTCCTCGTGACAGAGCTGGTGTAACTGAGTCAGGTTTGTCGGCCTCCTTGCTTGCACATGCTTTTTCAGTTCCGCCCACACATTTTCTATGGGATTGAGGTCAGGGCTTTGTGATGGCCACTCCAATACCTTGACTTTGTTGTCCTTAAGCCATTTTGCCACAACTTTGGAAGTATGCTTGGGGTCATTGTCCAATTGGAAGACCCATTTGCGACCTAGCTTTAACTTCCTGACTGATGTCTTGAGATGTTGCTTCAATATATCCACATAATTTTCCATCCTCATGATGCCATCTATTTTGTGAAGTGCGCCAGTCCCTCCTGCAGCAACCCCCATAACATGATGCTGCCACCCCGTGCTTCCCGGTTGGGATGGTGTTCTTCGGCTTGCAAGCCTCCCCCTTTTTCCTCCAAACATAACGATGGTCATTATGGCCAAACAGTTCTATTTTTGTTTCATCAGACCAGAGTACATTTCTCCAAAAAGTACGATCTTTGTCCTCCATGTGCAGTTGCAAACCGTAGTCTGGCTTTTTTATGGCGGTTTTGGAGCAGTGGCTTCTTCCTTGCTGAGTGGCCTTTCAGGTTATGTCGATATAGGACTTGTTTTACTGTGGATATAGATACCTTTGTACCTGTTTCCTCCAGAATCTTCACAAGGTCCTTGGCTGTTGTTCTGGGATTGATTCCAAAGTACGTTCATCTCTAGGAGACAGAACGCGTCTCCTTCCTGAGCGGTATGACGGCTGCGTTGTCCCATGATGTTTATACTTGCGTACTACTGTTTGTACAGATGATCGTGGTACCTTCAGGCGTTTGTAAATTGCTCCCAAGCATGAACCAGACTTGTGGAGGTCTAAAAAAAAAATCTGAGGTCTTGGCTGATTTCTTTTGATTTTCCCATGATGTCAATTAAAGAGGCACTGAGTTTGAAAGTAGGCCTTAAAATACATTCAATTTACTCAAAGGATGTCAATTAGCCTATCAGAAGCTTCTAAAGCCATGACATCATTTTCTGGAATTTTCCAAGCCGTTTAAAGGCACAGTCAACTTAGTGTATGTAAACTTCTGACCCACTGAAATTGTGATACAGTGAATTATAAGTGAAATAATCTGTCTGTAAACAATTGTTTGAAAAATGACTTGTGTCACACATTTGTGGAGTGGTTAAAAAATGAGTTTTAAAAACTTCTTAGGGATCGGTGTCCCTTCCACAGGGCGGTTGAGCTAACGTAGGCTTATGTGATTAGCATGAGGTTGTAAGTAGCAAGAACATTTCCCAGGACATAGACATATCTGATATTGGCTTAAATTCATGTTAATCTAACTGCACTGTCCAATTTACAGTAGCTATTACAGTGAAAGAATGCCATGCTATATTTTGAGGAGAGTGCAATTTTTTTACATGAAAAGTTATTAATAAACAAATTAGGCACATTTGGGCAGTCTTGATACAAATGTTTTTACAGAAACGGGCTGGAATAAAACATTATGGCCTTTCTCTTGCATTTCAAAGATGATGGTACAAAAAAAATACAAAAGAACGGTTAGTTTTTTCTTTGTATTATCTTTTACCAGATCTATTGTGTTATATTATACTACATTCCTTTCACATTTCCATAAACTTCAAAGTGTTTCATTTCAAATGGTACCAAGAATATGCATATCCTTGCTTCAGGGCCTGAGCTACAAGCAGTTAGATTTGGGTATGTCATTTTAGACAAAAATTGAAAAAAGGGGCTAATCCTTAAGAGATTTGAATGACTCCAACCTAAGTATATGTAACTGATTTTTAATTTGTTTGACACTTTTTTGGTTACTACATGATTCCATATGTGTTATTTCATAGTTTTGCTGTTTTCACTATTATTGCACAATGTAGAAAATAGAAAAATAACAAAAACCCCTTGAATGAGTATGTGTGTCCAAACCTTTGACTGGTACTGTAAATCATAAGTTTGAAGCAACACATTTTTGGTTTTTGTTTGATTTGATCAATGCATGAAAGCCTTGTCCTGTATATCAATCAGCAACAGCATATATGCAATGATTGATTCATTATTTCACATTTGAATAAAAAAGAGAAAGGCCACTCAAAAAGAAAGACAAAATAGTAATAATCTAATATGTAATATGTAAGCTTTTTCATTCATAACCTGAATCTGTATATGTTTTGAGACAATCTACAATGGTTTAAGCCCCTGTTTATACAGGGCCTTCAGAAAGTATTCATACCCCTTGACTTATTCCACATTTTGTAGATACAGCCTAAATTCAAAATGCATAAAAAAAATATATATATATCTCACGCAGCTACACACATACCCCATAATGACAATGTAAAAACATGTTTTAGAAATGTTAGCAAATTTATTGAAAATGAATTACAGAAATATCACATTTACATACAGTACCAGTGAAAAGTTTGGACACACCTACTAATTTCAGGGTTTTTCTTTATTTTTTACTATTTTCTACATTGTATAATAATAGTGAAGACATCAACACTATGAAATAACACATTTGGAATCATGTAGTAACCAAAAAAGTGTTAAACAATTCAAAATATATTTTATATTTGATTCTTCAAAGTAGCCACCCTTTGCCTTGATGACAGCTTTGCACACTCTTGGTATTCTCTATTAGTTAAAAGACCAAGTCCATATTATGTCAAGAACAGCTCAAATAAGCAGAGATAAACAACAGTCCATCATTACTTTAAGACATGAAGGTCAGTCAATCCGGAAAATCTCCAGAACTTTGAAAGTGCAGTCGCAAAAACCATCAAGCGCTATGATGAAACTGGCTCCCATGAGGACTGCCACAGGAAAAGAAGACCCAGAGTTACCTCTGCTGCAGAGGATAAGTTCATTAGAGTAACCAGCCTCAGAAATCTGCAATTAACTGCACCTCAGATTGCATCCCAAATAAATGCTTCACAGAGTTCAAGTAACATACACAACTCAACATCTACTGTTTAGAGGAGACTGCGTGAATCAGGCCTTCATGGTCGATTTGCTGCAAAGAAACCACAACTAAAGGACACCAATGAGAAGAAGTGACTTGCTTGGGCCAGGAAACATGAGCAATTGACATAAGACCATTGGAAATCTGTCCTTTGGTCTGATGAGTCCAAATTTTAGATTTTTGGTTCCAACCAGCGTGTCTTTGTGAGACGCAGAGTAGGTGAACGGATGATCTTCGCATGTGTGGTTCCCACCGTGAAGCATGGAGGAGTTTGTGTTATGGTGTGGGGATGCTTGTTGGTGACACTGTCAGTGATTTATTTAGAATTCAAGGCCCATTTAACCAGCATGGATACCATTCTGCGATACGCCATCCCATCTGGTTCGTTTTAGTGGGACTATCATTTGTTTTCCAACAGGACAATGACCCAAAACACACTCCAGGCTGTGTACGGGCTATTTGACCAAGGAGAGTGATGGAGTGCTGCTTCAGATGACCTGGCCTCCACAATCACCCGACCTCAACCCAATTGAGATGGTTTGGGATGAGGTCCGCAATGCCAAGGCAGCAGCTACTCTTCCTGGGGTCCAGCAAAATTAAGGCAGTTTATACGATTTTAAAAATATTACAATACATTCACAGATTTCACAACACACTGTTTGCCTCAGGCCCCTACTCCACCACTACCACATGTCTACAGTACTAAATATATGTGCATGTGTGTGTATAGTGCGTATGTTGGACTGCAGAGTGAAAGAAAAGTGCTCAGCATGTGAGACTGTTGAAAAGCATTCCATGTAATTACCTCATAAAGCTGGTTGAGAGTATGCCAATAGTGTGCAAAGCTTTCATCAAGGCAAAGGGTGGCTACTTTGAAGAATCTCAAATATAAAATATATTTTGATTTGTTTAACACTTTTTTGGTTACTACATGATTCCATATGTGTTATTTCATTGTTTTGAGGTATTCACTATTATTCTACTATGTATAAAATAGTTTAAATTAAATAAAAACCCTTGAATGAATATTATGGGGTATTGTGTGTAGGCCAGTGACACAAAATCTCAATTTAATCCATTTTAAATTTAGGCTGTAACACAACAAAATCTGGAAAAAGTCAAGGCGTGTGAATGCTTTCTGAAGGCACTATGCTATGCTAGGGTTAAATGACATGGACTAGCCATCCATTAATATAGAACAAGAGCTGGAATAGTATGGGGCTAGATATCTGCCAAAAATCTCCCCAAAGTTATTTATGATTCTAATGTTACATTCGTTTAACCTTTTGGGAGATTTCTAACTCCATAGAACCCTAACACATATTCTCCAGTCCTGTACAATATCAGATTCAGCAGCAGGTCAAACCAGGGGCATCATTTCAGCTTTTTAAAATGTTATTTAACTTGGCAAGTCCGTTAAGAACAAATTCTTATTTACAATGACAGCCTACCCTGGCCAAACCCTCCCCTAACCCGAACGGCGCTGGGCCAATTGTTCGCCACCCTATGGGACTCCCTATCACGGCCGGTTGTGATCGAACTAGGGTCTGTAGTGACTTAGACCGCTGCGCCACTCTAGGGTATGGCAAAGTGACGGGGCGAGGGTGATTCCAAGAAATTTTCAAACATGCTCTCTACTACTGCTTAACAGCCTGCCCGTCCACATGGTCCTAAAGCCACCCCGCTAATACTGCTAAACTGCATTTGTCTTTTAATAGGGATTGGAATCGGGATTGTTAGTATTGAGTTAGGGTATGCGGACTGCCATACTCTGCCATACCCAATTGATGCCCCTGGGTCAAACTACTTGAAAACCATATTGTACACATACAATCAAAACCCAGGCAAACTCAAGCCAGGTATGTCCCAAACTTATAATAAAATAATGTAAAAGTACCTCCGGTCAACCACTCAGCATCAATTACACAGAACCAGCTCAAACTAACCCACCTACAAGCAGGTTGATATCCAATCACACACACACACACACACACACACACACACACACACACACACACACACACACACACACACACACACACACACACACACACACACACACACACACACACACACACACACACACACACACACACACACACACACACACACACACACTCACACTCACTCACACTCACAAGCGCCTGTCTCGCAATTTTGCATTTGTACCAATTGAAATAAAGATGTATGTGCATGAAAAACTTTGTGCAAAGAATGTTGAGCAAACTCCAGTCAGGGAAATAATGGCACGGCAATACTGAAATCACTGTAAAAAAAATATCTAACAAACTTAATGTTAAAAAAGAGATGGGTGGGATGAGTGGCAGTAGCAGGAGCATATCACACTATGGAACCACACTATGGAGTAAAAGCTACGGTAAAGAAGCCTTATTATGGTAGTGGAAAGCAAGACAAAATCCCCTCACTGATTATGAATAATAAAACCCCAGTTAAAAAAAGCTACAGAAAAAAAACAACATGAAAAGTAAATTTGCAAAACCCCATAGGATATATCAAGGCCTATATAGCCTCACCACAATTTAAAGTCAAGATCTCTGTTCACATACTCTGTATTCTTTCTGAAAAATATACTGTATAATTCTTCCTACTACTCCCCCCTCACATCACACACCACCAGTGTAGGGCAGTCACACTGTACAACCCACTCAATGACACCGTTACTTTCCCTCTGTCCCCAAGAAGTCAGTCACTTTCACCACCGTGAGTGTGAAGTGTTCGAAGACTTTGGTCTTGGACGAAGAACTGACTTGAGATCAGTTTAAGGTTTTCCCACAGCACAGTCCCTCTGGCAGTGACCCTCCCTCAGCAGCTCTCAGATCAGCTCTCTGTTGAACAAGCCAGGTTTGACGGTTCACCATGGTAGTCCACCAAACACAAGGCCCACTCTCAGACCACCAGAAAAAAGCATGGGATTTCAAAGTGACACCACCACGATTTTCTCATCTCATTTCACAATATTGACAGTGAGCGTTTGAATCAACAAAACAAGAGACCAGCGTCAATCAGTCGCAATGGGGGGAGCGGTGCATGCCCCTTAGCACTGCTCAGACTCAATGAAGCCCTCCTTCTCCTGGCCCACTGGCTCCACCTCGGCGTAGGCCGGGTGACCGGACCCTCGGCGGAACTTCATGGCCGGCCACCTGCTGGGACGTCTCTGGAGAAGGGGAGAGGGATTAGAAGTCATTGAGGTGACAGACTAGGGTCAAAGGCCAAAGGTCTGCAATGCCACTGTCCTGTGCCCAGGGTTAGGTCACTGTGCTACACCCTATTTCATCTGAGCTCTCTCTGTAGCTATCACGTTCTTCTTGTTTCCCCCAAACGCTGATCCTGGGTTAGTTTAGCATTTCCCCCACTAATGGTTAAGGTTAGGATTAGGGGATGAGGAAGCTGATCCTAGATCTGTACCTAGGAGAAACTTCCCCCCGGAGCTACATGTAGATGTATAGCGGTAGAAATAAGCGGGCACATTGTATTACAGACAGCGAGATTTAATACATGACATTTCCAGAGTTAATAACCTCTTAGGTATGCGTGATTGAAACAGATGTATTGGGAGTAAATGTTATGACATTAATTGACACGCTCTCGCCGTTTGATATATGCCATGTACTAAACCACTCAGTGAGTGATGAGAGCTCCGAGAGAGAAGCATTTGAATTCTCTCAGAGAAAATTGTTCCTTGATGAGGGATTGGCTCGTTGTGCGATAATGACCTTGAAGATTGCGCATTTGTCATTTATTTTTCTCGATGTTTAAACATCAATCAGTCTCATTACGACCTCCAAACAGTACAAATTAAACCAAAACCAATTCATTGCCAAAGCTTTCGTAGGCATTTATCATCAAAGAACCATGTGGAGCCATGTTTCACTGCCTGCGCCCTGTGAAAGTAATCATGCATATTTATGAGTTGGAGAAACAGGGATAAAGTGTAATGAACGCTGACCAGATTATGACTATACTTTTTTTTTTTTTGGAGGACCTGACAGAGCTTTGGTCACAAATGGCACCCTATTCTCTATACAGTGCACTATTTTTGCCCAGAGCCCTGTCGACAAAGTAGTGCACTAAATAGGGAATGGGGTGCAATTTGGGCCGCATACAGAGAAACACAGTGGGAGTAGTTTGTTATTCCACACTGACATACGGGCGCCTAGTGGTTGGCAGGCATATTGCCTGACCTTGGAATGAAGTATCTGCTGGGGTAGGTTAGGAAAGCACACATCATAATCAAACCTGACAGGCAGAGAGAGAGAGACAGAGAGAGAGAGACTCCCTCACAAGTTGTTGTAATACTGTACTTCCCTTAGGCTAGAATGGGTCTCTGCTTGCTGTTCTAAAGTACTTCAGGTGACATAACTAACCAACCGGTAAAGACAGTCCAGAACGAAGGGACTTCTAAATCCAGTGGATACTTATGGACTGTTGACAAGTCAAAGCAATACCTGTCTTTGTATATAAGCTTGATTGACATTTTTGGGGGGAGAGTCACTCTTCTTTCATATTTTGTATGCTTCATGGACAGACATATCAGACACCATTAGAGACAGGTGAAGAGGAGATTCAGGAAGAAGGGAGCACACAGAGATTGAACAGCACACCGTTTGAGTGTTGAGACATAGTGGTATTATAGACTCACCTCGATGAAGAAGAGGCTTGCGGCGGATGTAGGGTGGTGGTAGATGTAGACAGTGACCAGGACTGCGGCTGCCATAATGAGCAAGACCCCGAGAATGCCCAGGATCAGGCCAGTGTGCAGTGGGTGTGTGTCCTTCCTCTCTGCAGCACTCTCCTTTGGCATAGCTAGAGTAACACAGGAAAACCCACTTTAGAATCTCTCTCTTGAACACAGACCCAAACACTCAGACACATGCATGTAAGCACGCACGATTGTGTTGGGCACAATCCGTCTACCAGGTACTCAGAGATTGAACACAGACTTTCACTGCATTTCTACTACTGGACAGTAGGGGACACTCGTCATTTGTGGGTGCTGCTGGTCTCTGTTTCTCCTGTTGTCACTAGGGCTTCTGTCTTAATAAACACACCTGACGCTTGTGATCAAAGTTGACCAAATGTCATGATGCACAGCCTTGTTCAGTCTCAGTCTAATCATAATTACTCTGGTGGCAATTTCCGTTCAACCATTTAACCATGCAAGAAACGAAAAGTGCCAGGTTCAAGTTCAACACCCAAGAAAAGTTAATTGTGTTTTCCTATTGTTCCAAAAACAAAACAAACCCTGAATATTATCCTTTAATCCTTACAGTCAACTAACATGAGATTTTCTTTCTTTCTGAAAACGATGGAACATTCCAGATCCGGCTTAGGCGTTAGCCGACACTGCGCTTGAATGCCTGTGTGTGTGTGCACGTTCAAGTGTCCTGGAAGGAGGAGATTAGCATAGTTGAGGCATAACCTGTTTAGCTATTCATGAGCAACGTGCTACAGCTGAGGCACAAGAGATAATCTCAAACCAAGGTTAGCTCATGGTGTTGTTGGATAGGAGGAGAGATGCGTCTATGGATGGCGAAATCGAAAGTTATCAGGCACTCTTCAGTAATGACAGTCCAGTTTGATAAGATGAGTGTATGGAGAGGAGACTCCATAATGATTGGCTGTCCTACAGAGAGCCTTAAGGAATGTGCACTTTCATCTTAATTGGCTACTAGTGAATTCATGTGTTCTGAATCACTAAAGCCTTATTCACATTGGCAGTTTGAATTGGCAGTTTTCCTACAGACTGAACTGACAAAAAGCACATGGAACTGGATATTTCAAGCCACATTTCAAACCACCTTATTAGATACAAAATCTGATTCCTGGCCACGCGACTTGTTTCTGAATGGTCAAATCTAGTTTATTTGATCCTCAAGTGGTTTTTAGACTGTTATTCAGCATATCTTGTTTCTTGCTAGCTACTCTTTTTACAGTTTGACAAGAACATGTGGTAGCTAAGTAGCTTGTTCATTGTTTACAAACATAATTAGTGAATGACTGTGCTAGAAATCTAAACTGCCAACTAGCTAGCTAGTTGACAGCTGTGGCTAGCCAAAAATGACTTGTTTTTTTTCTTATCCTTTGAGGCTTTAAAAGTGTTCTTACTCTATGATTTTGAACATTCAAAGCAACTAGAAAACGTCCATGGCAGGCATTGTTGTCACCTTAACTTGTTACATAACTTCTGAGTGATAGGAAGCACGCGCACCATCACCAATCAGCCTAGACACCTGCGCACACACCTGTTGTTACTATGTCTGCAAATGACTGCTGTCTTAACACACACAAATCTGATTTGGTCACTTGTAACTTGCTGTTTGGACAGTTTGGAAAAAAAACGTATTTTAAAAACAAAACAAATTTTAGCATTAAGGCCTGCAGTATGAACAGTTAGCACATTTGGTTCCTTGGAAATTGTGAGAATGTACTGTATTTTGGTTTCCCATTGGTTGTGGGAATGAAGGCATAAGTTTCCTGACCGGTAAAACTAAAGTTTTTTTAAAACCTGCTGATAACAGAGGTGAACATTTTGCCTGTTCTCGGAACGTTTCTTATTTGGTTGCTGGGAGGTTCTGAAAACGTTTTACTCTGGTTCCTTAAGTTTTCCTGAGAGGTTTTATTCATGCCTCGAGAATGGAAATTATAGGTTATTTGGAAGTTTTCTAAAACCTTAAAACTTTCACATAATTATTCAATAATAAATGAACTTTTTATAACTCCAAGCACAGATGGGACACATGGAAATAGATTTCCTCAGGCATTAATCATGCAAACACGTCTTGTTTATTGAGACAAGGCATCAATGACTTATGATCAATCAATTCAAACCTCTGATCTTCAGTTCTCTATCCATGGAATTAGTCCACTGTGCCACCAGGATGGAGCGAGCATGCCATGTTTTTTATGCATACAAAGCTGTTCATTTTAGTCTATTCAAACAGACCCCATTTCAAAGGAAACAAACATTCATTAAGATCAGTTGTGGCCAGTTAGTCAGTGCGGTCAACACACCTGAACACACTTAACAAGATAGAGGATAGTGAGAGTTTTGCGGATGCTGAGAACGGAATGTATGTTTTTAAATAACTTAGAACATTATCTGAATGTTTAGTTGTTTTGTGGTTTTTATGGAAAGTTTTCTTCATGTTCAGAGAACAGAATCTTGAGCTTAATGATTACCTTTTTAATTAATTACATTTTTTGGAACCTTCCCAGAATTTTGCCAAGAACTGATATACAGTGCCTATACAAAGTTTACACAGCCTTGAACTTTTTTCACATTTTGTTGTCAGTGCCTCTGAGTTTCATCCATTGAAAGGATTTTCCACTAATCTACACACCATACTCCATATATAATTTATTTTTAATGTGGAAAATTATATTAAAAAGGCAAAACTGAAATATCAATTGGATAAGTCTCCACCTCCCTCAGTTAATACTTGGCGGAAGCACCTTTGGCAGCAATTACAGTAATGAGTCTGTTATGATAGGTCTCTACCAACTTTGCACACCTAGATTTGGCAATATTTGACCATTCTTCTTTACAAAACTGTTCAAGCCCTACCAAGTTCCTTGGGGAGTGGTGATGGACAGCATTCTTCAAGTCATGCCACAAATTTTCGATTGGATTTAGGTCGGAGCTCTGACTGGGGCACTCAAGAAAATGTTCCTTTTTATTCCTTAGCCAACCACTGTAGCTTTGGTTGTGTGCTCCGGGTCATTGTCATGCTGAAAGGTGAACTTATTTCCCAGTTTCAGCTTTCTTGCAGAGGGCAGCAGGTTTTCCTCAAGGACTTTTCTGTACATTGCTCCATTAATTTTCCCTTCTATCCTGATAACATGATGCCGCCACAGTAGGGATGGTGTTGTTTCAGGTGATGTGCCATGTTGTGTTTGCGCCAAACGTAATGCTTTGCATTTAGGCCAAAAAGGAACATTTCAGTTTCGACAGACCACAAAACTTTTTGCCACATGACTACATATTCTCCAGAGGGTTTTTTGCATACTTAAAATGGGATTCAGTGTGGGCTTTCCTTCTTGCCACCCTACGGTACATGCCAGATTTGTGGAGTACTTGGGATATTGTTGCACACTTTAACCAGTCTTGACCATAGAAGCCTGTTTCCTCTTTTAAAGTTGCCATTGGACTCTTGGTAGCCGCTCTGATCAGTCTCCTACTTGGTCGGTCATCTAGTTTGGAGGGACGGCCTGATCTCGGCAGGGTCTTGGTGGTGCCATACACCTTCCACTTCTTAATGTTCATCTTGACCATGCTTGACCATGTTCATCTTGACCAAGGGATATTCAAGGCCTTCAAAATCTTTTTATACCAAGGGATATTAAAGTCCTTTGAAATCTTTTTATACCCTGATCTGTGCCTTTCTAGAGCTTTGTCCCGGAGTTATTTTGAAAGCTCCTCGGTTCTCATGGTTGAGTGTTTGCTTTGCAATTCACTAATAATTTGAGGGAACTTACAGAAACTGCTGAATTTATCTTGAAATCATGTGAATCACTACAATTAACACAGGTGGAGGCCAAGTAACTTGGTGTGTGATTTTGAAGGTGATTAGTTACACCTGAGCTAATTTAGGATTTCTATTACAAGGGACACTTATCCAACCAAGCTATTTTACGTTGTATTTTTTATAGATTTTCTAAAACAATCAACAACCAAAAAAATTACTTGGATGTTGTGGGGTAGGATGTGTAGACCAATGGGGAAATAGACTTGTCACGTCCTGGCCATAGAGAGCCCTCGGGGTTCTCTATGGTGTTTTAGGTCAGGACGTGACTAAGGGGGGTTTTCTAGTTGTTTTGGTTCTATGTTGGTTTTGTGTATGGTTCCCAATTAGAGGCAGCTTTTATTCGTTGCCTCTAATTGGGGATCATACTTAGGTAGTCTTTTTCCGACCTGTGTTTGTGGGATATTGTTTTTGTTAGTGCCGTGTGAGCGCTACGTATTTGTACGATCTGTTGTTTCGTCGTTGTTTTGATTGTTTCACTTCTATAAAAATATGTGGAACTCTATGCACGCTGTGCCTTGGTCCATTTATTATAACGACGATTGTGACAAGACTATTTTAATGTATTTTAATTACAGGCTATACGGCAAAAAAAGGTGAACATTTTGAAAGGGAGTGTAGACTCTATAGGCACTGAAAAGAGAACCATATATTCCATGAATGTTCTGAGAACATTGCATAAGTCACAATTCTTTTTTTCTTTCCCAGAATTTATATTGAACAAAAATATAAATGCAACATGCAACAATTTCTTTTATTTTACTGAATTACAGCTCATATGAGGAAATCAGTCAATTGAAATAAATTCATTAGGCCCTAATCTATGGATTTCACATGACTGGGCAGGAGTGCAGCCATGAGTGGGCCGGGGAGGGCATATGCCCATCCACTTGGGAGCCATGCTCAGCAATTCAGAATGAGTTTTTTTTCCCCACAAAAGGGCTTTGTTACAGACAGAAATACTCCTCAGTTTCATCAGCTGTCTGGGTGGCTGGTCTTAGACGATCCCTCAGGTGAAGAAGCCGGATGTGGAAGTCCCTGGGCTGGCGTGGTTACACGTGGTTTGCGGTTGTGAGGCCGGTTGGAAGTACTGCCAAATTCTCTAAAACGATGTTGGACCCGGCTTATAGTAGATTAATGAACATTCAATTCTCTGGCAAAAGCTCTGGCTAATCAAATGGCTACCCAGACTATTGGCTACCTAGACCCCCTTTACGCATAGTCACTTTAACTCTACCTACATGTACATATTACCTCAATTACCTCGACTAACCAGTGCCCACGCAGATTGACTCTGTACTGGTACCCCCTGTACATAGCCTCGCTATTGTTATTTTACTGCTGCTCTTTAATAATTTCTTACTTATCTATTTTTTACTTAACACTTATTTTTCTTAAAACTGCATTGTTAGTTAAGGGCTTGTAAGTAAGCATTTCACTGTAAGGTCTACAACTGTTGTATTCGGCACATCTGACAAATACAATTTGATTTGATTTGGTGGATGTTCGTGCAGTCAGCATGCCAATTGCACGCTCCCTCAAAACTTGAGACATCTGTAGCATTGTGTTGCACATTTTAGAGTGGCCTTTTATTGTTCCCAGCACATTTTGCACCTGTGTAATGATCATGCTGTAATCAGCTTCTTGATATGCCACACCTGTCAGTTGGATTGACTATTTTACAAAGGAGAAATTCTCACTAACAGGGATGTTAACATTTCTGGGATCTTTTATTTCAGCCCATGAAACATGGGACCAACACTTTACATGTTGCGTTTATATTTTTGATCAGAATAGTACAAATATGACATTAAATAGAACCACATGGGAACTTGTGTGGAACGTTCTGTCGAAGTACTGACATTTCCTCATTAGAAATTATTTTCTTAAAGTACAATTTGAAAACATCACTTTAAATAGAACCATGAGGAAACCTGTAGGAAACGTTATGCTGAAGTAGTGAAATTCCAACAGAAGAACGTTGTTTCTTAACGTTCTCTGGACTATTTGAGAACATCCTAATGTCAAACCAGTTGGAGAACGTTCCTAAAACATTACCAAAATTAAAATGAAATGTAACCATGTTTGAGCTTTTAGGAAACATTCTGTTAAGGTAAATAAATACCAATAATGATTTTTTTGTCAAGTTCCTTAAATGTGTTGAGAACGTTTCAAAGCCGAGCAACTATCCTGCACCATTCCCAGAAAGCTGTGGGAAGGTTGGATGCAAAATAACCATAGGACAACCACGCTCTCACCAAGCTCTAAGAAACATATGGTTCTCCGAACTTCATGCGCTAGCTGGGCTATCTCTGTGGTTATTTTGTTTTGTTTTATACAATGGGTGGGTCTAATTCTGGATGCTGATTGGTTAACACAGCATTCCTTAGACTATTCCACAAGTGAACACCATCTAAATCTATGATGTTGAAATGCCTATTTACTTGGTTCCATCTGACTGCGCAATCCACGGTCTCATCAGCCCAGCCAAGGCAATTTATATACTAGATCTACCCTGTAAAAAGTATCTAAATATTATCTCCCTTTTCTTTTAGACTAACGTTTGGTTTTCAACAGCAGAGATTTGTAATAACCTTGCTTTCTATCTCTCCTACATTTGCAACACTGTTTCAATATTGAAGTTCGTTCTCCAGCTGTCCTATGGTGAGGAACGTTTCGGGACTGACAGGCTGGCAGCTTTTCTCAGTCAGTCGAAATCATGAATCGGCATAATATTTATGGATATATACAAAGACATGTGAATAGAAAAACACGAAATGCAGCTAGTTTGCTGGCAATCCAGCTTGAAGTATTTGTGTTAGCTGTGTAACGTTAGTTGGCTATCTTTTCTGAACAGTGGCCTGGGGAGAGAAGAAATGTTCTATGCCAGGTGAAATCACGCATCATTAGCTAATTTTTATGGATGTATCCACAAAGAATCACTAGAAAACAGCTTAAACAAATGCAAATGTAGCTCCTTTGCTGTCATTCTGACTGCACTGTTTGACGTGACCATGTTAGCCAAATAAGAACGTTGCCAGCCATCATGGCAACGGAACATTTAGAACTAACGACTGGGTCGCGTTCATAGATTTGGAACAAAAACACTTAACGACTGGGATGTGTCTCTGGCAACCGAACCGATAGAACGAACGACCGACCAGCCAGCTTAGGTAGCAACCCTCGATTTGTGTTGGGACTATATCTCGTGGAAGGATGAAATCATATGATTAAATGAATAAAAATAAAGTTTTTATTTGAATATGTTGGTAACCCATTGTATAAAAGTGATAATACCCTCAAAGCCGGTGTTTGGGGAATATATTGACATGGTTTGACTTAGTCTTGGGCCTAAGAACACACATGCTAATATATCCTCCAAATACTGGCTTCGAGGGCATTATCACTTAATTAACAACAACTACTACTACTACTACTACTACTACTACTACTACTACTACTACTACTACTACTACTACTACTACTACTACTACTACTACTACTACTACTACTACTACTACTACTACTACTACTACTACTACTACTACTACTACTACTACTACTACTAACCTGATAATAAGATAGCATTGGCAAGCAGTTCACTCAGTCACAGCATCACATGGCAATGGAACAAGTACATTGGAACACCCTGTTCTATATTCTTATGTCTGATTCCTGTGTGTAAGAGAGAAAGAGTCGCAGCGGTTGGCCCATCGATCATAGCAGGATTGAGCTAATGTAGTGATTACAAAACAAATGGCCACAGCTTTGATCTCTCATCTCGCACAGATTTATGGCAACATTCCTTCCTGGATATTTTTATTTATTGCGCTCAAATATTGATATATTTACAGTATTTTTCTTATTTTCTTTTCTGTTCTCTTTCTTGGTTTAATTAGTGACGAGCCACTCATCAGTGCCCCAGCCAGCTTCCTTCTCTCATGGCTCTCTGATTTATTGATCTCCATAATGGCACAGGAAAACAGGGAAACCTGTTTGCTAAAGCGTGGCCAATCATTGATGATTAACATACACTGTAAAAATATACCATCCACAAATCTAGTTGTTTCAACCAATTATTATTAAGTAACTGGTTACACAGCCTTTTTTTAGTCTACTCAGCTTTTCGGTCAAAGCGTTACCTGAAGTTAACATTTTTAGTTGGCCCAAACTTAGCTCCAACATGAGAAAATGTGTGTGTGTAACCATTTTTTTTTATTTTAGGCAAGATAATAATTTCTAGTTGACACATCATTTTTGCCTGCGTTTTCTCGTGTTGGAGCAATGTTTGGGCCAACAAAAAAGTTCAGGTAACACTTTTATCGAAAAGTTGAGTAAACAAAAAAAGATCTGTAACCTGTAATCACATTGAACCATGCAAGGACCATAAAGTGCCAGGTTTAGGGCTGAGAGCAAAAGGAAAACAAAGTACTACAGGTATCAAGATAACGTAATTGCAAAGAGTATCTCTTAGTCATACTGACAAAAAAAAATCTAGCATATTTGCATTCTGAATTATCTGATATTACATCGTCTACAGTGTTGCTGTATTTGTGTTTTTTTTTCATGTAGTCAAAGCAGCTGGTAGTGCAACAAATAACATAATTTCCATTAAGTGATATGGAGTGGGATTAAGTCCTGGAAAAAGTTATGTTTTGAAATAGAGCTAATCTATTTAGTTATTTGGCAATCCTCAGAATGTGCTCTTTCTGATACTACACTGAACACAAATATAAAAAGTTTATACAGTGAGGGAAAAAAGTATTTGATCCCCTGCTGATTTTGTACGTTTGCCCACTGACAAAGGAATTATCAGTCTATAATTGTAATGGTAGGTTTATTTGAACAGTGAGAGACAGAATAACAACAAAAAAATCCAGAAAAACGCACGTGAAAAATGTTAATGAGGGAAATAAGTATTTGACCCCTCTGCAAAACATGACTTAGTACTTGGTGGCAAAACCCTTGTTGGCAATCACAGAGGTCAGACGTTTCTTGTAGTTGGCCACCAGGTTTGCACACATCTCAGGAGGGATTTTGTCCCACTCCTTTTTGCAGATCTTCTCCAAGTCATTAAGGTTTCAAGGCTGACGTTTGGCAACTCGAACCTTCAGCTCCCTCCACAGATTTTCTATGGGATTAAGGTCTGGAGACTGGCTAGGCCACTCCAGGACCTTAATGTGCTTCTTCTTGAGCCACTCCTTTGTTGCCTTGGCTGTGTGTTTTGGGTCATTGTCATGCTGGAATACCCATCCACGACCCATTTTCAATGCCCTGGCTGAGGGAAGGAGGTTCTCACCCAAGATTTGACGGTACATGGTCCCGTCCATCGTCCCTTTGATGCGGTGAAGTTGTTCTGTCCCCTTAGCAGAAAAACACCCCCAAAGCATAATGTTTCCACTTCCATGTTTGACAGTGGGGATGGTGCTCTTGGGGTCATAGGCAGCATTCCTCCTCCTCCAAACACGGCGAATTGAGTTGATGCCAAAGAGCTCCATTTTGGTCTCATCTGACCACAACACTTTTACCCAGTTGTTCTCTGAATCATTCAGATGTTCATTGGCAAACTTCAGACAGGCATGTATATGTGCTTTCTTGAGCAGGGGGACCTTGCGGGCGCTGCAGGATTTCAGTCCTTCATGGCGTAGTGTGTTACCAATTGTTTTCTTGGTGACTATGGTCCCAGCTGCCTTGAGATCATTGACAAGATCCTCCCGTGTAGTTTTGGTCTGATTCCTCACCGTTCTCATGGTCATTGCAACTCCACGAGGTGAGATCTTGCATGGAGCCCCAGGCCGAGGGAGATTGACAGTTCTTTTGTGTTTCTTCCATTTGCGAATAATTGCACCAACTGTTGTCACCTTCTCACCAAGCTGCTTGGCGATGGTCTTGTAGCCCATTCCAGCCTTGTGTTGGTCTACAGTCTTGTCCCTGACATCCCTGGAGAGCTCTTTGGTCTTGGCCATGGTGGAGAGTTTGGGAATCTGATTGATTGATTGCTTCTGTGGACAAGTGTCTTTTATACAGGTAACAAACTGAGATTAGGAGCACTCCCTTTAAGAGTGTGCTCCTAATCTAAGCTCGTTACCTGTATAAAAGACACCTGGGAGCCAGAAATCTTTCTGATTGAGAGGGGTTCAAATACTCATTTCCCTCATTTTTGTTGTTATTCTGTCTCTCACTGTTCAAATAAACCTACCATTAAAATTATAGACTGATAATTTCTTTGTCAGTGGGCAAACTTACAAAATCAGCAGGGGATCAAATACTTTTTTCCCTCACTGTATAAGGAAATCAGTAAATTGAAATAAATGTATTAGGCCCTAATCTATGGATTTCACATGACTGGGAATAAAGATATGCATATGTTTGTCACAGATACCTTAAAAAAAGGTAGGGGCGTGGATCAGAAAACCAGTCAGTATCTGGTGTGACATCAAACCGCTCGCCCACATTGCGCCTTTCACGGGATTCATCTGTGAAGATCACACTTCTCCAGTGTGCCAGTGGCCATCGAAGGTGAGCATTTGCCCACTGAAGTCAGATACGACACCGAACTGCAGTCAGGTCAAGATCCTGGTAAGGAGCTTCGCTGAGACGGTTTCTGACAATTTGTGTAGAAATTCTTCAGTTGTGCAAACCCACAGTTTCATCAGTTGTCAGGATGGCTGATCTCAGACGATCCCGCAGGTGAAGAAGTCGGATCTGGAGTTCCTAGGCTCGCGTGGACACGTGGTCTGCGCTAGCGAGGCCGGTTCTCAAAAACGACAGAGGCGGCTTATGGTAGAGAAATTAACATAAAATTATCTGGCAACAGATCTGGCGGACATTCCTGCAGTCAGCATTCCAATTGCGCACTCCCTCAAAACTTGAGACATCTGTGGCATTGTGTTGTGTGACAAAGCTGCACATTTTGGAGTGGCCTTTTATTGTCCCCAGCACAAGGTGCACCTGTGTAATGATCATACTGTTTAATCAGATTCTTAATATGTCACACCTGTCACGCCTGCTCCCGCTTCCATGCTGCATCACATCCGGCCATGATTGGGAGTCCCATAGAGTGGTGCACAATTGGCTCAGCGTCGTCCAGGATTGGCCAGGGTAGGCCGTCTGACTTGCCTAGTTATATAAAGGTTAAATAAAAATAAAATTCCCCTCTCTGGCGCTCGAGGGCGCCAGGCTGCCCTTCATTACGCACACCTGTCACCATCATTATGTGCATCTGTGCTCATTGGCCTCACCTGGACTTCACGTTTTGATTGCCTTCCCTATATCTGTCTGTTTCCTCTGTTTCATCCCCGTGTCAGCAGTAATGTCGTTTTGTTTTCCCCTGTCCAGACGCTGTCCATATTCTGTTCCTGTCCATGTTTCATTAAATGTTCACTCCCTGTACTTGCTTCTCGTCTCCACCGTTTGTCTTCACAGAATGCTGATACCCATATTCAAGGCTTCAGGGAGGTTTTAGTTTTTTGTTTTGTTGGTAACGTCGGGTCCAGGTGCCGCTGCCGTAGGAACCAGGGGGTGCCTCAGCTGGCTCGTCGGGCTTCCACACCTTAGCTGGCTCGAGAGGTTTCCTTGCTTCGGTTGGCTCGGCAGGCACCCATCTCACGTCATGCCTCAGCCGGCCCCTCAGGCTCCCGCGCCTCAGCCGGCCCGTCAAGCTTGCCCAGGTGGGCCGCCGGGTGGCGCCCCTAGAGGGGGGGTACTGTCACGCCTGCTCCTGCTTCTCCTCTCGGGCACTCGAGGGTGCCAGGCTGCCCTTCCTTACACACACCTGGCACCATCATTATGCACATCTGCGCTCATTGGACTCACCTGGACTCCTTCATGTTTTGATTGCCTTCCCTATATCTGTCTGTTTCCTCTGTTTCATCCCCGTGTCAGCAGTAATGACGTTTTGTTTTCCCCTGTCCAAAAGCTGTCCGTATTCTGTTCCTGTCCATGTTTCATTAAATGTTCACTCCCTGTACTTGCTCCTCGTCACCAGCGTCTGTCCTCACAACACCTGTCAGGTGGATGGATTATCTACCTCTGCTTATAACACAAATTCTGTTTGTGATATCAAAATGCTAACTAACATATTAAATAGACTCCCTTAGAAAAGGTCAAGGAGGGAGGGGGGGCATGACTTTAAAAATGGAAGAGATATTTCAATGTTAAATTCATGATGGGTCAAAATTACTCACGCAGCCCTTCTACACTCTTAGAAAAAAAGGTGCTATCTAAAACCTGAAAGGGTTATTCAGCTATCCACATAGGAGAACCCTTTGAAGAACCCTTTTTGGTTCCAGGTAGAACCCTTTTGAGATCCATGCAGAACCCTTTACACAGAGGGTTCTACTTGGAACCAAAAAGTGTTCTACCTGGAACCAAAAAGGGTTCTACCCGGAACCAAAAAGGGTTATCCTATGGAGACAGCCGAAGAACCCTTTTGGAACCCTTTTTTTCTAAACATGTATTGTTAAATGGGTAAATTGTAATTGTACAGTGACTTTATGGGGCTGTTCAGTGCTAACACCGCTGCCCCAACCATCCAAATCCACTATTTATTTAGGACTATGCTAGCCTTATAGAACACCAAAACAAAAGCAGGTAGCCTACTGTAAATGAACAGAAACTGTACTCAAGGGCAATGTATATGTGTTCCTGGGATTGGGACTTTTATCGTGTGTCTGTGTGCGTGCATGCATGAGAGAGAGCTTGAGACTCAGTGTTTGTGTGAGCCCTTTGTCTCAGAGCATAATGATTTCACCCCCACCACAGCACTACTCAAAATCTCTCCGTACAAAATTTCTTAGCCACTGTTAGAATGAATTGGGCAAATCCTTCATCAGTCCCTCATTGACTCATTTCTCATTCATCCCCTTCTCATTAGCAGGAGGTGTATGACCCACTTGGCTCAAGCAAAAATCCCCTTTCAACTACGTCATAAAACCAAAACTGCCTAGAAATATTAACTGACACCCAAAAAACACCACCAGCAGTGAAACTAGAGTTGGAAAGCCCCTTTCTTTTCTCACTTTTTTCCCTGGAAGGCAATTTGTCTGTGTTTGGGAGAAAAGTACAGAGTCCAACTGCCAAGCCTCACACAGTTAGAGGCAGCTGCTCCACAGTAGTGGCTAGGCTGTTGGTCTGAAGTGTATGCAGGGGTCTCCTGCCCAGTGCTCAGAGTGAGAAGGGAAGAGAAATCAACAGCCCAGCGTGGCTAACCAACAGCACCATAACAACCTCACAGACCATTCTACTGCTGTGGAAAACACTGTTACGCTGTGTCCCAAATGGCACCCTATATAGTGCACGACGCTTGACCAGGGCCCACAGGGGCATTCCACAGGGCTCTGGTCAAAAGTAGTGCACTATATAGGGAGTAGGGTGCCATTTGGGACACAGGCCCTAGTTTCATCTGACTGACAGTTTCATCTGGTCTCATCTGTAGGAGGGGTGGAGGGAGATTTCCTTGGGTGTGGGTAAGTGAGAGGCACATCTAAGCCACTTGGCTGCAGAGACAGGGGTGAGAATGAATCCACATGTTATTCACATTGGGTCACACAGCTGAAAGCTGGCAAAAACAATAGTCTGAAAAACCTAGTCATAGTGTCTCGATCATGAAAGTGGATGACTATGCCTTTAACACTGCATGCATGGCGTTGAAAGGTATGGGCTGCGTTCCAAGTGGCACCTTATTTGTTCTATTTATACCCCCATAGGGCTCTGGTCAAAAGTAGTGCACTATATAGGGGTGCTATTTGCAAAGCAGCCATTGAAATTAAGGTTACATTGGTTTCTGCAGTATGATGAAGCAAAGTCACATCAGGACACAGCTACATGAATGAGACTGGGACTGTGGGGGTCATGGCTGGAGTTTGAACCATCTCCCTATGATCAACCAATCAGCATTCTCCTCAGAAATGTCCTCACCACATAAGCCTGCTGTACTTACTTAGCCTTCAGACAGCAAAACACAGAGCTCGGGCAGAGAAGATGAATTGAATGACCGCGTGGACCCAGACCGCGCTTTTAGCGCCACATTACTGACAGCACAGTGTCACAGGGCCACAGGCATCCTCTCACCTGGCTAGCGTGCCTAGCGAAGCTAATCAACACATAGACGCCCAAATGGGAGCGTATATTCCCTATATAGCCCTAACTTTTAGCCAGGGACAATAGTGCGTGATACAGTGAATGGATTTGCTTTGGAGACGCAACCCAAAGGGAGAGATACTTTTTCTCATCTTGCTTGGAGGATAATGAGTGTCCTGTCTTCTTCGAGGAGCCTCTGCAGTGAGGCAGTAGGGTGCGTCCTGATTGCCCCTTATCTTATCACTTAGCCATGGCTAATTGCCTTAGCGTTTTCTGCCGTGCTCCATGTTTCCCAAGGGGAAAGGACACGCGCACTGGCTGGGTCTGATAGAAATCCCACTAAAACGGGAACATGTGTCCAAGCCCAAAGCCAGGCGGCGCTGCAGAGAGATGACGGGTACAAAGTGGAGTGGATGAGATGCACTAGATATCCAATTCTAAATCGACAGCTAGCGTTACTTGAAGTACTGTATATATGTTGTGTAGTAGTAATGTTATTGAACAGATGGTGAGAGTGGAAAAGATAGAGGCTGTAGACCGGTTGCCAACGTATGCTGTTCAACGTAGACATGTGTTGGAGTCTGCGGCATTAGCGCTACACCAGCCAGGCCATAGCCACCATTACTTTAGACAGCCTCTCCATATAGTCACATGGCTGGTTTGTGGTTGTAATCTGTCACATGCAGTGTGCACCTAAAGACATGGTGTGGTTTGGGCTGCAGCAGCCTTCGGCTGCCTCCATCCCTTTTGGCTTTCACCTTAGGCCCAAATCCCTTCCCAGCACGCTTCCCACACCGTGATTACGTCCCAAACGGCACCATATTCCCGGCATACTGCACTACATTTGACGAGAGCCTATGAGCCCTGGTCAAAAGTAGTGCATGCTACAGAGCAAATGGTGCGGTTTGGGATGCATTTTGGTAAATGCACCAGTTCTGAGAGCAGTGGTTTCAAGAACTTGAAATCAATAGCGTTCCTTCAACTATGAAGCTCTAGTGTTCCTAAGGCAACCTCTCCCTCCCTAACATCCAAGGTTGCATCCCAAATGGCATGTAGTGGACTACTATGGGCCCTGGTCAAAAGTAGTGCACTATAAAGGGAATAGGCTGCCATTTGGGACACACACATAGACATCATGATTGATCAGTCCAATCCCAACACTTGGTACAGTTAGCCATTTCAAATCAGCCTCTGGATGAGGTGCTTCAACACTGCTTCAATGAGCCGCTCCTTCCCTTGGCCTGTCCTCCCCAGAAAGCAGAGCAATCTGTCAGCAGTTAATACACAGACAGCAGCCTTGGATGTAAACAGAGCCCCAGATATAAACACAACATGCATCCGCACAGAAAAACACAACAACTGAATAGTCAAAGGAACAGGGAAGGGGATATATACAATGGGAAAACAGAGGCTTACCTCCATTGTCTTTAAGATGCAGAGCAATCTTGGTGTCATCTGGAGAGAGAGAGAGAGAGAGAGAGAGAGAGAGAGAGAGAGAGAGAGAGAGAGAGAGAGAGAGAGAGAGAGAGAGAGAGAGAGAGAGACCAAAACACATTATGACCTCCGTTTTGTCTGTGGTTTCTGAATATCCCCACAGCCAGAGAATTACATTCAGAATCCCTATGTCTATTATATGAATTATAGGATCTCTATGCCCACAGCTCAGAGCTGCCTGACAACAGCAACCACTATTAACCTCAATACTGGTAGAGAATGTGAATCAGATTTTCAGAAATAATCATTAGCGATTATTACACAGGTTTATAGACAAATGTAACTTTTATTTTCCAGTTTATATTTCATTACTGGATCATCTTCATTTGAAAAGTGAATTTACTCAATGTCAGATTCTTTTTGGGGGGGATATAATTCTCTCCCATGAATAATGCAAGAAGCAGTCTGGGGTTAAGCAACTATGGAACATTTAAATTCACTGTGAGAGGTGTGATATGAATTTACACACCCCATAGGATCCACATTATGCAAATGTGCCACATACTGTACATGAGCCGGTAAAACCAGAAAGAGCCTTGAAACGGGTCTCAACTAAGGAAATGTATTTCAAAGGATTTTAACGTTTCAATTTCCAGATCAAAGATAATTTAATGCATGCAACCATTTTCCTAGAATAATTTCCTAGTCTAAGAAATGCAACGGTCTATGAGATAAGGTGTATGACAGCGTGGCAGGAAATCTCGATTACCAATCCTGTGCCAGTGTCATGAATATGAACAATTATCATAGGCTGACATTAAACTGTGACAGTGAAGATTCCTCAAAGCCGCATCACACAGTATCTGAACTCATACAGGATACAGTACTACAGTATTAAAGAATGAACAGTGTTAGGAAGTGGGAGGGAACAGGATAGGGAAAAGAGAGCTGCCTACACCCCACCATTGCCTCCCAGTATCCAGTATGACTTGACCTTGACCTCTACAGCTGTGGAGAGACTGGGGCGGATCAGAAAACTGATCCTCCGTTCTTGTCATGAAGTGTGAGGCTCTTTCTGTGTGTCAGCTTCACGGCACATACCACAGACAGACAGACCTCCTGGCTTTCTCATGCTAACACACACACACCCACCCCTCTCCAGCATTCAAGGCATCTGTGCTCATATTACCACCTCATCCACCTCACTAAGAGAAGGTCTTTAAAGGGGCAAACTGGGATTGGTACATCCATTTTTGGATTATTAAATTAATGATATATAGCGATTGATTTTTGAATAATATAATTTATAGATGCCTCATGAGCTTTGTTGTTTTTCAAATCCCAGATTGCCTCTTTAACATTGGCTGAGAGAATTTATACCTACCAAGGAGAGCATGAGAGGGAAAAGGTCTAGGACTGAAACACTAAATATAAGACAGAGATTAGGAGAATGAAACGAAACCCTGCCCTCACATCCATGAAATGAAACCCTGCCCTCACATCCACGAAATGAAACCCTGCCCTCACATCCATGAAATGAAACCCTGCCCTCACATCCACGAAATGAAACCCTGCCCTCACAGTGGAAAGCTATACGGAATCCTAGTAGAAAATCCTAAAATGATTACTTTAGAACAGTGAAAATTATAGCTGGATGTCATTGGAGTTTGTGTAGTGTGGTGCACTGAGAGCCAAAACCTTGCATCTGCTTTAGAGATCATCACCGACTGGAGCCGGATCTAGAACAATCTAACCCACAACCCACAGGCAGAACCCCTACTGTAACTCACCACTCCAACAACCTTTAAACACCACTCTGCAATAACAAAAAATGTAGTCTGTCTACAGGTTTAGCCTTCATTTTTTCATCAATTCCACAAGTCTGGGAAACCAAAGAGCACCTTACCATATGAACTATTATTAATGTCAGAGAGCGCACTGAATTCTTCTGCTTTACCACTCTGTATTAAACTACTACACTCTTAGAAAAAAGGGTTCCAAAAGGGTTATTTGGCTGTCCCCATAGGAGAACCCTTTTTGTCTCCATGCAGAACCCTTTTTGGTTCCAGGTAGAAGCTTTTAGAGTTCCATGTAGAATCCTCTGTAGAAAGGGGAACCAAAAACGGTTCCTCAAAGGGTTCTCCTATGGGGACAGTCGACGAATCCTTTAAGGTTCTAGATAGCACCTTTTTTTGTAAGACAGTATATATGTATGTATAGAGTGCCATATGTATGTATAGGGTGTCCTTTGAGACACATCCTACGTCCCTCAATCTAACCTTCCTCATTGTGGTTGCATATTCCTATACTACATTATCAGTCATCCTCACCCGTAGACAATGCTGTTACATATTATAATGAATTCGACATAATTAGCGGTCTACACCTCTTTCTCTCGGGCGTTAGCAAGAGTGGATACTTGAGATGATAAGTTGTCCATTAGCACAGTGCAGGCTTTGTGTCTCTCCCAGGCATCCCAACCCATAACACATTAGTCAATTATCAACTTCGGGATGTACCAGTTACCGGCCAGAAAATACACCCTGCATAGGCTTTTAGTCATGATTAAAGTGCATCATGTGATTGTGCACATAGTGACAGGGACATTAAGTTTAACATATTACTTATTATGGGGAAGATGAATGGTACAGTTGAAGTGAATTACAGACATCTAATATTCAAGTCAGTACCGTGTGTGGGTAATATGTTAAGCTGATAAAGATGAATTAGCTATTTGTTTCAATACATACGTGGCTTGACATTTTAATTTCCCTTGACATCAGGGAAACAAAGTGTAAATAGCTGAAATCAATTCAGGGTGCGCCCCAAATAGCACCCTATTCCCGATGGGCCTTGGTCAATAGTAGTGCACAACATAGGGAACAGGGTGCCATTTGGGATGCATTTTCAGCTCTAAGTAGCTCAAGTTTCTCTGGGGTAGTTGTTTTTTACCTTTATTTAACTAGGCAAGTCAGTTAAGAACAAATACTTATTTACAATGACGGCCTACACCGGCCAATCCCGGACAACACTGGGCCAATTGTGCGCCGCCCTATGGGACTCCCAATCACGGCCGGTTGTGACACAGCCGGGAATCGAACCAAGATGTCTGTAGTGACGCCTCTAGCACTGAGATGCAGTGCCTTAGACCGCTGCGCCACTTAGAAGGAGAACTCCACTGTTTCTCCTGACATCAGCAGGAAAAAAAGGAATGATCACGATGACTTTTTCTTTGTGGATGCATGTCTTAAGATTTTAGAGATGTTGTCCTAATTCAATCTGCATTGTTAAATTGGGTAAAACACAGCTTGCATGCCTTGCCTTGCATCATTTGTTGCCATCTAGAGTGCATTTGGTGCTGAAGGAAAACAATCCGGATAGTTCTTTTACCGAAGAAATAGTGAATGAGGCGGAGAAGTTATGCAGTGCATTCGGGAAGGATTCAGACCCCTTGACTTTTTCCACATGTGACCGACCGGCTTGATTCAGTCTTATGTAGCAAAATTTGTTTTTTTTACATTGGATAAAAGTAATATCATACCCATTGTTCCTCAACTGTAGTGTAAGTAATTCTACTTTGAACGTTGATAAAACTCACTTCTGAGAAAATGGCCAAAATATTTTTGGTACACCTACTTTAGAGCTCTTCTTTGTCTACACCCATTCAGCATTGTTCACACCCTCTTAATCTTTAGTCTCACCCATCTCTTTAAGGATTCACATGTGAGGCCATGTACTAAACAACCAAAGATTTCAAGACTAAAGGCTGGTTTATACTACGGGTGTGTTCGTCAATTCAATCTGGAGTGCCACAGTGTGCGCAGAGTGCACTCTGGGCGTTTGTAAATTCAGAGCGTTGTCAGATTGTCAGTTTGTAAATTCAGAGCGTTTCACTCTCGGAGCGTTCAGAGTGCACACTGGACGCTCTGGGCGAGGAGTCGGGTTGATCTGACCTAACAACAGCAGTCAAGCACTCAAGCTAACTGGCTAATGTTGGCTAGCTTGCTAGCTACTATCAGACACAAATGAGAGAACAACTCACTCTGACCATTTTATTCACCCTAGCAGAGCTGGTTAGGCTGTTTTTATGTCATCCAGAGCGTTGGTGACTGTAACTGTGCTTTTTTGCCAACGTCTACTGACACCGGCCATATTCAACAGGTGTTGAGCGTTTGTAAATTTCGTCAGTTATTCTCAGACGAGTGCTCTGAAATCGGAGCACTCGTCTGAAAAAGGTTCCTGTCTTTTTCTGTGGCTTAACCAACTAGGCTCGTAATTTAACAATTGTATTCAAATTTACAGATGGCATACAAGTTTGTTATTAAGGCAAATGAAAGTTCACATGTTCCAGAGGGCATTTCTGCAGAAAAACTCATTTTGATAAAAATATAAACGTCTACGTTCAAATGGCTCCTCTGTGACCTAGTAATGCGCGACATACGCCTATGACATTTACATAAGTTTTCAGACCCTTTACTCAGTACTTTGTTGAAGCACCTTTGGCAGCGATTACAGCCTTGACTCTTCTTGGGTATGACACTACAAGCTTGGCTCTGGCAGAGCCACTCAAGGACATTCAGGGACTTGTCCCGAAGCCACTCCTGCATTGTCTTGGCTGTGTGCTTAGGGTCGTTGTCTTGTTGGAAGGTGAACCGCCCCAGTCTGAGGTCCTGAGCACTCTGGAGCAGGTTTTCATCAAGGATCTCTCTGTACTTTGCTCCGGTTCATCTTTCCCACGATCCTGACTAGTCTCCCAGTCCTTACCGCTGAAAAACATCCCCACAGTATGATGCTGCCACCACCATGCTTTACCGTAAGGATGGTGCCAGGTTTCCTCCAGACGTGACACTTGGCATTCAGGCCAAAGAGTTCAATCTTGGTTTCATTAGACCAGAGAATCTTTTTTCTCATGGTCTGAGAGTCCTTTAGGTGCCTTTTGACAAACTCCAAGCGGGCTGTCATATGCCTTTTACTGAGGAGTGGCTGAGGAAATGTACTGGGTACTTTGTTTTACTTAACGTCCCAACAGCACATCCATCAAAACTTCTTAGCCTACTCTTCTGTTCGAAGGTAGTCTCAGGGTAGTGTGCATTAAGACTCACTGTAGCAAAACATTTGCATCGGAAAACAAGCTTTTCTCATTGGACAATTTCAGATAGTGTGACTCCATTTATGTTAGTTTTATACAATGGGTGGTTTGGAATTCCCATTGTTAGAGTCTATCCGGCCCAGAATATACTAGACAACATACACATGGCCAGCACATTCATAAGAAGTGCCATAGTTTATGTCGTTACCTAGCAACGCAGTACCACCACTACCACTACTACTGTCTCATTGGCCCAGCCATGCAACTCATAAACTTGATCTCCATAGTAAAACATATCTAGACATTATCGCCGACATTTGCAACATTGTCGCAATATTGAAATTCGATTGCCACTATTTCCCATAGTAATGAACAGGTTGGGATGAGACAGACAAGCAGCTTTTCTCAGCCAGTCGAAATCATGAATCAGCCTAATTTTTTATGGATATACAAAGGTATGTGGACACCCCTTCAAATTAGTGGATTCAGCTATTTCAGCCACACCCGTTGCTGACAAGTGTATAAAATTGAGCGCACAGCCATGCCATCTCCATAGACAAATATTGGCAGTAAAATGGCCTTACTGAAGAGCTCAGTGACTTTCAACATGGCACTGTCATAGGATGCCACATTTCCATCAAGTCAGTTCCTCAAATTTCTGCCCTGCTAGAGCTGCCCCGGTCAACTGTAAATGCTGTTATTGTGTGGAAATGGAAGTGGAAATGGAAGTGGAAATGGAAGTGGAAATGTCTAGGAGAAACAACAGCTCAGCCACACAAGCTCACAGAACGGGACCGCCGATTGCTGAAGCGCTGGAGTGGTGTAAAGCTTGCAGCCATTGGACTCTGGAGCAGTGGAAACGCGTTCTCTGGAGTGATAACGCTTCATTATCTGGCAGTCCGACAGACAAATCTGGATTTGGCTGATGCCAGGGGAACGCTACCTGCCCAAATGCATAGTGCCAAATGTAATGTTTGGTGGAGGACGAATAAGGGTCTGGGCCTGTTTTTCATATCTAGGCCCCCTAGGCCCTTTTTCCAGACTAGGCCCCTTAGTTCCAGTGAAGAGAAATCTTAACGCTATAGCATACAAGGACATTCTAGATGATTCTGTGCTTCCAACTTTGTGGCAACAGTTTGGGGAAGGCCCTTTCCTGTTTCAGCATGAAAATTCCCCCTGTGCACAAAGCAAAGTACATACAGAAATGGTTTGTTGAGATTGGTGTGGAAGAACTTGACTGGCCTGCACAGACCCCTGACCTCAACCCCATCGAACACCTTTAGGATTAATTGGAACGCCGACTGCGAGCCACACCAAATGACCCAACATCAGTGCCTGACCTCACTAATGCTCTTGTGGCTGAATGGAAACAAGTCCCAGCAGCAATGTTCCAACATCTAGTGGAAAGCCTTCCCAGAAGATTGGAGGCTGTTCTAGCAGCAAATGAGGGACTAACTCCATATTAATTCCCATGATTTTGTAATGAGATTTTCGACGAGCAGGTGTCAACATACTTCTGGTCATGTAGTGTATATACTGAACAAAAATATAAATATAAAAGTTTTGGTCCCATTTTTTATGAGCTGAAATAAAAGATCCCAGAAATGTTCCATAAGCACAAAAATATTATTTCTCTCATATGTTGTGCACAAACTTGTTTACATCCCTGTTAGTGAGCATTTCCCCTTTACCAAGATCATCCAGCCACCTGACAGGTGCGTCTTGTGCTGGAGTCACACAACACAATGCCACAGATGTCTCAAGTTTTGAAGGAGTGTGCAATTGGCATGCTGATTGCAGGAATGTCCACCAGAGCTGTCCACCAAGGGTCTTGACCTGAATGCAGTTTGGCATCTTAACTAACTTCAGTGGGCAAATGCTCACCTTCAATGGCCACTTGTACGCTGGAGAAGTGTGCTCTTCACGGCTGAATCCCAGTTTCAACTGTACTGGGCAGATGGCTTTGTGTGAGCGATCGGTTTGCTGATGTCAACATTGTGAACAGAGTGCCCCATGGTGGCAGTAGGGTTATGGTATGGGCAGGCATAAGCTACGACCAACGAACACAATTCCATTTTATCGATGGCAATTTGAATGCATTTGAATGATCTCATCACGGAATCATTCCATGACGAGATCCTGAGGCCCATTCTCATGCCATTCATCCGCCGCCATCGACTCATGTTTTAGCATGATAATGCACACCCCCATGTCACAAGAATCTGTACACAATTCCTGGAAGATTTCAACATTTCCCAGTTCTTCCATGGCCTGCATACTCACCAGACATGTCACTGACTGAGCATGTTTGGGATGCTCTGAATCGACGTGTACGATAGCATGTTCAAGTTCCAGACAATATCCATCAACTTCGCACACCCATTGAAGAGGAGTGGGAAAACATTCCACAGGCCACAATCAACAGCCTGATCAACTCTATGCGAAGGAGATTTGTCGTGCTGCATGAGGCATATGGTGGTCACATCAGATACTGACTAGTTTTCCGAAGGTATCTGTGACCAACAGATGCATATCTGCATTCCCAGTCATGTGAAATCCATAGATTAGGGCCTAATTAATTTATTTCAATTGACGTACTTCCTTATAGGGAAAGGGAAAGGGGGATACCTAGTCAGTTGTACAACTGACTGAAATGTGTCTTCTGCATTTAACCCAACCCCTCTGAATCCGAGTGGTGAGGAGGGCTGCCTTAATCGACATCCTTTATATGAACTGTAACAGTAAAATCGTTGAAATTGTTGCATGTTGTATAATGGCGCCGGAGGAGATGGCTGCCATTTTACGGTCCTCTAACCAATTGTGTGGTTTTATTTCGTTATTTTGAACTTATTTTGTACATAATATTTCTGCTAGATATCAGGACAGCGATTACTCACCCCATACTGGAATAATATATTTTTTTTCTTTAACAAGTCGGACGCGAAAGATTTACTCCAGACACCCGACAAGGCCCTCATCCCCGTCATTCACAGGAGAAAGAGACTTAGATATCGGGGACGTAGGTCTGGGTTCCTTGTGAGGATCCGACAGCGAGTGGGTAATATGCCTTTACCATCGATCCTATTAGCCAACGTACAATCACTGGATAATAAAATAGACTAACTATATTCTACCAACGGGACATTAAATATTGTAATATCTTATGTTTCACAGAGACGTGGCTGAATGACGACATGAATAACATACAGCTGGCGGCTTTTACACTTTCGGCAGGATAGAACAGCCGCCTCTGATAAGACAATGGGTGGCGGTCTAAGTATATTTGTAAACAACATCTGGTGCACAAAATCTAAGGAAGTCTCAAGGTTTTGCTCACCTGAGGTAGAGTATCTCATGATAAGCTGTAGACCACACATTTTACCAAGAGAGTTCTCATCTATATTCTTCGTAGCTGTCTATTTACCACCACAAACCAATGCTGGCACTAAAACCGCACTCGAGCTGTTTACAGCCATAAGCAAACAGGAAGACGTTCATCCAGAGGCGGCGCTCCTAGTGGCCGGGGACTTTAATACAGGGAAACTTAAATCCGTTTTACCTCATTTCTACCAGCATGTTAAATGTGCAACCAGAGGGAAAAAAAACTCTATACCACCTTTACTCCACACAAAGAGACGCATACAAAGCTCTCCCTCGCCCTCCATTTGACAAATCTGACCATAATTCTATCCTCCTGATTACAAGCAAAAACTAAAGCAGGAAGCATCAGTTACTCGATCAATAAAAAAAGTGGTCAGATTAAGCAGATGCTAAGCTACAGGACTGGGGCTAAGCTTCCTGCCATCCAGGACCTCTATACCAGGCGGTGTCAGTGGAAGGCCCAAAAAATTGTCAAAGACTCCAGCCACCCTAGCCATAGACTGTTTTCTCTGATACCCAGACAATTTGCATTGTCCCCCCTTTTACGCTGCTGCTGGTCTCTGTTAATTATCTATGCATAGTCACTTTAACTCTACCTTCATGTACTGTACATATTACCTCGACTAACCAGTGCCCCCGCACAGAGTCTCTACCCGTACCCCCTGTATATAGCCTCGCTATTGTTATTTTACTGCTGCTCTTTAATGATTTGTTACTGTTATAAAAAAAGAAATACTTATACATTTTTTTATTTAATATTTATTTTTTCTTAAAACTGCATTGACAACCAGTGCTGGTAACCTGTTGTATAAAAGCAAGAATACACTTGAGTCCATGTGTTATGACATTTTTATAATGGCCGTGGTGTTCTAACACATGGCCTCATGTAGGGCGATATGGCCAAAATATCATATCACAATACTTTACATTTTTGACAGTATTTTATGTTTTGAATAATAAAAGTTCTAAATTTGCTTTATGAATAGTTCATGAGTTCAATCGGGCTTTCTCCATTCTGATTGTTTTTACTGTTTCAATCCAATCATGGAAATAGAATGATTATTCAAATTCTATAGTTGGAATATCATGGGCAGCCCCTTGAATTCATTGTTGTTTGACATGACAACGAATGAATAAGCCAGGGAGGAATTATTGGCAGGGTCAGAACCAAAGTGTTGGTCAGTGTTTCCAGGTGACCCTAATTAGATTGTACATTACATGTTTTCTTACCTCATGTAGCTTCGCCTATACATCTCTGATTTAGAAGATACTGTTGCACAAACAACATTACTCAAGTAGCAAACGGAGTAAACTATAAAAACAGACATTACACACGCCAGAGTTGTGTATCACATTTAACAAACCAAACATTGAAATACCATATTAGAACGTCGAGTCACCACCCCGCACCGCCCAGTCTCATGTATTGTTGCTTAATTATTTATAAAACCCTCTTAGGCCTCTCTCCCCCCTATCTGAGATACCTACTGCAGTCCTCATCCTCCACATACAACACCCGTTCTGCTAGTCACATTCTGTTAAAGGTCCCCAAAGCACACACATCCCTGGGTCGCTCCTGATTTCAGTTCGCAGCAGCTAGCGACTGGAACGAGCTGTAAAAACACTCAAACTGGACAGTTTTATCTCCATCTCGTCGTTCAAAGACTCAATCATGGACACTCTTACTGACAGTTGTGGCTGCTTCGCGTGATGTATTGTTGTCTCTACCTTCTTGCCCTTTGTGCTGTTGTCTGTGCCCAATAATGTTTGTACCATGTTTTGTGCTGCTACCATGTTGTGCTGCTGCCATGTTGTGTTGCTACCTTGTTGTTAGCATGGCAGCAACACAACATGACATGTTGTTGTCTTAGGTCTCTCTTTATGTAGTGTTGTGTTGTCTCTCTTGTTGTGATGTGTGTTTTGTCCTATGTTTGTATTTAATTTTTTATTTTAAATCCCAGCCCCCTTCTCCGCAGGAGGCCTTTTGCCTTTAGGTAGGCCGTCATTGTAAATAAGAATTTGTTCTTAACTGACTTGCCTTGTTAAATAAATATTAAATAAAAAAATAACAAAAACAAAAAATAATTTGTTTTGTGCCAACTGAGCAAAACACAGTTTTCCTGACCATGTGACCTGACCAGTACTCAAAACACTGGTTGGTGTTGTCTGGGGCATATGTTAGTTGTCTTACCTTCAGTGGGGACGCTGGTTGGGGGGGTGGGATGTGGACGATGAGGCTCCGGCTGTGGTTGTCTCTCCTTTGCTTCTGCTCTGGCCTGTTGTCTTGGCAACTAATGTGGTGGTGAACGGATAGAGTTGTGTGGTGTTGATGATATCACAGCTTTTGTCTTTGGTCTGCAAGACAGCATACAAGAGTCATCATTGTCATGCAATGGAGAAATACTGGTACTTTTCAAATAAGAGTGAGTGAGAGAGTGAGAGAGTGAGAGAGTGAGAGATAGATAGTTAGATAGTGAGAGGAGTAACTGAGGCATCCCTTTCCCCCTGCATGTAGCAGACCAGAGCATCCATCATCCTGGCAGCCACACAGAAAAACATTACAGCCGATACACACGCACGCCCACAAGCCACCATATCCCCACTCACTCGCTATTCATATTAGAAAGCTAGTCATTTCCATCAGCCAGGATGATATTCACCTCATCAGGACAGCTGTTATCAACCCAGTCCTGCCGATGGCGGTCAAACCCACTGGAACACCTGAAACCAGAGGAGCGGATATTCAGAAAGAGCTTAAGAACATGAACACTAGACATGCATCACTAAAAAGGATAAACCGCAATCAAAGATGGATTGGATAAATCTCTAAAACATCAATACGATACATCCAGCTCTGTAGACCTGCAGATGTTAAATGAAACCAAAATAATCCAATCCGACCCCCCACCTTTCTGGGAGTCCAAAATACAGTAAATCCAAAGGGGGAACAGCCCATGATTTTTAGAATATGGGGGGGATTTGTGAAGAGGAAGTTCACTGGGTCAAACTGCTCAGAGTACAGGGGTTGGTGGAGGGGGTGAAAGGAAATGGGAAGGGGGAAAGGAGGGTGAGGGGGAATGGGTAATGCCTGTGTCATGCCTCCCAACCCGAGGCGATGCTGTGGGCTAGCATTTGATCAGGGGCAACTGCTCCTTCTTCCTCTTGTTCACAGATCATAATGACTAATATCTCCCCCTTCCCTATCACTCTCTTTTCTTCTCCTCTCTCTGCTGTAAGCCCTCTCCGACATTATTTCGATGTGTTTTATTCACTGGATTTTGAGGGACATATTTCCTGCTTTGACACAGAGGGAAGGTTTGTCTGCTCGCTCTCTCTCTCTCGTCTCTCTTTCTTGATGTGGTATGTTTTGTCCGTCTGCCTGATACTCTGAAGTCAGAGAAAGATGTCTGCTCGCTCATATCCCCAATGGCAGAGGTGGTAAACCAATCTCATACACCTCACAAAAAACTGCAAGACTACAAACACAATAGCCTAAACCCACCAAATCTAATCGACATGGAGCAGTGGCGGCTGGTTGGCGGAGATATCAGACGATGGGCTCATAATGGTTGGAATGGAATAGATGGGAAGGTACTTAAGTTCCCATGTGTTTGATAGCGTTTCATTTATTACAAATCTCCGCCCACAAGCTACCACTGCCAGGCAGGCAGACAGTGCGAGTTATCCTCCATCCTTATTCTCATCAGATCCTATAACTCCCATTAGCCCTGCATGGTGGATATTATTATGGCAAAGCTCTCCGTGTGGAGGAAGAAGAGGAGTCCATTCCCATCTCTCTCCCACGCTCCCCGGATTTCACAATTGTCTCGACTGATCTGTCCAATCAGTCGAGACAGATTCCTCCAGTAAATCCACTTTGTTTTTCCTCTGTTGTCCTGGGAGAAGCGGAAGGAGAGAGGGAGAGAGTCGGAGACAGGATATCACAACTCACAGGTCCGACCAGTCCCTCCGGATCCTTTCCCATTTAGGTTTAACCTCAATGCCATCCAGCCTCCGAGACCAACTGCGTCCCAAATGGCAGCCCATTCCCCTATGGGTCCTGATCAAAAGTAGGGCACTATATAGGGTGCCATTTGGAACGCATACCAGACCTTCCTTCCAACATCCACTCAGACACCGCACTGCTAATTATAAATGGGATGAACTGCCTCATTTGAATAGAAATGTATACTGGGAAAGATTTTTGTTTGGTCTTCTCGTTTTCTCCCCCCTCTTTCACAGTACAGAGGATGCATTTCTTTATTGAGTTTAAAAGACTCATTGGTTTCTCTTGAAAACTAAAAAAGGACTCTTTGGATCAACCCCCAAAAATTACCTCAACTGGTTACAAGTAAATTAGTTCGATTTTCTCAATTGTTGAAACCAAATACACTAAGGGTACAAAACATTAGGAACACCTCCCTGATATTGAATTGCACCCCCTTTTGCCCACAGCCTCAATTCTTCGGGGCATGGACTCTACAAGGTGTCGAAGCGTTCCACAGGGATGCTGGCCCATGTTGACTCCAATGTTTGCCACAGTTGTGTCAAGTTGGCTGGATGTCCTTTGGGTGGTGGACACTTGTTGATACACATGGGAAACTGCTGAGCGTAAAAAAAACAGCACCTGGCACCTACTACAATAACCTGTTCAAAGACACATTTGTCTTGCCCTTGCACCATCTGAATGAAACACATCCATGTCTCAATTGTCTCAAGGCATAAACATCCTTCTTTAACCTGTCTCCTCCCCTTCATCTACACTGATTGAAGTGGATTTAACAACTGACATCAATAAGGGATCATAGCATTCACCTGGATTCACCTGGTCAGTCTATGGAAAGGAAAGAGCAGGTGTCCTTAATGTTTTGTACACTCAGTGTATACGATTCAATGGCAAATGTTTTTAATTATTACCAAACCTATATTTCATATTGGATTATTATTTTTTTTGTCCTATCCAAAATTACAACCAACTGATTGCAGCATTACAGCAAAAATGTAGGAGGCAAGTGAAGAAGGTAGGGAACTTGTTTGTCTAGCCTTTATTTAAGACCCCCAAAAAATATCAGTTTTACTTGAGGACCAAACCTTTGACTGCGGCGCCATACAAAATAGTTGGGAAGAGATTTTCGATATGCTGATTCCGTGGCACATGGTTTATGAACTGATACGCAAAACAATGCGTGATTCAAACCTTTACATACTTTTTTTTCAGTACAAAATACATTTTACAAAATTCTTGCCACAAACAGAATAGTATCTATATGGGGAATACAACCATCTCAGCTCTGCAGATTTTGCCAAAAAGAAAAAGAATCACAAGTTCACTTATTTTGGTATTGCCCCTATGTAGCTTGCTTCTGGTCACATGATTAGGAAGGGCTGAAAATCACAACATTGATCTAAAATTAACCCGACAAATAGAACTGTTGGGAGATTTTGAAAACCATAGTCAATCAATCAACAATATATATAATAATACTTTTAGTAAAAATATTTATCTTTAACTTACAATCTGTAGATACTATGCGATTAGACAGGTTCGGAATGTACAGTGAGGGAAAAAAGTGTTTGATCCCCTGCTGATTTTGTACATTTGCCCAATGACAAAGAAATGGTCAGTCTATAATTTTAATGGTATGTTTATTTGAACAGTGAGAGACAGAATAACAACAAGAAAAATCCAGAAAAACGCATGTGAAAAATGTTATAAAATTATTAGCATTTTAATGTGGGAAATAAGTATTTGACCCCCTCTCAATCAGAAAGATTTCTGGCTCCCAGGTGTCTTTTATACAGGTAACGAGCTGAGATTAGGAGCACACTCTTAAAGGGAGTGCTCCTAATCTCAGTTTGTTACCTGTATAAAAGACACCTGTCCACAGAAGAAATCAATCAATCAGATTCCAAACTCTCCACCATGGCCAAGACCAAAGAGCTCTCCAAGGATGTCAGGGACAAGATGGTAGACCTACACAAGGCTGGAATGGGCTACAAGACCATCACCAAGCAGCTTGGTGAGAAGGTGACAACAGTTGGTGCGATTATTCGCAAATGGAAGAAACACAAAATAACTGTCAATCTCCCTCAGCCTGGGGCTCCATGCAAGATCTCACCTCGTGGAGTTGCAATGATCATGAGAACGGTGAGGAATCAGCCCAGAACTACACGGGAGGATCTTGTCAATGATCTCAAGGCAGCAGGAACCATAGTCACCAAGAAAACAATTGGTAACACACTACGCCGTGAAGGACTGAAATCCTGCAGCGCCCGCAAGGTCCCCCAGCTCAAGAAAGCACATATACATGCCCAAATGAAGTTTGCCAATGAACATCTGAATGATTCAGAGGACAACTGTGTGAAAGTGTTGTGGTCAGATGAGACCAAAATGGAGCTCTTTGGCATCAACTCAACTCGCCGTGTTTGGAGGAGGAGGAATGCTGCCTATGACCCCAAGAACACCATCCCCACCGTCAAACATGGAGGTGGAAACATTATGCTTTGGGGGTGTTTTTCTGCTAAGGGGACAGGACAACTTCACCGCATCAAAGGGACGATGGACGGGGCCATGTACCGTCAAATCTTGGGTGAGAACCTCCTTCCCTCAGCCAGGGCATTGAAAATAGGTCGTGGATGGGTATTCCAGCATGACAATGACCTAAAACACACGGCCAAGGAAACAAAGGAGTGGCTCAAGAAGAAGCACATTAAGGTCCTGGAGTGGCCTAGCCAGTCTCCAGACCTTAATCCCATATAAAATCTGTGGAGGGAGCTGAAGGTTCGAGTTGCCAAACGTCAGCCTTGAAACCTTAATGACTTGGAGAAGATCTGCAAAGAGGAGTGGGACAAAATCCCTCCTGAGATGTGTGCAAACCTGGTGAACAAATACAAGAAACGTCAGACCTCTGTGATTGCCAACAAGGGTTTTGCCACCAAGTACTAAGTCATGTTTTGCAGAGGGGTCAAATACTTATTTCCCACATTAAAATGCAAATCATTTTATAACATTTTTCACATGCGTTTTTCTGGATTTTTTTGTTGTTATTCTGTCTCTCACTGTTCAAATAAACCTACCATTAAAGTTATAGCCAGATCTTTTCTTTGTCAGTGGGCAAACGTACAAAATCAGCAGGGGATCAAATACTTTTGACCCTCACTGTATGTGAAACATCACAGCACAGTTAAAGAATATATGGCACATGGAAATCATAAGACGGCGGTTTACAGAGATACAGTGCATTTGGAAAGTATTCAGACCCCTATACTTTTCCACATTTTGTTACATTACAGCCTTATTCTAAAATGTATTACATTGTTTTTTTTTCTCATCAATCTATACACAATATCCCATAATGACAAATCAAAAACAGGTTTTTAGATTTGTTTTGCAAATGTATATATAAAAAAAACAGAAATATCACATTTACATAAGTATTCAGACCCTTTACTCAGGACTTTGTTGAAGCACTTTTTGGCAGTGATTACAGCCGTGAGTCTTCTTGGGTATGACGCTACAAGCTTAGAACACCTGTATTTGGGGAGTTTCTCCCAGTCTTCTCTGCAGATCCTCTCAAGCTCTGTCAGGTTGGATGGGGAGCCTATTTTCAGGTCTCTCCAGAGATGTTCGATCGGGTTCAAGTACAGGCTCTGGCTGGGCCACTCAAGGACATTCAGAGACTTTCCTGCGTTGTCTTGGCTGTGTGCTTAGGGTTGTTGTCCTGTTGGAAGGTGAACCTTCGCCCCAGTCTGAGATCCTGAGCACTCTGGAGCAGGTTTTCATCAAGGATCTCTCTGTACTTTGCTCCGTTCATCTTTCCCTCAATCCTGACTAGTCTCCCAGTCCCTGCCGCTGAAAAACATCACCACCATGCTTCACTGTAGGGATGGTGCCAGGTTTCCTCCAGACGTGACACTTGGCATTCAGGCCAAAGAGTTCAATCTTTGTTTCATCGTACCAAAGAATATTGTTTCTCATGGTCAGATTCCTTTAGGTGCTTTTTGGCAAACTGTCATGTGCCTTTTATTGAGGAGTGGCCTCCGTCTGGCCACTCTACTATAAAGGCCTGATTGGTGGAGTGCTGCAGAGATGGTTGTCCATCTGGAAAGTTTTCCCATCTCCACAGAGGAACTCAGGAACTCTTTCAGAGTGACCATCGTGTTCTTGGTCACCTCCCAGACCAAGGCCCTTCTCCCAGATTGCTCAGTTTGGCCGGGCGGCCAGCTCTTGGAAGAGTCTTGGTGGTTCCAAACTTCTTCCATTTAAGAATGATGGAGGCCACTGTGTTCTTGGGGACCTTCAATGCTGCAGAAATGTTTTGGTACCCTTCCCCAGACCTGTGCCTCCTGTCTCGGAGCTCTATGGACAATTCTTTTGACCTCATGGCTTGGTTTTTGCTCTGACATCCACTGTCAACAGCGGGACCTTATATAGACAGGTATGTGCCTTTCCAAATCATGCCCAATCAATTGAATTTACCACAGGTGGACTCCAATCAAGTTGTAGAAACATCTCAAGGATGATCAAGGAAACAGGATGCACCTGAGCTCAATTTTGAGTCTCATAGCAAAGGGTCGGAATAATTATTTTTATTTAGCAAATCATGTTTTCGCTTTGTCATTATGGGGTACTGTGTGTAGATTGATGAGGTAAACTTTTTCTTTAATACATTTTAGAATAAGGCTGATACGTATCAAAATGTGGAAAAAGTCAAGGCGTCTGAATACTTTCCGAATGCACTGTAGGTTGGATTAACTGAGAGTAGCTGAAGGGTGGGTTTAAAAGCTCATGTTCTTTAATAGTAATGACTGAAAACACGTACTGTATATGTACTATCTAGATGTAATGTATATGAAAATATCAAATAACTTTATTCTTGCTATGTAACTTCTGTAAATAATGTACATTTAACAAAAAAATTAAATGCTGAAAAACAAAGTGTATTTTTATCCTCCAAAGAGGTGGGGTGGTGGATGGGGCCCCAAAAATATTAAAAATACAAAAATTAAATAGAAATTAAGTTCTCTCTCTGTTTCGGGCCAGTTGCAGCTTAACTAGGTCTTTCTTCGCAGCACTTGACCATATGACTAGACAATAATCAAGATAAGATCAAGCTGCAAGACTTGCTTTGTGGAGTGTGGTGTCAAAAACGCAGAGCATCTCTATCACAGACAGACCTCTCCCCATCTTTACAACTATTGAATCAATATGTTTTGACCGTGACAGTTTCCAATGTAAGGTAACACCAAGTAATTTAATCACCTCAACTAATTTATTTATTTCAATTGACTGATTTCCTCATATGAACTGTAACTCAGTAAAGTCTTTGTTGCATGTTGCGTTCATATTTTTGTTCGGTATAATTTCTTTACAGAGAAATAGCAGTGTATTTGGTCCCAAAAAAAATCCAACAGTTTACTAAGAAGAGCTGGCAGCTGTTAGAACTAGTAAAGGCCACTTTACCATTCTTGGGTTAGCGGAATGACTTTGGCTTCCCTCCAGGGCTGAGGACTAACACTTTCCTCTTGGCTCAGATTAAAGCTTTGACATATAAGAGTGGCTATAGAGTCAGCTACCATCCTCAGTAGCGATAACAATAATATTTTCACCTCTCCCACAGTAACTTTCCAAAACTCTAACTTACAATGCTTTTCTTTCATTATTCGTTTTTTCATGCATAAATATGATGGCTCACTGTTCATTGTTGGCATTTCCTACATATGTTTTCCCAGTTTGCCAATGAAGTAATCATTAAAATAATTGGCAACAGCAAATGGTTTTGTGACAACTAAGCAATCTGATTGGATGAAAGATGGAGTTGAATTTGTCTTTCTGCCCAATATTTAATTTCAAGTACTCCAAAAATGTTTTCCGTTATTCTTTATATCATTGATCTTGGCTTCATAATACAGTTTCTTCTTCTATTTGTTGAGTTTAGTCACATCATTTCTTAATTTTCCGTAAGTCAGCCAGTCAGATGTACAGCCAGACTGATTAGCCACTCCTTTTCCCCCCGTCTCCTTCAACCATACAGTTTTTCAATTCCTATGCAAGCTGGGCGAGCTATGCAAGCTAGAGCTCACAGGGTCAACATAGCTACTTATCAGAGTGTGTAGGAATGGTGAGACCATGATTACACTCTTGGCACGGCACACTATCTATGTCCCACAAACAATGCAATGTGATTGAATACTGAGTGGCCACAACTTATTAAAACGCAACACTTTTCATCTTTGAAATCTCTTTCATCTTTGATGTGTCGGCAGCCATTTTGATTTTACAGTCATGATGCCCAATTACTGGGTATTTTAAGTAAACAAATCCCACACCGACCGTCTCTTCTCACCAAATTAGCGCTCAGCAATATTGGCAACCACGGCCAGTCACTGGTCCATAGCGATGCCTTGCATGCTTTATTAGATCCAACACGCTTTTAATTGTCCAACCCAGCCCAGCATTCAGCTTGCATACATCAGAGGCAGCAACAAGCTGATTTTGCCTGAAACGCAATGGGGGAGAAAACACCCAGCATTCACCTTTCCAGAGAGTGGGGGAGCGAGAGAGAGAGAGAGGTGGGGGGGATCAGAAAGGCAGAGAAAAAGCCAGAGAGTAAAGCCAGAGAGAGGGAGATATAGTTCATTACAGCCGTTCTCTAAAATCATAGGTGTCTTTCTTTGCTGCAATGCATTTAAATTGGCTTGTTTAAACTGTGCATTCGTTTGCCTTTTCAATTGAAGTTTGTTGTTGAAGGATACAAAGGACGGGAGCGAGCCCCAACCGTGTGATGCAGCACGCGCACGTTTATATCTAATTCAAATGCAGCATAGATCCTTATAATTCCGGTGTAGATTGTTTCCGCAGCTCTATGGGATACAGAATACATAGAGGTTGGCAATTGTGGTCCTGTATGGCTCAATTGTTAGAGCATTGCGCTCACAGTGCCAGGATTATGGGTTCGATTCCCAGGGCCACCAGTAAGTAAAATGTATTCACACATGACTGTATTATTCGTAGTAGTATAGTTTGATGGAGACAGAGGAAAAGGCTAAACCCTGACCTTTTGGCACCTCACAAATCCCAGAGGCCCTTGTGCGTGTATGGCACATCTCCTAAATTGTACATCGTCACTCAGAATAAATTATACGTTTAAAATAACTGTGGGGTCATTCAATAATGGATGCATAAGCCACTTAAAGGCTTATTCACAAATGGCACACTTTTTACAAAAGTAGTGCACTATGTAGGGAATAGGGTGCCATTTAGGAAGTGGCCAGAACTTTTCAGTGCACTTGATAACTAATGGCTTGTATCTTGGATCCAAAGCTTAAACAACGCCCCAACAACACTCCCACAACGTTGTCCAAACTTACATTGTTCACATCTCACAAAAGGCAGGAAATACACCATCTGTGCAATAACGTTTTACGCTGTCTACAATAATTAACTTCTTGTGCAAGGGTGTGAAAGAGAAAGAGAAGCGGTTGATGGGAAGGGGGAAGAGAAGAGAGAGAGAGAGGGGGGAGACAGAGTAGGTGTGAGAGCGGATGTCTAGGTCGCAAAAACAAGAACAATGGGTGGAATATCATGCTTTTCTCTCTCTCTGCTTTTCTCTCTCTCTGCCTTTCCTTTGCACACCATCAGGAAGAGAAACCAGCAGAGCATCACCAGGACTCACTGGGTTCGTCCCAACTGGCACGCAATTCCCTTTATAGTGCACTATAATTATGATCAGGAATTATTGTCGAAAAGTAGCACACTATAGAAGGAATAGACTGCCATTCCGGATGCAGTAATTGAGCTCAGAGGGAATAGTCCACTGGAAGGGAAGGGTCAGACTCCATGTGATAGCCAGGTGCGATACATACACCTCACAGTCAGTAGCTACCTAACATGTCAGAGGTACTGAGTGACAAGAGGTAATAGCAACATTGGAAGGAGGGAGAGGGAGGACAGAGGGACTGAGCGAGCGACGGAGATTGGGGGGAAGATAAACAGAAAGATATAGCGTTTGGATGGAAGAGAGAAAAAGACATGGGCTGAATCCCAAATGGCTCTGGTCAAAAGTAGCGCATCATATAGGTAGTAGGGTGCCATTTGAGATGGAGACAAAAACAAGAGGGGTATAGAGGGGTGTCTGACCTGCGAAGGAGGTGGCACCAGCTGCAGTTGAAGTTGATCTGGGAGGAGATGCAGCTGTCACAGCTGGTGAACTGGAGACACGCTAGGGAGGGAAAACAATACACACACGTTACAACACACACGTTACAACACACCTGTTTGTATTCGGCGCATGTGAAAAATGCATTTTTATTTTATTTGGCGTTACAGCACACACACGTCACAACACACACGTCACAACACACACATCACAACACACATATGTCACAACACACACGTCACAACACACATATGTTACAACACACCCATGTCTACTGACTCACAACACTGGTCCATTCTAAATTCCACTTAGAATGTTGTATTTGATCATGCAAAACAGGGGCCATATTTATCAAGCATCTCAGAATGTAAGTGCTGATCTAGGATCAGGTCTCCCCTGTCCATGTTATCTTATTCATTGCGATCTAAAAGGCTTAACAACTGATGCTAAATTAGCAAACCAACTCTGAGACGCTTGATACATATGGGCCTAGAGCTGAACAAGTCAAAACCAACATAGAAATACATTTGTGGATAATTAGAAAGTTGTAGTTTGCTAATGCAAACAGATCTTTCTAAAGAGAGTTTTGACACACAGGTGTCCCTGAAATGATGGGATACAGTCTGAGGAAAAAGCTATTAGGCAAACATTGAACAGACTCCTCTATATTTCACCTATGACAAGGTCTAGAATCTAGACTAGTTCATGGGGGCCAACTTGTGTTGTCATTATCATATATCATATCATGAGCCATGCCTATTTAGAGGAATCCATCTTACTCGGTAGAGGCATCATCTCCACTGCTGTAGAGTTGGTGATTTTGGTCTTTGTCAGTTCCACACGATGGTACTCATAGATCGTTCTCCGACGAACATCTGGATGTGGTGAGGGAGAGAGGGAGGGAAGGAAGGAGAGTGAGAGAGAGAAAACACCTGTCACAAATCTTCCTCAGAGAGCTGAAACTAGGACAAATTGTCCCCAAAGAAGGGAGTGAGAGAGCGAGAGAAAAATAAGAAGAGAACAGAGAGGCAGAATCAGGCCATACGGGAAGAGAGCTACCACAGCATTTATTTTTTATTTATTTTTCCCTCTCTCTGTTTGTGTCCAACAGAGAGCCTGCCACTTGGCAATAGGGTGGGCAGCAATGTCCCACTAGAGCTGATATCAATCAGAGTCCCTGTTGAAAGCCCCCAGTTCCTCCAGGCAACTTCCCAAACGGCACACCATTCCCTATATAGTGCACTACTTTTGACCATGGCCCACTTTGGTAGGGTGCCATTTGGGATGCAGACCAGTGACTAGAGTCATCTGTAGATTACTTTTTCAATCACACTGTAAAATGGCCCACTTGGTTGTGCAGTACACTATGCATAGGGAGAAAGGCTCAAAGTATTATATATCTATATAAAGGCATAGCTCTATCATTGTAATCTCATAAATGTAACAGATTTGCTAGTTTATTCCTTAATTCTAGTAATTTACCTGGTGTGGCTAAATCAATGTTAAGTGACTGAAATTCCTGGAATACAAATGCGACTTGTATACAGTAAATCAGTGAGAAAAATGATTTTATAAAGCCGTATGACTGTTCAATATATTACATTTTCTATAATACACACATTGTCTTGAGCAACGAGCTGGAAAATGTCAATTCAATACACAGCGCCGTGGCTGTGGAACATACACAGCAATGAGTTTGAATGCTAGCAACCCACATTCATCATATGCACTTACTGTATACACGCTTACATCATTGACCAATATGAAATGGACACATTTTGCCTGCTTGGATTAGTTTTTGATCTGAGAGGAAAGCCATTTATCCTTTTGCGTGCATTAAGATACTGCCAATGTAATGTTAAAACCACTAAATCCCCTATTCTATTCTGTCTGTCTTAAGATGTTATCCATCTGCAGATGCAGAAATCTGTAGGAAACTTTGTGCTGAAATACTTGTTTCTTAAAGTTCTCTGAACAATTCGAGAACATTCCCAATGTCAAACCATTTGGAATTTATTTTTCAACTTTTACGAAACGTTCTGTTAAAGTAATGAAATAATAAGATAATGACGTTTTTTTGTTAGGTTTTGTCACACCAGCCTTCGCTTTGGCTCCCCCTCCTGTCCAGCTAAGGCGTTCGGAGTTGCCGGCCTTCTAGCTGTTGCCGAACCTACTGCTGGCAAACGCCCTTCACTCATCAACCCCGGACTTGCCTTGTCATCATTACACACACCTGGCTCCAATCCCCACTCACTGTATTTTTACTCCCTCTGCCGTTTGTCTTTCTCCATCACTGTAAATGTTACTTGTTTTCCTGAAAGGGATCTCTCCTACTATTTCCTGAGTACGTTATATTTTGCACTTTGAGTTCGCCCTGTGCCTTTTTGTTCATGAAGATATATTTTGAGCAAGACAGCATTTGGGGTTTGTCCCACTTTGATATATGGTGCTTACTGACGTTTTATTGGTTCTTAACCAACCATGCTATTTTGTCAGTTTTTTTTCACGTTGTTTGTAACTTGTTTTGTACATAATGTTGCTGCTACCGTGTCTCTTATGACCAAAAAGAGCTTTTGGACATCAGAACAGCGATTACTCACCTCGAATTGCACTAAGAATTTTTCTCTAATGAGTCAGATGGGAAGGATATACTCCAAACACCCGAACAGGCCCTTATCCCCGTCATTCGCTGGAGAAAGAAACGGAGATTTCGCAGAAAGAGATCGGGGTGACTTGTGAGGATCAAGCGACGAGTGGCTAATCAGGTTTTTCCGTCCGTACTGCTAGCTAACGTTCAATCGCTGGAAAATAAATGGGACGAACTGAAAACACGTATATAATAGAGGAAGGCCCTAAAAATAGTCAAAGACTCCAGCCACCCTAGTCATAGACTGTTCTCTCTGCTACCGCACGGCAAGCGGTACCGGAGCGCCAAGTTGAGGTCTAAGAGGCTTCTAAACAGCTTCTACCCCCAAGCCATCAGACTCCTGAACATCTAATTGCTGCTGCTTCTCTGTTATTATCTATGTATAGTCACTTTAATAACTCTACCTACATGTACATACTACCTCAATTACCTCAACACCGGTGCCCCCGCACATTGACTCTGTACCGGTTCCCCTGTATATAGCCCCGCTACTGTTATTTACTACTGCTCTTTAATTATTTGTTATTCTTACCTCTTACTTTTTGGGGGGTATTTTCTTAAAACTGCATTGTTGGTTAAGGGCTTGTAAGTAAGCATTTCACGGTAAGGTCTACCCCTGTTGTATTTGGCGCATGTGACAAATACAATTTGATTTCAAATACACTCAGTAGTTCTAAACCTGCGACTGCCTCCTGCCTACTCCTCTCTACACCAGTGACACGTTTCTTAAATGTGCTGCAAATGTTACAAAGCCATGCAACTATCCTGCACCATTCACAGAAAGATGTGGGAAGGTTGCATGCAAAATAACCATAGAACAACCACCCTCTCACCAAGATCGTTCTCAGAACGTTATGTGCTAGCTGGGCTACTTTTGACCAGGGCCCTTGTTAATGCTGTGGTCAAAAGCAGTGCATTTTATAGGGAATAAGGTGCCATTTGAGACACAGCCCATGAGTATTCATTCTTCTAATACAGGTGAGAATACAGAACTATAGTGACATTATGCCCTATTAAAATGTGTGAAAAACAGTCACTGTGTGTGTTTCTTGCTTTGTTTCGGCACCAAAAACATCTGACCAAGGCAAGGTACTGTACAGTAAGTCTAGCTAGCTACTGTATCAGCTGACTTTACCCTGAATAACACCCCTCTCCTTGCCTTCCCTATGGCTGGCTTCCTCTATCCCCAGGCAGTGGGATTATAAAGTGTGTAATGATAGCATGGATGGGCCAGAGGAGGGGGGAAATCTCTCTCTGTCTGCCTGCCTGGGGATGCTCCTCTGTGGGCAGGCTGTCCAGACTCTGTGGCCTGGCTCGGTTTTCCTCCAGGCGGTGGGAGGAGTAGTTTAAATTGCCCCTAGACGCTGATCTTGGATTTCCCTCAAACAGTTAAGGATTAGGATTGGGGGAGGGAAAACTGATCCTAGATCTGCACCTAGGGAAAACCACCCCATAGTCTGGGAGGGAGGAAGCTTTAATTTACAGCAAATACAGGCTGTCTCAGCCTGAGCATCAACAAGTGGTAATGAGGATTTAGCTGCCCTGCTCTGATACATCAAACAAAAGGAGCTTTGCAGAAGTGTAACATCAATTATGCACACAAGGGTCAATTAGGCCATAATCTAATTAAAAGCACAGACGAAATAATGCACTGGCCCAGTCAATATCTTACCAGATGGAAAATACAATGGACAACAGGCTACTGGTCTGGTACACTCTTACACTCTTAGGAAAAAGGGTTAGAAAAGGGTTCTTCAGCTGTCCCTATAGGAGAACCCTTTTCGGTTCCATGTAGAACAGTCTGTGGAAAGGGTTCTACATGGAACTCAATAGGGTGCTACCTAGAACCAAAAGGGTTCTACTTGGAACCAAAAAGGGTTCTCCTATGGGGACAGCCAAAGAACCCTTTTGGGTTCTAGATAGCAACTAAGAAGAGTCCTTTATAACAATGATCTATTAGGAAAGGAATTTTTTTCTTATTCATTCACCCTTGCAAGTTGGATGAGAATCAATGGAAATGTGATATGGAGACCTTGTGCAATGAGTTAAAAACCAATGAGGGGATGAGGTAATCTAAATTCGGAATAGTGCTTCATCGCCAGAGCCTGTGTGCCTATAGCACAGTGGAGTCCAAATCTGCCAGGAGGAAGAAAATAATCGATGCGCAGGTAGATTTTCATTACTCACACTGTTCCAACAGCACTGTGATAATAATAATTACTGTCTGCAACAGAATATCACATAGGACTCTGACAGTGAGGTTAGTTCCCTATTCTTTTCCTATTCACTCAGCTGATATAAAAGATATCATTCCGTGCCAGTGTATTTCCTGCCATCAAGATTACAATCATGCAGCTTTCATTTCACCGTCTCATTCATTCAGAACTTTCACTACCACACAGCGAGATCTCTAGCTTTGAGCAAATTACTTCCAATATCTCTTCCCTGAAATCTACGCAATCATCCCAAAATGCAATACAAATACAGACATTGGACATGGGAAATTCAGCAATATCATAAAATGAGTGGATATGATGAAAACGCAAGGACCTCAATCTGAGCTCTGCCTGTATAATAATGAGGTGAGCCTGCCATTGTACCGCAGCTGAATTAAAAAAGAAAACACAGTCCGATAAGACTTAAGAGGGCACGTCACCAGGCAGACAGGTATTAAAATGACTGAGGCACTTCTGGTTTTGATAATGTCACATCCAGGCCCGAGTTCAGGCTGGCGTGTTTAGTTTCGTTTTTGGTTTAGGAGGGTTTTGAGTTCTAGGTTGTTTATTTCTATGTTGGGTTAATGGTTCCCAATTAGAGGCAGCTGAGTGTCGTTACCTCTAATTGGGAACCATTTATATGTTTGTGGTTTTCACTAGGGTTTTGTGGGTTATTGTTTGATGTTTGATACATAGCTTAAGTGTTTATTCTATGTCATGTTACGATCTTCATTCATTTATTGTTTTTTCCCCAGTTACGTTACATAAATAAAGTATGTATACTGGATACCTCGCTGCGCCTTGGTCCGTCATTCAAGAAGATCGTGACAGAATAACCCACCAGAAAAGGACCAAGCAGCGAAAGAGCCAGGATTTCTGGACATGGGAGGAAATCCTGGCTGGAGAGGGACCCTGGAAAAAAGACTGCGGAGCATCGTCGCCCCAGGGAGGAGATGGAAGCAGCGAGGGCAGATTGGAGCATGGATAGGGAGAGATATGCTGGAACACGCCTGGCTAGGAAGCCCGAGAGGCAGCCCCCCCAAAAAATGGGGGGGGGCACACGGGGAGGTTGGCCGTTTCAGAGTGGACTCCTGAGCCAACTCCTCGTGCTTTATGGAGGGAGCGTCGCACTGGTAAGACACCGTGCTATGCAGTGATGCGCACGGTGTCTCCAGTGCGCGTTCATAGGCCGGTGCGCGAAATTCCAGCTCACCTCATCTGTCGGGCTAGGTTGAGTGTGCAGCCTGGAAGAGTGGTGCCGGCTCAGCGCTCCTGGTCTCTGGTGAGCCTCTTCGGACCAGGATATCCTGCACCGGTCCTGCGTGCAGTGTCTCCGGTGCGTGTCCACAGCCCGGTGGAATAATGCATGAGGGTGACTGGGAGTTGGCTGTCCGTGCGTCTGGCTGCCCAGCCCGGGGGGGGTGGCTAAATAAAAGCCTAGCAACTGACCTGCTAAATATCTTGTCTGTACAAGCATATCTTCCCCCTACTGCCGCCAGTGCAGCACAGGCCAGGCCTGGAGATAGCTAGCTAGCAGCATAAAATATTACATTTCACAACTTGAGTGTGGTTTAAGGAGAGGGTTAGAAGGATCCTCTCTGGCTGCGCTAGCTGTGTGTGCTCAGGCCAGTATGTGTTAATTGGCAGCAGAAACACTTATTGACTCGCATGAGTTCCCTCCTCAACACTGATTTCTCAGCCCTCCAGCTACCTGGGCTCTTCTTAAAGTAGTGCACTCTATAAGGGAATAGGGTTCCATTTGGGATTACCTATGTTACGCTCTGAGACCTGGAGGCTAAAGCCACCAAGCAATCACTCTGGTCTAAATACATAACTTTCTTTTCTTAATACTACAACATCAGCAGTGAAGATTTTAGACATGCTCAATACTAACTGTGTCTAAAAGAACAACCAGTCCTTAAAAAGTTAATCTACACTTAAAAAGACATACTTTTTTGCCAGAGAATAACAAATGAGTTTCATGCAGTGGTGGGGATTGGGATATCACAGCAGGAATTCAGCTCAAAGAAGCCATCTGAACCAGATCCCCCTGTGCTGTTGCAGATTTATGGTTGCATCCCAAATGGCGTCCTATTTTTTTGCATTACAACCTGTAATTTAAATGGATGTGTATTTGGATTTTATGTAATGGACATACACAAAATAGTCCAAGTTGGTGAAGTGAAAAGAAAAAAAATACTTATTTAAAAAAATTCTACAAAATAAAAAACTGAAAAGTGGTGCGTGCACATGTATTCACCTCACCCCCTTTGCTATGAAGCCCCTAAATAAGATCTGGTGCAACCAATTACCTTCAGAAGTCACATAATTCGTGAAATAAAGTCCACCTGTGTGTAATCGAAGTGTCACATGATCTGTCACATGATCTCAGTATATTTACACCTGTTCTGAAAGGAGTCTGCAACACCACTAAGCAAGGGGCACCACCATGCAAGCGGCACCATGAAGACCAAGGAGCGCGCTAAACAGGTCAGGGACAAAGTTGTGGAGAAGTACAGATCAGGGTTGGGTTATGAAAGATATCCGAAACTTTGAACATCCCACAGAGCACCATTAAATCTATTATTAAAAAATTGAAAGAATATGGCACCACAACAAACCTGCCAAGAGAGTGCCGCCCACCAAAACTCACAGACCAGGCAAGGAGGGCATTAATCAGAGAGGCAACAAAGAGACCAAAGATAACCCTGAAGGAGCTGCAAAGCTCCACAGCGGAGATTGGAGTATCTGTCCATAGGACCACTTTAAGCCATACACTCCACAGAGCTGGGCTTTACGGAAGAGTGGCCAGAAAATAAGCAAACATGTTTGGTGTTCACCAAAAGGCATGTGGGAGACTACCCAAACACATGGAAGAAGATACTCTTTTCAGATTAGACTAATATTGAGCTTGTTGGCCATCAAGGAAAACGCTATGTCTGGCGCAAACCCAACACCTCTCAACACCCAGAGAACACGATGTTTTTCATTGGCAGGGACTGGGAAACTGGTCAGAATTGAAGAAAAGATGGGTAGCGCTAAATACAGGGAAATTCTTGAGGGAAACATGTTTCAGTTTTCCAGAGATTTGAGACTAGGACGGAGGTTCACCTTCCAGCAGGACAATCACCCTAAGCATACTGCTAAAGCAACACTTGAGTGTTTTAAGGGGAAACATCTAAATGTCTTGGAATGGCCTAGTCAAAGCCTCAATTCAATTGAGAATCTGTGGTATGACTTAAAGATTGCTGTACACCAGCAGAACCCATCCAACTTGAAGGAGCTGGAGCAGTTTTGCCTTGAAGAATGGGCAAGAATCCCAGTGGCTAGATGTGCCAAGCTTATAGAGACATAAAAATCTATTTTAATTCCAGGTTGTAAGGCAACAAAATAGGAAAAATGCCAAAGGGGGGTAAATACTTTCACAAGCCACTGTATAACGCACTACTTTTGACCAGAGCCCTATGGGCCCAGTCTCAGAGCTGGGTGAAACCCTGGGTCAGGGCAATCGATACTGCAGAAGGATCTATTCTACCTAATGTCCAGGGGACCAGATCAGTGAGACAGACTCTGTCTGTGTCGCAAATGGCACCTTATTCCCTACATAGTGCACTATGTAGTGCACTTTAAAAATAATAGGGTGCCATTTGGGAGAGTGAAGTTTAGTTTATTAATTCAACCATTTAAAAAAAAAACACACACAAAACTTGAAAATCATCGAGGATAACACACAATAAAGTCTGGGACTTATTTCCATTGTGGTCCTCTTTACACAAGACGGCTAGGCAAGATCCAACACAGTTGAACACAGTATGACAGCGAGATAATAAAACATAAAAACAAAGAAGAAGAACATCTATCTCATCCTCATAGTTACATCGTAGGGTACATTCATATGTGCACAAAAGACAAACAGTTTTTTACTTTATTTTTAAAGCTGTCCAGAGAGGACGTCGTTTTTAATGGGCAGAGGCAACACATTAAACTCTGAGGCTCCAGTATACAAGAAAGTACCTTTCCCAGCATTACTCCTGAACCTGTATAAGCACACATCAGCAACACCTGATCTGGTGCTGTGATTGTGTCCGTCCTAAAATGGGGAAATTAATCAGTTAGGTATCTGGGTGCAGGACCATAAATACTCCTGTAAACCAAACCCAATCTGGGACAACCTAACCTCAACAGGCAGCCAGTTACGTTCCTGAAAGCAGCTCCTGCCTATGTGAGTACGTGGACTCACCTTCAATACTACCCTGATCAGCTTATTCTGGGCTATCTGGATCTTCCCCTTCAGAAGCTTAGATAAGCCCCAAAACCAGGAAGTACTAGCGTAGTCAAAATGGCATTGAATGAGGGCAGTGGCTAGCACTCTCATGGAGTCCTAATCAAGCAGTTTGGATTTTCTAGCCAAAAACATAGTCCTGGCATTAACCTTCCCTAGCACTTTAGTGGCTATGCTCACACCTCCCAAGCTTCCATCAAGGATGCATCCCAGGTAGCTAACAGAGGTTTTAGAAGTCAGCACCTCACCCCTTAGCTCCACTCTGATTTCAGAGGACCTAAACAATTTAGGCTTGGACCCCAAAATAATTGCCTCAGTTTTGCCTAAGTGCAGAGATAGCTTATTATCTCCAAGCCATTTGCTAATGTTAGTAAGCTCTGTGCTAAGTATGCTCTCCAACATAGTTTTACTTTTATGAGACTCCAGAAGTGTACAGGAAAAGATGGCAAGAACAAGCATCTTTCATATCGTTTATATATAGTAAAAACAGTAGAAGCCCAAGCACGCTCCTCTGCGGAATGCCACAACTAACTGGTTTTACCTGAGACAGTGAACCACTAACCTCTACTACTTACTCCCTAATAGGACTTTACCCAGCTTAGAAGGGTACTGCTTAACCCCAGTGCCTCCAGTTTGGAAATTAGGAGACAATGGTTAGCTGTATCAAAGGCTTTCTGTAGGTCAAGCAGTACCATTCCACACAGATTTCCCTCATCAATCTCTTTCCTGATGAAGTCAGTCAAAAGAAGTAGACATAATCAGTGGATAATGTTTTTCTGAACCCTGACTGAAAATCATACGTTAGACTTTGTTTGTTGACATGTTCTTAACTTTGATCTTTGATGCCATGCTGAGGATAGACACAGGCCTTTAATTCCCAGGGTCAGACTTTATCCCCTTCTTATACAGAGGTATAACTTTAGCTTGTTTCATGTCCCTGGGAAAGATGCCTTGTTCAAGAGAGCGATGTGTGTAATACAAGGGGGCAATTTGCTCAGCAGAATCTCTAAGAAACCTTGCAGGAATATTATCCAGGCCTGTGGCTTTGGAGCATTTAAACTCTGCCAGCATACTGGCTACTTTTGCTGTTGCTACCTTTGCAAAATAAAATGAGTTTGGCTGAACCCCGAACTCTACATAATACTTCTTGACTTGGTTGTTTCTATACAAACCAGAACTGGTGAGCAGCTTGCTAACCAGCTTGCTAGCAACAGTAGTAAATACAGAGTTGAATTCATTGGCAACCTTTGCTTTTTCATATACAGTATCATCTCCCCCCCCTGATGTTCAGTCCAATACTGTTTAGTTTGTTTTTGGTAGTACTACTACAATTTAGTTCCTTAAATGATTTCCAAAGCATTTCAGGGTCATTTTTGTTCGCAATTAGTTTATCAGCAAAGTAACCCCTCTTAGCTTCATCCATTCTGCTCTGTGCTTCATTTCTGTGATGTTTGTATAGGAGTAAATCAGGCTGCTCTTGAGAATTCTTAAGTTTCTTAAAGGCCTTATTCCTTGCTTGGATAGATTCTAGAATCTCATGATTAAACGATGGGCTAGATCTCTGCGTAACTCTGACCTGTCTAATGGGAGCCATCACATTCACCACATCAAGGAATCTACTTTTAAAGGCTTCCCAGGCACTGTCTACCCCTACACTATCCAGCACAGTCAATTTACCCACTTGCTCCTTAAACATTGAGTCCTCTGATTCTAACAGTTTTGTGACACTTAAATATATCTTTAAAAACCCTCCTTGTGCAAAATGTAATAAAATGATCACTGATTCCATAGACTAGAGAAGGATGAATAGGCTCTCAGGTCCCCTGGGAAATATTGTCTAGTCAGACAATTCTTTCTCTCAAGGTTAGAGCTTTTTTACGAGTCCCTTTTCATAAATAGGAAAACTGTGGAACTGTACTAGTCCACTTGTAAGAATCCTAAATATAAGAATCAACTGGTTATATTGAAAACCATGAGACAAACATTCCTATATTTACAATGTATTTCCCTTTTAAAGTGATGCAGAAAGGTTTTGCACAATTTCAGCCAGTAATTCTGAAAGTAGCACTCACGAGTCAAAATGGGTATCCAAAAATTGTGCACAATTGTGTACAATGTCATCCATTTCGCATGATATGTTACGCCCATGTTATGTTTCCTACAATTCATATGATATGTTACGAATTTGAATTTGTACAATATGTTACGAACTTGTAGGTGCTTAAGATCCTGTCCAGCTCTTTAAGAATCTATCAGTTACAACAATCAGATTCAGTACAGCTGTGATTCTTCTCACAACACAACACTGCACTGTAAAGTGTGTAAACAAACCCGTAGCTTCAGATGCGGTCAAATATATTGGCATGCACTTTACAATGGAGTACAATGGAGCAGAATGTTCCGTTTTTTGTTTTCAAAACAGGTTGAAAGGATATTTTTACCCTGTAGGCCCCTGCAGCTTACCACAGGTGAGATAAATTACACAGTAAATGTAAAATATTGCCTCCAACCAAATTAATTAGTATTTTGAATAATGTAGTCCAGGCCATACTTTATAGTATAACATCTCAATTTCTTGGTCCTGTGCAGTTGTAAATTAAACAAACACACGTGTAAACACGCCACAGCCCTTTTGACCGAAGCCCCAAGATGCTAATCCTGACCTTTCTCTCCAGGCAGGCAGACAGACAGAGAGAGAGAGAGAGAGAGAGAGAGAGAGAGAGACAGACTGTCATCCCACCGACCGTCAACCTGCTCTCTCCTCTCATCTCCTATCACATTCGCCACCATTCACTAGGTATATGAGATATATGATAAAAATGTGGTCCACGGGTATTTCATACTATGTTTTTTTCCATGCATGCATACATGGATACTGTCAAACAAGGACAGTCACAATCTTCACAACCGATAATCTGTTTCTAGGCCATTTCCTGGTCCTTCATCTTCTCATTAACTAGTATGTTATTATTATATTACAGTATATTATTATTACTTCCAAAGGAGAGGCCTCTCATACAGAAAATGTGATCTTAAACTAATAGTTTACTTCAGAGGCAGCACTGTACTACTGTTTGGGCTGTATAGTATGTCCCTTAAACCAAAAGAAGTAAAGAACTGATCCCAGTAAAAGTTTGTGAGAAAGTTGACTCAGCATGTTACATTGTTTCAGGCAGGCAGCCTTTCAGTTTACAACAGTAGGGCTTCCTGAGGGAGTTCGGAACACACACCGCCCTGGGTGTCATCTTTCATGTTTAACACTCATCCCTGCATTCCTCTCCTCGCTTCCCTGCCCCAGACAGGCCTTCATGTCTTCCTCCCTACTTGCAGTAGGAGAGCTGAGGGCTGCATCCCAAATCGCACCCTATTCCCTACATAGTGCACTGGGCTCTGGTCAAAAGTAGCGCACTCTATAGGTTATAGGGTGTCATTTGGGATGCGACCGAGGTGTCTGTTTTCACCAGCTGAGCGTTACAGAGGCTGCATCAAAGAGGGTAGATAAGTCCTTTGGAGGCCTAAGAACTCTCAATACTGTCTACAGGAGTGTTATGGGAGAGCTGCTGTAGCTACTGTAACAAGAGAACCCCTATTCCCACAGTCTTCAGAGAAGTAGAGAAAATCAACAACCACGGAAGATCTACACTCACAGTGCAGCTGAGCAGCAGGTTTGAATTCCCCCTTATAACAACACTTAAACCCTTTCTTCCTGACCACAGAGGCTATGTTCCAAACGGCACCCTATTCCCTATGTAGTGCCCATAGGGCTCTGGTAGAAAGTAGTAGACTATATAGGGAATAGGGTGACCCTTACGAAGAACCACATGATTTCACTTGAGAAATGTTCACGTTGTGCACATGTAACATTTTATTTCACATGTGAAATTATGTGAAACCATCTGGTTTTGGAACACTTTACATGATGATATTTCACGTTAAGTTGTGTGGATATTTTTCACGAGATTTCACAGGTGATGCCCAGCAAACAAAAAAGTTGTCACACAGTCGCAGTATTTTAAACCTAAATACTTGCCCTATAGGCTTACATTGTGTATGTTTATTTATACAGTAATTATTATTCAACATGTCCTCACCTTGAATGTGAACTCACAACCTCTTGGTTCACAGCATTCCGATCTCTTGCTGAGTCACCATGTCTGTGTCAATAACTGATTTCACCTGTATTACTACACTTTGGACTTCAAAGTAAAAGTCAGCACTAAGTGATCATGTCAATTATAGTCACGTTGATTAAAGATGTTTACACTCTTTTAGCTCAACAGCATACCGCTAACAGTACCATAAAACCTGTCATACAATTTCATTACTTCCCTTTAAAAAAAGAAAATCCAACTCTCACATGTGGAATTACATTTTCACATGTGGAAAATGTTCAAATGTTGTCACGTATAGATTCATGGTGTCACATGTTCTATCCCCATGTTGTCAAATTTATTTCACATGAGATCCATGTTTTCACGTGCTCACGTGTTATCACAGTAACTTAACATCAGATCACATGTGAAATTCAGGTGGTTTTTCCGAAAGGGAATCTTAAAGGTTTTTGAGTAGAGGTAATTATTACCCACGACTCAATAATTCCAGACAAAGTCGATTTAAAAAAAAAGGTAATTGGATAAATAACTAGCCATAAAACGTTAAGTGGAACAAATAGATTCTTCAAATGCCAAGTCCTATGAACACATCATCAATACACGCAACTAAACTAATGAATACATCGTTTTTGACTACTCATTATTTTCGCAGACTTGAAATTAAAGCTCCTGAGGGTGTCTAGCTGTGGTTGGAAATACTCTACATTGTATTAACTTTAATTGGCCTAAATTGGAAGGAACCTCATGCAAAGAGTCAAATCTGGACTTGTGCCCATACTCATACTGTTTCTGTGAGGTGAAAACTTTGTTGGAGAGGCAAGCTTGAAAGCTTGAACTAAACCCCAAAAGGGAGAAGCATTGAGAAGAGAAAAACAGCAAATGTTTATCTTGCTTGTGATGGTGTATGAGAGGATGGTGAGGGGAGGACGGCTCATAGTATTCGCTGGAATGGAATTAACGTGTTCGGTACTGTTCCGTTCCTTCCATTCCAGTCATTACCACTACTGGTGTGTTGTGACGCAGTGAGTCATGGTGTGTGTGTGTGTCTGTCTGTCTCTGTGTGCAGTGACGCAGTGCATTCTCTGCATCATGGTGACTCACTGGGTATCTGCTGGATCCTGTGGACCACCACAAAGGCATCGGAGAGGCCCACCTTCACCGGGTGATTGACGGAGCTGATATGGGCCACCTCCATGGGGATCTGGAAGAGAGAGAGGAGAGAGACGGACATCCATCACCAGCCACCAGACCTATGACTGAGCCTGCTGGGAGTAGGTCCCAAACAGACCCAAAAAGACCTAAACCAGACAGAGGCCTGACAGTTCCTGATGCTGATGGAGGGTTAGGAGAAATGTGTCCCAGATGGCACTCTATTCCCTACACCATACAGGCTCTGGTCAAAAGTACTGCACTACATAGGGAGTAGGTTGCCATTTGTGAAGCATCCTACAAACAATGGGGCTTCATTTACTGGCAAGAACAAAGAGCTTGTTAAAATTGACTAATCTCCCAGGAAATCCATCAAAATGGAGCCGCAAATTAATAACTCTTCAAAACAAGTCTGGCGGGCTCAAATTTGAGAATGTTGAGATCCTAGGAGAGAGACATTTATAGTGTGGCGAAAGTAAGTGAAATAAAGTAAGTGAAATAAAGTAAGTAAGGGAAGTAAATGCCGCAGTGAGGGTTGTCTTCACATGGAGGTGGAGAAGTGGAGTGGAAGAGCGGAGTTAAAGAGAAGTACTCCCTGATTGAAATGGAAGAGAGAATTTTTATTTATTTTTTTACTATTTTGAAATAACTTTTATGGGGCTTGTGATTATGATAGATGTATAACAGATGTAATAATTTTATTTAATGGATTCCGTAATTGCGGCCTAACAGATTTATACATTTATCTGACAGAGAAGTCACTCTTGATTCCGCTCTCTTTCATTCAGTTCATTTTTCTCCTTCTTCCCATTTTGACATTTTAATCGGCGCCGTCACAGTATCTAGTAAACTCTCTCACATGCAGCGATGTTACAGTGATCCAAAACTTGCAACACAAGTTTGTTACTGACTGTTATTAACCATATTAAACATATGGAAGCAGAATGGGGAGATGAAGTAATATTTTCAGAGGGAGCGTCAATAACAACAGTCATTAAATTGTCAGTCACGGTAGCGACACATCGTGCCCTAAGTGAAAACAGAGGTTGATGAGCACAGCGCTTTACTGATCAACTCAATCAAGAAGAGAATTAAATATGTGTTCTGTCACCAAGAGGAAGTGAGGGTGAGGAAGGAGAGATAACCTGCTCAAGGACTGCCGTTGAAAATTAGCCGGCTGGCTAAAACCGCCACTTTTACTGAAACGTTGATTAATGTGCACTGTCCCTGTAAAAATACAAATGAACTCAAACTCAAACAGAGATAGAGAGAAACAGAGAGCAAGAAAAAGGAAGAGATAGAGACGGAGAGAGAGAGAGAGAGCAGGGTGAGTGTGAAGAATTCCCTGCTTCTCACGAGCTAGGTGAGATACACGGAGAGATGAGCAGTGGGAGTGAGAAAGAGAGGGAGTGAGAGGGAGAAAGAGAGGGAGTGAGAGTGAGAAAGAGAGGGAGCAGCAAACAGAGAAAGCGAATGGGAGATTTAGCCTAGAGAGGAACAGAGAGAGAGACTGACCTCTTTGTAGGCGAAGACGATCCTGCCGTCGCTGTGCAGTGTGGCCTGGAAGGTGAAGCTACCCAGGTTGTAGTTGTCTTGCAGGTGGACATGATCCCACTGGACCACCAGAGCAGTGCCTGACAGAGAGAGAGAGGGACACGGTCACAGCCATACAGAACCACACTGAACCACATAGAACCACACAGGGCCACACGGAACCACATAAAACCACACAGGGCCATACAAGACCACATAGAACCAGACTAAGAACCGTTCCAGACCGCATAGAACAACATAGAGATCTGTTAGAGACCAAAGGCAGGGAAGGCTCCTTAAGTTTCAAACATTGCCTGAGGCACCCAGGGTAGCCAAAATGAGTTGCGACATGCATCTTCCCTGTTACCATAGACTCTACAGGGAGATCAGTTTCACCTTTTTTGATTATAAAGATACAGTAGTCCTAGTGTATTCCAGTTTAACAAAACTCCCTATGATATACTAACAGGCTGCTTTAAAGTATTTTTGAAGAATCAGTTGGACGCTCACATGGAACTCATGGCACTGTACTGTACTAGCTACACCCGGAGTGCAGGCCTCACGTTCATCTCTATGCTGTTTTGATTTAGTGTGGACTTCGGGGAGAGCCTTTGGATGTGAAAATGATGCCTTCGTTCTCCTGTGCAACCAGCCAGTCATTTGGCCGGGAGCCAGAGCAATAAAGGTTTGTTAACACAAGTAATCAATTTTTCCTTCACACACCCAGAGCCCCTCTCTCCATCCAAAGTAAAGTGGAGATTTAGTTTCTCTGCTGACAGCTAGGAGTACTGGAGTCTAGCGCTACAGGAAACCCAATAATAATCCACATCTGGCCTCCAGAAGGCTTCTGCATGGGGCTGATGCTGCAGGATTCTCAATGGCCTGACGAGGGCATGGGGCTGTATGCTGGATGTAGAGTGGACAGGGATATGTCTGTGATTGTTACAGTAACTCCATTCCAAATGGCACCTTATTTCCTATATAGTGCACTACTTTTGACCAAGGCACACCCTGTCTGTTCGGAATGCTCGATGACTGCATGGGATTTGAAATGTTTGAAAAGTTTGAAAACATCAAGGAACCCCTGAAGTTCCTCAAGGAACCATTGCTAGTCACTGGTTCATATTTGCACCTTTGGTTAATTGAGGAGTTCCCTGGAATGAAGGTGTGACTTAGTAGGGGTGTAGCTTTAAGATATATAATTTTGAGGGCCACCCGTTAAGAGTAAATGTCATTCGTCTTCATCTGTTCTGTTGTATTGTCTTCACATGTTAAGGTTGAACGCTGAGGCTTACAAAGTTCTTCAAGTGGCTGTGCAAATCCAAAAGCTGGAATAGTTGCTACTTTTTACTATATGTAAACATAATTGTTAATATGCATTAAAAAAAAGATCCAGTGTACAAACTTAACATGATGAGCAGGTATGACATTTAGGCTAACAGGTGGCCAAAAATAACTATCTGAAAGCCATGCCTCCAATCTGATAGGTTGCCACCTTTACAATATATTATTAAAAAGGTAAAAAATGTAACCCCTCCCATCACAAATAGTTTCAGGTTTGAACCTTTACAGGGGTTCCTCGAAGACCCTTTTCAGAACTTGAAAGGTTCCGCCGGTGTGGCAACCCAAAAGGTTCTTTCCGGCACCTTGATGAATAGTTATTCAAGTGAGAGAGGCAGACTTTCCCTCCTCCAAGTTGTTGTGCGTCCCAAATGGCACCCTATCCACTGTGTAGTGAACATAAAAAAGCAGGTAAAAAGCAGCACAATATATAGGGAATAGGGTGTCATTTCAGATGCAACTAGGCAGTGAGTCGCAATGGAGGGCTAAATTTAACATAGATTAATGAAGTTTTAATTGGATGTACATGAGGCAGTGAGGCTGAGGTCAGGGAAGGGTTAAGGCCCAAAAAGGTGACAAACATTTTTGGCACGGAAACGCGGGCAAATTCTGTGTGAAGTGCAGGAAAATTTACATAACACACATAATACACATTTAAAAATGGTGTTCTGAGGTAGGTGGGAGTTGGGCTCTTTGGTCTGGGTTTAAGGTTTATCATGATATGTATATAGAACCATTTTTTATGGTTCTTTACATATCCTTTATGGAGATGGTTCTATAAGGAACCTTTCTCAATCTGAAAGGTTCTTTGTAGATCTTTTCGAAGAACCATACAGGGTTTTTTATTTTGGGCAGCCATATTATATTGCTCAAATTCCATAGGTGTTATTATTGTGTTAATAAACTAGTTGACTCAAGTGAGCTACCTCTGGAGCTACCAAGTGAGCTACCTCTGGTCCTTCAGGAGAGATTTGACAACTACTGACTGATTTAGTCAACCGTTCTCAGTTGACAAGGCCATACGTAAGTCTTTCACAAGACACGTTCACTGGCCGTAGTCATATACTGTAAGATCTGTAGTGGCATAACACAACACATTAGATAAATTGGAATGACACAAAGATGTGTGCGCAAACCACGGCCCAAAAATATTCTACATTTTAATTATCACTAAAAGTGCAAAGAACCCTTTTGTGAACTGTAAAGAACCATTGAAGAGCTCCAGTGATAGCTCCACATACAGTAGAACCATCACCCTTCTCAAAGAACCTGTGAATAACATTCCTTTTTTTGTTGAACAATTTAGGAGCATACAAATAGTAATTGACAAAAGGTTTTTGGAGTGTTCCATGCTCAATCAGGCACAATGTAACCTCAAATAGGAATCTCTTAGGTGAAACAAAAATGTTCAGCTGCCTATTTAACTGGGGGTGGTTACCATGGTAACAGGGCACTCACACATCTGTGAAGAATCCATAGAATGAAGAATTACAGTACTAGAATGGACATTTTTTATGATGGGATAAAGGTCAGCTATTTTGGTCAGAAGGTTAGTTGGTCAATGATTTGCCAGTACTGTGGTAAGATTTTGTATAAAACAATGATTTTGAAGAATTTATACAGAAAATTGGTTGAAAACCTGTAAAAACTGTATTTATAATTATATGACAATTTAAGTTGACTAATTCTATTACACAATTTATAATATATCACGTGACTTTTATTTTCCTGCATAAGTCAAATCAGAATTATGCCTCTACTGCCATTCATCCCAGTTAAATGGCACCCTATTCCCTATCAGTGTCTGTGTCCCTCTAAAAACAAATTCTGGGTTAAAAACAACCGAGTGCTGGGTATATAGTGGACAGAACACGTTGGGTTATTTTGACCCAGCCAATTGGGTTGTTTTCTTTGAAGACTGGAGGCGTGGCTTAGTAGGGGGTAGTTATTTTTGGTCACACGTGGGAGTAAATGTCATTATATTTCATCTGTTCTGTCTGTCAGTCTCAACATTTACATGCGACTTCTGCTATCAGAATACAAAGATTGCATAGAAAAGACAGGTCTAGACACACAAAAGTTGCGTGGTGATCGGATTGTGTTCTGGCTGACCACTTCAGGAGGTGGTCAGTGACGCGTTGTGTGTGGATTTCTTCTCAGTTTGGAAGTAATCAGGCTATCGTAAGCGCATACCCAAGTCTCCAAAAAACATGTGTTTTGGGAGCGAGAGGCACCTTTTTACATTAAACGTTGGAGGAAATACGTTCCTAGCGTGTGAGGAACATGTTTGCTAGCTTCATAAATGCTAGCCAGCTAGCTTTCTTAAAAAACTAAATTATGCTAACCTGCTTTGCTAGCTAGCTTTTTTGCTGGCTAGTTACAGAGGTCAGCTGGGTAGTTAACTACAATAGTTTACTACTGCCATTAAGTTGTTGTTGTGTTGTCAGATTTTGCCGTTTGCAGAATGCATACTGGCATTTGAATATAGTGCGGGAAAAAGGAATCCAACCACAATGTGAACACATTTAAGGGAAAGGGGGATACCTAGTCAGTTGTATATCTGAATGCATTCAACTGAAATGTGTCTGCCGCATTTAACCCAACCCCTCTAAATCAGAGAGGTTACTGGCCCAAGGCTCTTACCCGCCAGGCTACCTGCCGCCATGTAGATGCATGATGTGTTCGGAATTCCATGATCAGATCTCCATGATCATAATACAAAATCTGCAAGAACTGTCAAGTCTAGACACGGCCTTGTATTGTTATCACATATTTAGGTTGAGCACTGAAGTATCTGAAAGCCCCATAGTCCATGCCTCCTGAAAATAACCTATGGATTACATAAATAAAGACCCAGCTGCTGGGTCAACCCAGCCTGAAAGTGAATAAAAACCCAACTGATGGTTAAATTAAGCCATGTTTGGGTAATCTGGGCATGGCTTTAAGATAGTTATTTTTGGTCACCGGTGAGAGTAAATGCCATTGTTGTTCATCATGTTAAGTTTGCACACTGCAAATGCCAATTTCCTTCTATAATTTTGCACATTACATATTTCAATATACATTTTATAACATTATTTAAGCATTATAACAAAGTGGTGACTCTTGCATCATTAGGATGTGGCTTTTGAGGAACTCGTACTCTTGTGTAAGCATCATAAAAGCTACAAAAGTGTCAGTGCTCAACCTTAACATGCGATAATAATACAACAGAACATGAACTGGAATGAAATTTGCGCTTACAGGTGGCCAAAAATAACTAGCCATGCCCCTAGTAAGCCACGCTTCCAGTCTTCTGATCTTACCCGGTGGGTCATTGCTCAATAACCCAGAATCAATAACCCAACAACCCAACTGATTGACTTAACTGGCTGGGTTAAAATAACCCAACATGTGTTCTGTTTAATATTTACTCATATTGGGTTGTTTTTAACGCAGCATTTGTTTGAGTGTAACGGCACTCTATTACCTAAATAGTGCGCTACTTTTGAGCCTTTCCAGAGGTGTGGACTCGAGTCACATGACTTGGACTCGAGTCACAAATATGATGACTTGCAACTCGACTTTGACTTTAACACCAATGACTCGTGACTTAACTTGGACTTGAGCCTTTTGACTGGACCTGACTTGATACCCTCCCCAACCTGACTTGATACCCTCCCCAACCTGACTTGATACCCTCCCCAACCTGACTTGATATACCCTCCCCAACCTGACTTGATACCCTCCCCAACCTGACTTGATACCCTCCCCAACCTGACTTGATACCCTCCCCAACCTGACTTGATATACCCTCCCCAACCTGACTTGATATACCCTCCCCAACCTGACTTGATACCCTCCCCAACCTGACTTGATATACCCTCCCCAACCTGACTTGATATTCCCTCCCCAACCTGACTTGATACCCTCCCCAACCTGACTTGATACCCTCCCCAACCTGACTTGATACCCTCCCCAACCTGACTTGATACCCTCCCCAACCTGACTTGATACCCTCCCCAACCTGACTTGATACCCTCCCCAAGCCCAGATATAAAAAATTATGCTATTAAAAAAAGTGTGCAGCACATCAACTCTTCATTTAACAGATTACAGTTTGAATCGGACAGCAGCCAATCAAATTGTGCCAGCTGAGAAAAAGTTGTGCGTGGCAGTGCAGTGGAACGTCGGGGGGTGAATTCAGACGGAGCCCTTGGAAAGATGATAGCCCAAATTATTTTTTTCAGATATAAAGACTACGCTGTATCAACGGATTGCAACTTGCAAAACATGCGGGAAGAAAATTACAGACGGAGGCGCAACAACTTCCAACTTTGCTCGACATTTGAAGCTGCACAAAGAACGGTAAGTCGTGGCTAATATAGCCGACAGCTATATCATTTATATCTTTGCTAGTGTAGCATGTAGGCTAACGTAACGTTAAATCAATGAGCCTCCACACAGTCAGTCAGTGTGGGAATGTGAACATTGCACCAAAGATTGAGCTACAACTGGCTAGGCAGTTGGTAGCCTAAATCCTGCCTGATGTTTCTGCTGTTCCTAAAACCATTGACATATGTTAGCCTACTGTAACCACACACAGAGAGGTGTGTTAAGGTTGGGCGATTGTGTACAAGCCTACATCGCACGATTGCGCCCCATAGCGATCCTTGATAGTCAATCGTTATGGGGGGGGGGGTCTTTCTTATGGCTACCCATGTATTTCCATGGAAATATAACGTTTATTTGGAAAGTCAAATCAAATCAAATCAAATCAAATTTATTTATAAAGCCCCCTTACATCAGCTGATGTCACAGAGTGCTGTACAGAAACCCAGCCTAAAACCCCAAACAGCAAGCAATGCAGGTGTAAAAGCAGGTGGCTAGAAAAACTCCTAGAAGGCCAAAACCTAGGAAGAAACCTAGAGAGGAACCAGGCTGTGAGGGGTGGCCTAGTCCTCTTCTGGCTGTGCCGAGGTGCAGATTATAACAGAACATGGACAAGATTTAAAATGTTCATAAAACAGGCAGAACAGTTGTAACTGGAGAAGCAGCACGGCCAGGTGGACTCGGGACATCCGGGTAGGCCTTGAGGAATGGTCCTAATGCTCAGGTCCTCCGAGAGAGAGAGAGAGAGAGAGAGAGAGAGAGAGAGAGAGAAGAAGAAAAAGAAAGAGAGAGATAATTAGAGCGAGCATACTTAAATTCACACAGGACACCAGATAAGAGAAGAAATACTCAGATATAACAGGCAGCCCTTTTACCCCCACATAAACTACTGCAGCATAAATACTGGGGTGAGACAGGAGAATTGGGAGACACTGTGGCCCGTCCGTGAAACCCCCGGACAGGGCCAAACAGGCAGGATATAACCCCACCCACTCTGCCGAGCACAGCCCCACACCACTAGAGGGATATCTTCAACCACCAACTTACCATCCTGAGACAAGGCAGTATAGCCCACAAGATCTCCGCCCACGGCACCAGAAGCCAGTGACTCAGCCCTGTAATAGGGTTAGAGGCAGAGAATCCCAGTGGAGGGAACCGGGCCAGGCAAAAGACAGCAAGGGTGGTTCGTTGCTCCAGTGCCTTTCCGTTCACCTTCACACTCCTGGAGCCAGACTACACTCAGTCATAAGACCTACTGAAGAGATGAGTCTTCAATAAAGACTTAAAGGTTGAGACCGAGTCTGCGTCTCTCACATGGATAGGCAGACTATTCCATAAAAATGGAGCTCTATAGGAAAAGCCCTGCCTCAGCTGTTTGCTTAGAAATTTTAGGGACAGTAAGGAGGCCTGCGTCTTGTGACCGTAGCGTGCGTGTAGGTATGTCGGCAGGACCAAATCAGAAGAAAGATAGGTAGCAAGCCCATGTAATGCTTTGTAGGTTAGCAGTAAAACCTTGAAATCAGCCCTTGCCTTAACAGGAAGCCAGTGTAGAGAGGCTGGTACTGGAGTAATATGATCAAATTTTGGGGTTCTAGTCAAGATTCTAGCAGCGTGTTAAGCACTAACTGAAGTTTATTTAGTGCTTTATCCGGATAAGCCGGAAAATAAAGCATTGCAGTAGTCTAACCTAGAAGTTACAAATGCATGGATTAACTTTTCTGCATCATTTTTGGACAGAAAGTTTCTAATTTTTACAATGTTACGTAAATGGAAAAAGCTGTCCTTGAAACAGTCTTGATATGTTGCGTCAAAGAGAGATCAGGGTCCAGAGTAATGAGGGTCCTTCACAGTTTTATTTGAGACGACTGTACAACCATCAAGATTAATTGTCAGATTCAACAGAAGATCTCTTTGTTTCTTGGGACCTAGGACTAGCATCTCTGTTTTATCAGAGTTTAAAAGTAGAAAATTTTCTGCCATCCACTTCCTTATGTCTGAAACACAGGCTTCAAGGGGAGGGCAATTTTGAGGCTTCACCATGTTTTCATCAGGAAATGTACAGCTGTGTGTCATCCGCATAGCAGTGAAGTTAACATTATGTTTCAGATGACATCACCAAGTGGTAAAATATATAGTAGAAACAATAGTGGTCCCAAAACAGAGCCTTGAGAACACCGAAATTTACAGTTGATTTGTCAGAGGACAAACCATCCACAGAGACAAACTGATATCTTTCCGACAGATAAGATCTAAACCAGGCCAAAACTTGTCATGTAGACCAATTTGGGTTTCCAATCTCCAAAAGAATGTGGTGATCGATGGTATCAAAAGCAGCACTAAGGTCTAGGAGCATGAGTACAGTTGCAGAGCCTCGAGTCTGACGCCATTAAAAGGTCATTTACCACCTTCACAAGTGCAGTCTCAGTGCTATGATGGGGGTCTAAAACCAGACTAGGCGTTTACGTATACATTGTTTGTCTTCAGGAAGGCAGTGAGTTGCTCATAACAGCTTTTTCTAAAATTTTTGAGAGGAATGGAAGATTCGATATGGGCCGATAGTTTTTATATTTTCTGGGTCAAGGTTTGGCTTTTTTAAGAGAGGCTTTATTACTGCCACTTTTAGTGAGTTTGGTACACATCCGGTAGATAGAGAGCTGTTTATTATGTTCAACATAGGAGGGCCAAGCACAGAGCAGCTCTTTCAGTAGTTTAGTTGGAATAGGAGTCAGTATGCAGCTTGAAGGTTTAGAGGCCATGATTATTTTCATCAATGTGTCAAGAGATATGGTACTAAAAAGCAGTGTCTCTTGATTTTATGTCCTGGAAAGTTGTGGACTCAGGACAACTGAGCTTTGGAGGAATACGCCAGATTTAAAGAGAGTCCGTAATTTGCTTTCTAATGATCATGATCTTTTCCTCAAAGAAGTTCATGAATGAATCACTGCTAAAGTGAAAGCCATCCTCTCTTGGGAATGCTGCTTTTAGTTAGCTTTGTGACAGTATCAAAAAGAAACTTTGGATTATTCTTATTTTCCTCAATTAACTTGGAAAAATAGGATGATCGAGCAGCAGTGAGGGCTCTTGATGCTGCAGTACTGTCTTTCCAAGCTAGTCGGAAGACTTCCAGTTTGGTGTGGCGCCATTTCCGTTCCAATTTTCTGGTAACTTGCTTCAGAGCTCGGGTATTTTCTGTATACCAGAGGCTAGTTTTTTTGGCAAATGTTTTTGTTTTTAGGGGTGCAACTGCATCTGGGTATTGGCGCATAAGGGTTACATTGAGTTCCTCAGTTAGGTGGTTAACTGATTTTTGTACTCTGACGTCCTTGGGTAGGTGGAAGGATTCTGGAAGGGCATCTAGGAATCTTTGGGATGTCTGAGAATTTATAGCCACGACTTTTGATGATCCTTGGTTGGGGGTCTGAGCAGATTATCTGTTGCGATTTCAAAGCGTAATAAATGGTTCCGATAGTCCAGGATTATGAGGAAAAACATTAAGATCCACAACATTTATTCCACAGGACAAAACTAGGTCCAGAGTATGACTGTGGCAGTGAGTAGGTCCGGAGACATGTTGAACAAAAACCAGAGTCGATGATGGCTCCAAAGCCTTTTTGGAGTGGAGTCTGTGGACTTTTCCATGTGAATATTAAAGTCACCAAAAATTAGAATATTGTCTGCCATGACTACAAGGTCCGATAGGAATTCAGGAACTCAGTGAGGAATGTTGTATATGGCCCAGGAGGCCTGTAAACAGTAGCTATAAAAAGTGATTGAGTAGGCTGCATAGATTTCATGACTAGAAGCTCAAAGACGGCAGCTTGTCGTTTTTGTTTTTGTAAATAGAAATTTGCTATTGTAAATGTTAGCAACACCTCCGCCTTTGCGGGATCTTGCTGAGGATATGGTCACTAGTGTAACCAGGAGGTGAGGCCTCATTTAACACAATAAATTCATCAGGCTTAAGCCATGTTTCAGTCAGGCCAATCACATCAAGATTATGATCAGTGATTAGTTCATTGACTAGAACTGCCTTGAAGTGAGGGATCTAACATTGAGTAGCCCCATTTTGAGATGTGAGGTATCACAATCTCTTTCAATAATGGCAGCAATGGAGGAGGTCTTTATTCTAGTGAGATTGCTAAGGCGAACACCGCCATGTTTAGTTTTGCCCAACCTAGGTCGAGGCACAGACACAGTCTCAATAGAGATAGCTGAGCTGACTACACTAACTGTGCTGGTGGCAGGACTCCACTAAGCTGGCAGGCTGGCTAACAGCCTGCTGCCTGGCCTGCACCCTATCTCATTGTGAAGCTAGAGGAGTTAGAGCCCTGTCTATGTTCGTCGATAAGATGAGAGCACCCCTCCAGCTAGGATGGAGTCCGTCACTCCTCAACAGGCCAGGCTTGGTCCTGTTTGTGGAGTGAGTCCCAGAAGAGGGCCAATTATCTACAAATTCTATCTTTTGTGTGGGGCAGAAAACAGTTTTCAACCAGCGATTGAGTTGTGAGACTCTGCTGTAGAGCTCATCACTCCCCTAACTGGGAGGAGCCAGGAACAATTACTCGATGCCGACACATCTTTCTAGCTGATTTACACGCTGAAGCTATGTTGCGCTTTGTGACCTCTGACTGTTTCATCCTAACATCGTTGGTGCCGCGTGGATAACAATATCTCTATACTCTCTACACTGCAGATTTAGCCTTAGCCAGCACCATCTTCAGAGTTAGCCTTAACGTCGTAGCCCTGCCCCTGGTAAACAGTGTATGATCGCTGGGTGATTCGCTCAAGTCTAATACTGCGAGTAATGGAGTCGCCAATGACTAGAGTTTTCAATTTGTCAGTGCTAATGGTGGGAGGCCTCGGCATCTCAGACCCGTGAGAGGAGTAGAGACCAGAAGGCTCGGCCTCTGACTCCGACCGCTGCTTAATGGGGAAAAACCGGTTGAAAGTTTCTGTCGGCTGAATGAGCGACACCGGTTGAGCATTGCTCCAGCATTTCCCTCCAGGAGCCATTGAGAAAATTGTCCGGCTGCGGGGACTGTGCGAGGATTTCTCGACTATCTGTACTTACTGGTGGCACAGGCGGCTGTTTCATCCTTTCCTACACTTACATTTCCTTGCCTAACGATTGCGTCTGAAGCCGGGCTAGCAGCACAGCTATCCTCGCCTTAACCCGACCGTTCTCCTGTATATTATGAGTACAGCGACTGCAATTAGAAGGCATGATGTTAATGTTACTACTTAGCTTGATTTGGTGGAGGTCCTGACGAAACACGATCCAGATAAAGCGTCCGGAGTGAAAAAGTTGAATGAAAAAATAAACGGTAATTACAAAGTAAAAACCGTAAAACTGTCAGGTAGCAAAGTTAGGTTAGCAACAAAACGCACAGCAGCACGTAAACAAGTCTAAAGTAATAAATATATATATTTTTAAAAGTGTTCATGATTTGCATAAATGTGATATACTAACTATTAGTCTTGTTAAAAATATGAAATGGTATTACATTTGGTGAAGAGCACATTATGACTTGTTTAAGACTCGAAACTCAAAGTTTAGGACTTGAGACTTTTCGGTCTTGACTTGAGACTTGACTCAGACTTACCTGTCTTGACTTGTGACTTGACTTGAGACTTGAGTGCAAAGACTTGAGACTTAGTTGTGACTCGTAAAACAATGACTTGGTCCCACTTCTGTTTTTTTCACCAGTAGTCTGTGCTTTTGGTACAGTTTGTACTGTGCTAGCTTGTCTTTGAGAGCCATATGGTTTCAAGTTTGCATCTGTCTACCCCTTGAATTTGCTCCATTGGTGTCAAAAGTGGGATCTGGTGGCTGTGGTTGCTACAATATGAAGAAAGACAGAGAAAATACATTGAATGCCATGTACCATTGTCAAAGTAGATGACGGTTGAGTTCCTGGAGACACTAGGGTCAAAGTTGGCCATGAGGGGGGCGATGTACTGGGTGGCTGTCAGCATTCTGTGGACCACATCCCCTGTGTAGATGAACCCTGAGTGAGGGGGAAACATACAGCAGATATTACTCATTAAATACAAGTCCGCATGTCAATGTCATGTTCCCAGGCTAAGCTTCCTTCTCTGCCTGACACTCAAACCATACACACACACGCACATACAGTACAAACACTAGCAATTAGTCTCACGGTTAGAGCGTTGGCCCAGTAACCAAATGGTCACCAGTTTCAAATTGAGCAAGGCATATAACCCTAATTGCTCCAGGGTTGCCGTTGATAATGGCAGACCCTGGACGTGGTTCCACTCTCAACAGGTGTCTCAGGGAGAGTCGGGATATGCCAAAAACACATTTCCAATTCACACGTGAAATAGGACAAATATAAGCACACGTTTTGAGGTCCCATGCAAAATCTTTTCAACCTCCTGAGGGAGAAGAGGCACTGTTGCGCATTCTTCACGACTTTGTGCGTGTGTGTGGCCCATTTTAATTCCTTAGTGATTTAGACATTGAGGAACTTGAAGCTCTTGACCCGCTTCACAACAGCCCCTTCAATGTGGATCCCTGTTTCCCCTTTTGAATTCGTCTGGTAGAGAGGCATTGTTTGGCAGATCACAGCTGGGTCTTTCTTTGTAATCCATAATGGAATGTAGACCCTGCTACATGCGGCGGGCATTGGAGCCTGTGTAATAGGATTCTACCTTGTTCCTATATTGGCCTTTTGGTTGTTTTATGGCGCTGCAGTTGTTGTAGCAGGACTTCTTGTACTTGTTAGTGTCCACAGCCGTAGCCTCAGGGTTGGCTGCGATAGCCCTATGTGCACTAGTCCTGTCCTTTAGCTTAGTGCCAACCTGTGTAACTTCTTAGGGAGCAGCGCACGAGGTGACCGTTTTGGAGACCCTGGCGTGCCCAAAGTAAAATGCCTCCCATTCAGGCCCAGAAAATAAGATATGCACATATTTAGTACCATTGGATAGGAAACACTCTGAGTAAAACAGAACGGATATGGCAAGCGAAACCCCGAGGAATTTCTGTCCTGGAAAAAGTGGTTTTGACACATTGCCTCATTTGGAACCCCTCCCTTATGAAAATGCCCTTATAAGGGCATATGGATGCAGTACCTATCGCTTCCTCTGGATGTCAACAGTCTCGAGAAAGTGAGGAATAAGGAATAAGGAAGTGCCCCCAGAGATGTCCTTACAAGTATATGCGCGCTCCCGGCAGGCGCGTCCTTTGTTTTTTTCCTTTCTTATCACCCAGTTTATATTCCGGTTGAAATATTATGCTATTTAAACATAAAAGTGTTCCTAAGGATACATTTACAATGATGTTTGATTGTTCTTGGACAAGTTTATAGGTATAAGTTGAACGAGTTCTCTTCACGTTTCAATGGAGTAGTCGACGCTGTTTTTTCTGATTATAACGCGCCAACCAAACTGAGATTTATGGATATAATACATTACTTTTTCTAACAGAAGAACCATGGATTGTCTTCGTTGGACACTTTGGAAGCCCTCAGCAGAAGTTCTTCAAAAGGTAATTGATTTGTTTTCGCTGTGAAATGTGTTTTCTGTGAACCGTGATAGCTTATGAAATTATGGTAATGGTAAAAATATGTTAGGTGCTACCCTCAAACAATCAAATGTGGTGCTTTCGCCATAAAGCCTTTTTGAAATCTGACAACGCTGTGATATTGCCAAGAAGCCGAGCTTTTGATGACTATGAAACACTTGTATATTGATGCATGTTTAATAATTCAACTTTTGGATTTTGAATTTGGCGCCTTGCATTTCACCTGGTAGTGTCGGGAGTGGGGCGCTAGCGCTCCCTAAGTAGGCTTTTGATTGGGGAAGCAGCAAACCTTCAACGTTGGTGATGCGTTTCCTAATGAAGCCAGTGACGAAGGTGGTTAGCTCGTTGATGCTATCGGCAGAGTCACGAAACATATTCCAGTCAGTGCTTGCAAAGCAATCTTGTAGCATTGCTTCTAATTCGGAGGACCATTTCTCTACAGAGCACGTCAAGGGCACTTCCTGTTTGAGCTTCTGCTTCTAGACAGGAAGCAGGAGTACAGTGTCATGATCTAATTGTAGAAGGGGGGACGAGGGAGGTCCTTGTATGCTTGCTTGTGGGTATAGTAACAGTGGTCTAGGACTTGTCCTGAGGTGGAATATATACAGCAGTCATGATAACAGCTGAAGGTAGAAGGGTCGGCATTTGACCATCAGGTATTCCAAGATGGGTGAACTATGGGTTGAGACTTGTTAGAGTTAACACACCATTTGCTGCTGATGAACAGGCACACTTCTCTCCTTCTCGATTTCCCTGAATCCAATGGTCCCGTCCTCTCAGTGAACGGAGAATTCATTGAGTTGGAGAGCCATGGGGGGTATCTTGTCCGAAAGCAATGTTTCAGAAAAGCAGAGTATATCACAGTTAGGAGAGTCTCGTTGACAGCAAATCTGCGATCCATCTTATTATCAAGTGACTGTACATTGGCCAATAGAATGGAGGGAACAGGTGGCTAGTTTTCCCTTCGCCTTAATCTCGCCAGGACTCCCCCGTCTCCTACCTCTTTTTAGCCTGCGTTTCCTCTTGGGTAGTCCAAAGATTGGGTCGGAGGTACACAAAGTCCAGGGTACAGTAGATGAGTCGAAGACAAAGTTGAAGCCGGAATTGAGGTTAGTAACTGCTGATCTGATATTCAGAAGTTCTTGTCGGTCATAAGAAATGATAGCGGATACATTTTGTGCAATTAATATATATATATATATATATAAATATATATATCCCCTATATAAATAACATTCTATTGGTTGCAAGAATTTTGTATATACATTTTTATTGAAAAATGCAAAGTTTTGAATCCTGCGTTATTTTGCGTATAAGTTCATAAACCAAAAATCTCTTCCCAACTATTTTGCAATCTATGTGGCGTGGCTGTCAATTTTTTGGTCCTTAAATTAAACTGGCATACTTTTTTTATTTATCACAATTTTCTTTAACCAATTATGGTCTTTAATGCAGGGCCGACAAACAAGTTCCTAACTTTTTCCCCCTTCCACTTGCCTCTTCCATTTTTGCGGTAATGCTGAAATTAGTTGGTTGTAATTTTTGGGAGAGCAGACATTTCCATGTTTTTGTTAGCTGCATGTGTGACATAACTCCACCAGTCCTATTTATAATATAATTTACAAAGATTGTACCTTTTTTTAAACATACATATTTGGTAAAAAAAACTTACCTGGTAAAAAAAGGGTTACATTTGATCAATTAGTATATTTTAGTTTAACCACAATATTTGTTGTATTATTTGTTCTGTCTTTTCTAGTGGATTAAATTGAAATTGCAACCAACTTTCTATGGGTTGTTTTAAAAATAGCGATATTTGGGAGATTATTTCCTTTTGAATAATAATAGAATAAAAGGGAAAAAGGCCATTCTTGAACATAGAGTGAGACACTCTTACTAATTTGCTAGAGAACCAGTTCGGATTTAAGTATACCTTTAGTATGACTGAAGCCTTTAGTGAGAGGTCTAATCCTATAATGTTTAACAAATTTTGCCCTCCAAATGTGTATTCATTATATAAATAGGCCCGTTTAACTTTGTCTGCCTTGCCGTTCCAAATAAAATGTATTTTTCTCATATAATTAACAAACTGTTCGCTAGGTGTAAGCAAAAACATAAGGAGGTAGGTAAACTGGGATATGACTAAAGAGTTAATCCGGGTGATTTTCCCACAAATAGACAGGTATTTACCTTTCCATGCTAGCAAGTTCGTATACATTTTTGCTAACTTTCTATTAAAACGTATTGGAGTGAGATCATTTATTTATTTTGGGATATGTATACCGAGTATATCCACATCACCATCAGACCATTTTATTGGTAAACCACACAATAATGTAAAAGTTGTATTTTCAGTGATCCAATAAGTAATATAGTACACTTGATCTTAATTTGGTTGTAATCCAGAGGTTAGAAAAATATCTAGATCCTCTATGAGGCAGTGGAGGGATCCAAGTTGTGGATTTAAAAGAAAACATGAATCATCAGTGTACAGTATCGGCATATCACTTGTTGACTGCTTTTCCTTCACTCTGAGGTCCAACTCATCCCAAACCGTCTCAATTGGGTTGAGGTCGGGTGATTGTGGACGCCGGGTCATCTGATGCAGCACTCCATCACTCTCTTTCTTTGTCAAATAGGCCTTAAACAGCCTGGAGGTGTGTTGGGTCATTGTCCTGTTGAAAAACAAATGATAGTCCCACTAAGCGCAAACCAGATGGGATGGCGTAGAGCTGCAGAATGCTGTGGTAGCCATGCTGGTTAATTGTGCATTGAATTCTAAATAAATCACAGACAGTTTCACCAGCAAAACACTCCCACACCATCACACCTCCTCCTCCATGCTTCACAGTTGGAACCACACATGCGGAGATCATCCGTTCACCTACTCTGCGTCTCACAAAGACACGGCGGTTGGAACCAAAAATCTCAAACTTGGACTCATCAGACAGAAGGACAGACTTCCACCAGTCTAATACCCATTGCTCATGTTTCTTGGCCCAAGTAAGTCTCTTCTTCTTATTGGTGTTATTGATGTGACTTTGCAGCAATTCGACCATGAAGGCCTGATTCACACAGTCTCCTCTGAACAGTTGCTGTTGAGATGTGTCTGTTTCTTGAACTCAACCATTTATTTGGGCTGAAATTTCTGAGACTGGTAATTCTAATGAACTTATCCTCTGCAGCAGAGGTGACTCTGGGTCTTCCTTTCCTGTGGCGGCCCTCATGAGAGCCAGTTTGATGGTTTTTGCAACTGCACTTGAAGAAACTTTCAAAGTTGTTGACATTTTCCGTATTGACTGACCTTCATGTCTTAAAGTAATGATGGACTGTCGTTTCTCTTTGCTTTTTTGAGCTGTTCTTGCCATAATATGGACTTGGTCTTTTACCAAATAGGGCTATCTTCTGTATACCACCCCTACCTTGTCACAACACAACTGATTGGCTCAAACGGATTAAGGATAGAAATTCCACAAATTAACTTAACAAGGCACACCTGTTAATTGAAATGCATTCCAGGTGACTACCTCATGAAGCTGGTTGAGGGAATGCCAAGAGTGTGCAAAGCTGTTATCAAGGCAAAGAGTGGCTACTTTCAAGGATCTCAAATATTCGAACCAGGGTTCCTGAGTGGCGCAGTGGTGTAAGGCACTGCATCTCAGTGCAAGAGGGGTCACTACAGTCCCTCGTTTGAATCCAGGTTGTATCACATCTGGATGTGATTGGGAGTCCCATTGGGTGGTGCACAATTGTCCCAGCGTCGTCCTGGTTTGGCCGGGGTAGGCCGTCATTGTAAATAAGAATTTATTCTTAACTGACTTGCTTAGGTAAATAAAGGTTACAAATATATTTAATTTGTTTAACACTTATTTAGTTACTACATGTTTCCATATGTGTTATTTCATAATGTTGATGTCTTCACTATTATTCTAAAGTTCCCAAAGTAAAATACCTGCCACTCAGGCACAGAAACTAGGATATGCACATAATTAGTACTATTGGATAGAAAACACTCTGAAGTTTCTAAAACCGTTAAAATAATGTCTGTGAGTATAACAGAACTGATATAGCAGGCGAAAACCTGCTATAGATGACCTTTTTCTCCTGGCTGCTTATGGGATTCAATGTTATCTAGGACCTAGACTGCAGTACCTATGGCTTCCACTGGATGTCAACAGTCTCTAGACAGGGTTTCATGACGTTAGGTTGAATTAGAAGCAAATAGAAGAAGAATTTAGACGTGGACCCTGGAACTCAATAGAATGACATGCGCGTTCACGGTCTCGCGCGCTCTGTGTTTTTTTCTTTTCCTATCATTCACGTTATCGTCCGGTTGAAATATTATAGTAAATATACATAAAAGGATACCTAAGGATACATTAAAAATGATGTTTGATTTGTTTGGACAAAGTTGATAAGTATAATTTGAACGCGTTGTCTTCACGGTTCAATGGGCAACTCGATGGTGGATTTTCTGAACATAACGCGCCAACCAAACGGAGATTTAAGGATATAATAAATGACTTTTTCTAACAGAATAACCATTGGATGCCTTCGTTGGACACTTGGGATGCCCTCAGCAGAAGTTCTTCGAAAGGTAAGTGATTTATTTTAGCTCTTAAATGGGTTTTGTGTGACCCGAGCTGGATATGAATTTATGCTAATGTAAATATTAGAGGAGCTATCCTCAAACAATCAAATGTTGTGATTTTGCCATAAACCCTTTTTGAAATCTGACAACGCTGTGATATTGCCAATAATCAGAGCTTTTGATGACTATGCAACACTTATATTGATGAATGTTTAATAATTCAACTTTTGGATTTTGAATTTGGCGCCTTACATTTCACCGGGAAGTGTCGGGAGTGGCCTTCTAGCACGCCGTTCATCCCTAAGAGGTAAAAAAATAATTTGGTGCATTTTTTCCCATATTCCTGTCTGTTCTCTTGTGTAGCTGGTGCATAAAAGTCAGGCGCAGGAGAACAGTACTGAGTGAGCGAAGCACTTTACTCAAACAATGAATCAAACAAAACGCTAAATGCATAATACAATAACACATGCCAAACACAACACAGGTGAGACATAAATAAAATGCACCAGCCGGAAAGAAATGGCTTAACAATAAACAATCACACACAAAGACAAGGGGGAAAACAGAGGGTTAAATACACAACAGATAATGATGGGGAATGCAAACCAGGTGTGTGAAAAAGAAGACAAGACAAATGGAAAATGAAAAGTGGATCGGTGATGATTAGAAGAAATGGAAAATGAAAAGTGGATCGGTGATGATTAGAAGACCGATGACGTCGACCGCCGAATGCCGCCCGAACGAGGACGGGAGTCGTGACAATTCCATCCAGTTCGCTTTATTTTTTATAATATATTACACTTGATCTTTCTTGAATAAGTTCCTCTATTTCTTTTTGTTTTTCCTATGACTTATTCTGAGCGTCTATGGTACAGTTTTCTATTGCTATCTATCTGTTCTGTTATACCTTCTATTTCCTTTGTTAATATGGACTATTTTGAACTAAATTGCTTTTGTTTTAGAGATGAGTAATGAATTGCATGGCCTCTAAAGCCACATTTAAGTGTCCCATACAATAAGGGGATTTGCTGTACCTATGTTAATTCAGTTATAAATTCCTCTGTCCTAGTTAAAATCAAGTTATCATCCAAAAGGCTTTGATTACATTTCCAATATCCTCCCCCACGTGGAAATTCAGTAAGAGTAATGTATATGCCAATTATGCAATTTATGTGTCCTTACAAACAGCATTAAGGATAAATATATACAGTATATCTGCTGACCACACCATACTCAATCAACACAAAGTAGACCTGCATAATTTACTGCTTGTCAGCCAGTTGCCATTGTTATTAATGTACCCCTGTGAAACAAAAAGTACTAGCTATTCGTCTTAAGGAAATCTTCTTTACATAGAGGGGTACATTAACATTGATGATGCCAGAAACAAAATCTGTATTTATTCTGTGACAGAGAAGTATAGCAAAGTCAGCGGCTGTGAAAATGCATTAAATAAAATCAAAATGGCTGCATGTCCTCATCTTCCCTTTCCTTCTTGCCTTTGGGGTGGGGATGCCTGACAGAGATTTGAGACTGAAACTTTGACAGTAAAAACCACAGAGGAAAATTGCTAAAGATAGCAAAAAAAGAATTCTTAAAAGGTCACACGTAGCTGCAGTCAATTTACCGCCATTTTGTGTCATCATATGTCTCACCAACGGCTGTAAAAAAAAAAATAACACATCACGAGAAAGGCCAAGAGCACAGTCCCTCCCAGTGAGGAACCATCCTGTCCTTAAGGACTTCACAGTCAAGTGTATGGGAAGTTGAGTCTACCTGTCCAGTGTTTGTCTCCAGTTGGAAATCCTGTGGGCCTACTAGGTAAACATGAGAGAGAGAGAGAGAGAGAGAGAGAGAGAGAGAGAGAGAGATTCAAGGAAAGGAGAGAGAGGAGATTGAGAGGGAAGGGGGGGGGCTATAGTGGCCTACCTAGCCTTATCCTTTCATCTAACTCCTCTCTCTCTCTCTCTCTCTCTCTCTCTCTCTCTCTCTCTCTCTCTCTCTCTCTCTCTCTCTCACAACACACTGGGGGAGTTTGACACAAATGATTTAACTCCGACTCAATCATTGCATTCCATCAGCTCTAGTGTTTACCCAACAGCGGCCCAAATATGTACCTTATCTAGCTTTCCTTTTCTACGCCACACCTTGTTTCCCCCATCTTTCTCTCTTTTCTTTTTTTTCTTTCTATCTTGAAACAGCAAAGAGGGGCCCATACTAATAAGTACAGTGCAGGCCTGCATCATAACCACAAAGACCATCAGGGACACACACAAAACACTTTCCTGCACACACACGTGCCTCTATGTTAGCAAGCTGTTAGGAGACTTTTGGCTCTGTGCCTGCTTCTCTGGGTAAATGAGAGAGACTTTTCTAACAATCTATTGCGAACACAAAAACAGCCATCCGACAGCCTGGAAATCAGTCAGTCTCTCAATACGCTTAAGAACAGATACCCAGAAAGAGAGCCTTTCAATAGGGAAGCGGGATACCTAGTCAGTTGTGCAACTGAATGCATTCAACTGAAATAAGTCTTCCTACATTTAACCCAACCCCTCTGAATCAGAGAGGTGCAGGGGGGCTGCTTTGCTTGACATCATTGGCACCCAGGGAGTAGTTGTTGTGGGGGTTGACTGCCTTGCTCAAGGGCAGAACAACAGATTTTTCCACCTTACTAGCTCTGGAATTTGAACACACAACCTTCTGGTTACTGTACCAACACTCTAACCACTAGGCTACCTGGCAGTCAATCTTGTTTTGGCCATCACTTTAAGGAGGGCGACTGGACAGTAGATGACTAATGATTCAGCCAGGATCAATTGGTAGCCGAATGAAAAAGCGAAAAAGAGGGAGTGTGAGAGACGGAGAGGGGGAAGGCAGAGAGAGAGGGGGAGAGAGCGGGATAGAGGGCGAGAGAGAGAAAGAGCAAGAAAGAAAGAGAGAGTAAGAGAGAAATGGAGAGACACAGAGACAATGCCAGATAGAGAGAGGGGGTAGAGGTGAAACAATGAGTTTGTTCCATTTTCAGCCCTGTTTATATGTTCTGGTATCAGGGAGTACTGTTCTGTATATACTGGAGGAAGGATTACCACAATCTCTTGACCAGCCATTCTATTTTACTGGACATTCTGTCCAAACAAGCCAGTTGTTTCTCCATACTGAGCCTATGTTTAGTTCTGGAGAGATTTCAGAGTTTAAAACAGCTGTCTGGAGCAGTGAGCAGCCAGGATAGAAGGAACACACACACACACACATATATGTCCGACACAAGCATCTGCAGTGTATCTGGCCATTATCTTATCTTATCTCCAAACAGTGGCAGAGAAAACCACCTCTTCAATTAAGATAGAGGCTGTCCTCATTGTTCCTGTGTGATCATAATGACAGGGGCTTATGACACGCATAGAGAAGGCCAGACAGGAAGAGAGGAGAAACAACTGGTCTCACTACTGTCTCCCCATTGGGCACATACTGGTTGAATCAACATTGCTTCCACATAATTTCAATGAAATTACGTGGAACCAATGTGGAATAGACGTTGAATTGACGTCTGTGCCCAGTGGTTGCATATTGAGTGACCCCCTTGTGTCTCTCTCCTTCCTCTGTTTGCCTGTTAGTGTGCAAGTGTGTGTGAGTGGATGAGGATTTAATTAAGTGTGTGAGTGTGTGTGTACTAGCTGCCTTGTCGTTCCACTGCATCCCACAGACTCCTCTGGGGCTTCTGTGACGAGCTTCTACATCAGCCCTGTGGCATCCCCATGAAACAAAGTATTTAACCAAAATGTGCCTGATACGTGTGTACAAACCCGATACGTGTGTACAGAGGAATCTGGTGCTGATGGTGAAATGTGTGTGTGTCCGTATGGGCTGTTTTTTAAGGGGTGCTGGCCTAGTAAAGACATCACACAGCTGCATTTCTACCTTGGCTCTCTCTGGCAGCTGGGGTTACAGTGGGATCAAATCATAAATCACCACTCTGGTTGTGTCTCAAATGACACCCTATTGCCTATATAGTGCGCTACCTTTGACAAGGGCCCATAGAGCGCTGGTCAAAAGTAGTGCACTATATAGAAAATAGGGTGCCATTTGGAACATATATTCTGACAGACAGTCCTTGCCTCTACCGCTACAACCTCCAACGGCCAGACACTGCTCAATGCTTGGCCCTGACAGCACCAGCAACACGTTATAGAACAACACCACCTCTTTCGTTACTTCTATTATGAGGTGATTCACATCAGTGTTGAAGCTACACATCATGTCACGATACCACCTCTTTTGTTACTTCTATTATGAGGTGATTCACATCAGTGTTGAAGCTACACATCATGTCACGACACCACCTCTTTTGTTACTTCTGTTATGAGGTGATTCACATCAGTGTTGAAGCTACACATCATGTCACGACACCACCTCTTTTGTTACTTCTGTTATGAGGTGATTCACATCAGTGTTGAAGCTACACATCATGTCACGACACCACGTCTTATATCACTTTGTTTTGTGTTGTCATGTGATTTATTTCAATGTGTCAGATCAAATCAAATGTTATTTGTCAAATGCGCCGAATACAACCTTAGAGTGAAATGCTTATTTTCAAGCCCTTAACTTCTTAGGGAGCGGCTCCCGAGGTGACGGTTTTGGAGAGTGGTGTGCCCAAAGTAAAATGCCTCCCACTTAGGCCCAGAAAATAGGATATGCACATAATTAGTACTATTGGATAGGAAACACTCTGACGTTTCTGATAGTGTTAACGTAATTTCTGTGAGTATAACAGAACGGATATAGCAGGCGTAAAAGAAAAAATATTGGAGGTGCTACCCTCAAACAATCAAATGTTGTGCTTTCGACGTAAAGCCTTTTTGAAATCTGACAACGCTGTGATATTGCCAAGAAGCATAGCTTTTGATGACTATGCAACACTGGTATATTGATGAATGTTTAATAATTCAACTTATGGATTTTGAATTTGGCACCTTGCTAGCGCCCCACCACTCCGTAAGTAGTTAATCATCTACATAGAGGGAAGTGACCATGTGTGTTATCTAAAAGTGGAAACCTATAAAGCCTGAGGTCTGTGGCAAGAAAATTCAGTTCTTCCATGGAACTGCTCGGCTTTGTTACTTCTGTAATAAAGTCTATTTGAATTCACAATCTCCGGTAGCTGAGAAATATTTGATTAAATATTTCCACGACACCGTATACAGCTCTTTGAGTGCAGTCTTACTGTCAGCATCGGTTTGTGATGTTAAATAGACAGCTACGAAGAATATAGATGAGAACTCTCTAGGTAGATAGTGTGGTCTACAGCTTATCATGAGATACTCTACCTCAGGTGAGCAAAACCTCGAGCCTTCCTTAGATATCGTGCTCCAGCTGTTGTTTACACATATACATAGACCGCCACCCCTTGTCTTACCAGAGGCAGGTGTTCTATCCTGCCGATACAGTGTGTAACATGCCAGCTGTATGTTGTTCATGTCGTCGTTCAGCCACGACTCGGTGAAACATAAGATATTAAAAATGTTTATGTCCCGTTGGTAGGATATACATGCAAGACAACTACTTATGGAGTGGTGGGGCGCTAACAAGGCGCCAAATTCAAAATCCATAAGTTGAATTATTAAACATTCATCAATATACAAGTGTTGCATAGTCATCAAAAGCTCTGCTTCTTGGCAATATCACAGCGTTGTCAGATTTCAAAAAGGCTTTACGGCGAAAGCACAACATTTGATTGTTTGAGGATAGCACCTCATATATTTTCCACATTAGCATAAATTCATATCCAGCACGGGTCACACAAAACCCATATAAGAGCTAAAAAATATCACTTACCTTTCGAAGAACTTCTGCTGAGGGCTTCCACAAGTGTCCAACGAAGACATCCAATGGTTCTTTTGTTAGAAAAAGTAATTTATTATATCCATAAATCTTCGTTTGGTTGGCGTGTTATGATCAGAAAATCCACCATTGAGTCGCCCATTGAACCGTGAAGAGAACACGTTAAAATTATACCTATATACTTTCTACAAACAAATCAAACATATTTTTTTATGTATCCTTACGTATCCTTTTACGTATCCTGCTATATCAGTTCTGTTATACTCACATACATTATTTTAACACTTTTAGAACCTTCAGAGTGTTTCCTATCCAATAGTACTAATTATGTGCATATCCTACGTCACGTCAGACTCTCCAAAACCATCACCTCTGCTGCCGCTCCCTAAGAAGTTAAGAGCCCATAGAACAGCAGCCATCCTCTCCAGCGCCATTATAAAGTCTCTATCCTCAGTGTGTTTGTCTATTGGATTACTTGGACACAGATCTACTCTGAAACCCCCTGTACTGACCCTCTCCTCTCCACTATCTGGCTGCAGGCAGGACCTCCAATTGACTCAAATTATGTCAATTAGCCTATCAGAATCTTAATTTTCTGGAATTTTCCAAGTTGTTAAAAGGCACAGTCAACTTAGTGTATGTAAACTTCTGACCAACTGGAATTGTGATACAGTGAATTATAAGTGAAATAATCTGTCTGTAAACAATTGTTGGAAAAATGAGTTGTGTCCTAACCGACTTGCCGAAACTATAGTTTGTTTACAAGAAATTTGTGGAGTGGTAGAAAAACGAGTTTTAATGACTCCAACCTAAGTGGATGTAAACTTCCGACTTCAACTGTATGTCTCCTCCCATAGACCTACACCATGCCACACTGACGGAAAGGTTAACACTCACAGGAAGATAACGCGATTGCAATGGAGGGAAGTGTACGATTGGAGAAGGCCAGGGACAGGAGGGAGGCTTGCTAAATGGATTGATAGGTTGGGAGGTGGAGCAATAGTGGATGGAGAGGGGGACGAAGGGAGGGGTAGACGCTGAAACGGAGGTGTTTGAGCTCGGATTGACAGAGGAAGAGTTCTGGGGCCTGCCTTTCCTCCTCTCCTCCATCACACTGTCTCTGTCTGAAGGACTCTTTATCTCCTCTGGGCTAGCTGCTAACAGCCTCTATACTGTATGTGTCCCATATGGCACCCTTTTCCCTTTATAGTCGCAAAAGTAGTGCACTACATAGGGAAGAAGGTTCTATTTGGGACGCATCCGTATTCATCTCTCATCACCTCAACACTGTTCTGGCAGTTCCATGTTTTACAAGTTAGCTCTGAGGTAGTGGGCTATACTGTAGCTATTCACTTTGCCCAATAATAGTAATTTGTCCTATAAAGGTCAATAATAAATCAAGAAAATTATATATTCGGATGATGACGATGATGACGATGATGATGATGATAATAATCATAATGATGATGATGCTGATTTATATTTCTACCATTATTGTAACAGTCTAATGTGAGCAGACGTTGTTGGAATAGTTGGGTATGGTTTACTCATGGCTCTTTGATGTGATAATTGCCACTACAGACGTTGTGGTTTCACCCTCATTCTCAGTGGAAAATACTCCTCATCCTCCCTCCTCCCTAGTGCTGTTGGAACATTTACTAACACACTCGCCTCTTTTGTAACGTGTCTGACTCGCTCTGTCTGTTACACACACGCGTGCACACACACTTGTTCAAACTGTCATATCACTCCTAATTCACATGTATATCAATAGGTTATTATTACAGCACTTGGCAGTGTAGGTCATTTTCCAAGTCCAAACCCTGGTCTGGTTTTTCCCTGCAACGCTCCCCTTCGGGCCTGGTCAAAAGTAGTGCACTATGTAGGGAATATGGTGCCATTTGGGATGCATCCCAGGACTGGTTGGTTATTGCTGAGTGTTGGGGACTGGCAGTGGTGGTGGTTTTTCCCCCCAAGTCTAGCAGGCTGGCCATTGATGCTGAGTGTTGTAGGTGGTTTTGTACCAACTGCATGGAGGACTTGTGCAGAGGGCTGTTGGTGGTTTTGTACTGCGGTCTGTGTTAGACGAGGGTTTTCAATCCTCCCTCAGTTTGTTTGGCTGGGCTGGCAGTAACTTCCTAGGCTACAGACTGAGGAGGCAAGATAAAGATGGCTGCCATTTTATGGGCTCTTAACCAACTGTGCTATTTTTTTTTATGTCATTGTTTGTAACTTATTTTGTACATAATGTTGCTGCTACCGTCTCTTATGACCGAAAAGAGCTTCTGGACATCAGAACAGCGATTACTCACCTTGAATTGGACAAATAATTTTTCTTTAATGAGTCAGACGAGAGGGATTTACTCCAGACACCCGAACAGGCCCTCATCTCCGTCATTCGCAGGGGAAAGAGACAGAGGTATTGCGGAATGAGATCGGGGTGCCTTGTGAGTATCCGGCGACGAGTGGCTAATCTGCCTTTGCCATCGGTACTATTGGCTAACGTTACAATCACTGGATAACAAAGTGGACGAACTACAAGCATGTATATCCTACCAACGGGACATTAAAAACATAATATCTTATGTTTCACCGAGTCGTGGCTGAATGACAACATGAATAACATATAGCTGACGGGTTAAACACTGTATTGGCAGGATAGAACACCGGCCTCTGGTAAGACAAGGGGTGGCTGTTGCACGATATCTAAGGAAGTCTAGAGGTTTTGTTCGCCTGAGGTAGAGTATCTCATTATAAGCTGTAGACCACACTATCTACCTAGAGAGTTTTCATCTTTATTATTTGTAGCTGTCTATTTACCAGCACAAACCGATGCTGGCACTAAGACCGCACTCAATGAGCTGTATACGGCCATAAGCAAACAGGAAAATGCTCATCCAGAGGCGGTGCTCCTAGTGGCCGGGGACTTTAATGCAGGAAAACTTACATATTTTACCTAATTTCTACCAGCATGTTAAATATGCAACCAGAGGGGAAAAAAATACCACCTTTACTCCACACACAGAGATGCGTACAAAGCTCTCCCTTGCCCTCCATTTGGCAAATCTGACCATAATTCTATCCTCCTGATTCCTGCTTACAAGCTAAAATTAGAGCAGAAAGCACCAGTTACTCGGTCAATAAGCGGGACCGTTTTCGGAGCAAACAAAACGCTGCAAATAAAAAAAAAATGTAATATTTAACATTCATCAATATACAAGTGTTGCATAGCCATCAAAAGCTCTGCTTCTTGGCAATATCAATGCGTTGTCGGATTTCAAAAAGGCTTTACAGCGAAAGCACTACATTTGATTGTTTGAGGCTAGCACCTCACATATTTTCCACATTAGCATGAATTCATATCCAGAGCGGGTCTCACAATGTCCATATCACAGCTAATATAAATCGCTTTACTTTTCAAAGAACTTCTGCTGAGGGCTTCCCAAGTGTCCAAACAAGAGAATCCATGGTTCTTTTGTTAGAAAAAGTCATTTATTATATCCATAAATCTCCGTTTGGTTGGCACATTATGTTCATTTACTCCACCAAGCATTTCCAGTCTACTCGCCCGTTTTACAGTGAAGAGAACGCGTTCAAGTTATACCTCTCAACTTTTACAAACAAATCAAATATCATTAATAATGCATCCTTAGGTATCCTTTTATGAATAATAGCGATCATATTTTACACGGATGGTAACTGAAACGTTATAAGAGGAAAAGAAAGCTGGACGCGTTCACGTTCTCGTGACCGGGCACTATTGTTTACCTTTTTCCCTTCCTGCAGTCTGTCTTCTTCTATATGGATCTCCTCAGGGAAATTTCTTCCAGACACTGTCCAAAGACTGTTGACATCCAGTGGAAGCCATAGGTACTGCAACCTGTGTCCTATCTCCCATTGACTTATATAACTAGGCATTCAAAGTGAGAGAAGGGCAAAATAAAAATTATTTCCAGACAGAAATGTCTCGGGGTTTTTGCATGCTATATCTGTTCTGTTATACCCACAGACTATATCTTAATGGTTTTAGAAACTTCAGAGTGTTTCCTATCCAATAGTACTAATGTGCATATCCTAGTTTCTGGGCCTGAGTGGCAGCCATTTAACTTTGGGCACGTCAGACAGGTGAAAATTCGGACCCTAGCCCTAAGAAGCTAAGCTATAGGACTGATTTTGCTAGCACAGACTGGAATATGTTCCGGGATTCTTTACAATGGCATTGAGGAGTACACCACATCAGTCACTGGCTTCATCAATAAATGCATCGATGACATCGTCCCCACAGTGACCGTACACACATACCCCAACCAGACTTGCTAAATTACTTCTATGCTCGTTTCTAGGCAAGTAACACTGAAACATGCATGAGAGCATCAGCTGTTCCGGACGACTGTGTGATCACGCTCTCCACAGCCAATGTGAGTAAGGCCTTTAAACAGGTCAACAATCACAAGGCCGCAGGAACAGACGGATTACCAGGACGTGTACTCCTTGTCTGAGTCTGTAATACCAACATGTTTCAAGCAGACCACCAATGTCCCTGTACCCAAGAACGCTAAGGTAACCTGCCTAAATGTCTACCGATCCGTAGCACACATCTGTATCCATGAAGTGATTTGAAAGGCTGGGAATGGCTCACACCAACACCATTATCCCAGAAACCGTAGATCCACTCCAATTTGCATACCTCCCCAACAGATCCACAGATGATGCAATCTCTATTGCACTCCACACTGCCCTTTCCCACCTGGACAAAAGGAACTCCTATGTGAGAATGCTATTCACTGACTACAGCTCAGCATTCAACACCACAGCGCTCTCAAAGCTCATCACTAAGCTAAGGACCCTGGGACTAAACACTTCCCTCTGCAACTGGATCCTGGACTTCCTGACGGACTGCCTGCCAGTGGTAAGGGTAGGTAACAACACATCCGCCACGCTGATTCTCAACACGGGGGCCCCTTAGGGGTGCGTTGCCAGTCTCCTCCTGTACTCCCTGTTCACTCATGACTGCATGGCCAGGCACGACTCCAACACCATCATCACGTTTGCCGACGACATAACAGTGGTAGGCCTGATCACCGACAACGACGAGACAGCCTATAGGAAGGAAGTCAGAGACCTGACTGTGTGGTGCAAGGACAACAATCTCTCCCTCAACGTGATCAAGACAAAGGAGATGATTGTGGACTACAGGAAAAGGAGGATCAAGCTCACCCCCATTCTTATCGATGGGTCTGTAATGGAGCAGGTTGAGAGCTTCAAGTTCCTTGGTGTCCACATCACCAACAAACTAACATGGTCCAAGCACACCACGACAGTCGTGAAGAGGGCACGACAAAACCTATTCCCCCTCAGAAAATATTTGCCATGGGTCTTCAGATCCTCAAAAGGTTCTACAGCTGCACCATCGAGAGCATCCTGACGGGTTGCATCACTGCCTGGTATGGCAACTGATCGGCCTCCGACCGCAAGGCACTACAGAGGGTAGTGCGTACAGCCCAGTACATCACTGGGGCCAAGCTTCCTGCCATCCAGGTGTAATTACGGTGGGTGTAGCTGGTGTAGGAGTCAGGCGCAGGAGAGCAGAGGTGAGTGTACTAAGTAACTTTACTAGGCAAAAAGTACAAAAAACACAAACAAAAATACTGGTAGAACAAAGCACGGGTGAAAACACAACAACCCGGCGAAAACACAACATGTCCAAAACAAACATTTCCCCACACAGGCATGAGGGGAACTAAGGGTTAAATAGAAAACAGTAATGAGACAAAATGAAAACCAGGTGTGTGAAAAAACAAGACAAGACAAATGGAAAATGAAAAGTGGATCGGCGATGGCTAGAAGACCGGTGACGTCGACCGCCGAACGTCGCCCGAACAAGGAGAGGAACCGACTTCGGTCGGAAGTCGTGACACCAGGACCTCTATTGTTTTATTCCACCTTTATTTAACTGCGACCTGGCCAAGATAAAGCAAAGCAGTGTGACAAAAACAACAACACAGAGTTACACAAACAAGCGTACAGTCAATAACACAAAAGAAAATAAAAATATAAAAATCTATGTACAGTTTTTGCAAATGTAGAAGAGTAGGGAGGTAGTTAATAAATAGATAAAGAGGCGAAAATAATTACAATTTAGCATTAATACTGGAGTGATAGGTGTGCAGATGATGATGTGCAAGTAAAGATACTGGGGTGCAAAAGAGCAAGAGAGTAAGTAATAATTTGGGGATGAGGTAGTCGGGTGTGCTATTTACAGATTGGCTGTGTACAGGTACAGTGATCGGTAGGCTGCTCAGACAGCTGATGCTTAAAGTTAGTGAGGGAGATATAAGACTCCAGCTTCAGAGATTTTTGCAACTCTTCATTGGCAGCAGAGAACTGGAAAGAAAGGCGGCCAAAGGAAGTGTTGGCTTTGGGGATGACCAGTGCAATATACCTGCTGGAGCGTGTGCTACGGGTAAGTGTTGCTATGGTGACCCATGAGCTGAGATAAGGCGGGGCTTTACCTAGAAAATACTTATAGATGACATGGAGTCAGTGGGTTTGGCGACGGATATGTAGTGAGGGCCAGCCAACGAGAGCATACAGGTCGCAGTGGTGGGTAGTATATGGGGCTTTGGTGATAAAACGGATGGCACTGTGATAGACTACATCCAGTTTCCTGAGTAGATATACCAGGCAGTGTCAGAGGAAGGCCCTAAAAATTGTCAAAGACTCCAGCCACCCCAGTCATAGACTGTTCTCTCTGCTACCGCACAGCAAGTGGTACCGGAGCGCCATATCTAGGTCCAAGAGGCTTCTAAACAGCTTCTACCCCCAAGCCATAAGACTCCTGAACATCTAATCAAATAGCTACCCAGACTATTTGCCCCCTCCCCCCTTTTACGCTGCCGCTACTCTCTGTTATTATCTATGCATAGTCACTTTAATAACTCTACCTACATGTACATATTACCTCAATTACCTCGACTAACTGGTGCCCCCGCACATTGACTCTGTACCGGTACCCCCTGTATATAGCCTCGCTATTGTTATTTTACTACTGTTCTTTAATTATTTGTTACTTTTATTTTCTTTATTTTGTTTGGTATTTTCTTAAAACTGCATTGTTGGTTAAGGGCTTGTAAGTAAGCCATTCACTGTAAGATCTACACCTGTTGTATTCAGCGCATGTGACAAATTACATTTGATTTGATTTGAAAATAACCTGTTTGACCCTTTGTAATTCTCAGCATTCTGATCTCAATCCCATACACACAGCATCTCAGACACACACACAAACACAAACAGCAGTGACACAAACAGTTAACACAAATACAAAATCGAAGACACAAGCGCGCATACACACCATTATCCAGTGTCGCCAGAATAAATGCTTCTGTCCACCAGAGAATGATTTCTCTAAACTCATTACATACTCTTCTCAGCCCTGGAACAATAAGTGAATGGCTGTTCACAGGGTTGGTTAACTCTGGAGACTACAGAGTTAGGAGGTAAATAAGCCTTTAACTTCCTTGCACCCTATGTTCGGAATAATCTCCAAAAGACGATTTGATTGGTTGCTTAGGTGTCCCTAGGGCAATTCAGACAGCTGACTGAGGATTTTTATAATGAAGAATATTTGTTTTATTTAACTGTGTTTTGTATCTTAATGTGTATTTAATGTGTATATTTATGTTTATCTATACCTGCCTATTGACGTGTTCATTTTTGTATTGTGCAGGGCTCATTTGTATGACTTAATAAAGGTTAATAATAATAATATGCTATGTATAATTCCAATGTTAAGAAAAAAAATGAAAACCAAGCATACACACACCATTTCACCTCTGCTAGTATCAATTCCATCTCCCTAAATCACATCAACACTGTAGCTCAGGAAGAGGTTGTTCACTTACCACCAGTTGCCACGGTGAGATCACGCAGGAAATGTCCATAGAAGGGGAAATCGAAGGAAAGATTTACTCTCTGCATGAAAAAAAACACAGATGACGCAGGTCAGAAAGAGAGCTCCAGAAAGACAGAAAAATACTCACTAGGATTACACTTCAGTCAGAGAAAGAAGGTGTAGACAAAGAGGCACTCAGGGGAGACAATTCCTAAGTTCTACCTTTTTCAGTCCTTGTGGTAGTTGACTTTAAATTTGACCACAAGCCAAGTTGTGAATTGTTTTTAAGCAAATATGAAACTCCCAGGATAAAATACACCATTGTGGTTATGAAAAGAAAGCATTTATGAGTGGAATGGAAAACATGGAAAACATTTTATTTCCCCCAAGAGCAGACTCAGCCTAGAGCTCGAACATGAAGTAGATGTATTTGTCAGTCATTTTTCAATAACATTTTCTGTTCAAAACAAGATTAGTACTAAAATGTGTTGATAACAACCAGCAAAAAAGCCTGAATGAGCTGACTACAGTATATTCCTAGTAAGGTATAACATTTATAGATTTCTGAATTCATATGCTATTTGGATTTTACACTCTACCAGACTGCTTGGGACTATTACTGTGTTAGATAGAGTAACTGAATCGATTATAGTGACAAGGTGAATGTTTACAGCACTGCTTCGAGGCAGCAGAACACTACAATCACTTGAGTCACTACAGTACTGTATCATGGTCTGCGTCCCAAATGGCACTCTATTCCCTAGTGCACTTCTTTTGACCACGGCGCACTCTGGTCAAAAGAAGTGCACTATGTAGGGAATAGGATGTAATTTGGGACGCACATTGTTGTTTCCATAGAATATGCTGTGTATGATAGAGAATAGAGAGCACAACTCCATGGTAAACACAGCTACATGATCCAGGATTCAACCAGGGGGAGTAATGCTGCGGCCCACCACAGTCAATTACTTTGACTAAACCCAGTCGTTCAACAGCCGAGCTTCTCTGCTTTCTTTTGATGAACTTGACCTCTGTGGGTGTGTTTGTTTTTATACGAGCCTATTGGCTGATTATGCTATGTGGGTTTTCCAACGCACTGGGACAGGCACAACATAGTGCCAGAAATCAACACTACAAACAATGAGACACATTTCTGCCACCCCTAGTCCCCTCATGGTGTGGTGACCTCTGTTCGTGTCTCCCAAATGGCACCATATTTCCTATATAGTGCACTACGTTTGACCTATGGGCTCTGGACAAAAGTAGTGCCCTGCTCAGTGAAGGTCCTTGTTTGGTCTGAATGGGGTTTGGTACAGCCGGCTGAGCTGGCTGGCACTGATATCCCCAGGCCAAATGGCCCGTGCCTGATGTGATGTAGCGCTCAGTTTAGCCTCTTCTCTCCTGCCTCAATGACCATTCACTTTTGAATGACACAGAGGAGGAAAGAGGGGAGCATTTATGTCCAGCATCAACATATTGATTCTCTGGACACAGCCAAAGTCTGAGCGTACTGTATGTCCCAAATAACCCTCTTCCCAATGTAGTGCACTTTTAACCAGGGCCAATAGTTCAAAGGTAGTGCACTATGTAGGGAAGAGGATGCCACTTGGGACACAGCCTGAGAAAACTTCCCAATCCCACTTCCTCTCTTCTTTCACTGCGGAAGAAGACGACAAGCTGCCCTCTTCAGTTAAAAGGGAAACTGTGCCCCAGTTTGTACAGTTCAATCCATCATCTAGTGATTGAAGGTGGATGGGGAGAATACACAATGTGTAACTGCCTTTTGTGTCTTTATTTGTTGTGGTCGGGCCATTGTTCCATTGTTTACCCCGGTTACACTTTTTTCTAAGTGACTTCATCCACTCTCCTCCGTCTTGTCATGCCACCCTTTTCTCTGTCTCCTGCCGTACAAGGCCCTGTGATGCAAAGCCCAAAGCATCTGGGAGACCTCAGCAGTATGCGCCTTACACGGTGCACCTGTTCGTGCAGAGATAGTGTGCTCCGGAGTGAAGCTTTTCTAGGTACAGATCTAGGATCTCCCCCCAATACTAACCTTAACCATTAGTTGGGGAATGCAAAACTGACCCAAGGTCAGCGTCTAGGGGCAACTTCACCCTACTGCTGCAGGCGTGCATCTCCCACTGCAGAGTCTGAACAATGCCCCAAAACATGTCCAAATGATGCTAGTCTATATGATATCATACAACTTCAAGGTGTCTGAGAGGAAGGTTGTCTTACCGCAGCTTGCCTGTGAGTGTTGGACAGGATGCCATGGATCTTCACCTTCTCCTTGTCCATCTGGTCAACGTTTACCCACAAGTCCTTGCTCATGGGGTCCGTAGGGCCGTAGGTCTTTGATGTGTAGTAGTTGTGATCTGTGTCCTCCTGTTGGACACAAAACAAAAGCACTGATTGGTTACACTTTATTTGGAGTGTCCCTTCACAGAAGGTCTACAGAGGTTCGACTAGAACAGAACAAAAGCATCCATACAATAAGTTACCATTTGTCGATAGCAAGATAGTAAAAGACGAGAGTTGTTGCTCGTAGGGTGGGATTTAAGAAAGGCAGAGCGCTAAAACGTGGTTAGGGAGGGAGTGATAGTAGTGAACGAGAGTGGATGTAGCCCTATGCTCAAGGTGCCTTATTCAAATAGAGCCTCTGCTCCTCCATGTACATTAACTCAGCTTTATGATGCGACATGCTGTAGCAAGACAGGGACATCTCTTTCTTTTTTTTCTCACTCTCTTTCTCTCCTATTTTCTCTCCCTGTCTCTCTCCTGTGCTTTCTCTCTCTCTCTCTCTCTCTCTCTCTCTCTCTCTCTCTCTCTCTCTCTCTCTCTCTCTCCCTCTCCCTTTGCTGCTCAGACCCTATCAGACTAAATCAAATCTCTCCTCTGCACACATTCTGTCCAAGGCAATTTCCAAACCCAGACAAATTCTTTCCAAACTTGAATTGAATATAGACTTCCACTCAACAATCTCTGGATGTAGTGTTATTGTGCAGTACATATAACATTCATATAGACTATCACTAACAACCATGGAATAATATTATCATATAGCATTCATTTATAGGAAGTTATTCCTACCTCTCATTAGGAGAAATCAGCTTTATTCATTTTTTTTTTTTACTTTGACCCCTTTTCCTCCCCAATTGGTAGTTCCAGTCTTGTCCCATCGAAGCAACTCCCCTACAGACTCGGGAGAGGCGAAGGTCAAGGAGTCCGCTGCGCCACTCGGGAGGCCCATAATTCAGCTTTTCAATGAACATTACTGTTGTTGACAGGTACTGTGTAGGCTTGCATGGCTTTTGAATATTATCTGCATAAAATATGGAAGACTAGTCTGAAATGATAACAGTTACAGTTAAATGTGTGACTACCATTTACAGTAATTGTGTTAAAACTGTAGAACTGAACTGATATTGTATAGACCTGTGTGTGTGTGTGTGTGTGTGTGTGTGTGTGTGTGTGTGTGTGTGTGTGTGTGTGTGTGTGTGTGTGTGTGTGTGTGTGTGCTCTATAGGCTTTTTCACTCAGAAGTGGTCGTAATGGCAGCTAATCAAATTAGGACAGCCAGAAAGCATGACTTCCTGCAGTCCTAAAAGCCTGGCCCATAGGTTAATGGAGTGCAAAAGGCCCGTTCACGTTTTTTAACGGACACATTCATGAGAGCTTTTACGAGCGACTCCTTTTACTGTTTCCTGTATGGAGTAAGCCGAACGCCCTGCACTGGACCCATATCTCTGTCTGCGTCCCAAATGGCACGCTATTATGTATATAGTGGACTACTTTTGACCAGGGCCCATATAGGGGATAGGGTGTCATTTGGGACAGACCCTCTAACAGCTGGTAGAACGTTTTTTTAATGGGACATCTTCTCTGGGCCTCTCGTAAACCCCAAATACAAAATATTCCCTATCATCCTCAGGCCAAAAGTAGTGTAATATAAATGGAATAGGGTGCCATTTGGGACGTAACAAGATGCTTTCGATTATAGACAGGTGAAATGTTGTTTACAAAGACACCGTAACCTCTCCAAATAACAAGTCAGCAGTCATCATGCCAAACAAAGACAACATCTTAGAACATATGCTGAATCTCTACTTTGTATTTTGAAAAACGATAATATTCAGCAGCTTTGGGAGTTGCCCAATTGTGTTGCTTGGTGAGAGAGAGGAGGTTTTTCAACTGACCTCTATCAGACTGATAAGTAGGACATGCTGAGCTTTGTGCTTCCTCTGATAATATAAACATTGTGGTGTGTGTGTGCATGTGTTTCACTGAGGTGGGCTAATCAAAGAGCTGTGAGAAACGCTACATGAATTAAACCAACACAAAGAACTCTCAACTCTTTCATTGAAAATAAACACTTCATATTATTTTCCTTGGAGAACAGTAATCTAAAAGATGTGTGGGCCTCAATACAACCAATGCTGTAATACTAGAGTGTAGAATAGAATAGAGTGAGAGTGTTCTGGCTTTACGTAGCCCTGGTGGGATTAATACATTTTACATGCTCTTAATTCAAGCTAGGCATCACAGATGGGATATTGCTTTTGATTAATTGGTCGACCTTAAAACACACGTCACCAAAGATGTTGAATCGCATTTGCGAGCGACCCGTGCAGACAAAGCTTATTAAGAAAACAAACACCCTGTAGCAGCCAGTCAGCCTTACTCAGCAGATTTGTTTTGGGGGTTCGGAAACAAGGACGCTTGTAAAACAAAAGAAACCGAGTACTGCTAGACACAAACAGAGCCTTGATACGTTTCCTACTAATCAGCACAAGATGTGTTGGCTATTTTAGGCCATCTTTGGAGAGGAGGAGAGGACGGAAGGGGGGAGGAACTCCTTGGAGGTGAGAGGGGGCCAGCTGGCTGTTCTCGCCCCAGTTTCCCCTCCCCTTCCCTGGGGTGGAGGGATCAGAGGGTTGGGAAGGCTGCCATCCTCCAGCTGGGCGTCAGGGGGAGGCAAAGAGGGACGCTGGATGCCAAGGTCAGAGAGCAGAGACACGAGGGGGTATATAGAGGGGGTGGATGGGAATAGGTTCAGAAGGTCCTAGGAAAGACGACAGAGCATTTGACCCATTCATTTTAACCAGAATTCCTATGTACTGTTTGTTTTTTATTGTGTATGCCCGCAGATAGAAGGGGAGAAGGGGAGAGGAAGGGTGGGTGGGTTGGAAGGAATGGTTGAGTTGAGGTGACTGGAAGATGGATGGATGATGGGAGAGAGAGAGGAGAGAGAGATTGCAACCCAACCAGTCAAACCTGAATACATTCCCTACTTTGTCCATCACAGCCCAGAAACAAGACGAAAAGAAGAAGAAAAAAATATATATAGTCAATGTATTCAATATCGGTGTGCCACTGACATCGAATCCAGTTTTGAGGTTGTATAAATTCAGAATTTCTGAGGTACACAAATAAACCCACATACAGTATGCTGTATGGGTTGCATTCAGTGAACCAAACAATATCTAATTCACTTTCCAATTTAATGTTTGAGGCATTTACGATAGGTTCAATAATATTGCTACACGGCGAAGCCTGAATATCTTTATACCAATGTTTTACATTTCAGAAAGTCTCTGTCATCTCTAAGAGATTCTGACAAAGAGATGTATTGCCATGCTGGGAGATTGCTCCAAGCATTTCAGCAAAGTAAAAGAAGCTGAGACGTTAGAGAAATATTTCCCAAGCAGATATTTACCTGTGGGTATAATCACTTATCTCAGACTACGGACAATGTTTTCATAGTGCAAGATAGTTAAAACCTGTGCAAAATACATAGTAAAACTCATTAGAAGCGCAATTATTTTTTAAGTGACGACTGTATATATTTTTTTATTTAAAAATAAAAAATGTATATCTGGGTTTTGTGCCCACCACAGCACAGAGACAGTGATACATGATCTTAGAGCAAACTCTGTCCTTGTACTCTTGGATTTAAGTGCTGCATTCGAACACAATGTGTTATTTTAGATTCTGAACTCAATTTCGAATCACACATTAGGAATGTGACCAAAATAGCTTCTTACCACCTGAGGATCATTTCCAAGGTGGGGCTGTTTCTCTCTCAGGCTGATACAGAGAGACTCATCCATGCTCTTATTACAAGCAGGCTTGACTACTGTAATGCTCTCCTGTCTGGTCTACCGAAGAAAGCCTGGTCAACTGCAAAACATACAGAATGATGGAGAGTGCAAGTTACAACAGCTTTAAAGTCTCTGCACTGGCTACCTGTGAGTTTTAGAATACATTTGAAGATTATTCTATTGGTTTTTAAATCAATCCACGATTGTGCAACCCAATACATGTCACTCATGCTTTTGGGCGGCAGGGTAGCCTAGTGGTTAGAGTGTTGGACTAGTAACCAAAAGGTTGCAAGTTCAAATCCCAGAGCTGACAAGGTACGAATCTGTTGTTTTGCCCCTGAACAGGCAGTTAACCCACTGTTCCTAGGCCGTCATTGAAAATAAGAATTTGTTCTTGACTGACATGCCTAGTAAAATAATGGTTAAAAAAAAGTTACAGTGCCTTCGGAAAGTATTCAGACCCCTTGACTTTTTCCACATTCTGATAAGATACAACCTTATTTTAAAATGTATTAAATAATTTTTTAAATAATTTTTTAGAAATGTTTGCTAATTTATTAAAAATAAAAAACTTAAATAAAAAATTTCGATAAGTATTCAGACCCTTTACTCAGTACTTTTGTTGAAGCACCTTTGGCAGTGATTAGAGCATTGAGTTTTCTTGGGTATGACGCTACAAGCTTGGCACACCTGTATTTGTGGAGTTTCTCCCATTCTTCTCCGCAGATCCTCTCAAGCTCTGTCAGGTTGGATGGGGAGTGTTGCTGCACAGCTATTTTCAGGTCTCTCAAGAGATGTTTGATCGGGTTCAAGTCGGGGCTCAGACTGGGCCACTCAAGGACATTTATAGACTTGTCCCGAAGCCACTCCTGTGTAGTCTTGGCTGTGTGCTTAGGGTCATTGTCCTGTTGGATGGTGAACCTTCACCCCAGTCTGAGGTCCTGAGCGCGCTCGAGCAGGTTGTCATCAAGGTTCTCTCTGTACTTTTCTCCGTTCATCTTTGCCTTTATCCTGACCAGTCTCCCAGTCCCTACCGCTGAAAAACATCCCCACAGCATGATGCTGCCACCACCATGCCTCACCGTAGGGATGGTGCCAGGTTTCCTCCAGACGTGAAACTTGGCATTCAGGCCAAAGAGTTCAATCTTGGTTTCATCGGACTGGAGAGTTTTGTTTCTCATGGTCTGAGAGTTTTTAGGTGCATTTTGGCAAACTCCAAGTGGGCTGTTGTGCCTTTAACTGAGGACTGGCTTCCATCTGGCCACTCTACCATAAAGACCTGATTGGTGAAGTGCTGCAGAGATGGTTGTCCTTCTGGAAGTTTCTTCCATCTCCAGAGAGGTACTCTGAGCTCTGTCAGAGTGACCATCAGTTTCTTGGTCACCTCCCTGACCTTGGTCAAGGCCCTTCTCAGCTCTAGGAAGTCTTGGTGGTTCCAAACATCTTCCATTTAAGAATGATGGAGGCCACTGTGTTCTTGGGGACCTTCAATGCTGCAGAAATGTTTTGGTAACCTTCCCCAGATCTGTGCCTCGACACAATCCTGTCTCGGAGCTCTACGGACAATTCCTTCCACCTCATGGCTTGGTTTCTGTGGGACCTTATATAGTGTTGTGACTTTACTTTCATTAATCTGATGACTTATTTATTTAATCCACTATCTATGTTTAATTGTTACCCAAATTATTTATTCACCTCGTGTTGAGGTTCAAAGTTCCAACCATTTCAAACATGTAGCTACCGCCTCACGTTTCCTGGTCTCTGAGTTGCAGCATTTAAACACTTTAGACGTCTTTCCTGATCTAACGTTAATCTCTGTTGGAAATCCTTTTATGCCCTCTGGCCAAAGGGGACAGTTCCGTCAGTCTGACACTCTCTTCTGACCTCACTCAGGGTGTGACTACTTAATGTCCAAAGGATATGATTGGAAGTTCTCTTATGCCTCCTAAAATCACATTCTTATCTTAACAAAAATACATTCATAATTTTCATATCGTATGCACAACGTATTAGATGGAAACAAATAAAGGGGATATACTTTCCCAGTTACAGTATTTTGTACATACAATTTTTTATGACAAAATGAAAACCCATATGACATTAGTTTTCTATAACTCCCTGCTGACCATTCCCCATATTCTTATGTTAGAATTATTGTTCCAGTATCCACTTTTGACCATGTTATAGTTTCGTCAGGAAAAGCCTGTTAACAAAGACATTCCTCTGGTGGATTTAACTGGAGGGGGAGAAAGAGCCCACCTTTCTCCTGTAATTTACAACAGGGTGTGAACTGTCAAACCGGCCCAGTTCCTTCCTCGCCTCTTCTGTGGGTGAAAGAAGGTCTGGTTATTGTCAACCATTGCCAAGCTGATCTAACCCATTGTGATCCTCACAGGACAGTCATGACAATAGACAGGTGTGTGCCTTCCAAAGCATGTCCAATCAATTGAATTTACCACAGGTGGACTACGATAAAATTGTAGAAATATCTCAAGGATGATCAATGGAAACAGGATGCACCCGAGCTCAATTTCGAGTCTCATAGCAAAGGGCCTAAATACTTATGTAAATAAGGTATTTCAGTCTTTTTTTTTAATTTGCAAACTTTTCTAAAAACCTGTTTTCGCTTTATTATTATGGGGTATTGTGTGTAGATTGCTGAGTATAATTGTTTAAAATCCATTTTAGAATACGGCTGTAATGTAACAAAATGTGGAAAAAGTCAAGGGGTCTGAATACTTTCCAAAGGCACTGTATGTACCCAGTAGGTCCCTCTGGTCCTCTGGCACTGGCCTTTTAACCTTTCCAAAGCCTAGGACCAAAAGGCATGGAGGGGCAGCCTGGAATAGCCTGCCAGAGAACCTGAGGGGGGCCAAAACTGTGGACATATTTAAAAGAGATCTTAAAACACACCTTTTTAGTTTTGCTTTTCCTTAGGGTCTTTTTTTAGTCGTTCAGTTTTTATAGTTATTCTTTAGTTTTTTATCCTCTTTTGTTTGTTGTGTAGTAAATATTTCCGTATTTATTTTCCTTTTTGCATTCCATGTGTCAATGTGCTGTGTAAATGAAGCTTGATTTGATTATAATCGGGCAGTGTGAATACATTTGTAATTTTTCTTCAGCAATGTGCATTATAGAAAGGTCACTACTAATGCTTTTCTCCATTTACTAAACTCTAGGTAAATAATCACATTTTACTAATGCATATTGTTTAAAAACGTGTCCAAATAAATCACACTGTCAGATTATAATGAGTTTTACAGTATATTTGCACAGATTTGAACCATTTTGCACCATGATATCGCCTACAGCTCTGAGAAAGAATAACCCTTCTGCTTTAATTGGGAAAAGAACAAGGCAATACAGCTAAAATAAATAGATTTAATGACTTTATCATGTCACATTGAAGCGTCTATCACATCAGTTACTGATTAAGAAAGGTACAGGGAAAACAACTGTCGTCTCATGTCTTTGAAAGAATGGAATTTAAAAAATCATAAGATCTTTCCCTACTCTACTGTATGCACAAGTCCTTATATCACACACACACACACACACACACACACACACAAATCAGGGGCCCTGGTAACCATCTGCACTTTAAAAGGAAGACATTACTCATGTGTGCCACTTGCTCTCACATTGGCTTATAATGTCTATGGTCCATTATATCCATTATTCATCACTCATCCCCTCCCCATTAGAGCAGCATCAGTAGAGTGTGCGGTGTGCTGCACCTGCTTACTAACGAAGCCCATAGGGCTTGCTGATTTGAACACATCCAGGTAATGAAAGGAAACAGGAGTCAACAAAATATAAACGGTAAACATTAAATCGTGAAACACATGAATAGAAAGTCACGCCTTGTGTTTCAAGACTCTTGTTTTCTTGTTTTAAAAATGAACTCAAGCTTTTACGTCTACGGCCTTTTACGTCTTACTGTAGGCCGTAGCCTCTACGTCTACGGCCTACACCCACCCTCATACAGAGTTGTTATTGAAGAGCTCTAGTGTTCCAAGGTTTAGGGTTTCTCTGTGCTACAGATAAACATGTGGTTTGGAGCCTCCTTGCTTAGCAGCTTCTAGGCCAGGGACGCGGCCCAAATGACACCCTATTCCCTATATAGTGCACTTCTTCTGACCAGAGCCCCGGTCAAAAGTAGTGCACTGAAAAGGGAATAGGGTGCCATTTGGAATGCCGACTAGAGTTTACTTAAGGACACATAGATGAGGAGACTTGTCCCTACCTGAACTGTGAAATGGTCCCAAGGGAACTAAGGGAGTAAATGTTATTTATAACAAGGGGTACATGGAGAAAATCGGACCTCTCTGAAATTAAAATGGATGGCCCTCCCTTCATCAAAATATATTTTACCTAAACCCTATCTGAACGCTTGAAAAAAAACGTGACCATTCCCCAATACCAAAATAATAATTAATACAAAGTGGATAGCAGAGAATGTTTGGCCTCACTTCTTGGCCAGACCAGAGCCTTAGATATGCAGTTTTAGGAACTGTTCTTCATCTTGTAAGCATTACATGGCAACGCAAGAATTTTGATAGCAAACAGCCAGAAGGTCGTGGGTTCACAGACGACTGTGGACAAGAGTAGGGGTGGATTTATCTCCTTTATAGTAAATGCATTGCATGAATCTATCATCGTATTCGCAGGTCCAAGATTTTTTTTTTTTTTTTTTTTTTTTTTTATATTAGCAGAATCCTTATTAATACCACACAAATTATGGAAAATACAGGCTAAGAGTGAACAGAGAGATAGACCTATGTGTTCATCTTATCATATTTCTCCAATGCCAAATCAGTGTATTTTTTTTGCAATGAAACTGTCCCTGTTTGCAAATAATTTTATCTGAGAAGTCATTAGGTGGCAAGTAGCCAAGTGGTATAGTGTTGGACTAGTAACCAAAAGGTTGCAAGATTGAATCCCTGAGATGACAAGGTAAAAATCTGTCGTTCTGCCCCTGAACAAGGCAGTTAACCCACTGTTCCTAGGCTGACTTGCCTAGTTAAATAAAGGTAAAATAAATAAATTAGGAATCTGAGCATGGTACTTTCAAAAGTTAGGCCTATTTTTCCACCCCAGACAGAGTAGGCCTACTCTAATCTAAGCTTTAACTGCTGGTTAGTCTTCTTCCATGGCTTAACCCAACAAGAGAAGGTCACAAGGGTTTCCCTAAAAGCTGTCTGGATTTAATACAGAAAGTGAATAGCTTAATCAATTGATAGTGACATAATTAGATTACTTCCCAAGCAAAGTCCCCAAAAATATCCTTGGCTATAAAAGTTTGTAGTTCAGCCGCTGAATGTCAAAGAAATTAAACAATATCCCCATATGCATCTGAGTCACGTCTTTCCCGGGTATTTTACATCGTGTTTGTAGCATAAAGCATTGCGGACCAAAGTGCTGTTATAGCTCACTGCTGTATTTGATTTTCCAAATCTTAAACTAACAAGGGGTAGGCCTGTGCTTTTTGACATTTTCTTTAATTAAAGGTAGGCCTATGGCCAATGTTCCCTCTAAACTGCGCGCACATCCTCCAGGACTGCTGCGCAGAAGAAATACCATGTTGCGCAGACACAAGAGATTGAACCCTATTAGTTTGCACTATATAGATCAACGTTTTTTTGTTGTTGATCGAATCAACATTATATCAGCCCCTTTTTTAATGCAACAAAACAAAACAAATCGAACTTTGGAAGACTGAGTCTGTGATTTTGTTGTAGGCAGCCAGAGCGCAACGGAGCAGTCTATCATTCCCCCAAGACTGAATGAGCTCTTCAGATCAGTTTAGATCAGAGCCACGCGTGTTCACGTGTTGATATTCTTTGCTAGTTATTAGCCCAGTTATAACTAAGTATAGGTCAGCAATGGGGAGTTACTGATTCATACAAGAGCACGAAACGTGTAAGATACATTTCAAGCTGTCTTTGAAAAACCAGTCAGGCAAAAAAAACGTATGTCTTAATTAAAGGGGCAGTGTTGTATTTTGTGACAGACTTGAATATGCAAATAAGCCAATAGGCAGAGGGGTAGGCTAATGTACATTGTCTAATTCTTTATAGGTTAATAATAATTCATTGTATTTTGTAAAGTGGTGTCTTGCGCCATACAACACAATACATTTCAATTTACAGTCACCATTAGTTTTGTTGGTAGGACTACTGTACATTATACTCAAATTGCCACAATAGCCTACTGGCTACTGTCTAAAACAGTAAAGGTACAGCCTCAGTGTTCACTGTAAACGCGTGCCGGAAGTTGCAAAGAATTCTCACAAAGTTAAACTTTCCGCTCACAAGACCTAAAATGTGCTCAGTGCCCCAAGAAATTAGAGGGAACAGTGCCTATGGCATACTCTCTCATACCCCCTCAATTCGAGTCTTGGTAACAAGTAACATATTGTTTTTAATCGAATCAATTATAGTAGTAGCAAGCTAGAGGCTAGTCCGCGCGCAATATCTTTTGGAATAGGACTAATAAAACCTTTGGAAGAAGCCTTTGACTCTCCTCCTGAACGGCCGCGGTAGGACTACACAGCACAGCCAATTGTTAGGCAGCACACCAAACCCTTTTTGATCAGCAAGAGCAGAGCAGGCCGGAGCGCAGTGTTAGAATATTCATTGCCGTGTGTAATGCAGCCTAGCTGTATTTACACCATCCCAGCAGCTACCTTTGAAATATAACTTTGTGCTTCTCTGAGCATGCACTTCGTAGCCTATAGGGTATGGGTCATTTGATTGAGACCACACTAAATAGCCTATAGGCGCACTTGATAATGCGAGCCCAGTGGAGAATCAGAGATGAGGGGTGGCATCAGTCAGGCACCGAAAAATAGCCTAATAAGCAACTAATTCTAAAACACTGAGAAATAATGAAATTTCATCAATTGCATTTTTTTTTCACCTTTATTTAACCAGGTAGGGAAGTTGAGAACAAGTTCTTATTTACAACTGCGACCCTCCCCTTGACTGAAATTGAAAAAGCATGACCCTCCCCCCATTTTCCTCCAGGTAACAATTCTGTAAATGTCGACCCATCCCTAACTAACAAGATACTGGCAACGTCCCTCATCTCAAGATATTGGCTTCCAGTGCTTTAGCCACAAGATGTGTTGGAGGCTGATAGAAAAACAGCGTGTTAGCACTGCTAGGCTAGCAACCACAGTAGAGGAAGGTCTGGCAGAGAGACACACTCCACAGGTGGGACAGTGAGAGAGGGTAGGCAGGCTAAGGTCAAGGCATACCTGCAGGTTCAGTTTGGAGAGCAATATCTGTGCTGAGTACTGCAGTCAACTATCCAGTAGTACTGACACAAATCAGAATGAATTACGCTATTTCCTGATGCTGTCATATACTGAACTATATTAAACATTCATTTAGAAATACATCTCTCTCAGATAATATTTTGATAAAGGCACTGTAAAAGCATCATACTAAAGAATTGTTCTGCAACTGAATATGAGAAGGAAATCAAATGAAGCGATGAAAAATGTAAGAGCCGAGTCAATTCCCGGATGGATTCCTTGGCCTCGCTCTCTATCTCCAGCTAAACAGACATGGAGAATGTAATATGCAAGCCTCCCCTGAGAATATTTGGAGCAATCAGACAGACAGCACAGACCAGGGTTGTGTTCTGCACGCGGGCCAAAATGGATTCCTCCAAAAAGAAACGCTTGTTTTCCATTACAAAATGTTTTGCAAAGATGTGCATTCATGAATATGACCCTGGCTGGACAGACATCAAATAGCAGCGCTTCATCAAACAACTCCCCATGCAGCGAAAGAGGCGAAGCTACGCTAACAACACAGTTTCTTGTAATCACAGAAACAGAACATGTACAGTATAGTGCATGCTCCTGGTAACTCTGACACTTATAGCACAATATTGGATAATAAACCACTGAGGCATACTTAAAACTACACACACAGTCAGTTCAGAGAAGGAAACATAACAGATAGGAGGCTGTATAGTTGTAATAGTTTGACCTGGGTTTTACGGTCTTCACTATACTGTGTGCCAGGAAGATATAACAGAACAGTATAGAACTAGAAAGTGTCATTTTCATAAAGGGAAATTGTGTACTTGCTTCGAATCAAAGCAATCAAACTTGATTTAAATTGCATTTAACGTCGCAACACATACATTAAAACAATCATCTCCCCCCCAAAATGTATGGTAGTGGAAGAGGTTTATACGTTTAAATAAACTAACTAAGGAGTGTGGCAATAAGAGATAATCTAACATCCAATGAGTGGTATTATATTTATACTAAGACTTGTCCGTGTGTCTGTTTGTTGACATGCTGCTGCTATCAAGGCACAAGGCGAGACCCAGTTGCAGACACAGGAGGCTGATGGTTGGAGTCTTACGATGTTTATTAATCCAAAGGGGTAGGCAAAAGAGAACGGTCCTGGACAGGCAAAAAGGTCAAAACCAGATCAGAGTCCAGGAGGTACAAAGTGGCAGATGGCTCATGTTCAAGGCAGACAGAATGGTCAGGCAGGCGGGTACAAAGTCCAGAAATAGGTAAGGGTCAAAACTGGGAGGACTAGAAAAAGGAGAATAGCAAAAGGAGTACGGGAAAAATACTGGTTGACTTGACTAAACATACAAGACAAACTGGCACAAACAGACAGAAAACACAGGGATAAATGCACTGGGAAAAATAAGCGACACCTGGGGGGGTGGAGACAATCACAGGAACAGGTGAAACAGATCAGGGCGTAAGGTAATGTGGAATTTTACCTGGCGTGATTGTGATAATCATCACCACCACATTCACCTAATTAATATAGTTAATATAGTTACAGCAATATCACCAGTCAAAACAGCAACACCACAACAAACCAATGGCTGCTAAGCCTTTCCAACAACAAGCACTTACTGGTTCAGTGCTTTGCTACTCGTAACAATGAACGAGAAATTCGTAACACAATCAATATGTCGATATCAATAAAATGTCACAATAGGGTGCAGAGCGAGATTTGCCTGTTAGGGGGCAAGGAGACCCCCAGCTCCGCCTATACCTGACAATTAACCTGTCAGTCTATGTTGTTGTTTTGTTTGAATTGTTTATGTGTTCGCTATGCGGGGGAAATTGTAAGACAAGCGGAACTACGTGGCTAAGAACTGTTGTAACGGGGATTATTATCGTAGCAACACACTTTTGGAGTGAAGGCAATCCCACGCTGTGTTAGCTAGGTTTTTCGTGTCTTCGGGTGTAGTTTGTAACGGTTGAAGCGTGTATGTTAGGATGGTAACGTTATAATAATTAAGGATGAAGCGTGAATTCATGCCAGGAATAAGAGGCGTGAAGGTTTTGGATTTCCTCCCTTCTATAATAAGCAGCCAATGAGGTATTTTTCCTTTATTCATGTGTTTAACCTGATACTGTTATAGCTCCGGATAAACTGTTTTTATGTATGTAAGCACTTCAGAGTTATATCAATCTAATAAGTCACTCATAAGACAAGAAAGTTGTAAGAGTGTGCTTAACTGTATTTTCAGTTACTTTATAGTTCTCACGGAAGGTGATAATTCTGACAAAAAATACTGAATAAAACCGCCAGTTAAAATCGAGGAACAGTTGTGCTCGTGGTTACCGGAGGGAGCTACACCGTTAAAACCATTGACAACTGTGCGCTGTTTTCAAGGGATTGTTAAATAAATGTCAACTATTTGGTTTTAATATCATCACCTCTTGAAGACCATGGTCAGAACTACAAATGTCTGATTATTCCATGCAAAACAATTGTAGACATTGAGCTCAATCATCGGAGTTATACAGCGAGTACCTGCATGCTTTTCATGATCAGGAAACATCCGTTGATCATGTCATTTTCAGATACGTAGGGCAGCCTCACGATATCGCTCAATATTGGCCACCCCTAATTGGATTTGAGGGATATAAAATAAAAAGTGAAATATTCCTGACAAGTATGGGTGGTTTAGGTTCATTTTCCATCCTTTGTGCACTCTGCCTGTCAAGCACAGAGAGGAGCATTTGCCGATGTACTGTTAGCTGATCATGTTTACTTTGCAAGCTACCGCTATAAACTTTGTACAGTTGGTTAAACATAGTGGTAAGTCGACCTAATGTACTTTTTTTCTCCAACCAACATAGGCCTACCTAGAGAAGCTAGCTAACATTATCCCCTTTTCAAAATTAAAAAAAAATGTTTAATCACAATTTCTGCAGTGCTGACAGACATGATAGGCTACATTGATTGATGGACCACGTCAAATTGGCTAGCTAACGTCAGCTAATAACAGATTGCATCAATATGGCTAGTTAACAATCTAACTTTCAGGGAATCAACTAGATAGCTATATCCAAATGTTGTTTGATTTGCTTGCCATCTATAGTGGTGATGACAGTTGTCCGACTGACAACTTTACCAGGACGAGGACTTGCCGATGTCAAGCTCTTTCCAAAAGCCTAATCTCTGATGAAGCAAGCTAATGTTGTTTGCTTAGCTAGCTAGCCACATGCCAAATGGAAAGCCTACCCTCACATATCTGAAAACACATGATCAATTCATGTTTACTGATGATGAAAAGTATGCCGTTGCTTTCTGTATAACTCTGATGCTAGAACTAAATGTGGAATAATTGGAAATGTGTAGTTCTGACTATGCTCTTCAAGAGGTGATGATACTAAAACCAAATAGTTATAACATCTATTAACTTCTTAGGGAGCGGCTCCCGAGGTGACGGTTTTGGAGAGTCTGGCGTGCCCAAAGTAAAATGCCTCCCACTCAGGCCCAGAAAATAGGATATGCACATAATTAGTACTATTGGTTAGGAAACACTCTGAAGTTTCTAAGAGTGTTAAAATATTGTCTGTGAGTATAACAGAACGGATATAGCAGGCGAAAACCCGAGGAATTTCTGTCCTGGAAAAAGTGTTTTTGACACATTGCCTCATTTTGAACCCCTCCCTATTGAAAACAGCTATATATAGGAGTAAGATTGCAGTACCTATTGCTTCCACTGGATGTCAACAGTCTCTAGACAGTGTTTGATGATGTTAGAATGCTCTGGATGGTAATAGAAGAAGAATTTCGAACTGGTCACCAGATGTAAATAGAAGAGGATGCGCGTTTCACGGGCGCGCGCGCACTGTGGTTTTTTTCTTTCCTATCGTCCAGTTTATAATCCGGTTGAAATATTATAGTAAATATACATAAAAGTGTTCCTAAGGATACATTATCAATGATGTTTGATTGTTCTTGGACAAGTGTATAGGTATAGGTTGAACGAGTTCTCTTCACGGTTCAATGGGCGAGTGGACGCTGTATTTTATGAGCATAATGCGCCAACCAAACGGAGATTTATGGATATAATAAATTACTTTTTCTAACAAAAGAACCATCGGATGTCTTCGTTGGACACTTGGGAAGCCCTCAGCAGAAGTTCTTCAAAAGGTAAGGGATTTGTTTTCGCTGTGAAATGTGTTTTGTGTGAACCGCGATGGTTTATAAATCTATGCTAATGGAAAATATTGGAGGTGCTACCCTCAAACAATCAAATGTAGTGCTTTCACCGTAAAGCCTTTTTTGAAATCTGACAACGCTGTGATATTGCCAAGAAGCAGAGCTTTTGATGACTAGCCAGCGCCCCACTCCCTAAGTAGTAGGAGTTAAACAATCCCTTAAACAATCCCTTGAAAACAGCACATATTGTCAATGGTTTTGGCAAAGTTGGGGGTCTCCTTGCTACCCAGCAGTCAAATCGAATTTTCTGCACCGTATTGTTTGTGACGTTTTATTGATAAGGACCTATAGAAAACCTGGATTACGAGGTTAATTCCAATTGTTTTAATGTTAGCTCGTTCCAACGCTTTGTAGCACACCTGAACGTCATTGGGTTTAGCTAAGGACACCTTTCATACACACGCACACACGCACCCACATTATCTGGTCGTTTAATCGGTTGCAGTGATCCAAGGCTCCAAGGAGAATGTCTCTGTCATCTCTAAGAGATTCTGACAAACAGATTTATTGCAGTGCTGGGAGATTGCAAGCATTTCAGCAAAGTAAAAGAAACAGATGTTATTGAAATATTTTCCAGTTAGACATTTACCTGTGGGTATAATCACTTAGCTGAGTGAACAAATGTGCTAGACAGCGAGACGTGAGTGCGTTTGTTACAGAGTGAAAGGCTGATTTATGGTTCAAACAGGTGCTAAGACAGAATGGTTCTAGTGTAGTGTAGTGTAGCCAAGTTATGACGGATTCTTGCATTAGCGAAAAAATATTTCCATCTATGATGATGAATGCTCACTCCATTCCTCCCCTCCTTTACTAAAGACACCATCCTTTCTTCCCTTCCTCCTTCTGGTCATATCTCGAACGAGATGAGACAGTCCCTTTCCCACTGGGCACAGATGTCAGTTCAACGTCTAGTTTCACACCTAAAGTGAATTTAATGTGAAATCAACAAAACATTTTACCATGTCAATAGATTTTAGTTAAAAGTTGGGTGAAAAAAAGGAAAAATTCCCTTACGTTGGTGACTCTTTGCAAATCCAATCAGTTGATTCAACATCATCACATAGATTTTTTGGGTTGAAATTACATGGAAACAACATTGATTCAACCAGTTTTTGCAGAGTGAGTATTGTTAGTCAGACCAGCGCTGGGCCGGAAGGAAGGTGTCAGCAGCCTCTTATTAATCTGGGGATGTGAATATAAAAGACTTTAGCTTTCATCTTGAAGACAGAGAGGCATATTGGAAGGGGGAGGTGGGGCGAAGGGGGAGTGAGACTGTATGGTGGTGGGGGTGACATGACAGAGGAAATTATGGGGTATTTGTGCTAAAAGCCGACGCTGTCCCAGACACACAACCCAACAACAAATGAGCCCAGGTGGGGAGGTTGGGAGGAGTGCGTGTGTGTGCGCGGGTGGGTGGGTGCATTTGTGTGTGTGGAGTGATCAAAGTGTTGGCTGTCATCACACGAAGCGACGCTGGGGCTGTAGACCTGAGATGATTAGAAGGCACGGGGAGACTTAATAATCTGTCTGGACCAGATGCGCCATCGTTACGACTAAACACCTGAGCGCTAGGCTGCAGCGCTGAGCTGGGCTAGTAGGAACAATAACAAGGGACCCAGATCCTTGCCTTTCATTTAGTTTCATGGGGACACAGTGACACAGACCAAGAGCCAGCAATTAATTTCAATTTTTTGTGACTGTGATTGTCGAGAAGGTCAACGAGGTCTAAGTTAACCTGTTGTTCTGGGCTTCATCCCAAATGCACCTAATTCCCTATATAGTGTACTAGTTTTGGCCAGGCACCATAGGGCTCTGGTCAAAAGTAGTGCACTTTGTAGGGTATAGGGTGCTATTTGGGACTTTACCTGGTCTCTTTCTGAGGTGCTTTAATGTGACTCACCCTCAGTCCGCACACAGAAGTTTATGATGAATATCTACTTGGGGGATGTGCTGGGCGTTAATTAGATATTAAGTATTCATCTGCCAAAAGCTCCCCTAGTCCTGTTTTTCATCATCATCTAGTCACTGATCTAGGGAGGTCTATTTTCTCTCCTTGGGGAGTTGCCAGGGAATATGTTTAGGAATAGTTTTAGATTGAAGGGGATTGAGGAACTAAGGCAGTTTAACCTGTGTTCATATTCTAAAAGAGACCTAAAAGAGAAATTCAGACATTCTTCCTTCCTGTCTCAGATTATCTGGGGTGTTCACTCTGTTTCTCCTAAATAGATTTTCCTTGGCAGAACACCAGGCCCCATGAAGTAACATTCAGTGCTACAAACACCAAATGATCAATTCAAATCAATAGGAACCAATTTTCGGTCTATTCGATTTGTTGGTGTTCATGTTTGTGTTGTGTGGGAAAAAATCTATAAAAACACAAAACAATTTAACCACTTTTTTGACAGGGGGCAACAGAGGTATGTAGGGAGGCCGGCCCTCCTTGCATCTTTGCCTGATTAATGGTTGGGAAAAACTGTTGATGTACTGTACCTCTATCTGGGAGCTGTTGTCAGTGTCCTGGCTGTCCTCTGCTGAGAGCAGGCCTGGGAAACCCCCATCAGGTTGACCCTGATCCTGACCCTGCTCTTGGTCCTGCTGATCCTGGTCCTGGCTGGCCCTGTTGCTGTCCATGTTACGTGGCTGTTCTAGGGACAGCCACCTTCTCCACCGGTAACTGTACAGCTTCACGTCAGCGGCCATGTCCTCCTTAGCCAGAGGCTGCCCTTGCACGTAGGAGTAGGACACCCCTGGGGTGCACAGAGAGAGAGAATGAGGGGAGATGAGTACAAGCGGAACAGTAAGAGGAACAGGCTTGTTGCAGTGACATATTGTAGGTATATTTACTTGTTTATCTGTTTATTTTTGCAGAAGAAGCAGATAATATAAAGAACAAATATATATACAAAATTAGTATATATTAAAATTACTCAAATATATTTAATAGCCATGAGCCCTTTTTTTATCATATCCAATATTTTTCTATCCTCTGAAATGGAAAAGGTGATTACAACACAACTCCTTTAATATCACAATAATTTTGCTCTCTCCTCAATATAATTTGTAAACCAAGATATTCTCAACTATTGACCTTTTTTTAAGTAGTCAGACTGGAATGAGAAACAGGCGATATTGTACACCAGTGGATTGTAGCAGCATAATTACATGGAACAATCATATTTTTATGGTCAATAAGGCAGTGGTCCAGTGGTGGAGCTAAAACTCTGGTCTGGTCATTAATTGTCTGCCACTCTCATAATTCACTATCTCAACGGACTATTCCTCATTGCTTTATGGAGAAATTATACTACATTGGATTAAACAGGTCTCAGGAAAAACTCTGGGCCCGAGTTATAGCTGGCGTGGTTTGGCTGGTTAGGTCATGTGTTGAGAAAAATCCCAGGACCAATTGTCATACCTTATCATCCCTAATGCACTGAGGTGGTAAACTGAAGAAATAAGAGAAGTTGCAGTGTTTTTAGACACAGACACTTGAGTACAGTTCCAGACTGTTGTGCTGACTGGCTGCTTTCTCTCTGCAGATGGCGGTCGGTTTCCTGTGTTCAATCGTGCCACAGTGAGGACAGGACACACGCGCACACACTCACAGGCACACAGATAAGCACTCACACACGCACACGACATAAGGCAGATTATCACTTCAGTGTGTCCTAGAGCCTAGCTCAGGTTTGTCCTTTTAATCACTTTCCCAACTAAAATGTTCCTAGATCTGACGTTGGTTCTAAGCCTGCCTGACCGTTAAGGTCATTCCAGCTATGCTAATGAGTTTAGCTGTATAAACACACAACTAACCGCAGTTTATTTCTCCACCTCTCTCTCTCTCTCTCTCTCTCTCTCTCTCTCTCTCTCTCTCTCTCTCTCTCTCGTGACAGAGGTGCTTGGGTTTCTCTCTCTCCCCTTCTCTCTCTCTCTGCTCCTCTGTCTCTCTGCTCTTCTCTCTCTGTCTTCCTCTCTCCCCTCTCCCCTCCATCCTCAGACTCTCTCTCTGGGCCCCAGATAGACCAGCAGTGTTCCCCAGGAGAGCAGGAGTAGGAAGGTGGGACCCCAGGAGAGCAGGAGTAGGGAGGTGGGACCCCAGGAGAGCAGGAGTAGGGAGGTGGGACCCCAGGACAGCAGGAGTAGGGAGGTGGGACCCCAGGAGAGCAGGAGTAGGGTGGTGGGGCACCAGGAGAGCAGGAGTAGGGAGGTGGGGGCCCAGGAGTGCAGGAGTAGGGAGGTGGGGCCCCAGGAGAGCAGGAGTAGGGAGGTGGGAGTGCTAGGGCTAATGCACGCAAAGTGGATGCCGACAGATTCACTCTGTAATGAGCATCCACAGAGAAAACAGCCCAGAGACCAGTTGCTGCAAAGACAAGAACAGGGAGACTAACTAACTCTCTCTCTCACACACACACACACACACACACACACACACACACACACACACACACACAAACAGGCACACACTTGCAGGAAGAACTGCAAGAATTCCAAAGTTAGTGCTGAGAACACTACACAGAGCATCATTTTTGTTTAACACGTTTTTGGTTACTACATGATTCCACATGTGTTATTTCATAGTTTTGATGTCTAAACTATTATTCTACAATGTAGAAAATAGTAAAAATAAAGAAAACCCCTTGAATGTGTAGGTGTGTCCAAACATTTGACTGGTACTGTACATGTACTAACTGAACCGTATATGGACCCATTTAATCTTAATCATGTCAAACCACAGGAGAAACTATCAACAAAGAAACAAATCTTTCGAGAAGTACTTTAATTAAAGGAATTTGGATACTGATCATGTTGCTAAAACCCTCCTCTCATTATGTCTGTTTGGAGCACGTAGCATGCTACTATTTGCTATGCAGATCTCAATGATGTTGTTCTTAGGTGTCTAACACTGCTCCTGTACCCAAGCATTCACTCACCTCTCCCTCTCTTGCTCCCAGGCCCCCACTCTCCTTCTGTCTCTCACTGTCGCCTGCGACCAACTCAAGTTCATTAGCTACGTCTACCTAGACAATGGATGCTCGCGAGATTCCCTGTCAACCAGCACTGTATATTCCGATCCATAGGGAACCTATACTGTACATTCCAGGAACACATACATTATTTCTGACCCACCGAAGGATCTTTGTTAGACACGTCAATGTATATGGTGGAAAGTTGGCAAAAGAGAATACTTCTGTTACGTGGTAAGGTTGGACCCAGGTGCACAGAAGAGAACAGGAGAGACTCAGGGTAGCCTAGTAATCCCCGAACTGACAAGGTACATATCTGTCGTTCTGCTCCTGAACAGGCAGTTAATCCACTGTTCCTAGGCCATCATTGAAAATAAGAGTTTGTTCTTAACTGACTTGCCTAGTAAAATAAAGGTATTAATAGATATTAATAGATAAAAAATTAAAAAGACCAGATGAGGAATCAGTGATTAAGGATGATCGTAATACTTTACTGAGATACAATAGCCACAGGATCACAGTACACTAAGTCTCGAAAACTCACTCAGGAAATGAACGCACACAGTAAACAATTCAAGCTTCTGCAAAGGACCACAGAAAACACACCTCTTTTAACAGGGACACAATCATGAAATAATAAGGAATAGCTGAGTCCAATAAAAGTCTCTAGGGTGGTCTCTGCCACCCTCTGGTGCCAGGAGGAACCATGACAGCACCCCCCTCTAGGAGCGGCTCCAGCCGCAGAGCCATGATGACCACTACGTAGTTATTTGAAGTCTCTAACAAGATCCGGATCCAGGATGTCCTGGGCAGGCACCCATGCCCGCTCCTTGGGACAGTAGCCCTCCCAGTTCACCAGGTACTGCAGGGTCTCTTGGACCCAACAAGCCTCCAACAGATGCCGGACCGTGTAGACCGGGTGGCCATCCACAAGTCGAGGTGCCGGAGGAGCAGCTGTAGGGAAAGAGAATGGACTGGTCCTTACCAGCTTGAGATGGGAGACATGAAAGGACAGACAGACCCTCATGGACCTGGGAAACTGGAGACGATAGGTGACCAGGTTGATGAGACTCAGGATCTTGAATGGTTCTATGTTGCTAGATTCTTGATCCTAATCAGGTTCAACCTTCTGTAGTCGATACAAGGACGCGGGCCTCCATCCTTCTTACCTACAAAGAAGAAGCCTGCACCAGCAGGGGATGTAGAGGGGCGAATGAAACCTGCCTCCAGCGACTCACGGATGTAATTGTCCATGACTGGTGCTTCAGGGGTTCGAGAGGGAGTACAGATGACCCCGGGGAGGTGTGGCACCGGGTATGAGTTCTATGGCACAGTCATAAGGACGATGAGGGGGAAGGGTGGCGGCCTGCCTCTTACTGAAGGCCTCCTGGAGGTTGAAGTATTTGGGAGGGAGAGCGGAAAAGTCTTGGTCTTCAAGGGATGCAGGAGGATACAGTGAGGCTATTGGTGGGGGTCTTAGACATTTAGTCTGGCAGTCCTTACTCCAGTCTAGTAGTTATCCCATGGACTGGCAACTAGTGGGTTATGTAGCGCTAGCCAGGGATGCTCTAGGATAAGGGGGTTCTGAAAAATGGCGCCGGAGAAGAAGGCTGACGTTTTATGTGGCCCCAACCGATTTTGTTTTTTGTTCGTTTATTTGCGTTGTTTGTAATTATTTTTTTTACTTATTTTGTAAATAATGTTGCCCCTACCATCTCTTATGACCAAAAAGAACTTCTGGACATCAGGACTGCGATTACTAACCACGGACTGGCAGAATTTTTTCTTTAACGAGTCTGTCGAGCCCGACACTAATTATATACTGCTTTCTTGGGAACAGTCCCAGATCCCCGTGAATAAACCCCATTTCCTTCCATTCTGCTAGCAAACTTGCAATCTTTGGAGAATAAAATCGATGACCTACGTGGAAGATTAAATTACCAACGAGACATTCAAAACCGTAATATCTTATGCTTCACGGTGTCGTGGCTGAATGACGATACTATCAACATACAGCTGGCTGGTTATACGCTGTACCGGCAGGATAGAACAGCGGCGTCTGGTAAGACAAGGGGCGGCGGACTATGTATTTTTGTAAATAACATCTGGTGCACAATATCTAAATAAGTTTCAAGCTTTTGCTCGCCTCAGGTACGGTGGTCTACAGCTTATCATTAGATACTCTATCTACCTAGAGAGTTTTTATCTGTATTTTTCATAGCTGTACATACCACCACAGACTGAGGCTGGCACTGAGCTGTATTCCGCCTTAAGCAAACAAGAAAACGCTCACCCAGAGGTGGCCCTGCTAGTAGCTGGGGACTTTGATGCAGGGAAACTTAAATCTGTTTTACCAAATTTCTATCAGCATGTTAAATGTGCAACCAGAGGGAAAAAAACTCTGGACCACCTTTGCTCCACACACAGAGACACATACAAAGCTCTCCCTAGCCCTCCATTTGGCAAATCTGACCATAATTCTATCCTCCTGATTCCTGCTTACAAGCTAAAATTAAAGCAGGAAGCACCAGTGACTAGATCAATAAGAAGGTGGTCAGATGAAGCAGATGCCAAGCTACAGGACTGTTTTGCTAGCACAGACTGGAATATGTTCCATGATTCCTCCGATGGCATTGAGGAGTACACCACATCAGTTATTGGCTTCATCTATAAGTGCATTGATGACGTCGTCCCCACAGTGAACGTATGTACATACCCCAACCAGAAGCCATGGATTACAGGCAACATCCGAGTTAAAGGGTAGAGCTACCGCTTTCAAGGAGCGTGACTCTAACCCGGAAGCTTATAAGAAATCCTGCTATGCCTTCCGACGAACCATCAAACAGACAAAGTGCCAATACAGGACTAAGATTGACGCGATGCTGACACGATGCTCGTTGAATGTGGCAGGGCTTGCAAACCATTACAGACTACAACGGGAAGCACAGATGAGAGCTGCCCAGTGACACAAACCTACCAGACGAGCTAAACTACTTCTATGCTTGCTTCGTGGCAAATAACACTGAAACATGCATGAGAGCACCACCTGTTCCGGAAGACTGTGTGATCACACACTCCGCAGCCGATATGAGTAAGACCTTTAAACAGGTCAACATTCACAAGGCTGCAGGGCCAAACGGATTACAAGGATGTGTACTGCGAGCATGCGCTGACCAACTGGCAAGTGTCTTCACTGACATTTTCAACCTCTCCCTGTCTGAGTCTGTAATACCAACATGTTTTAAGCAGACCACCATAGTGCCTGTGCCCAAGAACACTAAGGTAACCTGCCTAAATGACTACCGATCCGTAGCACTCAAGTCTGTAGCCATGAAGTGAGGCTGGTTATGGCTCACATCAACACCATTATCCCAGAAACCCTAGACCCACTCCAATTTGCAGACCGCCCCAATAGATCCACAGATGATGCAATCTTTATTGCACTCCACACTTCCCTTTTCCACCTGGACAAAAGGAACATCTATGTGAGAATGCAATTCATTGACTACAGCTCAGCGTTCAACACCATAGTGCCCTCAAAGGTCATCCATAAGCTAAGTCCCTCTGCAACTGGATCCTGGACTTCCTGACGGGCCGCCCCCATGTGGTGAGGGTAGGTAACAACACATCCGCCATGCTGATCTTCAACACAGGGGCCCCTCAGGGGTGCGTGCTTAGGCCCCTCCTGCACTCCCTGTTCACTCATGACTGCATGGCCAGGCACGACTCCAACACCATCATTAAGTTTGCCGACACAACAGTGACACAACAGTGATAGGCCTGTTCACCGACAACAACGAGACAGCCTATAGGGAGGAGGTCAGAGACCCGGCCGTGTGGTGCCAGGACAACAACCTCTTCCTCAACGTGATCAAGACAAAGGAGATGATTGTGGACTACAGGAAAAAGAGGACCGAGCACAACCCCATTCTCATCGACAGGGCTGCAGTGGAGCAGGTTGAGAGCTTCAAGTTCCTTGGTGTCCACATCACCAACAAACTAACATGGTCCAAGCACACCAAGACAGTCGTGAAGAGGGCACGACAAAACCTATTCCCCCTCAGGAGACTGAAAAATATTTGGCATGGGTCCTCAGATCCTCAAAAGGTTCTACAGCTGCACCATCTAGAGCATCCTGACTGGTTGCATCACTGCCTGTTATGGCAAATCCCCCCCCCACCGTAAGCCACTACAGAGACTAGTGCGAACGGCCCAGTACATCACTGGGGTCAAGCTTCCTGCCATCCAGGACCTCTATACCAGGTGGTGTCAGAGGAAGGCCCTAAAAATTGTCAAAGACTCCAACCACCCTAGTCATAGACTGTTCTCTCTGCTAGCACACGGCAAGCGGTACCGGAACGCCAAGTCTAGGTACAAGAGGCTTCTAAACACCTTCTACCCGCAAGCCATAAAACTCCAGAACGTCTAATCTAATGGCTACCCAGACTATTTGCATTGCCCCCCCCATCTCCTCCTCTTTTACACCGCTGCTACTCTCTGTTGTTATCATCTATGCATAGTCACTTTAATAATTCAAATTACCTCAACTAACCTGTGCCCCTGCACATTGACTCTGTACCGGTACCCCCCTGTATATTGTTATTTTACTGCTGCTCTCTTCTTATTCTTATCCGTATTTTCGAAAACTGCATTGTTGGTTAGGGGCTTGTAATTAAGCATTTCACTGTAAGGTCTACATCTGTTGTATTTGGCGCATGTGACTAATAATATTATATTTTATTTGATTTGATTCTCGGGAGCAGTGATCAACAGAAGTCTCCGAGTGGTTCACCCCGACATGCAGTGGAATGGGCTTGGTCATATATTCCACCTGACCGGAGCCAATGGGGCATCCATCGAGGGCTTGAATCTGCCGGAGGATGGGATATTTCACACAGGGGATCTGTAACTCTCTGGTGAAGTCTTGATCAATGATATGTCCCATCTTTTGGCAGATTCCGCAGCCCCGGAGTCCACAAAGGCTTGAATCTGGTGCTGACAGTTGTCCCAGTGGAGGGTTCCAGGTAGTAACAGACGGCGACTGGGTAGCCGGGAGGTAACTGCACAGCTCATCTGGCGAGCCCTGGTGTTTCCCGTCAGCTCTGGGCAGGTAGCCCAGAGATGGCTTAGATCTCTGCCGTAGAGGCAGCAGCATTCGCGCATTTGCCTGTCACGCTCCTGTGGGCTCAGACGTGTGCAACCCAGCTGCATGGGATCCTCCATGCTGGGCTTGGTGGGCTTGGGGTGCTCAGGAACCCGGAATGCTGTAGTGGTGCCAAAAGGGCGCTGTCTCACCAGTTCCCGGATGCGGTTGTCAATCCTGAATGCCAGCGTTATCAAGGACTCGAGGTCCTCTCCCAGGTCCCGTGCGGCCAGTTCATCTTTGATGGAGTTAGACAGACCCTGGTGAAAAGTGGTAACCAGTGCCTCCGTATTCGACCCACTCTCGGCAGCGAGGGTTTGGAACTCGATGGCGAAGTCAGCCACTGGTCTGACCCCTTGGCAGAGGTTGAACAGTTGCCTGGCCACTTCTCGTCCACCAACTGGGTGGTCGAAGACTCGTCGCAGCTCGGCAGTGAAGGCTACTATGGATCTGCAAGATCTGCTTATGTTCCCACACCACCGTTGCCCACGATAGGGCCTTGCCCGAGAGTAGAGAGATGATGTAGGCGATCATGTCCCGATCGGTGTGGAACGAGGAGGACTGTAGCTCGAACACCAGAGAACACTGAGTGAGGAACCCCTTGCATCCTTCAGGGTGGCCGTCATACCGCTCAGGTGCTGGGATCTCGGGTTCCCGGTGCAGGTTCCCTGGAGGAACCACGACAATGTCTGCAGCACTGGGCGATGAGACCTGGGTATTGGCTCCTCCTGGGTTGGGGGCGTGCCATGGTTGGAGGGACTTGGCAAGTGCCCGAAGGGTCCCGGAGATTTGGGAGAGCTGTTCAGTGCTCCTTGGTGGGCTACCACATTCCGGATCTGGGTGATCTCACCTGGGTCCATGATGTGGCAGAAGCTTGCTGTGACGTGGTAAGGTTTGACCCAGGTGCAGACGAGGAATCAGTGGTTAAGGATAAACATAATGCTTTACTGAGATATGGTAGCCGCATGATCACAGTTCACTTGAAAAAACAACAAACACTAAGTCTCAAAAACTCACTCAGGAAATGAACGCACACGGTAAACAATTCAAGCTTCTGCAAAGGACCAAAGAAAACACACCTATTTTAGCAGGGACACAATCATGAAATAATAATACACACCTGAGTTCAATAAAAGTCTCAAGGGCGGTCTCAGCCGCCCTCTGGTGCCAGGAGGAACCATGACAACTTCAGAACAAATGTGTTGTATTTTTCACAGAATCTCTCTCTCTGAGTCACCATGAAGAAAAAACACCTGCGCTGTGGTCTGTTCATCACTCTATCTGTAATGGTTCGATACATCTCCCAACTGATTTAGTGTTTGAGAACTCTCATTGTCAAGGAGAGACTTGCTCTGTGTTAGTCATTTCAGAGGGGCTAGTACGGACCCCTGAGGAACACCACAAATACATTCGCAGCAGGACGAGGCTTCACCCTGGATGAGTGTGTTCCTTTAGCTTTTGTGAGAGGAAATCTTTCCCTTCCATTCCTCTTTCACTCCCACTGAATACCCCGCATACCTTCGCTGTGACTCTCAAGAGCGGCTCTTCTCGCCCAATTCACGCTTGTCAACACGACTAATCCACAAACGCCAGTAGAACTGTAATTCGGTTTAACCTAAAGCTTTCAAGGACATTTAGGAGATCATAAAATCACGGTGTAAAGGCGTTGTCTGCCCCCCTTTCTTTCATTCTGTTTGGGTTTTTGGGTCCTTCTGGTTGACCCCTTTCTCTGGATGTATATCTGACTCAATGGCACTGACAGGACACTTCCGTACAAGGCTGGCCGATACTGGAGAGAGGAATGATGTGTGTGTAGGTGTGTGTGTGTGTGTGTGTGTGTGTGTGTGTGTGTGTGTGTGTGTGTGTGTGTGTGTGTGTGTGTGTGTGTGTGTGTGTGTGTGTGTGCGTGTGCGTGTGAGTGTGTGTGTGCATGTGAGTATGTGATGGAATAGTGCATGTTGGAGGGAAGCCTTTTGGCATAAAGGCTCCATTGGTTTCCTAAGCTGTGTATAACTCTCTTTTTCAGGGGTGTCTTTTCCACCCTTCTCCCACTGAAAGCTGCTTCATCAATGTAGCAGGAGCCCCTGCCAAGCACCCTGGAGACACCACCCTGGGGCCCTAGGGTATCCACAGAAACCCTGGACATATAAGCACCTATCTGAGGTGGGGCTGAGAAGCCATAGAGATCCTATAAGACACTATAAGACAAGGTCTACTGATGTACCTAAAACTTAGTGCTGTTTCATTTAGATTTAATTTAACCAGGAAAAAACCAGCCTGATCTTGTGAGCACAGCGGTCAGTCTGCTTGACCAGGCTATCAGGAAGTATCATTGAGGTCAGAAAACATAAGTGTCTCCCCCTGGGATCTCCCACAGTTTAGTTTGTGCTTTCCTCTGAAAACTATTTAGAAGAAAACAGCAAAAGGTAAACACCTAGTCGGAGAAATCGCACGTAATTGGATGCACACAATGTGAAATCATTAGAAATTGCGAGGTTTCAAATATTACGATTCCAATTTAATGGGAGTAAATGGCAATTATTGCTATGATCGTTCCGGCGGGTTCCCCCTCATTAGTGATCATTCAGTAGGTGGTAATGTCAGAAGTGCTCTGTCATGACCAATAGACACAGCTGGGGGCCTGGGAAATGTCAGTAAAATAACCTCAGCCTTGAGCTGCAAAGTTAGAAACACGAGTCAGAAAAGCCAGAAAAGATGATGATGTAAAAAGCTAAATGGCACTGCAAACAACCTTCCCCCAATTGGTCCTCTTTAATGTTTCTGAGCACAACGGGAGAGCCGGGTGATCGCGCTGGATGACATGCTTGAGTTGTCAAGGCCTACTTGATTTATTAATCTTAATTAATCTCCTGAAGAATAAAACAAACAGTGAGCTTGGCTCTTATGGCTGGGTCGGGGAGTGAGAGAAAGGGGAGCGAGGGAGAGAGAGATGGAAAGGCCAGCGTGACGGGGAGAAAATGCCCCCCAAAATAAAAAGGACAGAGCTTTTCTGTCTAACTAACTGAGGAAGAAGAGAGTGACAGAAAGGTTCGAAGTATTCTATGAGTATGGGTTCTGAAGTCTAACTCTCCTCATGGGTCTGTCTGGCATCGCTCATCCAGGATATCGACTACACAAGATCAACACTCTACTACAGGCCATAAATCCATAAAACACATCAGTAAAACCAGTGTGGCACAGAGTGCAGACACTGCCGTTGCTTGGTAGAAAACGAATACTAGATAAAGGTAAATAATTGCATAGAAGACAAAAGCAGTGGGTGGCTGCTTGGATGTTTATTTCCAAAGAATGAGATGGGGAGGGAGGAGAACTTGAACCTTCTCAGATATGCCCACAGGTGCAGATGGGGTGTCAGACAAACAGGTTTGACCTGATGCTCTTACACAAGTCAGAGCAGACCCTCTCACCTGATGAGAACATACAGGATCATCCAAGTACAGTGCTGAGCGATTAACCAATATTTTTGTTATTTTTTGGTTTTTAAACAACTAATTGACCAATGGTTCAATTATTTTAATTCCATTTCCTACGTTTTTTTGTATATAACAAATGCAATACACACAACAACTGAAGTATTTTATTAAACTCCTGTAATGTGAATAAATGATGGTTAATAAGTGATAAGCAGCAATGGGCTGTCACTACTATCACGGGACAATTTATTAATTGTTTTATTCTGTGTTGTTACAGCATTCAACCCCAAAAATCGAAAACCGTGATCATTTTTTAAATAATTCAAACCGAAACCGAACCGACATCAAAAACCACGAATAGCTCAGCACTACCCAAGTGCAATGGGCAGGGGTATGGACATACTGACACAGAGTGAGGGAAACAGCGAGAGAAGAAAACAAAGGGAAAACATAGAATGCGTCCAAAATAGCAAGCCATCCCTATATATGTAGTGCACTACTTTTGAACAGAGCTCCATGGGCCCTGGTCAAAAGTAGTGCACTATAAGGAATAGAGTGCCATTTGGGATGAATTCATAGATAGAAAAACCTTCCCGGAGAATACTTAGCAGCCATGGTCAATCTAAACAGAGGGAGTGGAAAGCAGAGAGTGGATGTGACTGATGTGTTCATAAAGAGAGTTTTAGTGAAAATGGCTGACCTGATTTCACATCAAATATGAGATGATAGATGAGGTAGGGGGGCTGTTACAGCTCCTTCACAGACGTACTCTGTACTCTCTCTGATAAAACTCTTCACAGCCAACTCTCAGTTAATTTCATCAGTTACATCTGAGGTTATGCAGAAAGGGTCATGCCTTGATTATAATTATACTACTGGCTTTGATTATAATGTATATGAATATTACAGTAGTTCAGATTAGCCATAGTTTATGTTCTTTGAGAGAGTAATTGTTTTATGCTGTAGTCGCTTCTGATTTGTCTGTTCTAGAAGGTGTGGAGACAACAAGAGTAACATTAAGAATAACAAAGACATGGAAGTCATGCACGCACCTTCCAGCCTCTGTAATTATACAGAAGAAAGTGTGCTGTTCTCTCTACCTGTTTCAACATGTCCTTATTACCCCAGAGAAAAGACATGGACAAATTAGTAGTCCTCCTGGGGCAAACAGCACCTGTAAATGGTACCCTATTCTCTATGTAGTGCACCACTTTTGACCAGGGGCCACATGGAATAGAAAATAGTAGTGCATACACAATCAGGTCCATAATTACTGGCACCTTTGATAAAGATGAGCAAAAAAGACTGTAAAATAAATAATACAAAAACTGAGCTATAATGATCAAAAGGAGATGATGAAAGGATGTGGCATGGGTTACAGCTGCACCATCGAGAGCATCCTGACGGGTTGCACCACTGCCTGGTATGGCAACTGCTCTGCCTCCGACCGCAAGGCACTACAGAGGGTAGTGCGTACAGCCCAGTGCATCACCGGGGCCAAGCTTCCTGCCATCCAGGACCTCTATACCAGGTGGTGTCAGAGGAAGGCCCTAAAAAGCGTCAAAGACTCCAGCCACCCTAGTCATAGACTGTTCTCTCTGCTACCGCACGGCAAGCGGTACCGGAGCGCCAAGTCTAGGTCCAAGAGGCTACGCTGCTGCTACTCTCTGTTATTCTCTATGCATAGCCACTTTGACAACCCTTCCTGCATGTACATAATTACCTCAATTACCTCGACACCGGTGCCCCCCGAACATTGACACATGTATCGGTACCCCCTGTATATAGCCCCGCTATTGTTATTTACTGCTGCTCTTTAATTATACATTTTTCTTGTCTCTTACTTTTTGATTTATTTTTATTTTTTCTTAAAACTGTGTTGTTGGTTAACTTCTTGGGCATGGGTGCATGAGGTGACCGTTTTGGAGAGCCTGGCGTGCCCAAAGTAAAATGCCTCCCATTTAGGCCCAGAAAATAGGATATGCATATATTTAGTACCATTGGATAGGAAACACTCTGAATTTTCCAAACCTGTTAACCATTTGTTTGTGAGTCAATCAGAACGCATATAGCAGGCAAAACCCTGAGGAATCTCTGTCCTGGAAAAAGGGATTTTGACACATTGCTCATTTGGGAACCCCTCCCTATTGAAAATGACCATATATAGGCATATGAATGCAGTACACGTCGCTTCCTTATGATGTCAACAGCCTAGAGACGGTGTTTCCCTCCATTTTGGATGAATTTAGACCATAGAAAAACAGCAAACAATGAAGACCCCACGTTCTGAAAAAAGTTCCCGTGGCACCCGCACGAGAAGTCACGGAGTGTCTGTTTTATCATCGTTATTGATTAGTTTATATTCCGGCTGATTTATAATAGTAAATATACGTAAAAGTGTTCCTAAGGATACATTTAAAACTATGTTTGATTGTTCTTGGACAAGTTTATAGGTATAATTTGAACGAGTTCGCGCCGCGTTTCAATGGACTAGTGGAAGCTGTCGTTTCTGATTATAACGCGCAAACCAAATGGAGGATTTATGGATAAAAGACGTTACTTTTTCTAACAAAAGAACCATGGATTGTCTTCGTTGGACACTTAGGATGACCTCAGCAGAAGTTCTTCAACAGGTAATTGATTTGTTTTCGCTGTGAAATGTGTTATGTGTGTGCCATGATGGCTAATCGATACATGGCTATTGGAAAAATATGTGAGGTGCTAGCCTCAAACAATGAAATGTGCTGCTTTCGCCGTAAAGCCTTTTTGAAATCTGACAACGCTGTGATATTGCCAAGAAACATAGCTTTTGATGAGTATGGAACACTTGCATATTGGTGGATGTTTAATAATTCAACTTTTGGATTTTAAATTTGGCGCTTTAGATTTTCGCTGGTAGTGTCGGGACGAGCCCGCTAGCGACCCAGCAATCCCTGACTGGTTTAAGGGCTTGTAAGTAAGCATTTCACTGTAAGGTCTACACCTGTTGTATGCAGCGCATGTGACAAATAAAATGTGATATGATTTGAATTAATGAGCATACAATACAACTTTATCAAGGGTGCCAATAATGACGGACCTGACTGGATATATCAAGAGGGACATTCGATTATGCAGTCCATATCAAAATATTCAAAGTGGAACAAAGTGTTCTCAATAGTCCCGTAACATGTTTGAGGCTGTCGTAAAAAAAAAAAAACTAGTGTGTCGAATGCCGAGCGGGAAGAAAGAGGCGAGGAAAAACGGGCCTTAAATAAAAAACGATCTCCGCCCGTCCAAAGTGTTAATTACATCCATGCAAGAGCTGGGAGATGAATTAGATCAAGACTAATGTTGCGTTCACACTCTGGTCCGCTGTGTCCTGGGAAACTCTGATCCAATGAAGAGCGCGCGCACGTGCGTATTTGTAGTTATTAAGGATCCCCATTAGCTGCTGCACTGTTCTGGGCTCCAAACAAGAATAAGGCAGTTACATCACAAAACCAATATAACAGTACACCATACTACACATGATTACACCACTACTTTACCACTACACATCTACAATCTACAACATTACAATGTATGTGTGTGTAGAGTGTGTGTGTTAGCGTGTGTATGTGTGTGCCTGTGTGTGTCTCTTCACAGGCCATAAGTTCCATAAGGTGTAGGTTTATTAAATGTAAAAACATTGTTTTTACAGCTCGCTTGAGTTACTTGATGTGGAATAGAGTTCCATGTAGTCAGAGAGAGAGCATGAGAAAGCCAGAAAGAAAGCGTGAAAGAAAGAAGAAACAGATAAAGAGAGAAGGATGAAGTGGAGAACAACAAATGAGTGTTGTTCCTGGGTATCATTACTGTACAGTTTGAGTGACAGAGGGCTTGTGGAATTCCACATTCTGGTCAGGCATCCATTTATTTAATTTAACCTTTATTTAACTAGGCAAGTCAGTTAAGAACAAATTCTTATTTACAATGACAGCCTACCAAAAGGCATCCAGCGGGGACGAGGGCTGGGATTAAAAAACTAAATATAAATATAGGACAAAACACACATCACGACAAGAGAGACAACACAACACTGAAGAGAGATCTAAGACAACAACATAGCAAGGCAGCAACACATGACAACACAGCATGGTAGCAACACAACATGACGACAACATGGCACAAACATTATTGGGCACAGACAACAGCACAAAGGGCAAGAAGGTAGAGACAACAATACATCACGCAAAGCAGCCACAACTGTCAGTAAGAGTGTCCATGATTGAGTCTTTGAATGAAGTGATGGAGATAAAACTGTCCAGTTTGAGTGTTTTTTACAGCTCGTTCCGGTCGCTAGCTGCAGTGAACTAAAAAGAGGAACGACCCAGGGATGTGTGTGCTTTGGGGACCTTTAACAGAATGTGACTGGCAGAACGGGTGTTGTATGTGGAGGATGAGGGCTGCAGTAGATGTCTCAGATAGGGGGGAGTGAGGCCTAAGAGGGTTTTATAAATAAGCATCAATCAGTGGGCCTTGCGACGGGTATACAGAGATGACCAGTTTACAGAGCAGTATAGAGTGCAGTGATGTGTTCTATAAGGAGCATTGGTGGAAAATCTGATGGCCGAATGGTAAAGAACATCTAGCCGCTCGAGAGCACCCTTACCTGCCAATCTATAAATTATGTCTCCGTATTCTAGCATGGGTAGGATGGTCATCTGAATCAGGGTTAGTTTGACAGCTGGGGTGAAAGAGGAGCGATTACGATAGAGGAGACCAAGTCTAGATTTAACTTTAGCCTGCAGCTTTGATATGTGCTGAGAGAAGGACAGTGCACCGTCTAGCCATACTCCCAAGTACTTGTATGAGGTGACTACCTCAAGCTCTAAACCCTCAGAGGTAGAAATCACACCTGTGGGGAGAGGGGCATTCTTTTTACCAAACCACATGACCTTTGTTTTGGAGGTGTTCCGAACAAGGTTAAGGGTAGAGAAAGCTTGTTGGACACTAAGAAAGCTTTGTTGTAGAGCATTTAACACAAAATCCGGGGAGGGGCCAGCTGAGTATGAGACTGTATCATCTGCATATAAATGGATGAAGTCCTGCTGCTGCTGTGTCTGGCTCATTTTGAGTGATAGAGTACAGCACAGATTACTGGTTCTGTGTGTGTGCGTTTGTTTGTGTGCGACAGAGTGCTGGTTCTCATTCCACATTTCAACTCAGAAGCTGAGGTAATGTACAGGTCTGCTCCACGGCCTTGGGGCACTTGAATAATTCTACCATGAGAGAGAACAGGCCTGGCAAGCAACGTAAAAGTAAGAATCACACACCAACTGAGCTTTCACCTATGTGTGTGTGTGTCTGTGCATGTGTGTGCGAGGATGCGTGTTATAGTGTGTATGTGGGTGTGCGTATACATGTGTGTTTCACTGTGAGACATTGTGGGAACTAAGATCACATTTTCCCATCACTGATGGAAGTTACGTTAACTAAGATAAGGATCATTCGAGTAAGAGAACAGGTAGGGACAGATTCTATCTACCTGAGAACCAGAGATGGACTCTGTTCCCACGTCTCTACAGCAACTGTTGAGCAGTCGAGTTTGATATGTTATCATAATGGCATGTCTAATTATTAAATGAAAAACTGTTGGTCTATTAATGTTTGGTCATGTGTGTGTGTGCTTGTGTGTGTCTGTGTGTGTCTGTGTGTGTGTCTGTGTGTATCTGGTGATTGACTGTCTCTGTGTGTTTTGCCAGTGGTTCTTCTTTCTCTGAGGGGAAATACAGGCCCAATGAGGGCCCTTGGACTTTCAAGATGCAAAACATAATTTGCCAAATCATCATATGATGCAAAACACATCATCAAGAAAATCCTATACTTGACTGCTGTCATGCAAAATCTTTCGGGACTGTATCAACAGTGGAATGATGAAAAAAAAAGTTATTTCCTTTAATTAGACAGCTTCTATCTCTCAGTAAGCCATGGAGCTCCCAGTAGCTAACCCAGAGTGACAGACAGACACACAGAGAGCCAGCTTATACCAAGCCTACAGCTAAGGGGATATCCTGGATCAAGCAAGGCTTCTGCCTCTTAAATCCCACAGCGTTTATTCGGGGTTGTCTCTTCCCTTTTCACAGTCAATACTAATAGATTTTTGTTGATGGGTTTTTCTCTTTTGGTGCCAGTGGGTGACCTGTTCCATTTTTACATAGAAAAACCTGGTCATGATTCTACTAATGAAATTCCTCATAATCTGTTTAATTAAGTTGAGACGTAATACCTTCATCAGATGAAGTGATAAGATAAGATAGCTAAAATAGGCACAAGCATCAAGTATTTCCAAACACTGTGCCCAGAATGAACACGAACAAACCAACAAATGCACACGCACGCACACAAACACACACAGTATGGATAAGTCTCCCAGGTCAAGCACCCAAAGCCAGCCTTTGGTGGAATATGTTGACAAACTGTGATAAAAAGCCACATCCCACTCACATGAAGTCTATAATTGCATCCAGTTCAGTCACTCTCCAAACAAAACTGCACATGGTCAATAGCAAAGCAGCAATGTCTTCCCGGGAACTTTACAGTATGAGACACCAGTCAATGAATGAACTTGAGAAAAACAGTAGAGACCAGGTCCGATAGGAAAATGTAAAAGTGCCTTTTGTTTCACAGGAAGACTTAATATAATAATATAATATCATGCAATAATCAGGTGCTTTTATCCGAAGCGACTTACAGTCATACATTTTCGTACATTTCCCCAGTGGCAATCAAAGCAACGATCCTGGTGTTACAAGAGCCATGCTCTACCGACTGAGCCACACAGGACCATACTAAACCATACTGACAAACATATCACCATGCTTCTCTTCAATGTGAGACAGCAAGAAATGGGCACTGCCCATGTCTGCATTGTCGTTTGAATAATACATCGAATTTTCTAATGACTCCTCGACTCACTCACAGTAAAAGGTTAATTCAACTTAAATACAAAGCTCTCCTGTTTCCACCATCTCTAATTAATGTTCAAAACACAGAGGAAAATGTATTTTTAGGTTCACGTCACAAACTAAACAAGCCCTTGAGCATGCTTCAAACCGACATCAGCCTCATTCAGTCAGCGATTTATGCAAATCCCCATTTTCATGATGAATGCGAGGTTGAAAAGTGGCGGAATTGCCTTTTAATACAAGCAGCGTTGTAGACCTTAGCTAAATTGAAATTGCCTAAGTTGGTAAGGATAGTACAAGACTAACCAGGAATCACAATTTGCTATATCTTCCTGACCGACGGTCTCCATTACGTTGCAAGATAAATGTACACATACATGTTAATCAATCATTTCATCTACACTGCTCGCGCGTGAACGAGCGTTTGCCATGCCGACTGCTAACATAGAACTTGAATATCTGTAAAAGTTCTGCCTCTCCCATCTCCCATCTCCTTTTCACGAAGCTACAACACCACATGGTTGCTTGAAAGACGAACGAGGAGGCATTAATCAAAGAAAACAAACTAAAAAGGATCTTTCGATTAATCGTTAGAGTAGTGAAACACACAGAACCAGCTAAAAAGCGGATCATGATCAGGTAAAATAACAACCCAATGTTCATCTCCCAGGACAAACTTCTATCTAGCTTAATGTCCATGAATGTTTCATTCGTGTTTCGACCTGTTCCCAAATTAATATAGGTTTTGGTATTTTTAACCTGTTCTCAGTCATGATCACGTTTGGTGGGGACCTGTTAGCTACCACAGCTAAGAGAGACAAAAACAACAGCAGCCAAAAAGACGCCAGCTGTAAAGAGGGGCCAGTGGTGGCCAGTGTATGAACAATGAGCATAAGGGAAAAGGGGGACATGCCACACGTCAGTGATGTTAGTGAGGTGCTGACGCGGCCTTGTCTTATCGAAGCCTGAGTACTGAAGGCAGGTTGACATGAGTGTTTGTTGATTTTCTCTACGTAATGAACGAGTGTAATAAATAAGCCATATTACTCAACATATTGTGGCAGCGTAGGCACTTTGTTGATTCTTGATGTTCAGTTGTAGAACTAAATCATTTATTTTAGCATTGGTTTAAAGACGCAGGTCACAAAAATGAAATGTATTTATGCAATGTACCCCATTACGTCTTACTAGTAATAGATTTCTTGTTTTAGAAAAACGTACATTGTCAACATGTGGTAGCATGACAACAACAACAAAAACATCCACATGTAAAACTGCAAATTCGATTTTTACATGTGAATGTTTTTCACGTGTGAGTGTGTAAATTCGATTTTCACGTGATGATGCAATTCCACATGCGACAGTTGCATTTCAATTTTCAGCTCAACATGTGAAAATAGATATTATATATGTAAAAATGATGTTTTTTTGTAAGGGAAGTAATGAAATGGTATGGGGGTTTTAAGGTAAACTGTTCAGCTAAAATAATGTAAACATCTTTAATCAACATGATTACATTTGATCACTTAGTGCTAACTTTGAAATATAACCCCACCTGGGATTTGAATTCACGTCTCTGGATTTGGGATACCCTGATCTTTCTGCTGTGCCACAAAGTCTGTAGCATTCTCAGAAGTCCCCACATTACCAATTATCTCTGCACTTAGCAAAAGAGTGCTATCTGCACTATTATTTTAGTTATTTACTTATTTCAGCAATTTGAGGGTTTTTCTCTATAGTTGTCTAATGTTCGTGAAGCATATTATTCCATTTTAAGTTTACTCCTGAATCACTATGATAAATACTGTATAATAGGTTTTCTTGAGTGCATTTTTAACAAAGCTGAGATTTACTTTGAAGTCCAATCGCACACTTCAGAACTGATGGCACCATCCGTCTTACGCCGGGGGGGCACAGCCTACTGCGCTGATGGAATCTTTCATAGAAATAGACAGTCAGGCGAACAAACACAGCAGGGGAGGCTTGAATCTGCGAGGCTAGAATGCGAATGGGGTTATATTCCAATATTCCTCCTCTCCAAAACTATCCTCGCGCTCGCCCTTCTCTTCTATCTTTCTTTCAGAGTTTCAAGAAAAGGTAGAGGTGGGAGTGCTGGTGGGGGCCTTCTAGCACTTCTAGAGAGATGGATGTTCCTTGGCACCCACACACCCATCAATCACCTCTCAAGGCCCCAGACCTGATGGGGATAATGTGTGTGTCACATCGGTGCCATGCCGCCGGGCTCTCTGCCATCAGCTCCTTGGCCCTGGCTCTGCCACTCTGGGCTCCTTTAAAGGCTCTAGCCTTTTGGGGGCCCTAAGCTAGATTTGGTTGGGGGCCCCCCACCTAGCAGCAAAACATTTCAGTGGCCCTCCTCTTAATGGTGGAGAGAAAATGTCTGTTTTAAAGTTAATTCCCTGCAATTATACACATTTTGTAATGACTTATGCCATGCTATTATGATATCTAATCAAATCAATGGTGGCCCCCTTGGGCCCTGGCTCCATTGATCAAACTCACAGGCCTCTCAGACACATCCGTGGCTGTCAGCCCTAACCAGTCAGGAGAGAAGAGAAGGAAAGGTAGTGGTACCACTCAAAGGAATAGCCCCTCTCCTCCACTCTGGAGTTGCCAACTACAGTACGGGGAAGGGAGACATTGAAAGGTAAATGCATACAGACAGCACCAGAGGAAGACTGGAGTATATAAATAAAACATTACAAAATGGAGTACTGTAGTAGCAACAGCAATGCTGTTTGCCGTTAAAAAAAGAATTCTCCCCTTTCTACTCAACCTCCCTCTGACCTCATTGTGGATCATCTGTCACAGGTATATCTGCAGTGTATCACAAATAAGACACCAAATCCAGTATAAAATGTCACTGCACTGAGGCTTTCAAACTGCATTGTCCCGACGATGTGCCTCTGCCACCAGCAGGTTATGATGAAAGAGAGCGCGAGAGAGGGAAGAAATCAGTCCGTGGTATGGAGGGATGAGGGAAGAAAATCCCCAGGGGGGATAAGGCTGGGGCCGAGGCTGTATGTGCATAGCTGTCGGAGAGAGAAAGAGAGAGACCTGAAGCTGCGGGGATATTACAGGCTTCTCCTCTAGCCTGCTTGTCTCTGGGGAGAAGACAAAAGGAGAGACAGAGAGACAGCAACAGAGGAAACACAGAGGAAAGCTAGAGATATGAGCTTCGCTGCCTCTACATCTTCTGTGAGGCAGCCAGGACTGAGAGAGCGGTCTGATGTGTAGGCTGTGTCCCAAATGGCACGCTATGCCCTATGTAATATGAAAAAGGCAGTTAACCCACTGTTCCTAGGCCGTCATTGTAAATAAGAATTTGTTCTTAACTGACTTGCCTAGTTAAATAAAGGTAAAATAAAACACAAAAAATCACTCATTTTGACCAGAGCCTATGGGAATAGAGTGCTTAAGATTAATAGATATTCCAAAGTAAATTCACAAAAGGGAATTGTCCTTCAAAACATGAAGACAAATGAAAAGTTTTTGATGATATATCAACTGATTATAGCGTTAGGATACCATTACAGGCTGACAAGGAAAGCAACTGGAGAATCATCCATCAAGGATTTACTCCAAATGGAAAAGAGTTAGGAAATAATGAGCAGAGTTAGTTTACACAGATTGTCTATGAAGTCTAACAAATATTTATAGGCCTATTTAAAATATGTGTTCCTCCTGGTTATTGCCTTGATATTCAGCACATCAGCATGAAGGACAATCAATGCGGAAAGCAGTTCAGGGTCAAAATATAGGAGTTCTTTGCAGCGTGAGAGAATGAAACCACATGATACACAGACACTAGAGGAAAAGAGCCAACATAACAGTACTGAGTACTCAAACAACACTTGTCATCCTCAACAGCAATAATAGACGTATAGATGCATGCACGGACATTTGAATTGCATCAAAGACTAAATTGACGGTGTTTCATTTAATGTCACACATCCTGCAGCAAACTCTGGTAATTGGTGTTTCTTTAAGAAGAAAATTAAAAAAAATCTTTAGGGGTTCACAGCGAAGCGAAGCTGTGAACGCCTATTGTTATCGTCTGAATGATTCTTTTTTAATTTTTTTCTTGACATGGTCAAATAAGTCAAGAATAGAATGGTAACTTTTTGTCAGGTACAGAACAAGAAGGCCCGCACACTGTTAAAGCTCCCAATTCACCGCTTTATTGACAATGTTTCGATCCGAAACGCATCTTCATCAGGTCAAACACACTGAGTGTAACTTTTTGTCTAATTTGGCACACAGAAACTACAGGCCATGAGTAACGTAGTCAAAAACAATGGCACCGATTGCCCTAAAGGGAGCACTGTTATAATCAGTATCACTTAAACCATCATATCTGTCGCCCCATTTGACCTAGAGACATGAAACATTGTATGTAGGTGTCTTTCCTCATGCTGAACAAATGTGCCTCAAGGACCCATAAGGTCAGTCAAGATAGATTGTCCTCCATCTTGGACCTTTGAATACACATTTGGTATGTAGGCACATCGTTTGTAAATGCACTCCACATTGGTCTATTAACTTGAAACGTTTTAGGATACTCAAAGACATTACCATGATGAACCATGTTAAGTGTGGAATCGATATGTTAACAAATAAGGAAATTATTGAGCTGTTTGGGCATCAGTGCCTACGTCCCAAATGGCACCCTATTTCCCACAGTGTTCCCACAGTGGACCCCTCTTCATTTAATCCATTGTGTTATTCAGGCTATGACAGAAACAAGTGGCTCTCAGGGACTATGAGTCTGGTGTGCTTATCAGTGTGTCTGCACACGTGTGTGTTTTTTGTTTCTGTGGGAGTGAGTGTGGGCGTGCGCTCTCGGTTGCCTGAGTGGGCTTGGGGTAACAGTTGCCACACAGACACGCAGGCACACACACATACGCACACGCACACATGCACGGGTGCAAGCATGCAGCACTTGTTTACCATCTGTCTATGTGGTAGTTAACAGACACACAGCAACATGGCATCCTAATAATGTGCCGTGGGCAGTCTCACACATCTAAACCTAGTCGGGAGAGGAAGAGGCTACAATTCCCACATTAGTGCCTTGAAATGGTTCATAAGTGACTTAAATTAAGCTTTTATGCTGTCCATTTATTGTCATCCAGTCCATAAATCCATGTGTCATTAAAAAGCCTTTCACTGTGCAATTATTGAGTTGACTCCAATTATTGAGTTGAGCTTTTTACTGCAGTGGGTTGAATCAGGGTCACACAGTGTTTCTTGGTAGGCTTAAATAAATCTACTTTGAAACAAAAGTATACACCTTACACACATGATAATGGACTTAAAAAAATAAAAATTGGAAAAATATTAATAACGGCCACTAGAGGGCGATTTGGTCATTTGACTGCAGGAAAATGCTACACTTTAGGGTGCGTGACAACCAAAGGGAGAGTGTGTGGTGACTGCGAGAGAAAGAGAGAGAGAGCAAGTGTACTGCAAACAGTACTGCTTCAGTCCCTCTCCTCGCCCCAACCTGGGCTTGAACCAGGGACCTTCTGCACACATCAACAACTGACACCCTCGAAGCATCGTTACCTATCGCTCCACAAAAGCTGAGGCCCTTGCAGAGCAAGGGAAACATCGAGTGACGTCACCGATTGCAACGCTATTAGCGCGCACCCCGCTAACTAGCTAGCCATTTCACACTAGTTACACAAGCAAGGTACTGAGAGAGAGAGTCACAGTCAGCCCACTGACACCCCTATCAGATCACAGCAAAATCACAGTCTACCTGAACAGAGCAATACTCAATCATGAGGCATGAAAGCCAAAGGAACTGAGTAATATTAATAAATGCTATAGATGGAAGGAATGTAGTGTGGAAACCTACCAAAAAACAATTAGACAGCAACAAATTCAATCCCTTCTAGACAACTTCCTGGACAAAACATTCCACTGTAATAGTGAAGGTGTACATTTGGCAGTAGAAAATGTTAACAGTATATTTGACCTCTCAGCTTCCCTATCTAATCTAAACATTTCAAACAGAAAACTGAAGAAAATAAACAACAATGACAAATGGTTTGATGAAGAATGCAAAAACCTAAGAAAGAAATTGAGAAACCTGTCCAACCAAAAACATAGAGACGCAGAAAACCTTCACAATGGTGAATCACTAAAACAATACAGAAATACATGACGGAAAAAGAAGGAACAGCACGTCAGAAATCAGCTCAATGTAATTGAAGAATCCATAGACTCTAACCATTTCTGGGAAAATTGGAAAACACTAAACAAACAACAACACAAAGAATCATCTATCCAAAATGGAGATGTACGGGTAAACCACTTCTCCAATCTTTTTGACTCTATAACAAAGAACAAACAGCAAAAACATATACATGATCAAATACAAATCTTAGAATCAACTGTTAAAGACTACCAGAACCCACTCGATTCTCCAATTACCTTGAATGAACTAAGGGACAAAATAAAAACCCAAAAGGGCCTGTGGTGTTGATGGTATCGTCAATGAAATGCTAAAATATACAGACAACAAATTCAAATTGGCTATACTAAAACTCTTTAACGTCATCCTTAGCTCTGGCATCTTCCCCAATATTTGGAACCAAGGACTGATCACCCCAATCCACAAAGTGGAGACAAATTTGACCCCAATAACTACCGTGGGATATGCGTCAACAGCAACCTTGGGACAATCCTCTGCATTATCATTAACAGCAGACTCGTACGTTTCCTCAGTGAAAACAATGTACTGAGCAAATGTCAAATGATCTTTTTACCAAATTATCGTTCGACAGACCACATATTCACCTGCACACCCTAATTGACAAACAAACAAACCAAAACAAAGGCAAAGTCTTCTCATGCTTTGTTGATTTCAAAAAAGGCTTTGACTCAATGTGGCATGAGGGTCTGCTATACAAATTGATGGAAAGTGGTTTTGGGGGAAAAACATCCAACATTATAAAATGTATGTACAAAAACAACAGGTGTGCGGTTAAAATAGGAAAAAAACACATCACATTTCTTCCCACAGGGCCGAGGGGTGAGACAAGGATGCAGCTTAAGCCCCACCCTCTTTAACATATATATCAACAAATTGGCGAGGGCACTAGACACATCTGCAGCATCCAGCCTCACCCTACTAGAATCTTAAGTCAAATGTCTACTGTTTGCTGATGATCTGGTTCTTCTGTCACCAACCAAGGAGGGCCTATAGCAGCACCTAGATCTTCTGCACAGATTCTGCCAGACCTGAACCCTGACAATAAATCTTAGTAAGACCAAAACAATGGTGTTCCAAAAAAGGTCCAGTCGCCAGGACCACAAATACAAATTCCATCTAGTCACCGTTGCCCTAGAGCACACAAAAAACAATACATACCTTGGCCTAAACATCAGCGCCACAGGTAACTTCCACAAAGCTGTGAACGATCTGAGAGACAAGGCAAGAAGGGCATTCTATGCCATCAAAAGGAGCATCAAATTCGACATACCAATTAGGATCTGGCTAAAAATACTTGAATCAGTTATAGAACCCATTGCCCTTTATGATTGTGAGGTCTGGGGTCAGCTCACCAACCAAGAATTGACAAAATGGGACAAACACCAAATTGAGACTCTGCATGCAGAATTCTGCAAAAATATCCTCTGTGTACAACGTAAAACACCAAATAAGCAGAGTAGAATTAGGCCGATACCCACTAATTATCAAAATCCAGAAAAGAGCTGTTAAATTCTAAACCACCTAAAAAGAAGCGATTCCCAAACCTTCCATAACAAAGCCATCACCTACAGAGAGATGAACCTGGAGAAGAGTCCCCTAAGCAAGCTGGTCCTGGGTCTCAGTTCACAAGCACAAACAGACCCCACAGAGCCACAGGACAGCAACAGAATTAGACCCAACCAAATCATGAGAAAACAAAAACATAATTACTTGACACATTGGAAATAATTCACAAAAAAACAGAGCAAACTAGAATGCTATTTGGCCCTAAACAGAGAGTACACAGTGGCAGAATACCTGACCACTGTGACTGACCCAAACTTAAGGAAAGCTTTGACTATGTACAGACCCAGTGAGCATAGCCTTGCTATTGAGAAATGCCGCCTTAGCCGGTCTTCTCTTGAGAGCCAGGTCTGCCTAAGTGCACACTGCCCACAAAATGAGGTGGAAACTGAGCTGCACTTCCTAACCTCCTGCCAAATGTATGACCATATTAGAGACACATTTTTCCCTCAGATTACACAGATCCACAAAGAATTTGAAAACAAACCCGATTTTGATAAACTCCCATATCTATTGGGTGAAATACCACAGTGCGCCATCACAGCAGCAAGATGTGTGACCTGTTGGCACTAGAAAAGGGCAACCAGTGAAGAACAAACACCATTGTAAATACAACCCATATTTATGTTTATTTATTTTCCCCTTTGTACTTTAACCATTTGCACATCAATACCATACTGTATATATACATAATACGACATGAATGTCTTTGTAATGTAATGTCTTTATTCTGTTGGAACTTCTGTGAGTGTAATGTTTACTGTTCATTTTTATTGTTTATTTCACTTTTGTATATTATCTACTTCACTTGCTTTGGAAATGTTAACGTATGTTTCCATGCCAATAAAGCTCCTTGGTTTGAATTGATTTGAATTGAGAGAGCGAGAGAGAGAGGACAAGAGCGAGAGAGAGCAAGCAAGGGACTGAGAGAGAGAGAGAGACAAAGGATAAGAAGCGCGTAAGACAGGAATGCAGGGAGAACATCTTGGTGACAAGTGGTAAACAGGAGAATGGCTAACAAGCTCCAGATTACAATCATAGAATCTACACTGAATCTCCTTTAAGGCTGCCTGTAAACCCCGGCCTATCCTCCGTTTTTCTTCAGCCTCTCTAACATACACTCTCCTAAGTGCAGTTGAGACCATCATCAAGTCAACCATCTCAGACCTCTCTCTCTCTATGTGTGTGGGTGTGTTGGAGGGGGGCAGGAGGATACTTGTAACCATTTCAGGTGTTGGGAACAGTGTGATCTGAGCTTTTACAACGAGCTTATTAGCCATAATTATAATAATGTTACTCTAGGTATTATTCTGTTATGGTTTAGGTTGCAGTGACTGGGGGTTTAATAAGACATGTGAGTTGTACTAGTACGTGATCGGTCTAAGTTGCTTTCCTGTTGTGTACATCAAGAGAAGTAGAACAGGATGCCTCTCTGGGTCAGCAGTTGGAACCTATGTCTGAGCTGAACCGTTTGAGGTGTCAACCGTTCGAGACAGTTCCAACCTTCCAGCTGTGCCACGACAAAGACAACAAAGAGGAGCAGACCTAGTTCTGCCCAGCAACAGACACTGACTGTGTTTAGTTGAGACAAACTCCACCTAGTTCGAATGGTATATGCTTGTGTGACTTGTATGCTATGCTATACTATTCAGCATCCAGTTGGATGAATAAATCTGGTTTGAGCATTCATCTGCGTCCTTCTGGGTCTGTACCTGAGAGCCTAACACAGGGAAGTGAAGGGGGTGGAGTGGGCTGGATTAATTTTACATTTACATTTTAAAGTCACCATTATTAGTCAGTTGTACAACCGAATGCCTTCAACCGAAATGTGTCTTCCGCATTTAACCCAACCCCTCTGAATCAGAGAGGTGCGGGGGGCTGCCTTAATCGACTTCCACATCTTCGGCGCCCGGGGAACAGTGGGTTAACTGCCTTGTTCAGGGGCAGAACGACAGATTTTTTTTTTCCTTGTCAGCTCGAGGATTCGAACTTGCAACCCTCCGGTTACAAGTCCAACGCTCTAACCACTAGGCTACCTGCCGCCCCTTTTAATAATTTTAATAATTTAGCAGACGTTCTTATCCAGAGAAATGTACAGTTAGGGCATTCATCTTAAGATAGCTAGGTGGGACAACCACATATCATAGTCATAGTAAGTACATTCTTCCTCAATAAAGTAGCTATCAGCAAGGTCAGAGCTAGAAGGGAGGAAGGGACAGGGACGTTAAGTGCGAGTGTTAATTGGTGAAAGGCTTTTTTTTAAATGAATGGTTATGAGTCTGACCTTGGGTAAGGGTGGTCAGAAAGATGTGGGTGTTGTGGGGAGGAGGGGGTGTGGGAGTAGGGGTGTAGGGTCCAGCTGTTTGACCTGAGGGTCGACTGCATCATACCTTCTGGTTATTCCTCACCAGTCCTGTCCTTATGGCCCTCTCACTCTCCCCTCCCTCCCTCCCTCCCTCCCTCCCTCCCTCCCTCCCTCCCTCCCTCCCTCCCTCCCTCCCTCCCTCTCTCTCTCTTCTTTATTGTCCTCTTTTACAAGGCTGGACCTGTTTTCCTTAACACAGCTGTGTAGTCCTGACCGGAATCCACATCCCTCTATCTCTCGTTCCCCTCTCTCATTCATAGAGAATGCAGGGATTTTCCAATACTACTGGATACACCTGACTATTGGGAAGAGGGAACCACCAGGTGTAAACAAAACAAAACGGAACTCAAAACAAAACGGAACTCCCGAAATCTTGAGGGATTGAGGGAATAAGCAGGAAATCAAGAATCCTCCAACCAAGTTACCAGAATTTTGCAAACCTAGCAGCGAGACCACCAACTCAATCTCAAGTAGACAATAGTGTGTTTCCATAACTTGCATACATATTGCACTCTAAACAACTATGAATCTTGTTTACTGTATCGTATATCGATTTTTTTCCCCCCCAAGACCTTAACTCATAGATCATTATGACATATGAACTTCATGGGTAATCCCATCTAATAACCTGTGACCAGGAAAAAGCAATCAGAAATCCAATGTCCAAGGTAGATGTGTCACTGCAGAGAGAAAGAGGTCTGTGACAGACAGGGTCATATTATCACCGTCAATCACCCTGCAATCCGTTTTAGCGCTGGCACCTAGCGGGACAGCCGCGGTGTCAGGTGACCCTCATATCAGGCTTCATGTGTCGCCTGTCATGTCTAGGCAGGGGCTTGTCACTGTGAATCTGCCACAGGACACAAACACAAGCACAAACAAACGTACCCACACACACCATGGGTCTGGAGAGATGAGATGGTAAGGGGGGCTGTGTCATTGTGCCTGTTTCCTCATCCTCGCCCCCCATCGGCTCCAGTGATTTAGTACCCTGTGGTACATTACAGTAAAATACAGCTATTCTTCGGCTCTAAAACCACCAGATCTGACCACAGAATAGGAATAGACAGGCTGTAACAGATGGAATGGCTGACCCTTAGCCTGCTAGCCTGCTATCCACTTCCAGCCATCACATGTTGCTTTTTCGGCTGCATAGACAGAAGCTGGATCCCAAATGGCACCCAATTGCCAATATAGTGCACTACTTTTGACCAGAACCCATAATGCTCTGGTCATAAGTAGTGCACTATAGACTGCCATTTGGGATGCAGAAAACAATCATCCGAACTGCAATGAAATTACCTCAAAGTGTCTTGTGCCAAAAACAATAATATTATTTTGACCTTATAAGCTTTTATGCGTTTTAATGCCCCACTTCAAATGCAGAACACTGTATTCAACATGAGTTTATGTCTCTTTGAAAAAAGCAAGAACGTGAAAATGCAAGATGAGGGTATTCCAGGTTACCTCACAGAGAAAGCAGCAACATAAACTGAAATCTCTGGGATTAAATCATCAAAACAAATGCAAACATATGCCAAGTAAATGCTCCATGGCTGCATCCCAAATTGACTTTTGATCAAAAGTAGTGTACTTTATAGGAAATAAGGTGCCATTTGGGATGGAGATGACCATTTATGGGTTTGACTGACCCTAAACCCTAAACCATATGCTCTGTGGTTACAGCAGGCACTAACACTGGGTGGAAAAACAATAATCTACATTCTAGACCTCATGTTCACACTTGGCATGGTCCATCTCCAAACATACAACCATGAGTGAAAAACAACATGAGTGAAAAAGTGATTTACTGTAAACCCCATAAAGGACCTGAATCCCAGATTGCCCATTAATAGTTAGATTGTTTTCCATCATACCTGCAATGATTTCCTACATTAGCCCTCCAACTACCTCATCCCCATACTGTTATTTTTTGTTGTTGTTGCTCCTTTGCACCCCAGTATCTCTACTTGCACATTCATCTTCTGCACATCTATCACTCCAATGTTTAATTGCTAAATTGTAATTATTTCACCCCTATGGCCTATTTATTGCCTTACCTCCCGTATCTTACCTCATTTACATGCACTGTATATAGACTTTTCTATTGTGTTATTGACTGTATGTTTGTTTATTCCATGTGTAACTCTGTGTTGTTGTTTGTGTCGCACTGCTTTGCTTTATCTTGGCCAGGTTCTTTACCTGGTTAAATAAGGGTGAAATAAATCAAAATCTATAAAAAATGAATGTTTGTGTCTGAAATCCTATGGATGATCAGTATTACATGTCTATATTGGTTAACTATTTAAGAGTTTGAAGGTGGAGCCCCAGGGAGTAATGTGTTTGTCTACTGGTCAGTGGAGTATTTGACCAATGCCTTGTGTCTATCCTGTAATGTGTTGGTTCTTCGTGTAGCTAGGAGATGAATGTGCCCTGGGGGCTGTGGTGTCTGGGAGCTGGATTGGGGTCTTTTATTTCCTAGGGAGAGTGGTCAAAGAGCATATTGGGGACATGCACACTCTCTCTACATTAAAGCCAATGACAAATGCTTTTGTCCTACACAGAATACAGACACCAGGGGCGGAATGGTACCAGAAATAGGCCTTGGCATTTCTAACACACTGGCCCATTTTTCCCCTCAAGGCCTCCATTATTATCCAAATAATGATCATTTTGTGCAAACCCCTAAATTAAGACAAACCCACTGGGCTAAAGACGGACCAGCCCATCTGGCATTTTCCCGAACTGCCCTATGGCTAGTCCGTTTCTGCCAGACACTGAGGGAGCAGGAGAGCAGTGTTTTGCTGCACGTTAATCTGCAGAACACTTGCAAAGTCACGCACTGCACTGTGTCCAACACAGTGAATAATATCCCATAAAAACCACATAGCTAGCTTAGGTGACACAGCCACACACTATGACACCTGCATGCTCTAAATACTGATCCATTGTCCTCTAGGGCTGACTGGCTGAACATTGGGGATTTAGTCCTTGGTTAACTCAAGGTCTGGGTTGCTTCCCAAATGGCACCCTACTCCATTTATAGTGCATTACTTTTGACCAGGGCCCATAGGGAACAGGGTGCCATTTGGGACGCACACCTGGCTTTCTTACTCTTCGGCCATCTGGAATGCTAAATAGAGCGTTGTGATATGATGATGTGAGAAAGTTCCGTCCAACAACTCATCAGTGATGGTATCGATTTCTGTCTGCCTCCAAAAACTTGTGGGTGTGATATTGGTGGCAGTGCAGTGGTGATTTCATGTTGTTCATGTTTAGTGTGGCTATTGATTGGTATACTCTTTCTTCCAGAACTTGATGTTATCAGCCAGGTATTGATTTCTGGGCTCTTCATCATGGCTGGAAGCCACTGTGAGTCAGTCGGAAGGTGAAGGACAGACCAGTAAAGTTGTGTCAACTGCACTCATAACAGTACAGGAAGAGTGGAGCACCAGTGACAGGCACAGACACGCACATGCACACACACGTCGTCGTCCCCTCTCTCCACAGACTAACCTGTTACAAGCCTAGCTAACATCAGACGCACGGGACAACGAATGACTCCTCCAACATCCATCCAGCTCATTAAGAACACATCCCCAGCCATCTATCCATCCACTGTGAATGTGACTGTGACACCATGGCTCTCTTATTTAGGGTCATACAGATGGAATCAGTAGTGTCACAAGGTCAAATCATTGAGGGCCCGTCCCAAATGGCACCCTATTCCCTACAAAGTGGTCCAAATTTGCGCACCATATAGAGAATATGGTGCCATTTGGGACACAGACGAGGACTCAGATCGGAGAACACATTGGGAGATAGCGTCCCTATCACAGTGGTTTCTCTTCGATGAGTCTCTTTTCTCTCTTTCTTTCTCTCTCTCTCCTTTCTCATCTCTTTCTCTCACCATCTGTCTTCTCCCTCTCATCTTTATCCATCTCTCTCTGCCATCCTTGGCAGGTGGGGTTGTCTTAGTGTAGAGTGACTGCTCAATATTCTCTGTCGCGCTCTCTCTTTCTCATAAGCAAATACACACACAAATGCACATTTGCACACACACACAGAGACAAATGCACACAAATGTGACTTGTTTCAGGAAACTAGGTGTATGTCTCAAGTCACTACTTCACAGGAGAGGCATTTGAATGTAAACATTTATTTTTGATCAAAATCTTTTTTTTTTGCAGAAATGCCTTCTGGAACATGTGAACTTTCATGTGCCTTAATAACAAACTTATATTCCATCCAAAAATACAAATAAATTACGAGCCTGGTTAGTTTAGCCATGGAAAAAAACAGGAACCTTCCCGCTAGCCATGATTACCTGAGATAATGGATGGGCTGGCCATGCCGGGAGATGAGTTTGGATTGGTCTGTCATGTAGCATGCTTCTGTCTATAACATGAGCTGCTCAGTAAGTATGTGTTGATGGTCCTTTCTATCGCACCGTTTTTGAAAGATATAATGTCAGCCATCGAGAACTGCAAAGGTTTTGCCACGTTTCTCAACAACATTGATGTCCTGAATTTAGCAGGCGCTATCGACAGATCAGTTGGAAAAGGTGATGGGCTACTTTCTACACAGGCCACAGTCAGTGTGAACCCGAGTGATTTGACACCATGCTGGCCAAACAAGATGTAGTTACAAACAAAACAGAGTTAACTACTTAGGGAGTGGTGGGACACTACCCGGTGAAATGCAAGGCGCCAAATTCAAAATCCGTGAACGCACATCCTCTTCTGTTTACATCTGGTGACCACTTCCCAATTCTTCTTCTATTACCATCCAGAGCAACTAAACATAATCAAAACACTGTCTAGAGACTGTTGACATCCAGTGGAAGCAATAGGTACTGAAATCTTACTCCCTTATATGGTCATTTTCAATAGGGAGGGGTTCAAAATGAGGCAATGTGTCAAATACACTTTTTCCAGGACAGAAATTCCTCTGATTTTCGCCTGCTATATCCGTTCTGTTATAATCACAGACAATATTTTATCACTCTTAGAAGCTTCAGAGTGTTTCCTATCCAATAGTACTAATTATGTGCATATCTTATTTTCTGGGTCTGAGTGGGAGGAATTTTACTTTGGGCACGCCAGACTCTCCAAAACCGTCACTTCAGGAACCGCTCCCTAAGAAGTTAAATGGTTCAAGTATGCCGTGAAGCGTTCGTCCATGTATATGGGTAGGAGTCTAGCTACATTTTCAGATTGTATACGTTTCTAATCGTATCAGAAAGTCATTTTCATTGCAAGTTAAAGCGCCCTGTTCTCTAGCTAGCGAACGTTAGCTTGCTGGCTCGCTGGTTAATGTTACGTGTATGATCTGTGTAGTAATATTATTTGAATCAGAAATCCATTTTGTTGTACAACTATCAGTCTTGAAATCTTTGGTTGTTTTCTAAACTTCTCACTCATAAGACCGAATCGATGCAGTCGGTCACAAATGTGCACACAGAAATGCATGCACATACTCGCACACCCACACACACACAGTCAGTCAATGCCATTCGAGTGAGGGCGGCTGACCTCTGTGTGTTCATCCATTCAGTTTGTCGAATCATAATTACTAACAGATATAATGTGCAGACAATAAACCAGTCTTTACCTCTGTATTTCTCTCCAGGCTCTAGTTCGGGCTCATCTGCCAAACAACTCATTGAGCAAAATCACTTCTCCGCATACAGATATTTTTTGGGGTACAGAAAAAGGGAAATAGCTTCCACAGTGGGTATTTTGTTGTCAACATCAAATAGAATCGCTCATTTGCTTAGAAAGCAAACACGTTTATATGCAAAACACTTCACTGACCTGGGAAAGGCAAAAAAGAATGCCAAATAATGAATTGCTGTTCTTTCTCCTCTTCTCACCTTGTCAGTTTGTCGATTTTGTTTCAGTCAACATCAACAAAAAAGACATGTAGAACATACGTCAAGGAGCAGACAGCTCTTTGGATCAAATGCTTGACATTTGACCACCGCCTCCGATAGGCTTATTGGCAGATCTCCAAAGATCGGGCCAAAAAAACTAAACAAAGAAGAAAGTGATAGACTGACAGATCTCGGATTAAATCCCCCCACTAGCTTTTATTTATTGCATGTTTTATAAAGTAGCTGAGATGGAGTTTGGTTGGCAGCTCACAACTCCAGAGCCATGATAATGCACATTGCTTTGGCACCTTGGCTACTTTACCCGTCTGTGCTATCAGAAGGGAGAGAAGAGGGAGAGAGAGAGTTAGGCTGACACTTCATCAATATCTGGATCCTCTCTCCCAGACACCCATAACCCTCTAGGCTCAGCAGGAAGTGGATGATTTGAGAGACGAGTCATCCCCTGTCCCCATAGGGACCAATAACAGGAAACAGCCAGGTCAGCTCATCTGATGGTTGACATTTAGGGCTGACTTACCTAGAGGGACAGATCAGAGGATGCTGGTGAGGACAAGGGAGGGAGGATGGCTAATAATAATGGCTGGAATGGATTTAAGATGGAATGGAACGCTATCAAAAACAAGGAAACCAGGTCTGATGTTTTCGATGGCGTTCCATTTCAGCCATTACAATGAGCCCGTCCTCTGATATCTCCACCCACCAGCAACCACTTAGATGCTTCCTTCCCCTCATCGCCCACAGATCAGTCAGTTCTGATGGTTGAGTGACGTCACGTCTGCAACCTTTTGTGATCCCTTCATTGGAGGAGGGTGCATCAATTACTGGTGTGCAATGGCATGAATAATGAATTCCTAATTAATCTGCCAGGAGGAATTTACTCTCCGTCACAATTAGCGTAATCAGGGGTCCGGTAGATAAAAGAGAGTTAATGAGAGTCAATTAGGAGTTTTGTTGGCTCACCACCACCTGAGAACACACTTCAAAACAACTTGAAATAGACACAAGACCAGAGGGACATTACAACAACAGAACTGACACAAAGTGTGTTTGCCAAATGGCACCTGATTGCCGACATTGTGCACTATAGGGCTCGGGTCAAAACTAGTGCACTTTTTGAGATGAAGACATAATGAATGTACTCAGAATGTGCAGAATGCACCAACATTCTATGCATATGAAGGCCTAGCACTCCTATGACATTCTCATGCTTTATAGTGCTTAGAAAATACACTGCACTTGATCAGCTCTCTTCTAATATGTGACCTGTTTCAAGAAGCTAGACGTATGTCGCACGTCACTACTAATCAGGAGAGGCATTTGAACATATTTTTATCAAAATGCAGTTTTTGGCAGAGCTGCCTTCTGGAACATGTGCCTTAATAACAAGCTTGTATGCTATCTGTAAATACAAATAAAATTGTTAAAATTACAAGCCTAGTTCGTTTAGACACGGAAAAAGACTAGCCATGATTGGCTGAGAATGGACTGGACATGCCAAGAGATGAGTTCGGATTGGTCTGCCATGTAGAATGCTTCTGTCTGTAACATGAGCTGCTCAGTATGTGTAGATAATCCTTGCTACCGTGGCTTTTTTAAAAGATTGAGTAGCCATGGAGAACTGCAAAAGTGTTGCTACTGCTCTCAACAACATTGCTGCCCTTAATTTAGCAGGCGCTATCAACAAAGGTCAGTGGGAAAAGGTTGTGAGGGACTACTCTCTAGAGGACGATCGTGCCATGCTTACTCTGAAAAAGGTCCCCAAAGCACACACATCCCTGGGTCGCTCCTCTTTTCAGTTTGCTGCAGCTAGCGACTGGAACGAGCTGCAACAAACACTCAAACTGGACAGTTGTGGTTGCTTTGTGTGATGTATTGTTGTCTCTACCTTCTTGCCCTTTGTGCTGTTGTCTGTGCCCAATAATGTTTGTACCATGTTTTGTTGCTACCATGCTGTGTTGACATGTGTTGGTGCCTTGCTATGTTGTTGTCTTAGGTCTCTCTTTATGTAGTGTTGTGTTGTCTCTCTTGTTGTGTGTTTTGTCCAATATTTATATTGTATACATTTTTTTATTTTTAATCCCAGGCCCCCGTCCCCGCAGGAGGCCTTTTGCCTTTTTGGTAGGCCGTCATTGTAAATAATAATTTGTTCTCAAATGACTTGCCTAGCTAAATAAAGGTTAAATAAAATAAAATAAATAAAAATGACTTGTGATTTGAATGAAAATTATTTAATTAACAACAGGGAAAGGTGACTGTAAGATGCGCTCATAATTTGAAATAGGCTACCTGTCATATTAAACAGCATATAAAGACTCAAAATAGGTCAGGAGACACACAGGGAACCTAAGAAGGAACAAAAATGAATTATTTAGGCTATATTATTTCAATTATTTTCGAGGCTGTAGACTAAAAATGAATAAATTGTGAAGCATTTGCGAGTGCGACACATTAGCCTGGCAGGAACATTAAGCGCTCAGCATTTAAACAACATTTTGTTGTATTAAATCATTATAGTCTATAAATTACACATATAGGCTGTGACTTACTTAGGATTAAATACAAATTAAACGAGAAACGCCTTATTAGGCTCAATCTACAGTGCCTTTGAATTCATTTTTAGAAACATGAGTTTGGCCAGAGTCTGTGGCTTCAGGCTCATGCGATGGTGCCTGGAGAGCAGGCCAGCAGCGGAGAATACCCTCTCAGTGCTTGAAGAGCCACTGGGGATGCTAAACACCCTTCGGGCCAACAGCTGGTTGAGAGAATGCCAAGATTGTGCAAAGCTGTCATCAAGGCAAAGGGTGGCTACTTTGAAGAATCTCAAATATAAAATATATTTTGATTTGTTTAACACTTTTTTGGTTACTACGTGATTCCATGTGTTATTTCATAGCTTTGATGTCTTCACTATTATTCTACAATGTAGAAAATAGTAAAAAATAAAGATAAAACCCTGGAATGAGTAGGTGTGTCCAAACTTTTGACTGGTACTGTATGTTTCCAATTTTGTCAGAAAGTAGTTTTCATTGTAAGTTAAAGCGTACTATTAGCAGCTATCTTACGTTAGCTGGCTGGCTTGCTAGCTAACGTTATGTGTATGATCTGTGTAGTAATATTATTAGTGTCTCAGAAATCCATTTTCATTGCTTGTTGTAGCCTAATGTTAGCTATGTATCTAACATTGAACCTAGTTGGTTATCTTCGGCTACCTGCAGACTCATAATACAGCGTTGCATTCATGGTGACTAGCTATGACAATCGGTTTTTGTTGGGATTATGGTTCATTGTTTCACTAGCTTGTCTAAACAAAAGACTCCAATTTGCCAGATGATTACATGACCCATCAAGTTAGCCAGGTGTGTCTGGGGATGATTACAGCCATCTATTGTCTTTCATGAACATGTGAACTACACTACCTTACTCACTCTGTTTAGCACATGGCCTCACATGTCAACCCTTAAAGAGATGGGTGGGGCTAAAGCTTAAGAGGGTGTGAACGATGCTGAATGGGTGTAGACAAAGAAGAGCTCTCCAGTAGGTGTACCAAAATATTCAAGGGTCATTTCTCAAAACTGGGGTTACAAGTTTATCAACTTTCAAAGCAGAATTACGTTCCCATGGTTCCTCAACTACAGTGTTTGATATAGCATCTTTACTTTTATCCAATGTAAAAAACAATATTTCAAATTTTGCAACATAAGAATATAAATTGGTGGTCGGTTACATATTCAGCAGTACATGCCCAAGGCTGACAACATCAATTACCTTAGGCAAATATAGCCACTAGCTACGAGGAAAAACAACCAAGGTTTTCACAACCAACATTTCTCACACAGACCAGCCAATTTATTATGAAATGTCTCTGCACTGAGTGCACTCCGTCACAAACGATGGCTCAAGATCTAGATGGTTGTTGGTTTGTTTGTCTTAGACTGTACAAAGGGTATATGCCAATTAGGACCCTATTCCCCATATAGTGCACTACGTTGGACCAAGGCACTAAAGTCGTGCACTATATAGGGAATTGCCAACTGGAACGAAGGTTCTATAAAGAGAACACAATTCCAGCGGATTAACACAGGCCTCACTGAGAGTCCTCAGTTACCTGGGCAGAGCACGCACACACACGAACTTTCTATGGACACACACTGGACTTTACCCACACACTCAAACATACTTACACTGACACCCCAACACACACATACACACCCCAACACACACAGACACTTTTTTTGTACTAACTCTCCTGCACTGACTCTATGCTCACACACTGGACTCTACCGACACACCAGAGTTTCTGTTAGACAGTAAATGCCGGCTTTTGAACAACAACAAAAAATCAAGAGTTGATAAATACAATTGTTGCCGGCCAAATTCTCCGGGAGGAAGCACTTATTCATTGGTGGAAAACCAGTCTATGTGTTCCAACTTAATAGGCAACTATACTTCATATGCCTATAAATGCTCAAGCTGCTTGGAAATTTGTGTCATGTGTGTGTGTGTGTTTCTATTTTTACTCTCGCAAATGACGTGAGGTCCTCGTAAGGGACTTCAGCTAAGTGTACCCTGAATGGACAAAATTGCCGAAGATTGTGTCTTGTGTAAGATTGTGTAGATTGAGTATCGCTTTTTCCAGTGTGACCGCCGAGAGGGAAGGCCTCAAGATCGCGCCTTCCTGAGGACAAAGTAAAAAAAGCTGATGCGCATCGCAAGCTGCTCCATGGAGTTGGACAGTTTTGACTTCCCAACAGCAGCGGTTCACTTTGAGCAGGCGAAGGTCCGCCGCAAACGCAAGTAAATTAGAGGCAAATGATTGTGTTTTTCAGGCCTTGTCCTAGCAGTTCTGCTGCCGCCCCTAGGCAAGATTAACATATGCAGCCCCTGTGTCATGTATAGTATAAAGATTTGGAATGGATTGATAGACTAGAGCTGAGTAATGATGTGTATCATGCACAGTTGGGTGCATTTCAGTTGAGCTTATTTAGTAGCATTTGGCAACGGAACATCGTTGTCAACTATTCACAACAGAGAGTTACAATGTTGCAATCACTAGGCAGCCAACTGCCTATAGTAGGAAACAGAGTTGTTATCAATAAGCCCCACACATCACACATGACATGAGGCACAACCCCACGGTAGTTCAAATGACAATACACATACGATTTATGAACACCATCCAGTAGAACTGCAAAAAGAGTGAGATATAATTTCAACTTTGAAAACAAGTGCTTTCATAAATGTATGGCGGGTGACTTGTTTCACAGGAACTTTGTAAAAAATAAGCTTTCTTTCAATGAACCAGCCTTAACGAATTTTGTTTATTTAAATATCGAATTTAATTGTCCAACATCAGTTTTATAATTTATTCATTTTGTGACTGCCAAGACAGTGTCCTCTTTCCACTACAGTGGAGCTGAATCGCAGCGTGAATGGGGAGTGGGGCAGCCGTCCGGCTCATTTAAAAACATATTTAACCTTTATTTAACTAGGCAAGTCAATGGCTAGAAGGGACCCAGCTTTTGTCAAATGATCTTCAAAAGTTAATTTTGTTTAGCATTTTAGCTAGCCCTAACCCTTTTCCTAACCTTAACCTAATTCTCCTAACCTGCTGCGTAATTATCCAAACCTGCTGCGTAATTATCCAAACCTGCTGCGTATATTCTCCTAACCTGATACGAAAAGTCAAATCTGATGTTAATGTTACAAAAGCTGCATCCCTTCTAGCAATGACCGGCCTGCCCTGGTGTTTTTGAAGTTGTCTTTTATTACTGTGTAGGCGACTTGGTCTTTAAGGCTAAATGTTTTTTTATGTATATATATATTCAATTATGATTTATTTTTACTCGTTATTTGTATTCGTTATTCACTATTTATTCCTTGTGTCATTATTTATATATTTTTTATCTTTAACTCTGCATTGTTGTTAAAGGATCCGTAAGTAAGCATTTCACTGTTAGTCTACACATGTTGTTTACAAGCTATGTGACAAATACAATTTGATTTGATTTGAGCTATCGTTACAGTACAAAGCCTGAAAACAAGGATCTGTGACTAGGGCTGGGAATTGCCAGGGACCTCCCAATATAATATTATCAGGATACAATATATATTGCGATTATCACAATTCTATAAAGTATGTATTGCAATTCAATACTGTGATTGTACTGTGATTCGATGTTCCAAACATTATGCTCACCATATGTGTGCTGCAGAGGGACAAGAGAGAGCCATGAGAAAATTTGTTTTGATCAGTCATGGAAATAAAAGTTAATTAAAAAAAACGGCTCCTTATTTAAAAATAGGATGGAGAACAAGCTACAGTGAGGGAAAAAAGTATTTGATCCCCTGCTGATTTTGTACGTTTGCCCACTGACAAAGAAAAGATCAGTAATGGTAGGTTTATTTGAACAGTGAGAGACAGAATAACAACAAAAAAATCCAGAAAAACGCATGTGAAAAATTATATAAATTGATTTGCATTTTAATGAGGGAAATAAGTATTTGAACCCCTCTCAATCAGAAAGATTTCTGGCTCCCAGGTGTCTTAAAGGGAGTGCTCCTAATCTCAGCTTGTTACCTGTATAAAAGACACCTGTCCACAGAAGCAATCAATCAATCAGATTCCAAACTCTCCACCATGGCCAAGACCAAAGAGCTCTCCAAGGATGTCAGGGACAACATTGTAGACCTACACAAGGCTGAAATGGGCTACAAGACCATCGCCAAGCAGCTTGGTGAGAAGGTGACAACAGTTGGTGCGATTATTCGCAAATGGAAGAAGCACAAAAGAACTGTCAATCTCCCTCGTCCTGGGGCTCCATGCAAGATCTCACCTCGTGGAGTTGCAATGATCATGAGAACGGCGAGGAATCAGCCCAGAACTACACGGGAGGATCTTGTCAATGATCTCAAGGCAGCTGGGATCATAGTCACCAAGAAAATAATTGTTAACACCCTACGCCGTGAAGGACTGAAATCCTGCAGCGCCCGCAAGGTCCCCCTGCTCAAGAAAGCACATATACATGCCCGTCTGAAGTTTGCCAATGAACATCTGAATGATTCAGAGGACAACGGGGTGAAAGTGTTGTGGTCAGATGAGACCAATATGGAGCTCTTTGGCATCAACTCAACTCGCCGTGTTTGGAGGAGGAGGAATGCTGCCTATGACCCTAAGAACACCATCCCCACCGTCAAACATTGAGGTGGAAGAATTATGCTTTGGGGGTGTTTTTCTGCTAAGGGGACAGGACAACTTCACCACATCAAAGGGATGATGGACGGGGCCATGTACCGTCAAATCTTGGGTGAGAACCTCCTTCCCTCAGCCAGGGTATTGAAATTGGGTTGTGGATGGGTATTCCAGCATAACAATGACCCAAAACACACGGCCAAGGCAACAAAAGAGTAGCTCAAGAAGAAGCACATTAAGGTCCTGGAGTGGCCTAGCCAGTCTCCAGACCTTAATCCCATAGAAAATCTGTGGAGGGAGCTGAAGGTTCGAGTTGCCAAACGTCAGCCTCGAAAACTTAATGACTTGGAGAAGATCTGCAAAGAAGAGTGGGACAAAATCCCTCCTGAGATGTGTGCTAACCTGGTGGCCAACTACAAGAAACGTCTGACCTCTGTGATTGCCAACAAGGGTTTTGCCACCAAGTACTAAGTCATGTTTTGCAGAGGGGTCAAATACTTATTTCCCTCATTAAAATGCAAATCAATTTATAACAAGTCAGCGTGTTAACAAAGACTTCCAGGGAACATGACAAGGGCAGAAAAACTGCCCCACTTCTCAGTTTCAAGTTCCACCAGTCAGTAAACTCCCAGAGTTGATAGTGGAGTGAGAATCCAATGGAAACACATTCTATGTATTGTGGAGGGAGGGAGGGAGGGAGGGATGAGCTCGCTGCAGACACAGACAGTGCATCCCAAATGGCACCCTATTCCCTATGTAGTGCACTTCTTCTGACCATAGCCCTATTGACCCTGGACAAAAGTAATGCACTACATAGGGGATAGGGTGCCATTTGGGATGCAGGGTTACAGGCAGGGCCCAAACAGCTTGGAGACATCAGGACATATCAGGAGTGCCAGTCAGCGAGCCTCCAGCCTCTACTCAAACAAACACTGGTGGCTGATGGGAAGAGTCCTTGAACGCAGGTCCTGCCTTTATAGTCAGCTCCTCAGAGTTCCTAAAGATCTGCTAAACTGCTGGCCTACACCAAAACAGCAACCACTAAGTAGATCACCAGTGCAACTATCACTGCTTTAGAATAGGGACAGGAGTTTTTCCTGACCCTGTGACTAGGCATATTCCAGCCCTAACTAGATATACAAGCAGAGCTGTACTACCCTTACAAAAAAAAAAAAATGTCACATTTGAAGTTTCATGTGAAAATAGTGTTGGGAGACATCAGGACATGTGAAGTGGCTGTTTTTACACGTTGAGCTGAAATTTCACATGTGAAACCATATTTTCACACGTAATAAATTGAGAAAACCACCTTTTCACATGTGAGGAGAATAACATGTTTTCACCTCACATGTAAAAATGATATTTACAGTTTCACATGTAAGAAAACTTTGCGACTTCACATTAGAAAAATATTAACATTTGAAAATCACATCTGTAGATTCATATGTAAGAAAACTCCAAATGTATAAATCTCACTTTCAAATGTGGAATTGCAAGTTTAATGTGAAAATCACATTTACAGTTTAATAAGAAAACCCTACATGTGGAATTGCAAGTTCACATGAGGGGGGGGTGGAAATAGTGATATTCTCCACACGTAAAAAAGGTGGGGTTAGCATGTTGCAAGTGCAATGTTTCCACATGTGGAATTGCTAATTCTGTAATGTCATTCTATACAAATGTTACTTAGCCTGCCTGAATATAATAGTTAAAAAGCTAAATCAGTCACACAGAATGTTTTTTGGTAGTTATAAACAAATCTACTTTGAAACAAAAGTATACACCTCACATATGTTTATGGTCTTAAAAAAAAAGTTTTCATCCCAATATTACACTTTATATACGACACAGAAGATTTTCAGCGCTTCAAAAAAATATGTTAATTATGAAATTTCGAAAATATTAATAATATTCCATCCATGAGACCACTAGAGTGGTATTTGGTCATTTGACTGCAGGAAAAGGCTACAAATCATGTCTTCTTCGTACGTTGGTCCATGACCGTTGGAAGAAGCCCAGTGAAAAGAACAGAGAAGCTAGTGCTCTGTGTCTCCTTATTTTTTTTCCTGTTTTATGGTTTGTACGCATGGTAGAGATAACATGTTAACTAAACTGTGATGAGTTTTCTGGTCATTTAGATGAAAACTGAACAAAAAATATAAACACATCATGCAACAATTTCAAAGGTTTTACTGAGTTACAGTTCAAATAAGGAAATCAGTCAATTTAAATAAATTCATTAGGCCCTAATCTATGGATTTCACATGACTGGGCAGGTGTGCAGCCATGGGTGGGCCTTGGAGGGCATAGGCCCACCCACTTGGCAGAACATTTTGAGAATAGAAGAAAAATAGAAAAATAATTACATAAGGAATAAATACACAATGAGTAACGAGGCAATATACATGAGATACCAGTACGGAGTCAATGTGCAGGGGTACCAGATAGTTGAGGTAGATATGTACATATAGGTAGGGATAAAGTGACTAGACAACAGGATAGATAATAAACAGTAAGCAGCGTATGTGATGAGTCAAAAGAGATTAGTGCAAAAAGGGTCAATGCAGATGTCCCGGGTAGCTATTGGTTAACTACATAACTAACTATTTAGCAGTCTTATAGCTTGGGGGTAGAAGCTGTTCCTGTTTGTTCTAGACCTGGTGCATCGGTAACGCTTGCCGTGCGGTAGCAGAGAAAACAGTCTATGACTTGGGTGGCTGGAGTCTTTGACAATTTTTGGGCCTTCCTCTGACACCACCTGGTATAGAGGTCCTGGATGGCAGGGAGCTCTGCCCCAGTGATGTACTAGATTGTACGCACTACCCTCTGTAGCGCCTTGCAGTCGGAGGCCAAACAGTTGCCATAACAAGCAGTGATGCAGCCAGTCAAGATGCTCTCAATGGTGCAGCTGTAGAACCTTTTGAGGATCTGAGGGCCCATGACGAATCTTTTCAGCCTCCTGAGGGGGAAGAGGCGTTGTCGTGCCCATGACAGCTTATCATGAGGTATTCTAACTCAGGCGAGCAGGACCTTGAGACTTCCTTAATATTAGAGATTGCGCACCAGTTGTTAACAAAGAGACACACACACCCTAAGAGTGGGGTCACAGCCCAACATTCTAACAGCTAGGCTACCTGCTGTCCGTTATAAATGTTTTTTAAATTGTTATATTTTTACAAATGAGTACTCATGTGTACATATGAACCACACTAATTATGTGTATTTTAGAAGGTTACTTTTTATGAAATTTGTAATTAATGGTTGCATGCTAATTGCTAACTGCTAGCTAGCATAGGGACAGTCAATAGCTAGCCTTCCATTTCATCCTAGCTAGCTGTTTTTAGCTTTTCACATTTTCTGAAAGCATTCCAAATACACGGAAAACATCTAAAATACATAATTTATACAGCTAAAAAAACACAATGCATTGTCAAAACAAGAAAGTTTGTTCTATCAATCTACCAGATTTTGCTAACCGTTACTTTGGACAAAATCAAGACATCAATATTATTGTAATTCTTTTTACATAAAAAATCATAAATTACAGCTAAATTGTGATGTTATTTGTTCATATATGAAAAATGTACATTTGAAAAATCCATGTGAAACTTCCCAAATGTGTCCGAAAACCACACCTGACTATATACAGTGAGGGAAAAAACTATTTTATCCCCTGCTGATTTTGTAAGTTTGCCCACTGACAAAGAAATAATCAGTCTATAATTTGAATGGTAGGTTTATTTGAACAGTGAGAGACAGAATAACAACAAAAAAATCCAGAAAAACGCATGTGAAAAATGTTATAAATTGATTTGCATTTTAATGAGGGAAATAAGTATTTGACCCCCTCTGCAAAACATGACTTAGTACTTGGTGGCAAAACCCTTGTTGGCTATCACAGAGGTCAGACGTTTCTTGTAGTTGGCCACCAGGTTTGCTAACATCTCAGGAGGGATTTTGTCCCACTCCTCTTTGCAGATCTTCTCCAAGTCATTAAAGTTTCGAGGCTGACGTTTGGCAACTCAAACCTTCAGCTCCCTCCACAGATTTTCTATGGGATAAGGTCTGGAGACTGGCTAGGCCACTCCAGGACCTTAATGTGCTTCTTCTTGAGCCACTCCTTTGTTGCCTTGGCCGTGTGTTTTGGGTCATTGTTATGCTGGAATACCCATCCACGAACCATTTTCAATGCCCTGGCTGAGGGAAAGAGGTTCTTACCCAACATTTGACGGTACATGGCCCCGTCCATCGTCTCTTTGATGCGGTGAAGTTGTCCTGTCCCCTTAGCAGAAAAACACCCCCAAAGCATAATGTTTCCACCTCCATGTTTGACGGTGGGGATGGTGTTCTTGGGGTCATAGGCAGCATTCCTTCTCCTCCAAACATGGTGAGTTGAGTTGATGCCAAAGAGCTCCATTTTGGTCTCATCTGACCACAACACTTTCACCCAGTTGTCCTCTGAATTATTCAGATGTTCATTGGCAAACTTCAGACGGGCATGTATATGTGCTTTCTTGAGCAGGGGGACCTTGCGGGCGCTGCAGGATTTCAGTCCTCACAGCGTAGTGTGTTACCAATTGTTTTCTTGGTGACTATGATCCCAGCTGCCTTGAGATCATTGACAAGATCCTCCCGTGTAGTTCTGGGCTGATTCCTCACCGTTCTCATGATCATTGCAACTCCACGAGGTGAGATCTTGCATGGAGCCCCAGGCCGAGGGAGATTGACAGTTCTTTTGTGTTTCTTCCATTTGCGAATAATCTCACCAACTGTTGTCACCTTCTCACCAAGCTGCTTGGCGATGGTCTTGTAGCCCATTCCAGCCTTGTGTAGGTCTACAATCTTGTCCCTGACATCCTTGGAGAGCTCTTTGGTCTTGGCCATGGTGGAGAGTTTGGAATCTGATTGATTGCTTCTGTGGACAGGTGTCTTTTATACAGGTAACAAACTGAGATTAGGAGCACTCCCTTTAAGTGTGTGCTCCTAATCTCATCTCGTTACCTGTATAAAAGACACCTGGGAGCCAGAAATCTTTCTGATTGAGAGGGGGTCAAATACTTATTTCTCTCATTAAAATGCTAATCAATTAATAACATTTTTCACATGCGTTTTTCTGGATTTTTTTGTTGTTATTCTGTCTCTCACTGTTCAAATAAACATACCATTAAAATTATAGACTGATCATTTATCTGTCAGTGGGCAAACGTACAAAATTAGCAGGGGATCAAATACTTTTTTTCCTCAATATATATATATATATATTTCCACATTACATTTTTCACATCTGATTTGTTCATACATGTGTGTTCATACATGTATCCGAAAACAACATTCCTCTTACTTCCCCACGCACACACACATTCTGCGACACTTTCTCTGTTTCTCCCCCTGAGGCAGCCCACCAATAAATCAGAGCTAATTTATTTCTGCAGCATTTAAGTATTCCATAAAATCAATTCAACACAATTTACATGAGGAGCACCCACCCATCTCTGTGAATGGAGAATCTGACAACAACACAATTAACAACCACACAGTAAACACCCATATGAGAAATACCATCTCAAAGCTAACAGAGCATGGGAATCGTCCTTTATTCTCCTTATAGAAAAGGTCGATATTTACACATTTCCTGATAAAGGTGGTATTTCACAAAAAAATGACTTTGATTTCAACTTCAAAGTCATGATCTGTCCTCCCCATTTCTGACCCCAAAATGTACTTGTGGTAGTGTGAAGTATTTTATTTTAACCCAAGACACTTAATTGACTGTCGTTTCTGCAGGGCATGGCTGCTGGTTGTAAGGATGAGTTTGTTTGGGAGAGGGAGAGACATTTGGACAGCGACACAGCCTCTTTCCAGGCACAGAAACAAAGACTGTGTTGTTGCACTCAAGTGAGGGAGTCCCATAATTCTACTTAGACATGCAGACGGTTCAAAACACCTTTACCAGACACAAATATCAATGAGTACATTGCAGCATCAACAGTAGAACAATTGTAAGTAAGAAGCTGGCAAGCTGCATGTCATGTCATGTTTTATTATAACTCAATAAACCGATCAGGATGTGGTTGGCATTGGATAAGGAGAGAGGTTCCTGTTGAACTTTACAGAAATAATTCTCAGTGCTAGAGAAAAAAAGAGGAAAAGGAAATATGAGAGAATGACAACACCAAACACACACACACACACACACATGCACATAGGCATTTAGCAGCATGTTGGTAGCGCCAGTGAGTGACACAGTCTGGTCTGGTACAAAGGAACGCCGCTGCTCCTGCTGGGCTGGGGACATGAAGCCTGCTGACAGGCCGGGGTAAGAGGGTCCTCCTCTGGCTCTTTGTCTTCCGTTCAGCATGCCTGGACACATTGAAAGACCTGTGGCCCTCCTTCATGACACACCCAGAGGGGGTTCTTCAACACTCCACACTCACTGGCGACTGTGAACACTCAACACATACACCAAATCCAGAGAGAGAGAGAGAGAGAGAGAGAGAGAGAGAGAGAGAGAGAGAGAGAGAGAGAGAGAGAGAGAGAGAGAGAGAGAGAAAGAAAGAGAAAGAGAGAGAGAGAGAGAGAGAAACACACAAACACACACACATAACAAACAAACACGGTCCCATCTGTGTTTCACCCCATTACCTCGTTGAGGCAGAGCGCTAACTGCTGTAACCCAATGGGGACCACTGATACAGAGTAGACAGAGTAGACCACACAACACATAACTGACTGATATATCCAGTGCATTTGGAAGGTATTCACATTTTGTTACGTTACAGACTTATTCTACAATGGTTTAAATTGTTTTTTTTACACAATCTACACACAATACCCCATAATGACAAGCAAAAACAAGTTTTGGGATTTTTTTTCAAATGTACTAAAAATAAAAAAAACTAATTTACACAAGTATTCAGACACTATACTCAGTACTTTGTTGAAGCACCTTTGGCAGAAATTACAGCCTTGAGTCTTCTTGGGTATGACGCTACAAGCTTGGCACACCTGTAAGCTTGGCAAATTCTTCTCTGCAGATCCTCTCAAGCTCTGTTAGGTTGGATGGGTAGCGTAGCTGCACAGCTTTTTTAAGTCTGGGTTCTGGTTGGGCTACTCAAGGACATTCAGAGCCTTGTCCCGAAGCCACTCCTGCGTTGTATTGGCTGTGTGCTCAGGGTCCTTCGCCCCAGTCTGAGGTCCTGAGCGCTCTGGATCAATCTTGGTTACATCAGACCAGAGAATCTTGTTTCTCTTGGTCTTAGATTCCTTTAGGTGCCTTTTGGCAAACTCCAAGTGGGCTGTCGTGTGACTTTTACTGAGGAGTGGCTTCCGTTTGGCCATTCTACCATAAAGGCCTCATTGGTGGAGTGCTGCAGAGATGGTTGTCCTTCTGCAAGGTTCTCCCATCTCCACAGAGGAACTCGAGCTCTGTCAGAGTGACCATTGGGTTCTTGGTCACATCCCTGACCAAGGCCCTTCTCCCCCGATTTCTCAGTTTGGCCGGGCGGCCAGCTCTAGGAAGAGTCTTGGTGGTTCCAAACTTCATCCATTTAAGAATGATGGAGGCCACTGTGTTCTTGGGGACCTTCAATCCAGCAGACATTTTTTGGTACCCTTCCCCAAGACTTTGCCTTGACACAATCCTGTCTCGGAGCTCTACGGACAATTCCTTCGACTTCATGGCCTGGTTTTTGCTCTGACATACACTGTCAACTTTGGGACCTTTATATAGACAGGTGTGTGCCTTTCCAAATCATGCCCAATTAATTGAATATACCACAGGTGGACTCCAATCAAGTTGTAGAAACATCTCAAGGATGATCAATGGAAACAGGATGCACCTGAGCTCAATTTCGAGTCTCATAGCAAAGGGTCTGAATACTTATGTAAATAAGGTATTTCTGTTTTTTATTTTTAATAAATGGGCAAACATTTCTAAAAACCTGTTTTCGCTTTGTCGTTATGGGGTAGTGTCTGTAGATTGAATTTTAAAAAAAGGAAAATAATTGAATCCATTTCAGAATAAGGCTGTAACGTAACAAAATGTGGAAAAAGTCAATGGGTCTGAATACTTTCTGAATTAACTGTATAAAGACAGCCAGTTCCACTGAGGCAGCGAGCAGCTCTCTCTGTTCTTGTAAAACCCAGCAGTCTGCTGTGCTGACTCTTAGGTTGGGTAACTCAGTGAAACTCGTGACACTTGCTGAAGTGTATAATGTTTCAGGGCTTTACTCTTTAATCCCTCTGTGACTGGCTGCTCCCTCCGCTCTTCCTGAACCTTGGCTTGTTTCAGCTGGCATCAAAGTTACAATGTGTCACTGCCGGAATAAAGCCTTCTTTTCTACATTAATTGAAAGCAGTAACTCCCTTTTATGTAGTCTGAAAATCTTCCTGAAGTTTCATTACTGTATGTTCAATATATGGCAAGTTACATTTTTGGAGATACAAGGATTTCTTGCAACAGTGATGACTGGTGTGTTCAGGTGCTGTTTCTATCCTAACTGACATTTCCAGCAGCTATGAGGTGTTTGAGAGCTCAGCTTCTTCCCATGGTTGTGTTGATAACTCAGAACGACAACATGCAACCTTACATTATTTCGTGTGAACCTTGCACAGAACAGACTATAAAGGTGCAACATACATCCCCCCATAGCCCATACTATTACCACGTGGTCTTGCATTCTACCATCCCTAACTCCCTCCACACTATCACCCCTCTACACTAGTACTCTTGCCAGCCAATGACAAAAGGCAGAAGATGGGGGGGGAGGAGTAAGGGATTGCACTCTCCCCAAATTTCCTCTCCTCCTTAATCATCACACACTCACCCCTGCCCTGCAGGCGAAGGAAGCCTGGTGGAAATCCCTCCATCTCAGAAACACATTTACCTTTCTTGTTAAGACTATCCAGCTCAGCCAAAGGAAGCATTGTACAGCTGCTTGGACAGCCAGACAACAGCTCAGGCTCTACCTGTGGATTAATCTCTGCTTCAGATTCTTGTCTGAGATCAGTTGTCATAGACTATGATAAGCCTACCCTGCTGGGCTGTTTATTAAAGGGTTTATCATGCATGGTAAATTGAATTCTCGATATTCAGTTCTCTTAACAGAGCACTCAGTTAAGCTCATTCAGATGCATGTTATTCAGTAAAAGTTACGTATAGCCAACACCAATCCACCAATTCCTGCTTTCTCAGGCTTTTATAGGGGGCCTAATAAAGTGCTGCCCAAGTGCAGTCAAAAACGTGATTTCCCTGTGTTTTATATATATTTACACACTATTAGGTTGGAATAATACTGTGAAATTGTGAAAATTATGATGATGTTCTTTTAGTGCAAGAGCTGTTTGAAGAAACAATTCTGCCTGTTTTGGTGGAAGGGAGCTTTGGCCTTTCCATTGTGAAATTAGTTAATAGACCAATAAGAAAGAGAGTTCCAGAACCTCTCTACCAATAGCAGCTAGTTTTCAGTTTTCCACTTCCAACTTAGACCACTCCCAGACAGTCCTAGCAAAATTATTTCCTGAGAAAATGTTCTTTGCTGAGAAACTATTTTTGTTAATTTTTACAATTTTAATTGAAAACCATCTCAGTAAGGTACTTATAATTGTTACCCAGAAATGATTTGGTATTGAGAGAAAACGGCTGCATTGGACCTTTAATATAATACACACAACACAAAAGCACAAAACATACCCCACTGAGTGATTACTACAATTCTAAGAAAAGGCTAAGAAAATCTAAAAGCCCCAATGAGTGTGCGAGACAAAGGGCAAAGATGGACATGAAAGAGCTTGAAAATGGCATGAAAGACAATGGCTGTACATAAAGAGCAGCTTAACTGCACCGGGTTTCATGAACTATTGGCCTCTTTGCTTTGTCTCAGTGCCTATTGAGCCCCTCTCACCCTCTCTTTCTGGCTCTACCCTCTATCCTCTACCACATGCCCCCCTACCCTCTACCCCCCTGTATAAGGGTCCTTCACAGAGCAAAGGGGTGGACCTGAGATGACAGGGTCTGAGGCGTGACTAACGCAAGAGCCTGGTGTTGCCGTGTTGTGGTATGGCACCGTACCATCCCGGTCCTGTGTGGTATAGAAGACTTGTCACCACATATAGAGCAAGACAATGACCAACACCAACCACCACCACCCCCTCCCCGGCTCATACCACCCCACCCCTGTCATCCTCCGTCCATTCAAGGAAGCTTCTTTCAGGAGGTAATTCAGAGAGCCACTAAAGAGACTTTGATTCTGACCAGTTAGAATGTGCAGTGTCACAGAGAGAGAGAGAAAGAGAGAGAGGTATACAGAGTGAGGTATACACAGACAGGAGCAGACACAGACACACAGAGAGATAGAAACACACACACAAACACACACAATAAACAAACAGAGAGAGACAGAGAGAGAGAGAGTGGAATTCCTTACTAGAAGGCTTATAAACTTCCTGCATTTCTCCTCTTTCGGACTCAACACTGTCTCCTCTTTCAGAACAGACACACAGAGCTCTTTTGTGGACCATTTTGCCAGTAAGACTTGTGTCACACAGCCCGACACCTCACCAGACAAGTCAGATAGGCTGTATTAGCCTCGAAGGTCAAACTCAGCCTTTTGAAGGTTGTGTGTGGCGCTGCTAAGAAACCACTGTATTGACTCTATGTCTATGTGCGTACATGCGTGGCTTGTATTTTTGTGTGTCTGTGTGTGTCTGTGTGTCTGAGTGTGTGAGAGGGAAGGCAGCCTGTGGTATTATGATGGATGAGAAGCAGGGTCCCCAGAGCTAGGGCCGTGGATAACTGCCTGGTTAAGTCACTCACTACCTGAGAATCCATTCAACTCTGCACAGCACAGTGTAGAACAGTACAGCACAGCACCGTGCCTAAATCCCATACAACAGAGCTCTCCATTTTCACATGGCATTCCATACACAACCACAATCTTAGCACATTTAAATGCTTGCGTTGAGGGCTGTTAATCAGACCGTATCGTTAGTGATCAAGACTGGCTGCAACAGCACACACTAAGTGGCTTATACAGTATCTCAGTAACCAGAGTGAGAGTTAACCCCAAAATCACCTTGAAATCATACCTCTATATTCTGTACTCATCAGTGTGTGAGCGTGCCACTGGCATCAACCAGAGACGTCACATGGCGGGAATGTTTAAAATAAATATGTTAAACCCCACGAGATCTTCTAATGTTGTCCAGATATAAGCCTCTGCTCTTCTCATTTATAACTATGAGAGGAAGTGTGTGTGTTTGTGTGTGTGTGCGAGTGCATGCGTGCGTGTGGACATGTTTAACTATACTTGTGGGGATCAGAAGTCCCCACAAGAATAGTAAACAAACAGAAATGTGAACATTTATTTTGTCCCTATAAGGTCATATGCTATTTCTAGGGGGTTTAAGGTTGAGGTTAGAATTAGTGTTAGGGTTAGAATTATGTTTAGGGTTAGGAGCGTAGGTTAGGAGCTAGGGTTAGGTTTAGGGTTAGGTTTAGGGAAAATTGGATTTTGAATGGGACTGAATTGTGTGTCCCCACAAGGTTAGTTATATTCTTCGGGATCGGTGTCCCGTCCACGAGACGGTTGAGCTAACGTAGGATAATGCGATTAGCATGAGGCTGTAAGTAACAAGAAAATTTCCCAGGACATAGACATATCTGAAATTGGCAGAAAGGTTAAATTCTTGTTATACAAAACTGTGTGTGGGTGTGTGGCTATAGCCATCAAAATGTGTATTTTTTCCCTGTCATCTGCTGCTGTGGATGCTGGCCAATGAAAGAACCAGAGTGTGTGAGTCAGTCTCCACAGTGAGTTGTACACAACACGGTCCCAGATACCCAGTGAACTTCAGAGTGAATAGCCTTTGGGCTCACACACACCAACAGCACGGCTGACGTTCGTTAGGGTGTTTCTTGTCCTGTACTTCCTGTTTATTAATAATGTACTATCTAGGAAAGGAGAGAGGCACTACTCACCATAAATATGGTTAGATAACTTCTTAGGGAGTGGCAGCCGAGGTGACGGTTTTGGAGAGTCTGGCGTGCCCAAAGTAAAATGCCTGCCACTCAGGCCCAGAAAATAGGATATGCACATAATTAGTACTATTGGATAGGAAACACTCTGAAGTTTCTAAAACCGTTAAGATAATGTCTGTGAGTATAAGAGAACTGATATAGCAGGCGAAAACCCGAGGAAAATCCATACGGATTTGCAGTTTCTTTTGTAGATGACCTTTTTCTCCAAGCTGCCTATTGCATACAATGTTATGTAGGACTGAGACTGCAGTACCTATGGCTTCCACTAGATGTCAACAGTCTTTATACAGAGTCTGGAGGGTCTAGCAGAACAGATAGGAAGAGGAAGTAGTCAGGGGACCACTTTTGTCAACAACGTTTGACGGGCGCAAGATTGTGAGCGCGCCCCACATTTCTTCGAATGGTAAGTGATAATTTTTAGCTCTTATATGGGTTTTGTGTGACCCGCGCTGGATATGAATTTATGCTAATGTGGAAAATATGTGGGGTGCTATCCTCAAACAATCAAATGTTGTGCTTCGCCGTAAAGCCTTTTTGAAATCTGACAACGCTTTGATATTGCCAAGAAGCAGAGCTTTTGATGACTATGCAACACTTGTATATTGATGAATGTTTAATAATTCAACTTTTGGATTTTGAATTTGGCGCCTTACATTTCACCGGGTAGTGTCGGGAGTGGCCCGCTAGCGCACTGCTACTCCCTAAGTAGTGCTATGACAAGGGAAGTGCCTCACTGGGCAGCAACTCTAAAAATAATACCCTATATAGAACAGAGGCAGAGAGAGGTGCACCTGGAAAGATCTCCTCTAAAGTTGCAAATCTCTCCAAGCCTTTTAGACATTGACAGCTGGATCCCTGTCCATGTGTTTGCTAATAACTGTTGAGGTTGGAGAACTTTGCTGCATTTGAGGCAAAACGGCTGGTGGTTGGAATCAATGAGAATGTGAATTATTTTATTCCATAACCTCTTCAGAAACAGTGTGACACTTCAATCCACAGTGTACCTCCGAAAGGCCCAGATCATGAGTTTTCAAGATAGAATGTGAGCTCTTGATAATTCTAGCAAGGATCCAATGTCAGATGATCCATATGCAGCACTGGCTGGCCAAGGAGATTCATTGGCTCCATAAACTAAGACAAAATACCTGAAATGGTGAATAGCACAGTAAAGACAACACAATATCTATGTGTGTGTCTGAATCTCAAACAATCACATACTCATAGTATTTTTCTCTCTCAAACACAGACACACATTCTGAAGAGCTCTCCACTAGAGCCTTTGGTGGACAGTATGGACTCATCCATCTACTAGAGCCCCTGGTGGACAATATGGACTCATCCATCTACTAGAGCCCCTGGTGGACAGCATGGACTCATCCAATTACTAGAGCACCTAGTGGACAGCATGGACTCATCCACCTACTAGAGCCCTTGGTGGACAGTATGGACTCATCCAACTACTAGAGCCTTTGGTGGATAGTATGGACTCATCCATCTACTAGAGCCCCTGGTGGACAGTATGGACTCATCCAATTACTAGAGCCTTTGGTGGACAGCATGGACTCATCCATCTACTAGAGCCACTGGTGGACAGCATGGACTCATCCATCTACTAGAGCACCTAGTGGACAGCATGGACTCATCCACCTACTAGAGCCCCTGGTGGACAGTACGGACTCATCCAACTACTAGAGCCTTTGGTGGACAGTATGGACTTATCCAACTACTAGAGCCCCTGGTGGACAGCATGTACTCATTCATCTACTAGAGCACCTAGTGGACAGCATGGACTCATCTATCTACTAGATATCCTGGTGGACAGTACGGACTCATCCACCTACTAGAGCCCCTGGTGGACAGTAATGGACTCATCCAACTACTAGAGCCTTTGGTGGACAGTATGGACTCATCCAACTACTAGAGCCCCTGGTGGACAGCATGGGCTCTTCCAATTCCTATAGCCTTTGGTAGACAGTATGGACTCATCCAACTACTAGAGCCCTGGTGGACAGTATGGGCTCTTCCAATTACTAGAGCCTTTGGTGGACAGTATGGACTCATCTACCTACTAGATCCCCTGGTGGACAGTACGGACTCATCCACCTACTAGAGCCCCTGGTTGACAGTATGGACTCATCCAACTACTAGAGCCCTGGTGGACAGTATGGACTCATCCAATTAGTCGAGCCTTTGGTGGACAGTATGGACTAATCCAACTACTAGAGCCTTTGGTGAACAGTATGGACTCATCCATCTACTAGAGCCCCTGGTGGACAGCATGGACTCATCCATCTACTAGAGCACCTAGTGGACAGCATGGACTCATTCACCTACTAGAGCCTCTGGTGGACAGTATGGACTCATCCAACTACTAGAGTCTTTTGTGGACAGTATGGACTCATCAAACTACTAGAGTGCTGGTGGACAGTATAGACTCAACATCTACCTTTGGGCCCTGTTCAAAAATAGTGTGTAGGGAATAGGGTGCCATTTGGAATGCAGACACCAACTGTAGACACCTTGCAGACGAGTGTGGATCATCAATGTTCGTCCCTCACTTTAAAGACTTGCACCTCCTTCAGGAATACTAATACTTGAGCAAGTTATTTTTTCTAAAATGATGTGTTACTGATTGAAAGTGTTTGGTTGTTGAACTTTGAGGAAGTGGAGACTGCCATACTGGTACGTGTTGTTCTACACTTTTTTTAAAAGTACTGTGGTTTTTACAGTAACTTACTGGCAGCCAGTTACCTGTAAATTACTGTAATAAAAGGTACAGTCTTAAGACTGGTCCCAGATCAGATAAAACAAGGCCCTGGTAGACAGCACATGCACTGACAGAGGGACAAACTCAATCAGATGGTTGAAGGGGTGCACCACTGCCAAAATCATATCTTTGTTCTTTCCTATCATGGAGAAAATCGTATTTCTTAAACAATGTTAATAGTTGGGTCAAAGAATACAGGCTGTTTGATTTATAGGATGCCACAGCTAAGTCAAAACGCAAAACATGATCTTTCTCATTTCATTTTCAAAAATCCTACCCTACGGTCATGTTCATCGAGTCGTTCATGATTCACCAAAACTAATATATTTAAAACATTGACTGTGATAAAAACGAGAAAAAAAACACATTCAACACCTCTTACAATATGCCCTTATATTAAAAAAAGTATGATAACACGTTTGGACACAGACTGTGTTATACACATTTGAATAGTAAGGATAATAAATTATCTGACATACTCTAACAGAAAGTCTCCGACATGTGGTGGATCGATCGCTGAAATAAAAATAGCGGAGAACAATAGCCGTGCACACATCCAAAACAGCAGCTTTCTATATCCCCCTCACAAGCGCGGACGCGCGCAGTACACGCACGCACGCACGCACACACACCACGAACCTCAGCAACCCTCACTCACGAGCGCACAAACCGTTATAAACACAATATCATAGCAATAATGAAAACCATGTAGCCTATAGTTGGTATTTAGTCACCATACAAATTCTTATTTGACAGTTATGAAGGCAGTATAAGATACTGGTAAATACATCTACAACAAACCTTGTTTCATTATTGTACACCATGAAAGTGATTGCAGCATTGCACCGTATTACACCAAACCACACTTAATAATAAATACAGCACTGTAGACGTTTCTCTGTACAAGACATCATGCATAGTGTTTTATTTTGTTAAAATTAAATATGGAGAGATCTTCATGGTGCAAATTTAAGAGGTAGTATGGGGTCTTACCGTTTGTCGGGTCCTGTCCCGGCTCTTGAAACGCATTTCCAAGAGACAGAAAAACTAAAACAACTCCAACAACAAGGTCGAATGTCTTCACACCTGCCATTTCCGAGATCCACGATTGATTGCACTGCTCCTCTTTATAGAATGTTTCTTTTTTCATACACCAACAATCGTAGGGGATCAAATAGACTACTTCGCAACTCTTCTCGAGTGTAGCTTGCAAGACAGACAGCCTTTTGCAGAGCAAAACCTGTCTGCGCTGTTCGTTGGTTCGCAGACGCGGAATATGATGTGTGGTGTTTTGTTGGTGTGTGTGTGTGTGCGTGCGTGCGTGAGTGAGTGAAGATATGCGTGAATGCGCGCATATGCTCATCGGTCTAAGAAGGTCCCGGGCCACCACCAAAAAAGCAACACGGTTCAGAATATTGGGGTCATCCCAGCTCCACACACGTAGGTCTCATTCCTACCCGGGAAAGAAGAGGTGCAATGTGAGTTGGGTTCTCAGAGAGAACTCCCTTGTCACCAATCCAACACCACCAATAGTACTTAGCTTTTTACAGTCAGTGCAAACCACCAGTCTGCAACAATACCGTGGCAGATGCAGCTGGAATATGGTATCCACCCGTAACTAACTGGATAATAATGGACTTTTTTTTGTGACACAAGACAGACAAGAACTTATTACACTATGAGACAGTTTTTTTTGTTTTTTTAAATCAACCATAACATCTTTGTTGAAAACACCCTATCCTATACAATGCATTCGGAAAGTATTCAGACCCCTTGATTTTTTCCACATTTTGTTATGTTACAGCCTTGTTCTAAAATGTATTAAATCGTATTTTTTTTCACTACACACAATACCCCATACTGACAAAGCAAAAACTGTTGTTTTTTTTTGCTAATGTATTGAAAATAAAAAAACTTAAATATCACATGAACATAAGTATTCAGACCCTTTACTCAGTGCTTTGTTGAAGCACCTTTGGCAGCGATTACAGCCTTGAGTCTTCTTGGGTATGACGCTAAAAGCTTGGCACACCTGTGTTTGGGGAGTTTCTCCCATTCCTCGCTGGAGATCCTCTCAAGCTCTGTCAGGTTGGATGGGGTGCGTTGCTGCAATATAATTTTCAGGTCTCTCCAGAGATGTTTGTTCGGGTTCAAGTCCGGGCTCTGGCTGGGCCACTCAAACTTGTCAACACTCCTGCATTGTCTTGGCTGTGTGCTTAGGGTCGTTGTCCTGTTGGAAGGTGAACCTGGAGCAGATTTTCATCAAGGATCTCTCTGTACTTTGCTCTGTTCATCTTTGCCTCGATCCTGACTAGTCTCCCAGTCCCTGCCACTGATGCTACCACCACCATGCTTTACCGTAGGGATGGTGCCAGGTTTCCTCCAGACGTGACGCTTGGCATTCAGGCCAAAGAGTTCAATCTTGGTTTCATCAGACCAGAGCATCTTGTTTCTCATGATCTGAGAGTCTTTAGGTGCCTTGTGGCAAACTCCAAGCAGGCTGTCATGTGCCTTTTACTGAGGAGTGGCTTCTGTCTGGCCACTCTACCATAAAGGACTGATTGGTGGAGTACTGCAGAGATAGTTGTCCTTCTGGAAGGTTCTCCAATCTCAACAGAAGAGCTCTAGAGCTCTGTCAATGTGACCATCAGGTTCTTGGTCACCTCCCTGACCAAGGCCCTTCTCCTGTGATTGCTCAGTTTGGTTGGCCAGTTTTGGTGGTTCCAAACTTCTTCAATTTACGAATGATGGAGGCCACTGTGTCCTTGGGGATCTTCAATGCTGCAGACATTTTTTTGGTACCCTTCCCCAGATCTGTGCCTCAACACAATCCTGTCTCTGAGCTCTACAGACATTTCATTCGACCTCATGGCTTGGTTTTTGCTCTGACATGCACTGTAAACCTTATATACACAGGTGTGTGCCTTTCCAAATCATCTCAAATCAATTGAATTTACCACAGATTAACTCCAATCAAGTTGTAGAAACATCTCAAGGATGATCAATGGAAACAGGATGCACCTTTGCTCAATTTCAAGTCTCATAGCAAAGGGTATAAATACTCATCCATCTGTTTTTATTTGTAATAAATTTGCAAAAAAATCTAGGGAAAAAAATATGTAATCCATTTTAGAATAAGGCTGTAACGTAACAAAATGTGGGAAAAGTCAAGGGGTCTGAATATTTTCCGGATGCACTGTATGTAGTCTAGGCAGCCCATAGTGCATGGATGCTAGATCTGCACAATTGTCTAGGCTTGATGTGCATCCCCGGTAATACACTCGTGTGGACCGGCTCATACATAAAGCATCACCCATTCAGGCTGCAGGGGCATAATTTTCTTTGTTAACTATCTTTAATGGCGAGAAGGAGCGAAAACATTTTACATTTTCATATTCAGGATGTTGCTCACCGTGTTCAGCCAAGAGGCACATGCACAAATAGGGAGAGGCACATGCACAGATAGGGAGAGGCACATGCACAGAAAGGGAGAGGCACATGCACAGATAGGGAGAGGCACATGCACAGATAGGGAGAGGCACATGCACACATAGGGAGAGGCACATGCACAGATAGGGAGAGGCACATGCACAGATAGGGAGAGGCACATGCACAGACAGGGAGAGGCACATGCACAGATAGGAAGAGGCACATGCACAGATAGGGAGAGGCACATGCACAGACCGGGAGAGGCACATGCACAGACCGGGAGAGGCACATGCACAGACCGGGAGAGGCACATGCACAGACAGAGAGGCACATGCACAGATAGGGAGAGGCACATGCACAGATAGGGAGAAGCACATGCACAGATAGGGAGAGGCACATGCACAGATAGGGAGAGGCACATGCACAGACCGGGAGAGGCACATGCACAGACAGAGAGGCACATGCACAGATAGGGAGAGGCACATGCACAGATAGGGAGAGGCACATTTTCACTGGGGTTTTGTGGGTAATTGTTCATCGTGTGTGTGTGTGTGTGTGTGTGTGTGTGTGTGTGTGTGTAGCCACACCGGAGTTACGATCTTTATTTGTTTATTGTTTTGCCAGTTACGTTACGTTTAAATAAAGTATGTATACTGGAAACCTCGCTGCATCTTGGTCCGTCCCTCAAGATGATCGTGACAGCCCTTCCAGTTTCCACAGTGGCCCTTACAAAAAAAGTCCTGCAGGATATCCCACAGGATTTTCGGGGCCACTTTCCTTTAGGACAATTCCTGTAGGATTCATGCAGTTTGTCCTTCAGGAAAACAATCCTGCAGGAATCCTGCAGATAGTCCTCAAATAAATCCCGCTGGATTCTTTCCTTGAAGGACTACATGCAGGAATTGTCCTACACCAAATTGGCCCCAAACTCCTGTCGGCCATTCTCCTGTAGGTTAACCTGCTGGATTCCTTTCTCATCCTTCAGAGAATTTCATGTACGAAAATCCACATTCTTTCAAAAGAATGGACCGACTGCACAAGATATCAGATTTAATTATTATACAACGAAGCAACAGCTAATGTGTTTGATTGTCGATTTCACCAGCACTGCATAAAAGATGCATTTTCACTTTGTGAAAATGTAAGGAGAAAGAAAACATGACATTTTGAATCAATATGTAAAAGCATATTTTGTTACAGCAGTGAAAGTAATGGTGACATCACATGAACAGCTTGCGTGTATTGGTGTGAAGGGAAACGGATGTCTGCAATGGTAAACTTGGTGATAGTTGATTTTAATATGGCTGGTACACCAACAACATCTGTGAGTATGCATGTATGTTAGGCTTTGTTTTAAAAGGAGAAATGAGAGGCTGAAACTATGTGTGATGTTACCTTCGCCTGCATGGCCGTCCAGTGCGCCTTCTGTGGTAGTCAGTCTCACTGTTGTTTACACACTCTGTCTTAACTGGGGAGGAGAGGAGAGAGATGAGAGTGGCAGAGTTCAGTGTATAACTTCAGAACATCTGAGTGTTACATGAAAAACAGCAACGAAATAGTGCAAATTATATATTGTAGTATTAAAAGACAACCTACTCACCTTTAACTAGTAGACACCTGGACTAATGTAGCTGCAAATGAGACAAAGAATCAGAAACAGATTAATTAGTAAATGTATTGCTTTCTCATGCACTTACCAACTCTAATGTGGTGTGGTGGCCTTCTGCTAAACTGTTAGAAACCCTTAGGTAAAGAATTGAAGTGAAACGGTAGGTGTGTGTTTTCTGTGCTCCCTGTAGTGTAAACTGTGAGGGAAAAGAAGAGAACTCACATGGTCGTGGGGAAACTGTCCAAGCAAACTAAAAGGAAAACAGAGAGAAAGTTCCAAAATTCCATAAACTTCTGAATTAATGGCGGACTGAAGTCCCTGCTTGGGAGAAAATGAGGAATAAGGAATAACTTTGTGAAAATGTAAGTATTAGGCTTATTTATTTATTATTTATTATGTTCTACAAAATACATTAATATGAATTTTGAATACAAATGTTGAGTCACTGCTGTTTATCAGCCCGCACTAAATTAGCTTGGCTAGCTAGCAGGCGATCTCGTCCTGGTTATCAGCTGTTTAGGGATGACAAACTAAACAAACTAATCTTAAAGCGGTGTCAATTGTGAAGACCTGGACAGTTTTTTTTTATCCTGAATTGGTGAACTTACTAGCCAGCTAATGAGAAATGTACATGTACACGTAGCAAATAGTTTTTTCCCCATTTGTTTTCAGGGACAGATGGCAGCTGATGTGTTCATTTCACTCCATGGCATTGGCCTGGCAGGACAAAATAGTAGTGGCCAACTGGTTTGGAGGTAAGACATTTTAACAACATCTGGTTAAAAACAATCTGGCAAGCCAAGTGACAGTATTTGTGTATTCTTCCATGATCAGTAAATCCATGCATGTAGAGTCTGTGTACCTGTTAGCTAACATTCTTCTTGTTTCCCTCCCCCCTCATGTTTCACCATGGCATATAAAGAAATTGTTTTAAATAATGAAATGATCAATTAAAAAATAAATCGGTGATAACTTGATCAAGCCTATGAATATGGAAAACTGTTTACAAAACCATTGCACATTAACAAAGGTAGCAACTTGAACCAGCACTGAAATTATGAGCAGCGAGGTTAATTTCTCTTCCCTTGGCCTTATGCTTCTGCTCTGTTTTCGTCAGGTTGAAGCACATCCCACCCCATCACCCAGACAGATGTAAAGAACTTGGGAGCCTCCCATCCACCAGGAAAATCCCCCCTATCCCAGGAGTTTATTCAGCAGTGTGCAACGCCACTATGCTAGAAGTAGATCCACAAGTTATTCTTTATCATGCAGAATTGGAAGCTCATCCTAAAATACAGACGTAGGTGATTTCTTCCCCAAGGTACTACACTGTGTGCAAGTTCTTAGTCCTGCCCAGCAAACACCATGTTCAACTATTCATTGTCTACAGTTTAGACAACAATTATTTGAATGAGGTGTACTAAACAGGCTTTTGAATGTTCATCTCCTTGATGTCTATCATTTGTGAATGCTAAAATGTTTTCTATTTTACTGAGCCATTTACTTTATGCTTGTATTATCTTTTATTTCTTATTGATGTTGCATTGTCGAGAAGCAACCTGCAAGTAAGCATTTCGTTGGACCATGTGTATCCTGTACATACAACTTGAAACGTGACTTCTTTTGTACAATGGACAGTGTTTTAAGGATTCATACACAGATACAGGAAAACCAATAAAAGGGTTAATATTTATAAAAAAAATGTCAAGTATTGATCTCTCCCCATGGTTCTGGTTTTAAGGCTTGGGCATCGGGGGACTGCTGTTCATCTGTCTAATCACCTGCACGGAGAGAGAAAGGCATGCTAGTGTTTGTTTTGTATTCAATGCATTTAGCTTTCATTAGGATGAAGTAGTCTAGGCCTTCTAATCAAGTTGCATTGCATCCTATCGCTGTAAGGCTCGATGCTGGAGACGAGAACATAGAACAGGACAGCATCTGGACATGAACACATAACGACATTAATGCTGACACAGGGAACAAACGGAGGAGCACACAGATATAGAGGGAGTAATCAACAAGGTAATGGAGTCCAGGTGAGTCCAATATAGCGCAGCTGCGCATAATTATGGTGACAGGCGTGCGTAATGAAGGGCAGCCTGGCGCCAGAGATGGAGAGCAGTAGCAGGCATGACAGTACCCCCCCTAGGGGCGCCACCCAGCGTCCCACCTGGGTGAGCTTGATGGGCCGGCTGAGGCAGGGCGCTAGACGAGGCGGCAGAGGCGGCAGAGGCGTTGGAGCCCGGTGAGCCGGCTGAGGTGTGGAAACCTGACGATCCGGCTGTGGTGTGGAAGCCTGATGGGCCGGCTGAAGCATGACGTGGGGTGGGCGCCTGCCGAGCCCACCGAGGCAAGAAGACCTCTCGAGCCTGCTAACACAGGCAACAAACGGAGGAGCACACAGATATAGAGGGGGTAATCAACAAGATAATGGAGTCCAGGTGAGTCCAATATAGCACAGCTGTGTGTAATGATGGTGACAGGTGTGCGTAATCAAGCGCCAGAGAGGGAGAAGGCGTGACAATCGCTTATCATTTAGTTATCAATGGATAAGGTGAATATAAATCCAAGCTATAGTGAACATCAGTATCATTCAATAATATGCATGGGTGTTATAGTTGTATGAATTTATCACAATGCAAGCCTGCTCATTGGAAATGAAACACCAGCAGTCCTAATGCAATGCAATATTAGCTTCACAGTGAAACACCACTATTCTGGATATTTATCATTATTAAACTCAATTACCACCCCATCAACGGGGGGGATTGTGCGATAAATCTCCTGGTAGACGCAGCACTTCCCAGGAGTCACGTGTATCCTCTGTCACAGGAGGAGACGGCGGCTATGGAAACATATGTCTCCGAATCCCTGGGACAGGGATACATTCGGCCCTCCACTTCACCTGCCTCCTCAAGTTTATTTTTTGTGAAGAAGAAGGATGGAGGTCTGCACCCGTGTATTGACTATCGGGGTATCATTCAGATCACTGTAAGGTACAGCTACCCGCTGCCTCTTATAACCAGTGCGATAGAGTCAATGCACGGGGCGCGCTTCTTCACAAAATTGGATCTCAGGAGCGCTTATAACCTGGTGCGTATCCGGGAGGGGGACGAGTGGAAGACGGCATTTAGTACCACCTCCAAGCACTATGAGTACATCGTCATGCCGTACGGGTTGATGAATGCTCCATCAGTCTTCCAGGCCTTTGTTGATGAGATTTCCCAGGACCTGCACGGGCAGGGTGTAGTGGTGTATATCGACAACATTTTGATATACTCCGCTACACGCGCCGAGCATGTGTCCCTGGTGCGCAGGGTGCTTGGTCGACTGTTGGAGCATGACCTGTACGTCAAGGCTGAGAAATGTCTGTTATTCCAACAGTCCGTCTCCTTCTTAGGGTACCGCATTTCCACGTCAGGGGTGGAGATGGAGAGTGATCGCATTTCAGTCGTGCGTAATTGGCTGACTCCTACCACATTAAAGGAAGTGCAGTGGTTCCTAGGGTTTGCCAACTACTACCGGAGGTTTATCCGGGGGCTTTGGTCAGGTAACGGCTCCAATTACCTCACTGCTGAAGGGGGGACCGGTGCGACTGCAGTGGTCTGCTGAGACGGACAGGGCTTTATGGTCACCTGAAGGCTCTGTTTACCTTGGCTCCCATGCTAGCTCATCCGGATCCCTCTTTGGCGTTCATAGTGGAGGTGGACGCGTCCGAGGCTGGGATAGGAGCCGTGCTCTCTCAGAGCTCGGGTACGCCACCGAAGCTCCGCCCTGTGCCATCTTTTCGAAGAAGCTCAGCCCGGCGGAGCGAAACTATGATGTGGGGGACCGAGAGCTGTTGGCTGTCATCAAGGCTCTGAAGGCGTGGGGACATTGGCTTGAGGGGGCGAAACAACCTTTTCTCATCTGGACTGACTACCGCAATCTGGAGTACATCCAGGCTGCGAGGAGACTGAACCCTCGCCAGGCAAGGTGGGCCATGTTTTTTTACCCGTTTTGTTTTCACCCTGTCCTACCGACCAGGTTCCCAGAACACTAAGGCAGACTCACTGTCCCGGATGTATGACACAGAGGAGCGGTCCATGGGTCACACTCCCATACTCCCGGGCTCTTGCCTGGTGGCACCGTGTGGGAGCTGGACGCGGACATCGAGCGGGTGTTACGTACAGAGGCCACTCCCTCTCAGTGTCCAGCTGGGCATCTGTACGTTCCGTCTGCTGTCCGCGACCGGTTGATCTATTGGGCCCACATGTCACCCTCCTCTGGTCATCCTGGCATCGGTCGGACAGTGCGCTGTCTTAGTGGGAAGTACTGGTGGTCCACCTTGACCAAGGACATGAGGGTTTATGTTTCCTCCTGCTCGGTGTGCGCCCAGTGCAATGCTCCTAGGCACCTGCCCAGAGGGAAGTTACAACCCCTACTCGTTCCACAACGGCCGTGGCCACACCAGTGGACTTCCTGCTGTCTCCTCCCTTTGCCCGGTCTCCCTACGGACCTACAGACTGCGGAGGCCCTGTTCACACACGTCTTCCGAGGATATAGTCTCTGATCGGGGTCCCCAGTTCACGTCCAGGGTCTGGAGGCCGTTTATGGAGCGTCTGGGGGTCTCGGTCAGCCTCACCTCAGGTTTTCACCCCGAGAGTAATGGGCAGGTGGAGAGAGTAAACCAGGATGTGGGTAGGTTTCTGCGGTCATATTGCCAGGAACCGTCCGGGGGAGTGGGCGGCGTTCATCCTATGGGCAGAGATGGCCCAAAACTCACTCCGCCACTCCTCCACTAACCTCTCTCCCTTCCAGTGTGTACTGGGGTATCAGCCGGTTCTGGCACCTTGGCACCAGAGCCAGATCGAGGCTCCTGTGGTGGACGAATGGTTTAAGCGCTTGGAAGAGACCTGGGACGCCGCCCATGTACACCTGCAATGGGCCGTGAGGCGGCAGAAGGCGAGCGCCGACCTCCACCGCAGTGAGGCCCAGGTGTTCAAACTGGGGGACCGGGTCTGGCTCTCGACCCGAAACCTGCCCCTCCGCCTGCCCTGCCGGAAACTGGGTCCGCGGTATGTGGGGCCATTCAAAGTACTGAGGAGACTGAACGAGGTATGCTACAGGTCCTCTGGACATCAAGGGGGCCCCGGCGTATGCTGTTCGAGCCATCATGGACTTGAGGCGTCGGAGGAGGGGCCTTCAGTACCTCGTGGAGTGGGAGGGGTACGGTCCGGAGGAGAGATGCTGGGTGCCGGTGGAGGACGTTCTGGACCCTTCGTTGCTGCGGGAGTTCCACCGTCTCCATCCGGATCACCCTGCGCCTCGTCCTCCGGGTCGTCCCCAAGGCCGATGTCGGCGCGCTGCTAGAGCCGTGCGTCAAGGGGGGGGGTACTGTCACGACTTCCGCTGAAGTCGGTCCCTCTCCTTGCTCGGGCGGCGTTCAGCGGTTCGACGTCACCGGTTTTCTAGCCATAGCCGATCCATTTTTAATTTTCCATTGTTTGTGTCTTGTTTTACACACCTGGTTTCAATCCCACAATTACTTGTTCATTATTTAACCCTCTGTTCCTCTATGTTTGTTTGTGAGTGAATGAATGTTTGTTTGTAATAGGTCTGTTAGTTGTGGGCTCTGTATTTTGTGAACATTTGAGTAAATACGTGTATTACTCAATTCTGCTGTCCTGCGTCTGACTCCTCTACACCAGCTACACACAGGATCTTTTTACAGATATGGCCCTAGGAATATCAAAATCCTGCAGGATTTGTTTCTGCAAGATTCGTGCTGGGATTTACTTGGTCCTGCAGGAATTGCTATATCCTGCATGAATTTCTAAATCCTGCAGGTTTCAGTCCTGCAGGAAGCATCAGGGACTATTCCTGCAGGATTTTGTCAAATCCTACAGGATTCCTTCACAAAAGGTTGAATTCCTGCAGGAAAAGGATGGATTTTTTTATTAAGGGCCCTTTTGGGAGGTGGTATAATTTCCCCCAATTTTTTTTTTTGTAACCTAGAAATGTTTTGACATTGTTGACGGAACCCACCTTGTTGACGGAACCCACCTACGTCGGGCACAACCCAGCTGGAAAATCGATCCATTAACTTTGGAAATCTAAGATCATTGCGCTCGGATCCGGACCTCCGAACTTGCAGAGGCTCATCTTCAGACCTGCGATGTGCGCTGCTGAACACCCGCTCTCTAACTACTAAAGCATCAGTATTGAATGACATAATCACTGACACAAATCTGGACATGCTGCTTCTGACTGAAACCTGGCAGGTGCCTAACGACCTTTTCAACCTGAACCTCTTAACTCCGCCTGGGTACATCTACTTCTCTCAGCCGCGTCTTCATCGTAGAGGTGGAGGCCTGGCTGTAGTTTGCCGTGAGACTAAATTTCCAAGATAGAGTTTCATGACGTTACAGCATTTGAATATCTCGCGCTGAAAATGACTGGCCAAACGTCACTGGCTGTAATCTTAATCTACCGACCTCCAAAATGTCCCTCTGATTTTTTCTCTGAGATTAGTGCGTTACTCACTCCTGTCTGTGGTAACTATCCATCTGTTATTCTGCTTGGTGATTTTAACATACATGAAAACACTGCACATTGCAATGAATTGATGGCTGTACTGGACTGTTTCAACCTAACCCAACATGTAACTTTTGCTACTCACTCCAGGGGTCATATACTGGATCTCATATGTACATCTGGCTTAAATAATATTCTTGTTAGCAGCTCTGATTTTGCTTTTTCAGATCACAAATTCATAAGCTTCAGTTGTAGTTTTCCTATATCTATATCACCACTGAAGAAAATGCTGACCTATCGTAAAATCAATTCTGTGAATCCATCTTCTTTTTCTGCTTTAATAAGGGATTCTTCTTTGTCAGAATGTCTACTATTAAATTGTCCATCAGAAATCTGCTGTATATACAATAATGTCTTGTCTCAAATACTTGAGAGGCAGGCTCCTGTCATAACTAGACTGGTTCCATCTACTCGTGCCTCACCATGGTTCACTCCTGAACTACTGACGATAAAAACCGAGGGTCGCCGCCTAGAAAGACTATACAGGAAAACTGGACTTGTTGTCCACTCTTTGGCTTTTAAAGAACACTTGCTTAAGTACCGTACAGCCCTTAACGATGCAAGATCCTCTTATTTCACCTCTACCATTAGAAATTCAAAGTGCAGGCCCAAATCACTCTTTGCAATGGTTAGCAAACTCACAAATCCACCACAACATGTTATGTCGGGTTCTGTGGGGCTTGTAAATAGCTTTACAATTTTCTTGGACAAATTAAAGTCAATCACTGCATCCATCGCCAAAAACACTCCTCATCCAAGTGACTCAAATGTTCACTTAATAATAGCTGATTTTACTCATTCTACAAACTCTCTCTCTGCTTTCACTCTAACTACTCCAACTGCTATAAGTGATCTAATTGTGAAGTCAAATTCCACATCCTGCCAACTTGATCCTACACCTACTGTTTTGCTTAAGTTGTGTGTCCCTGAGGTTGCACCCTTCATAACACATATGATTAACTGTAGTTTGGCGTCCGGCGTGGTTCCAGCAGATTTAAAAATGGCTGCGGTGACGCCCATTCTTAAAAATCAGGCCTAGACCACCTAAACATGGAAAATTACAGACCAATATCCAACTTACCATTCTTAAGCAAAGTCCTTGAAAGGGTTTTTGCTTCGCAATTGCGATCACATTTGGATATAAACGGTCTTTTTGAACCTTTTCAGTCTGGATTTCGCCCAGCTCATAGCACTGAAACTGCTCTTCTCCGGGTGGTTAACGACATTCTTTTGTCCATGGATGCAGGGCTGATAAACATCCTGATGCTTCTTGATTTAAGCGCTGCTTTTGACACAGTCTGCCATGAAATACTTATCTCTAGGCTTTCTGACATTGGTATCACTGGCTCTGCTCTTTCTTGGCTCATCTCCTACATTAGCGACAGAAAGTATTATATCACTATACAAGGGTTTAGATCTGCCACTGCTTCACTTACACAGGGTGTCCCTCAAGGTTCGGTTCTTGGCCCACTATTATTCATCATCTACATTTATCCACTCAGTGATATCATACGCAGGCACGGACTTCAGTTCCATTGCTATGCTGATGATATTCAAATCTACCTCACCACCAGCTCTGATAGGTTATCTTTGCCTGACTCACTCACTGAATGTATCAGGGACATCAAGAAATGGATGTCCCTGAATTTCCTTAAACTGAATGATAATAAAACTGAGATATTATTGATTGGTCCTGCTGCCTCAGCCAAAAGGATTGATCAGTCCTTTGATGTTGATGGAATCCACGTTAAGCCTTCGTCATTGATTTGTAACCTTGGTGTCTTATTCGATTCAACTCTATCTTTTGGCTCTCACATTTCTTCTCTTGTTAAAACCCTTTTTTCCATCTTCGTAATATTGCTCGTCTCCGATCTTCTCTCACTTTAGCTGATGCTGAAACTCTAATTCATGCATTAATCACTTCACGCTTGGACTATTGCAATGCCTTACTTCTTGGTCTTCCCAAAAAACTTATTGCAAGATTACAGTATGTTCAAAACTCAGCAGCAAGAGTTCTCACCTCCACTAGGCGCTCTGCTCACATCACTCCTCTGCTTCATGACCTTCACTGGCTACCTGTGGCATCACGTATCCACTTTAAGGTATTGCTTCTAACTTTTAAAGCATTAAATGGTCTTGCTCCCCAATATCTCTCTGACTTACTCTATCCTTACCGCCCTGCTCGGTCCCTTAGATCAGCTGAACTTGGTTTGTTGACCGTCCCTCGTTTCCGGTTGTCCACTGTAGGTGGGAGGTCATTTGGTGTTAATGCTCCTAAATTATGGAATTCACTACCTCTTACACTACGCAATACCTCATCCGTGAGTGCATTCAAGATCCAGTTGAAAACATATCTGTTTGACATGCATTTTGGGTAGTGTGTATCCTATGTGACTGCGATGTATGTGTGTGTGTTCTGAATGTATTGTAATGTGCAATGTAAAGCGACCTTGAGCTATGGAAAGGCGCTATATAAATAAAACTTCTTCTTCTTCTTCTAAAGTCATTGTGAAGTTCGCCATCCCGCCCCACCATATCCGTTTGTTGAGCCTGTTGATCTTCCCTGTATGGATGTTGCGCCTTTTTCCCAGTCTGCCCTGTATGGAGATTGGGCACGACCGGTATCCAAACATGCATGGCTTGAGAGATGCGGCCACCTGTCGAGTGTGTGTCGCTATCAACCTAGTTAAAATAACAGTACTGCTAGCAACCTAAAAAAATAACAGTACCGTCACAGCAGCATAACCTTTATTTAACACTTGACAACACTTGATTTAAACTACATCATCATCAATATCAAAGATTTTTATAACTAACCCATGATAGACCACAGCCTGTCGTTTCCAATGGGAGCTAGTCAATCATAATTTGCAGAACAAGCGAGGAGGTAAACAGAGCCAAGCACGAGCTAGCGTGAGCCTATTGGAGCGTTCTAGCATGTATTTGCATATTTCCGCAAGGAAATGACTACTCTGTGATGTACAATAACACAATTCGCCCTAGCATTCCTTCTAAACAAAGCAATTGTTTTGAAACTTTGGCAAAGGGTGAATTCTATAAAACTTTGTCCACTGTTCGTAACAGATTCTAGTTTTGTAAACAATCAACTGTATTGAGATCAAATGTTTAATTGATGAGAAAATTATCAGAATGTGCCAAAATCCATCTCGCTCCATCTTCTCCCACTGCCAGCCACCGGGCTTCCTCTCACCACCATATTTGGTAGTGAGTGGAAATGCCAACCAGATACTTCACATTTATACAGTAAAATATCTGTCTCATTGTTCTATCAAGTCAATATTCAGTCTGGTTGGCTGACATGAGCAGCAGAAAGAGGCTGGCTAGCTATTGTTAGCAAAACATGGCTACTCTTTTCGTCGACTACAATAGGAAATAAAACAACATACCCCATCCGTTGGTGAAGACAGCATGTTCCTTTCAGTCTTCCAATGCTTCACGTGCTGAACAAGCCAGCAGCAACATTTCTTCAGTTGCCTTTCCACCGGCATGTCCTCTGCGGCCCTTGTTTCTTTTCTTTGCCTTGACGAACTTGTCACAAATCCTACCCCACACTAACCAGGACCCCAGCATCTCCGCAATCTCCCTCAATGAATTGGAATTCATATGCTGGTCTTTATATAATGCAGAGCTAGTGAAGGTACTTTTGTACCTCCTCGGTCAATCGATGCTCGAAGTTGTTGTTCGCCATGTTGAATCCACACTGAGTTTCAGGCTGAATCGACAAGAAGCAGAACTCGTGTCACCCCTACAGTTGACCAATCATGGACAAATGGGTGTAGACTTCAGCTTCAGGTGTGCCCGAACAGCCGACAAAACCCTAACCAAACTCCAAAAAATGAACAAAAACGTCACATAATGTCGTCCTAATATATGCACAAAACTGTACCGAACTGTTTCGGTTGGGAAGCATGTAGCCGCCTTTTCCCCTCCTGCTTCGCCTCTTCCTCTCTGATTGACACCTGTGCCCAGTGAGTTGTGCTTGGGTGGAAGAAGAAGATGGCAGAAACTGAGGTTTTGTTTGAAACTGTTAGTGTGTCGGATGAAGCTAATAGTACAGAAAGTGAGAATGAGTGGGTTACAGTGGTGAGGAAAAAGGGAAGCGAGAGAAGTAAAGCTGTGTTGGAAAATAGGCAACCACTAGACTCGTTTTTAGTCGGAGTGAGGGTTTTGGATCAATGCTACTTGGGAAAACTGTTTACCGTCTCCAGGAAAATCTGGAATGTGTTGGAGGAAACTTGTGGAGTCGGTGAGAGTCACTAGAAGTGGTCTTATTTTGATGTTTTGTGTGTCTGCAGAAGCGTGTTTTAAGACTCAAAAAGATATCGGAGTGGAATGTTTCCTGTATGGATTTTTGTAGTAGGCCGCCTATCAAGGGGGTTATTTCTGGGGTGTCGTAAGAAATAAAGGCAGAGGATATAACTGAAGACATCAATGGAGCGGTTGGAGCATGTCGACTCTGTATGCTGGATGGAAAAAAGAAATTCACTTCATCCATGCTACTGTTCTTTGATGAAGAGTCTCTCCCTTCTCATATGAATGTCACACTACGGTCTGTCCAGCAGAGGGAGACTGAGAGCACAAGACCTTTTACATCATCCTCCTAATCCACTGCTCATCATTGGTTCAAGGTTACCACCTGTGCCTTGTTAGTCAGGGTGTATAGGTGGATATTTAAGGACCTTCCTTTGCCTGTATCTGTGCTCAGTCTTGAAGTTATCTTGCCTAGCCTATGCTTTGGTGTCTTCTTAGTTTGTTTATTCTGTGGTACTTTTTGACCAGCCGCTTTGGTACCTTTTGTCATTGGACTCTTTTGCCTGCAACTATCCAGTGTGGATTTGTACTTTACTCAACCCAGCATTTATACTGGAACCTCGTTGTTTGCTCAGGAGGAATATCTAGTAAAGACTGTTTTTTCCCTCCTAACCTGCCTCTTGCGATTACCTGCCAATTGGGTCCACATTGCCTATAGGACAGTGATTAGAACCTAAGGTTTTCCAGCAACACACCCTGGGCTTGTATCACGGATGTGATAGCAAGACTGAGCCAAACAAGAGTTGGACCTGGCAGAGACTGAACAGATTCACGGAGCCATTAGCAAACAGAGAGCTTTGCTTGGAACACATGAGACACAGCTCCAGAGACTGACAGACGCGGTGAACCAGATTGGGGAGTCACTGCAACAACTACAAACATGCTTGCCCCGAGAACCTTTGGTACCACCGGCACCGGAGACCCCACCATTAACGGTACCAACGCCCCAAGAACCAAGGGTTCCAACCCCTCAGCGCTACGGTGGGAGGCCTGGTACCTGCAAGGGGTTCCTGACTCAAGTGTCACTCATTTTCGAACTCCAACCAGCCTCCTTTGCTTCCGAGAGGGCGAAGATTGCATACATTATCTCTTTGTTGAGTGATCGTGCGCTGGATTAGGCCTCAACCCTCTGGAGACAACACTCAACCATCTGCTCTGACCTAAAGGTGTTCACAGAGACTATTCAACAAGTGTTTGACGATCCAGTCAGTGGCCGGGAGGCAGCGAGGAGATTACTAGACCTACATCAGGTGCATCAATCAGTGGCCGATCACGCCATTGAGTTCCGTACCCTGGCCCTGAGAGTAAGTCTAATACTGAGGCGCTCATTTCAACATTCTATCGTGGCCTTTCTGAAGGGTTTATGGATGAATTAGCCAGTAGAGATTGGGGGACAAGTCTGGAGGAACTCATAACGTTAGCTGTCCGAATTGATAACCGTATTCGTGAAAGAAGAGAACGCTATACTGCCCCGAGACAGGGCCCTGTTGTCATCCCCTAACGTCCCAGAGGGTTCCCATTTAACTCCTCAGACGGAGGAAGAGCCTATGCAGCTTGGTAGGACCCACATTTCACCTAACGAGAGAGAGAGAGACGTAGGAGTGAAGGTCGGTGCTTCTATTGTGGTGACCCTAACCACTTGCGCTCTTCTTGCCCCGAATTAGCGTTAAAAGCCACAGCTCGCTAAGGGAAATGGGGACCTTAGTGAGTGGAACTGCTCAATTTGACATCCCCCACTCCTGTTTACTGCTGCCGGCTACGCTTACTTGGCAGGATACCAGGGAGAGGACAGTGAATTTGAAAGTGTTTGTGGATTCAGGTGCAGCAGGTAACTTTTTGGACATTAACCTGGCTAAGAACATGTGTATTTCCTATGAGACTTGCTCTCCAGTCTGGAAGGTGGAAGCCTTAGATGGTAGACCAATAGGGTCTGGAATAGTCAAGTTCAGAACAGTTCCTTTGTGTTTGACCATTGACACTAACCATCAGGAAGAGATCTCCTTTTATCTGATCAAGTCTTCCAGAGAACCCCTTATTCTAGGTTACCCCTGGCTGCGGCGTCACAACCCTCAATTCTCCTGGACCTCTGGAACTCTCCTTCGTTGGGGTTCGGCGTGCAAGGATTCTTGTACCTCTCCTGCTGTTACTGTGGTCAGGAGTAGAGAGATTCTGGCAGCGATTAAGGAGGTGAGTGACAGTTCCCTGAAGAAGCCACTAGACCTAACGCTCATGCCCCCTGACTACTATGACTTGAGAGAAGTGTTTAGCAAACAACGCGCTACTAAGCTACCCCCTCATAGACCTTATGATTGTGCTATTGACCTTCTTCCTGGCGCACTCCCCCCTAGGGGTCACCTATACTCCCTCTCTGCCCCAGAGACTAAGGCCATGGACTAATATATCCAGGATGCTGTGAGTACTGGGTTTATTCACACATCATCTTCACCAGCTAGTGCTGACTTCTTTTTTGTCTCTAAGAAAGACGGTAGTCTTAGGCCCTGTATAGACTATCGTGGGCTCAATCGACTGTTAAGTATCGTTATCCCCTCCCACTAATGTCATCTGCGTTTGAACTGCTCCAGAAAGCTAAGATCTTTTTGAAGTTAGATCTGTGAAGTGCAGATAACTTGGTACGCATAAAGGAGGGAGACGAATGGAAGACAGCCTTCAGTACCCCAACTGGCCACTGGGAATATCGAGTCATGCCTTTTGGATTAGCAAATGCCCCAGCAGTGTTTCAGGCCTTCATAAATGACGTCTTGAGGGACTTGATGAATCGGATCGGTTCGTGTTTGTCTATCTAGATGACATACAGATTTTCTCTGACTCTCTACAGGAACACATTCGCCATGTCCAACAGGTCTTGAGGAAGCTTCTTGAGAATCATCTTTTCGTAAGGCTCGACAAATGAGTTCCATGTGTCCCAAGTCTCATTTCTAGGCTATGTTATCTCGCAAGAAGGCATCGAGATGGAACCAAGAAAGGTATATGCCATCACCAACTGGCTCCAGCCCGAATCACTTAAGCAGGTACAAAGATTTCTTGGTTTTGCCAACTTTTACAGGAGGTTTATTCACAATTTCAGCACCATTGCAGCACCCATCTCCTCACTTACTAAGGGATCACCCGCTCGTATCCACTGGACTGCTGAGGCTCAGCAGGCGTTCGACAGGTTAAAGGGACTGTTTTCTTCTGCCCCGATCCTGGTAGACCCAGAACTGCCGTTTATCGTGGAGGTGGATGCCTCAGAAGAGGGAGTTGGAGCAGTGCTTTCCCAAAGGTCTATCACAGATAACAGAGTCCATCCGTGTTCTTTCTTTTCCAGACGCCTGTCGCCAGCTGAGAAAAACTATGATGTGGGTAACCGAGAGCTCCTTGCTGTGAAACTGGCACTGTAAGAATGGCGCCACTGGCTGGAAGGGGCCAAGCATCCTTTTGTTGTGTGGACGGACCACAAGAACCCGACCTACCTATAGCAGGCTAATGCCTTAAACCCCCCGGCAGGCCAGGTGGTCTCTCTTTTTTTACCCGTTTCAATTTTGTGATTTCTTACAGACCTGGATCCAAGAATGTTAGGGCGGATGCCCTGTCACGTCAGTATGATCGTTCCCAGAGGGACCGTCCCCCAGAGTTAATCATCTCCAGAGACCGCATTCTGGCACCGGTTCGTCGGTCCATTGAGGATGCAGTGCGGAGAGGCTCTACGGGGTGTAAACATTCCTGATGGAGTTCCAGCAGGATGCTTGTTTGTGCCCAAGGGAGCAAGATCCGAGGTCCTCCAGTGGGGTCATGATTCTGCCATTGCGGGACATTCAGGAACAGAGAGGACATTGGATTTTATCCAGAGATGCTTCTGGTGGCCAGAGATGACAAGAGATGTCCGATCTTTTGTACAAGCCTGCCCAGTTTGTGCTCAACAGAAGTCCTCTAATCAGCGCCCGGCCGGCCTTCTACATCCCTTGCCCATCCCACAACGCCCCTGGTCTCACATCTCCATGGATTTTATCACTGGTTTACCAGCATCTGAAGGTAACACTGTTGTGCTAGTGGTGATGGACCGCTTCTCTAAGGCCTTTTAGAAACTTCAGAGTGTTTCCTATCTAATAGTACTAATTATGTGCATATCCTATTGTCTGGGCCTGAGTGGCAGGCATTTTACTTTGGGCACGCCAGACTCTCCAATTATGCCGCTCCCTAAGAAGTTAAACATTTTCATAAATACTTAAATGCATTTCTATCATTATTTTGTGTTAACATATTTAGTCATAACAGTCTAGATTAAGCCAACCATGCATAACTCTACAGTTTGGTGGTACAGGTAGGACCTGTTAAGCAACTTATTGGACGGTAATGGCGCCCTCTTTTGGGGAACAAGTGGCCAATAAAACGGACAGGACAAATATGTGTTCAGCCCCTTCCAATAAATCACGAGGAAATCATTCAATAACATTTAGGCTATTCTTTCAAGGTAACAATAGATCACCATAAAATATTGACCTTTACGGTGTCCATATAAGGACAGCCTCAGGCTCAGCAGGACTTGTTTCAATCTCAGCAGCAGTTGTGCTCTAATCAAGGGGCAAGGTTGTATTCCTCAGGAGTTTTTTTGTTTCACCTTTTAAAAAACATGCAGCCATTATTACAGTAACTTGTGTCTGGCAGCAGGGTTGGAAAGCCGTGTTTCCTGCCTTTGCCAGACGCCTCATGTGAGCCTTTTGGTCTAAAATGGCAGTGCTCCATGTCTTAGAACTCTCCGTCTTTTTCTCCCCATGTACTTGGCTCGGATTCTATTCAGGAAGGACAAGTTGGACCACAGAATATTTCCAATTAAGACATTTTCACCATGGGAATTCTGAGGGCTGTGCGACTGTAGGCTACTGCAGTCATGGAAAAGCTTAATGGAGAACAAATCATTTCTGTTTCATAAAGGGCTCCTTTTACATGTGATTTGGGAGGCTTACCGGTACATGGAAAAAATAATTTAGGCGGGTCATGATTCCCCACACACCCTTTTATAGTAAGCTCTTCATATGAGTCATTAGGCAACAGTTAAATTATGTATTTTCAAGCTGTATTGTAGCCTGCTAGTCATCCCTTCTATATTTACATTTTAGTCCTTTAGCAGACGCTCTTATCCAGAGCGACTTACAGGAACAATTGGGGTTAAGTGCCTTGCTCAAGGGCACATCGACCGATTTTTCACTTACATGTTTTCACTTCGATGTACAACGCTGATCTATACTCCCACAGCTAACTGTGCTGCACACCAGGTATACTGGCTGACTGAGTGACTGCCAACAAAGAGAGTGTAGCAATGCTAAGGGGATGTATCTCTGAAAGGCTGCATTAAGAGAATGGGGCTCATGAGCTGTGCCAGGCTCTGTAAGTGTCTGTGACAGGTAAGAGTCCTGGAGCTGAGGGGAGGGGTGCATGAATTTCACTTTAGCTTTGAGAAATGTACCTTACCATGGATTGTGAGTTAATGTGTACACTGCACCACCTACAGCAGTGATGGGCTCTTTCCCCGAGTCTGACTCGTTTTGTTGTACTGCATGTGTCACAGAGTGCTTTCTGTTCTGCCCTGAGTGGGGATCGACGTATTGCTCAAGTGCAGCCTGGACTTGAAATGAGTATATGAGGAAACTGTTGGTGAGGATATTATTTTGGTGCATTTGTTTCACTTCTCTGTGGTAACCCAGAGACAGTGTTTTGATGACCAGACACGAGGTCAGCTCGTAATATGACCTGGTAAAATGAGGGTTAAATAAATAAAGTAAACTCAGAACCCCTGACCAGGTTACTTTTAGACTCTCTGTCTCACAGTTTTGAAATACATACATTCAGTGTAGGGTGAAGTTGCCCCTAGAAGCTGAACTTTGGTCAGTTTCCTATTTTCCCCACTAATGGTTAGAAGTCCAATGCAGCCATTTCATTTCTGGGTAACCATTTCTGGTAAAAAATTAAGTATATTAATGTGATTATTTTCAATTATAATGGTCAAAAATAAAAAAATAAGTGTTTTAAAAAGAAACTGAAATAGCTTCTTAGCAAAGAGCAATTTCTCAAGCAAGAATGTTGCTAGGAGTAGTATGGGAGTGGTCTAAGTGGGGAGGGGAAAACTGAAATATGTTATTGGCCATGAGGTTTGGAACTTTATTTCTTAGTGGTCTATTAACTAATTTACAGACTGGTGATGTCACCAGGTAGGCCACAGCTCCATCCCACCAAAACAGGCTGAAATTTCAGGTGGTCATTTAAAACAGCTCTTACACTAAAAGGGCATTATCAAGGGGATTATTTTAACAGTAATATTCCAACCTCATAGTGTGGAAAGACTGTGTGTGTATATACAGTGCCTTGCAAAACTACTCATCCTCCTTGGCGTTTTTTCCTATTTTGTTGCATTACAACCTGTAATTTAATGGATTTTTATTTGGATTTCATGTAATGAACAAAAAACGGAAAAGTGGTGAGTGCAATATATTCACCCCTTTGCTAAGAAGCCCCTAAATAATATCTGGTGCAACCAATTACCTTCAGAAGTCACATAATTAGTTAGATTGCACACATGTGGACTTTATTTAAGTGTCACATGATCTCAGTATATATACACCTGTTCTGAAAGGCCCCAGAGTGGGGCAAATGGCACCATGAAGACCAAGGAGCTCTCCAAACAGGTCAGGGACAAAGCTGTGGAGAAGTACAGATCAGGGTTGGGTTATAAAAAAATATCAGAAACTTTTAACATCCCACGGAGCACCATTAAATCCATTATAAAAAAAAGGGCATTAATCAGAGAGGCAACACAGAGACCAAAGATAACCCTGAAGGAGCTGCAAATCTCCAAAGCGGAGATTGGAGTATCTGTCCATAGGACCACTTGAAGCCGTACACTCCACAGAGCTGGGCTTTATGGAAGAGCGGCCAGAAGAAAGCCATTGCTTAAAGAAAAAAAATAAGCAAGCATGTTTGGTGTTCGCCAAAAGGCATGTGGAAGACTCTCCAAACATATGGAAGAAGGTGCTCTGGTCAGATGAGACTAAAATTGAGCTTTTTGGCCATCAAGGACAACTCTATGTCTGGCGCAAACCCAACACCTCTCATCACACAGAGAACACCATCCCCACAGTGAAGCATGGGGGTGGCAGCATCATGCTGTGGGGATGTTTTTAATCGGCAGAGACTGGGAAACTGGTCAGAATTGAAGGAATGATGGATGGCGCTAAATACAGGGAAATTCTTAAGGGAAACCTGTTTTAGTCTTCCAGAGATTTGAGACTGGGATAGAGGTTCACCTTCCAGCAGGACAATGACCCTAAGCATACTGCTAAAGCAACACTCGAGTGGTTTAAGGGGAAACATTTAAATGTCTTGGAATGGCCTAGTCAAAGCCCAGACCTCAATCCAATTGAGAATCTGTGGTATGACTTAAAGATTGCTGTACACCAGCTGAACCCATCCAACTTGAAGGAGCTGGAGCAGTTTTGCCTTGAAGAATGGGCAAAAATCCCAGTGGCTAGATGTGCCAAGCTTATAGAGACATGCCCCAAGAAACTTGCAGCTGTAACTGCTGCTAAAGGTGGCTCTACAAAGTATTGAATTTGGGGTGATGAATAGTTATGCACGCTCAAGTTTTCCGTTTTTTTGCCTTATTTCATGTTTGTTTCACAAAAAAAATATTTTGCATCTTCAAAGTGGTACGCATGTTGTGTAAATCAAATGATACAAAACCCCCAAAAATCTATTTTAATTCCAGGTTGTAAGGAAAATAGGAAAAATGCCAAAGGGGGTGAATACTTTCACAAGGCACTGTGTGTATGTGTGTGTGTATATATATATATATATATATATATATATATATATATATATATCACAGGTAAATCACGTTTAGGATTGGTGGAGGGAAAGCTGACCCTAGATCTGTACCTAGGGGAGACTTCACCCTAGAGGCCAGTTATTTATAGTACTGGGATGAGTTCCCCAAAAAACAGAAATATCATCTTTAGCATTAAGATCAAAGCCCTTGTTCAATGCCTACCAATGGATGTAAGATGATCTGTATAGGATTTTGGGAAACTCACCCCTGTACAATAGCCTAGTGGTTATGAGTGTTGGGCCAGTAACCTTAAGGGCCGACTAGGTGAAAAAATCTGCCGATTTGCCCTTGAGCCTTAAGTGCTCATGTAAATCGCTCTGGATAAGAGTGTCTGCTAAATGACTAAAATGTAAATGTACACTTTTCCAAAATGCAGTCACTTACACATAGAAGGGCTACATATCCGAAACACATCACCAGTCCAAAATAAGCATCAGTTTGTTCGAAATATATTCACCCATAAAACATTCGAAATTGGACATACAGTATTTAGGCCATAAAGCTGATTGAGATCAGATTATGTTTTCTAATACCAGGAGTGACTTCACTCAGCCTACCTAAACTCAGCAAAAAAAGAAATGTCCCTTTTTCAGGACCCTGTCTTTCAAAGATAATTCTCCCGAGAAGTCACGCAGTGTCTTTTTTACCGTCGTTATCGATCAGTTTATATTCCGGTTGATTTATAATAGTAAATATACGTAAAAGTGTTCCTAAGGATACATTTAAAACTATGTTTGATTGTTCTTGGACAAGTTTATAGGTATAAGATGAACGAGTTCGCGTCACATTTCAATGGAGTAGTGGAAGCTGTCGTTTCTGATTATAACTCGCGAACCAAATGGAGGATTTATGGAGAAAATACATTACTTTTTCTAACAAAAGAACCATGGATTGTCTTCGTTGGACACTTAGGATGACCTCAGCAGAAGTTCTTCAACAGGTAATTGATTTGTTTTTGCTGTGAAATGTTATGTGTGTGCCATGATGGCTAATCGATTCATGGCTGGGGAAAAATATGTGAGGTGCTACTCTCAAACAATCAAATGTGCTGCTTTCGCCGTAAAGCCTTTTTGAAATCTGACAACGCTGTGATATTGCCAAGAAACAGAGCTTTTGATGAGTATGGAACACTTGTATATTGGTGGATGTTTAATAATTCAACTTTTGGATTTTGAATTTGGCGCCTTACATTTTACCTGGTAGTGTCGGGAGCAGCCCGCTAGCGCCCCAGTGATCCCTGAGAAGTTAAACACTGTTTCCCATGCTTGTTCAATGAACCACAAACAATTAATGAACATGGTGGAAGAGTGGGATATCATCTCACAGCAAGAACTGGCAAATATGGTGCAGTCCATGAGGAGGAGATGCACTGCAGTACTTAATGCAGCTGGTGGCCACACCAGATACTGACTGTTACTTTTGATTTTGAACCCCCTTTGTTCAGGGACACATTATTCAATTTCTGTTAGTCACATGTCTGTGAAACTTATTCTGTTTATGTCTCAGTTGTTGAATATTGTTATGTTCATACAAATATTTACACGTTAATTAATTTTTTTTAATTTTTTATAATGGGATCTAGGCATCATCAATGTTGCTGCCCAGGCCAACGCTTGGTGCCAAGATGCCTGCCCGTTAGCACTTCTTCTTTTCTCCGCCCTCGCTCCTTTTTCTTTTTCTAATCGCTTTGTAAATCACTTCTCTTTTCAAGTACTTAAATCATCCCACGATGGTTGAGACGCGACAGTCACAGTCGCTCAGGCAGAAGGAAGAAGACACGGATGGATCAGTGAGGTTATAGGTCAGACACCCTCTGTCTTTGTATTTTTTTCACCTCTTCCTCTTTGTCTCTCACGTCCTGTATCATAACACTGACCTTTCTCTCTTTCTCCTTTCTTTCTCTCCATCCCCTGTAACCTATTTGCTCTCTCTCCTTTTCTCCGACATCAGGGAGATCAGTGACTCATTCCATTAACTTCTGCTCGGGGCTGGAATTAATCTGACGAGTCTTTGAAATAAATAAATAAATAAAGTGTGATTAAATAAAAAATCTAAAAATCCCTGTAACTCCCAAACTCAGGTGGTTTTCATGAGCATCCCAACTTCTGACACCAAAATATTTGAGGTTTCCACAACACTAAGATCTACTGGTTTTGAGGCCAAGCGGTAAGTGTTAATTTTCCAGAGTCTGTTTATTGTTTGGAATGGGTTGTACTTGGTGAGTGTCAGCGCTGCATTTCGCCTTGCTTGGCTCCTTAATTAAAGGAGAACAGGAGCTTGAGTCCCAAATAGCACCCTATACTCTAAATAGTGGCAGCAGTGTAGTGATGGAGTGCTCCGGGGCCCATGGGCTCTGGCCAAAAGTAGTGCACTATGTAGGGAATAGGGTGCCACTTGGGATGCGGCCCCATGACTGTGTGGCAGAATCACAGCAACAGCAGCCACCGTAAAACATGCTAACGACGGTTAGAGAACAAGGTCAGCTCTGTCTTTTTCTTTCCATTTCACTGTTGCCTGCCCACTATTTCCACCTTACTACAGGGAATATTCCCCAAGTTGGGGAGATCGTTTTGGCTCGTTTGACTGGAGATGGAAACTTTAGGCGCATTGTGGTTCACTTGGGAAAAGACCCTATCTGTGAGTGATGTTACATTGACGAAACAAAACACACATCTTCTATTGACTTCATTGTCTTCGAGCAACTAAAAAAAGAAAAAACGGAATAATCTTGTTAGATTCCTGACTACATAGGAAGTAATTCTCAATGATGGTATCCTTATTCCATTGGACAACAATAGGTCTACTGAATTAGCTGCACATAGTGGCATCTGTCTTATTGATCTAATTTGATTGATATTTGACCAGTAATTTAATGTCTATTAAATGCTCAGCTAAATAAACTGTCCTGTAAGGACCATTACCCCGCCACTCAATCACTCTGTCAGGCCTCATTTGTGGGACCCTCTGAAAAAATTGTGAATGGTAGACCACGGCAAACCTCAAAATCACGTTAATTAAGAAATGGCTGAAGATAGTGTATATCGATGTAACGTCTGCTTCCAACTCACACAGATCCCCTGAACGCAGCTCACTTTCCAGCCCACTTTCCAGCTCACACTCTCAAACACATAGATCCCCTGAACGCAGCTCACTCTCCAGATCCCAATCACCTGAATTCTGATCACCTGTATGTCATTTACACACACTATTTAGTTCAGTTCTTTGCACTCCATCATTGTGAGGTATTGTTTGTTTTGTTACACAGTCTATTTAGAATGCTGTTTATTAGTCTTCCTGTGTATCATAGTTTTTGGCCACCCTCACTAACGATGCCTATTCCCTGCCTGTACTTTTGCCTATCAGATTTCCTGTCGTCAACCTCTTGCCTGATCTCCCGGACTACGTTATTAGCATTTTCCCCGCCTGTACTGTTACCTTTTCGGACTCCCTGTGTATGACCTTCTGCATGTCCCTGTACCCAACTACCTGCCTCCTCCTGTGGTCCTTTGCTAATAAACACCTGCACTTGAAACCAGCTCTCTGTCTCCCATCGCACTCATTACAATCGACTTATTTGTGTTTTATTTAGAGAGTTAATCAAGCAGTGAGGGACAATGGGAGAATGAGGCGGACCATCATAGCCGTGTCAATATTTAGGGCACGCTGAAATGGATTGTAATTGGTTATGCACACCACAGAAAGCGATTCACATGTGAAGGAATGATTAACCTTTACGATCCACTATTGGAGGCAGTTAAAAAGCGCCTAAAAGTTTACTGACTGAAACCTGGCCAAGAGCTCTCGTTTTATATTCCTTGTGCTGTCTTGTAGACTGAGACAGTGGGAGCTCCAATCAAAAGCAGCCCTGTAGCGTTCTCTTTCTAGTGCTTTCTTCTCTTCATATCATAGTCGTTTCTGCAGCGAAGACCTGCAGTCTTACCAGGACCTTTAGAGGTGAACAACGGTCAAAGGACACCCTGTGGGCAGATAAGCATCTACACTTATGGCATACTGATGCTACAAGGTGGCGTCCCAAATGCAACCCTATTCCCCTATGGTTCCTGGTCAAAAGTAGTGTACTACAGTATATGGAATTAGGGTGTCATTGGGGACGTAACCCTAGACATGAAGGACGTGCCAGAATATGACCTTATTCTGGACAGAAGTAAAAGAAGATATCCAGAAAGTCTTTGGGTTTATGCTGTTTAATGGACCATCTTCACTGGGTCTTAGGCTCACAGTTGAAGATGAGGGACAATGTGTACAAAAGCAGATTGGAATTGGGAGAGAACCAACTCTGGGAGAACCAACTCCAAACATAGTGAAAACAGTTAGAGAAGGACATGGTGTTTTCCTGTAATGTACTGAGTGGCAACAGGTCTGCAGCCCATAGGGTAAAGAACACACAACAGGTGTCTCTCTGAAGGTTGTCAGCTCAAATCATTTTCCCCCATACTCCTCCTGTATTTTTTCATGTTTATTGGATAGAGATAGAGGTGAAAGATAGGATAGTGTGCTGGATTCTAAACCATGCTGGCAGCGGTACATTGTACATGTGCTCCAGAGGCAGCGACTTAGACCACCACCCCAGATCACCCTCAAGCCATTTATACAGTTATACTAATGCAGCGATGGTAAACCCAATTATGTTCTGTTTTCATTTCGCTAAGAGGTACAACACAGCCAAGTTTCTTTTCTAATCGGCTTCTGGGGTTAGAAATCAGTTCCATTACACACGTGTCTCGGAGCAAGGGCATAAATAAAACAATGGCCTTTTAGTTTCACTCCATTGCCAACATAATTGGAACAGCAACAGCCACATTTGAAAAAAGTCTGACTAGTGTTCCTTTATAAAGAGACGGCAACAAGCGGACAATGGCTTTGCATGCTGCCCTTGCTGCAGCATGGTTCCAGAAGCACTCCTCTCTCCTATTCAGCACAGTAATGAATAACCACGCTTCCAGAACCTGACGGACTGACTGACTGACAGAAGCTGAGAGAGAAAGGCAACAATAAGAGAGAAAGGAGGATTGAGAAAATGCCAGATGGCTGCACATTCCCAGTCAGCTGGGTATCATGTGAGGGGTGGGTGAAGGGGGTAGGGGAGGCGGGGTGAGAGGGCTGTGTTTGTGTTGTTTTGTTAGGTCAAATGTCAGTGGGCCGAAACAAATGCAAGCATCAACCAACAGTGGCATCTGAGAAAGGGCTGAGCTGGTGTTTTTGTAATTGTGAAGGGGGAGGGCTAATGAGAGAGAGATAAAGAGAGAAAGAGAGGTGCCCTTGAGGTTATTGGCTTGGCAGTACCTGAATGGAATGTCGGCAATCTACAGTTGAGCATGAATGGAAATACAGTCAAGAGGGACAGACAGGCAGGCACACGGACACGCAGGCAGTCAGACTGAATTACACTTTGAACTCAGCGGAGGCCGATCAATAGACCTTTTTAAGGATGAGAGGATGACAAATACAACAAAAGTGTGTGTAGCAGCAGCACTGGTAAACAGTGAACAAAACAACAGTAAAGCAGTGCCAGTGCCTTTGACACCATGACCTATCACTGGACAGGGGGCATTTTCCATCCTAAAACTAAGCCAATGGCACCCTATTCCATACACTGTAAAAACGCAACTTAAAAAAAAATTCCATATAGCTTAAATATCCAAGTTGGCTGGATTTGAAATTGGGATATTGTGACTTGGAATATTCTACTAACACAATGAGTTTTCCTCAATGGGAGTCGAATTTTGAAAAACAACGTTGTGTGAACTTAAATATTGAAGTGTGCCGTTACAATGTAAAAAGCTGAGAGACCAGTTTACAATTAAACACATATTTCTGCAGCTAAAATATGATGCATTAAACTAGATATAGCAAAAAAGTAAGAGGATTTGCTCTTGCCATTAGTGAGATTGTTGGGCTGTGGTAACTCAGGACAGGTTTAAAAATAAAAAATACTGTCTGGTACAAAAATTGGATCATCACTGAAACTGGAGACGAGTCAAATCATTTTCATAGTTGAGAAAACACGTTTATTATAGTTCATCCAACTTAAAATGTATAGTTCAGTTGATGGTATCCTTAAATCTTTAAGATGAGAGGACTTTAAATAAAAAAATGTAGTCACTTCAAAAATCAAGGCAAACCAGCTGCAACACGATTTTGTGTTTACTCAACTTTGGAAAATGTCTTGAGACAACTTAGGAATGTATGTTAGCAGAATGTTCCTGCCCCTAACTTGAGTAAACAAAAGAATGTGTAGCATTGGTTGCCTTTTAAGTTGACTCAACTTTTACATACATTTTTTACAGTGTACATCGTGGACAACTTTTGACCGGAGCCCTATGGTCAGAGCCCTATACCATTTGGGATGCACACTACATCATGCAGAACAGCTGAATACTGTGTGTCGATTTACAACAGCACAATACACAGTAAACAGTCTAGAAGGGTGGATCGCTGACCTAAATGTCAATGCTCTCTCTGCTATCTACTGATATATCTGTGACTTCCAGCCAGCATGCCCTAGTACTGTGAAATTGGCAGAGATTTTGGTCATTTGTTATGAATTGGGTGGAGACATCATTTTAAAGATTGGAAAGGAGTCATAAATTGTGCAATGCTTTCTAACCGCCAATTTCCCTTCCCTGGACCAAAACCCACGCATACTTCATATAAATCAAACAATTCAAGACTAAAGCACATGAAGCTAAACACCTGCCACCAACTGAAGTGATCTTATATTTGATTCATACAGTATATGTCTGTTTTTGAGAGCTGGTTGCCAACTTATTCCAGTCAGAATAGTTTTTGTCATGCTGTCAGATGTTAGACATGATATTGTAATTTAGTATGTATCTGGACCCATCTGGACTCATGCAGCAGATATTAAGCTACATGAAATATAGTAATAAAAACAGAGAAAATGTTGGTCGGAGTACAGAACCACAGTTCCAAGAGCATAACGAGACCGAGAGAAAGAGAAGGCAAGATGGTCAAATCAAATCAAATTGTATTGGTCACATATGTAATGTAGTGAACGTTATGCCTTAATCCAGTCTGTGTATTTGTACTGTGGGATTCCAGTTCCATGTTTTACAGTAGCCAGACAGTGAGAGGGATATGCCAAGTGAACAATGTAATGCCAGCAGACTTCAGAGTAAAGTTAAACTAAAGTATAAAAACGCCCCGACCTCAGTTCTTATAACCATAAGCAATCTCAACAGTGGGATGTTACAATTGGCGACAAGTGAAACGGACAAGAGAAGAATGCAATTTACAAGACGAACTACGTGCCTATGTGAGTAAACGCAGATAGCAGCAACAGCCAAGCTAACGTTGGAATCAGCTAGCTAACATTGTACATTACAGTACAATACCACAATGGCTAGTTTGCCAAACTTTCCAATGTTTGATGTGCACACAGAAAAAAATTGATCAACAGATTCAACCATTTTCTAGTGGCATTAGACATCGCGGATAACACACAGAAAAGGGCATTACTGTTACAATATGCAGGGTCGGATGTGTTCGATTTATTTGACACGCTGCAAGATACAGGAGCAGCTGATGACTATGATACAGCTGTAGCCAAGCTCAATGCATATTTCTGTCCAGAAGTCAACACAGAATATGAAACCTTACGTTTTATGACAAGCAAGACAAAATGAAAATGAAACCTTGGATGCTTACCACACAAGACTGAGGCAATTAGCATCCACATGGCACTAAAAGATGGTTCAATGGCTCTCCAACAACTACTTGATACAGGCAGAGCACAAGAGATGTCAGATAAACAAGCTGCAGGCATGGAGAATGCTCAATCAAAATCACAAACTAACTTTCAGTGTGCGCTGTACAAAATAAAATGATAACAAAAGCCAGGGTTACAAAAATGAAAGTGACAAACGTCAAAACAAAACATGCAATAACTGTGGAGGAAAATTCCCACACGATGGAGGACAAACAAACTGCCCTGCAAGAGGGAAGAAATGTAAAGGATGTGGAAAGTTGAATCACTTTCTAACATTTTGTAGATCACAAACCACAGAGTCCACTATTCCATTTGCTGAAAAACTAGCCCAATGGCATCCGAAACACAAAGTGTAGTCACATGATGACTAAAAAGACGCAAAACCAAGACACCTCACTAAGCTCTGATGATGACGATTGTGTGCATGTTGTGTGTACACTACAGAAACGATCGCAACCGCACATCCAAGTTACCATTATGAACACAACTGTGGATGTTATTGTTGATTCGGGAGCAAGCGTTAACATTGTTGAGGATGTCACATACAGTGGGGCAAAAAAAGTATTTAGTCAGCCACCAATTGTGCAAGTTCTCTCACTTAAAAAGATGAGAGAGGCCTGTAATTTTCATCATAGGTACACTTCAACTATGACAGACAAAAGGAGGGGGAAAAAATCCAGAAAATCACATTGTAGGATTTTTAATGAATTTATTTGCAAAGTATGGTGGAAAATAAGTATTTGGTCACATACAAACAAGCAAGATTTCTGGCTCTCACAGACCTGTAACTTCTTCTTTAAGAGGCTCCTCTGTCCTCCACTCGTTACCTGTATTAATGGCACCTGTTTGAACTTGTTATCAGTATAAAAGACACCTGTCCACAACCTCAAACAGTCACACTCCAAACTCCACTATGGCCAAGACCAAAGAGCTGTCAAAGGACACCAGAAACAAAATTGTAGACCTGCACCAGGTTGGGAAGACTGAATCTGCAATAGGTAAGCAGCTTGGTTTGAAGAAATCAACTGTGGGAGCAATTATTAGGAAATGGAAGACATACAAGACCACTGATAATCTTCCTCGATCTGGGGCTCCACGTGAAGATCTCACCCGTGGGGTCAAAATGATCACAAGAACAGTGAGCAAAAATCCCAGAACCACACGGGGGGACCTAGTGAATGACCTGCAGAGAGCTGGGACCAAAGTAACAAAGCCTACCATCAGTAACACACTACGCCGCCAGGGACTCAAATCCTGCAGTGCCAGACGTGTCCCCCTGCTTAAGCCAGTACATGTTCAGGCCCGTCTGAAGTTTGCTAGAGAGCATTTGGATGATCCAGATGAGGATTGGGAGAATGTCATATGGTCAGATGAAACCAAAATAGAACTTTTTGGTAAAAACTCAACTCGTCGTGTTTGGAGGACAAAGAATGCTGAGTTGCTTCCAAAGAACACCATACACCATATATACCCTTTGTTGGAAATGACAGAGGTCAAACGTTTTCTGTAAGTCTTCACAAGGTTTTCACACACTGTTGCTGGTATTTTGGCCCATTCCTCCATGCAGATCTCCTCTAGAGCAGTGATGTTTTGGGGCTGTCGCTGGGCAACACGGACTTTCAACTCCCTCCAAAGATTTTCTATGGGGTTGAGATCTGGAGACTGGCTAGGCCACTCCAGGACCTTGAAATGCTTCTTCTGAAGCCACTCCTTCGTTGCCCGGGCGGTGTGTTTGGGATCATTGTCATGCTGAAAGACCCAGCCACGTTTCATCTTCAATGCCCTTGCTGATGGAAGGAGGTTTTCACTCAAAATCTCACGATACATGGCCCCATTCATTCTTTCCTTTACACGGATCAGTCGTCCTGGTCCCTTTGCAGAAAAACAGCCCCAAAGCATGATGTTTCCACCCCCATGCTTCACAGTAGGTATGGTGTTCTTTGGATGCAACTCAGCATTCTTGTTCTGCCACATAAACCACTAGAGCTTATCTTCAACAACCCAAAAGCCACACCCCCAGCACGACTTGAGCGATGGAGACTGAGACTACAACCCTACAGCTACACTGTGAAGTACAAATCCGGTAAAGATAACCCTGCCGACTACATGTCAAGACATCTCATCGTTGGGGAAACACCACAGAGAACCTTTTGTATGGCGGAGGAATATGTGCACTTTATCATCGACAACACAATTCCCAAAGCGATGACTCTAAAAGAGGTGCAAGAAGAAACAAAGCAAGACTCCGCTCTACAGAAGGTGATGCGCCTATTGTCCACAGGAACGTGGCAAGATTCACCACGTGACACACAAGATGCTGATTTCCCAACACTAAAAGCACTTCTTCGCATGAGACATGAACTAACAATCAATGCACAAGCAAACGTCATCCTGAGAGGAACACGGCTCGTTCTTCCAGTCTCTCTCCACAAAAAAAGCAACCAACCACACAGGACATCTAGGTATTGTAAAAACAAAACAGCCACTGAGAGAGAAGGTTTTGTTTCCAGGCATAGATGACATGGTGGAAAAAGCTATTCAGCACTGCATTCCATGTCAAGTTGCCACTGCATAAAATCCTATGGAGCACTGTCTATGTCGAAACTACCCAAAGGTCCATGGCTAGAAGTATCAGTCGATTTCTGCTGTCCTTTCCCTTCAGGTGACTACGTACTTTGTGCTTGTAGTTATCGACGAATACTCAAGGTATCCGGAAGTTGAAATTGTAAATTCCACATCTGCCACTTCTGTCATTCCCAAGCTTGACAAAGTTTTCTCCTACTTTGGAGTACCTGAGATTGTAAAACAATGGACCTCCCTTCAATGGACAGTCCTTCACAGATTTCAACCACAAACTTGGATTTACACATAGAAATATAACACCTTACTGGCCGAGAGCTAATGCCGAAGCAGAACACTTCATGAGAACACTCAAGAAAACTGTCACAAACACAAATTCTGAAGGAAAACCTTGTAAACAAATCTCTACAGTTTTCTGAGAAAGTACTGTGCAACCCCTCGCGGAACTACTCAACAAACCCCAGCAGAGCTGATGTTTTGCAGAAAACTCTGCACTACACTTCCCACAATGCCTCACGTTGCACCAAACACCAAGCTACGTGACACTGACCAACGTGCAAAGCAACTCATGAAAGAGACTGCTAACCACAAGAACCGAGCACGACCCTCCACACTCAAACCAGGAGACAAACCAGTACTCTGCCGTCAGCATGTCAAAGGAAAACTCATGACTCCCTACGATCCTAAACCTTACAAAGTTGTGAGAATCAAAGGATCGATGATAATGGTGACACGCTCTGGACGTCTGTTTACCAGAAACTCATCCTTCTTCAAAAATCTCCCACCGTCAATGCCTGTTGACTTTGACCCCGAGCTGTCCGAAGAAGAAGATGACCTGAACGCTTGTCAACATGCCGCTGAACAACCAGATCAAGACCCGAATCCAGATCCAAACCCTCGATACTCTATGAGAACCAATAGAAGACCTACAAGATATCTCATTGAAGAAATGTAATTAATCATCTTCAAAGACTGTTAAATAGTTAACCTTAATGTTATATCCTAAGTGAAATGTATACTAATCAGCAGTGATAACCTAAGTTTATCTTTATTTTGAAATGAGGGAGGGATGTAATGTAGGGAACAGTATGCCTTAATTCAGTCTGTGTATTTGTACTGTGGGATTCCAGTTCCATGTTTTACAGTAGCCAGACAGTGTGATGGATATGCCATGTGAACAATGTAATGCCAGCAGACTTCTGAGTAAAGTTAAACCAAAATACGCAAATGCCCCGACCTCAGTTCTCATAAGCAATCTCAACAGTGGGATGTTACAACATACAAATGGTTAGCATATGTTAATGCAAGTGTAGCGAAATGCTTATGCTTCTAACTTAGTTCCGACAGTGCGGTAATATCTAACAAGTAATATAACAAATTCACAACGACTACCTTATACGTGCACAATGTAAGGGGTTAACCTCTTAAGCATTCTCAAGTACCAGTGGGTCGCTAGCGGGCTCATCCCAACACTACCAGCGAAAATCTAAAGCGCCAAATTCAAAATCCGATAGTTGAATTATTAAACATCCAGCAATATACAAGTGTTCCATACTCATCAAAAGCTCTGTTTCTTGGCAATATCACAGCGTTGTCAGATTTCAAAAAGGCTTTACGGCGATAGCAGCACATTCATTTGTTTGAGGCTAGCACCTCACATATTTTCCAATAGCCATGTATCGATTAGCCATCATGGCACACACATAACACATTTCACAGCGAAAACAAATCAATTACCTGTTGAAGAACTTCTGCTGAGGTCATCCTAAGTGTCCAACGAAGACAATCCATGGTTCTTTTGTTAGAAAAAGTAACGTCTTTTATCCATAAATCCTCCATTTGTTTTAGCGTTATAATCAGAAAGCGACAGCCTCCACTCCTCCTTTGAAACGCGGCGCCAACTCGTTCAAATTATACCTATAAACTTGTCCAAAAACAATCAAACATAGTTTTAAATGTATCCTTAGGAACACTTTTTCGTATATTTACTATTATAAATCAGCCGGAATATAAACTGATCAATAACGACGATAAAACAGATCTTTTTGGCCTTCCTGTGACATCGGGTGCTGTAGGTGTCCTGGAAGGGAGGTAGTTTGCCCCCGGTGATGCAGCCCGACAGGATGCTCTCGATTGTGCATCTGTAAAAGTTTGTGCGGGTTTTAGGTGACAAGCCACATTTCTTCAGCCTCTTGAGGTGTCTGGAAGTAGTTAGCCAGTTAGCTTGGGTGCTTGACTGCTGTTGTTAGTAGAGAACGCTAGGATCAACCCTTAAAGAAATGGGTCTGGCTAAAGCTTAAGTGAAAGATGCTGAATGGGTGTAGACAAAGCAGAGCTCTCCAGTTGGTACCAAAACATTCAATTGCCATTTTCTCAAAAGTGAGTTTTTCAACTTTCAAAGCAGAATTACTTTCCCATTGTTCCTCAAATGCAGTGTATGATATACCAATTTGTAGCTCTGTGTCTCTGCTTTTATCCAATGTAAGAAACACAATTTCAAATGTTGCTACATAAAACTGAATCAAGGTGGTCGGTCACAAATATCAAATGTAAAATGTGGTATAATTACATTTGATCTGTGCTTTGAGAGACATTATGCTGTATGACATGCCCACGTTGGTAACACACACCACATGCACTGGAAGAGAGTCCACTGAAAACCAGCACTGTAAAACGAATGTGTGAATTATATTCCAGGTTTAATGAAAACGTACTCTTAATGTACATGCACACTCATGTTTTCCACAAGCCTAATGTGGTCTAAAGAAGGAAGTTGTGTATACATTTCCAATAACATCACAGCATGCAAAACGGAATATCTTTATGAGCCAAACAGACTGACAATTACTGCTGAGAGGGCCCATAAACCCAAAGATCATTTTCCATGCCATGGCATACAAGACAACGAGATTGGAATCTGAAATCGTAGTAGGGTATCAATTTCACTTTAAACGATAGCATGTTGAACTGTATACACTTTGTCTTCTGCAGCATGTACGGAGATGGAGTAACTATCCAAAAAACAGGACAGGCATTAGACACTGAGGTTTGGGTCAGCTGTTCAGTGAAATGCTATATGTCTGGTGACTTGTGCTTTGGTGATGATTCAGTAGTTATTCTGTAAGGTAACGTTGGCTACTATGGCCCAGTAGTGTATCTGTAGTTGTTATGTGTCAGAGCACTCAGCCCCATTGGCAGTGGAGGGGTACTGGTACAGAGGGTTGGGGAAGGACAGTTTGGCATCCTTTCGGACTGAACCCTGGTGTAGAACACACACAGTAACAGTATTACAACGTGACAGACAGTCAGACAGGAAGACAGGCAGCGAGACAGATAAACAGACAGGCAGACAAGCAGACGATTGACCAGGGTTAACCTCTGCTTCCCTCCTCCAGGGATAGACTCTGATGGAAAGCCCAGGACCATTACTCTTCCTGGGGTTAAGTTGAGGACAAGTCCCGGGCTTCACTTCCAGGATGGGGAGCTGGAGGAAGAGAAATAGATGGGAGATAGAGGAACAAAGCCTGATTACCATGAAAGAAAACATGGGCTTAAAAGAATATAGGAAGGCAGCAAAAATAGAGAATGCTCTGAGGACATATATTGATCCCATAGGGCTCTGGTCAAAAGTGAACTATATCGGGAATAAGGTGCGATTTGGGAGTCCTCTGTCCACTTCTCTGTGGTAAGTGAGTGTTGGTGTGTGAATTGCTGTGTGAAGCCTGTGTTATTGAGGTACCCTCTGTGTTGTAGCCTGTTATAGTCTGCACAATGGAGAGGCTGATACACCACACATACCTCTACACCTAATAGCAACAATCAACCCCCTCCCGCACACACACACACACACACACACATAGACACAGATGTACGCTAGCTAGCATGCACACACACAGGTCACTTGACCCCCATCATCAGCACTGTGAAAGTGCTGGCTCTCATAATCACTCTTGCTTGTACCACCCCTAAACACTCAGTGTACACACACACACACACACACACACCAATATAAACACACTTCCGAAAATGACAGCCATCTCCTGAGTGAAATTGCTCTGACGGTATCTACTCCTCTGCAGGGTACCTTCTCAGTGGGGGTAGAGGAGAGAATTATTGTGTGCACACGCACGCATGCACGCGCACACACACGCACACACAGAACATAATTGAAGGAGCTGAGGTGAAGGGGTTTGCAGACATTTACTGACCACAATCACAATAATGTCAGAGACAGATGTCGCCCATCTACACACTAATTACATTTGTATCTAGTGAATTCTACAACATAGGCCTTTAGAATGATTCATTTTACATAGAAGCTTGATTCGTATTGGACAGAGAAGGTGTGCTAACCTGTGCCTTCCAATTAAAAGGCTGGGTTATCCATTACACCAAAGTCCTTCAGGTCAGGTCTGCTGTGGAAGCATAAAGTAATCAGATTAGTATTGCATTTCTCAGTAACAGGCGTTTGATTGGAATCACAGTAATTTTGATGTCCAAGACTTCATGAAATCATCATGATCTTCATCACCTTCGTCGTCGTCGTCGCCATCGTCATGCTCACCAGCATCTTCACCGGCATCAACTTCATCAACATTCTAACCTCTGACTTACATCAAGGAGTGTCTCTTTAGGAATACAAACAGGACACAGACTGTAATACCAAGAATCAGCAGGGCCAGTCCAATGGCTATGCCAGCCTACATAGCCTCTATAGGAGAGACAAACACATGGATTTATATTCAATATAGTACAATATAGTCTTACAGTACATAAAGGGTTGCAACATTCTGGTAAGTTTCCCAAAGTTCCCAGGTACTCCTGAAATCCCTGTTGGATGATTCCTGGATTTCTTGCTTATTCCCTCCTTATACCGGAAAACTTCCCAACCGGGATATCTGGATAACCAGGGAATTTTGGGAATGTTACAGATGATTGCAGATAGACCAATGTTGTTTATATGAATAGTAAAAAGGACAGGTCCAAAAATCGACCCATGCGGGACACCTTTAGCAATATCAAGGTCATTTGAGTTAACACCATCAGAAAGCACACATTGTGTCCTGTCTGACAGCTAGTTCCCAAACCACTTGCAAGAAGCTCGGTTGAGGCCTATTTCAGACAACCTTTGAATGAGTAGGGGATGGTCGACAGTATCAAAGGCCTTGGATAGATCTATAAATATGGCAGCACAGTGATTCCTATGATCTGCTAAGTTCTGAACAAACAGTATAAACTCATGGAACGACAAAAAATGGCTCAAACCAAGTTTATTCAACCCAATGAGTCATACAGCTGCAAAGACAATATACAAGTCACACAAGTACATCTTTATACCTTCCAACTAGGTGGAGTCATCTCATTGCATGTCTAAGATAACCAATCCGTCTTTTACATTAGGCAGAAACACAGTAGGTTCCTCTTACCGGTATTGTCATGGCCCTGCCTAAGTGTAGGATCCTCATTGGCGTGGAAATTAGTATGTACAGTACCAGTCAAAAGTTTGGACACACCTACTCATTCAAGGGTTTTTCTTTATTTTTACTATTTTCTACATTGTAGAATAATAGTGAAGACATCAACATGATGAAATAACAGATATGGAATCAGATATTAACCAAAAGAAGTGTTAAACAAATCAAAATATATATGGCAGTCTGAGATATGGCTTTTTCTTTGTCAACTCTGCCTAGAGGGCCAGCATCCCGGAGTCGCCTCTTCTCTATTGACATTGAGACTGGTGTTTTGCGGGTACTATTTAATGAAGCTGCCAGTTGAGGACTTGTGAGGCGTCTTGTTTCTCAAACTATACCATTTAAAAAAAAAAAATTCAAGGCATTTGATACACCATTGGCATGAAATGGTTCAAAAAAATGTTTAAAGAGTGAGTGCCCGGAAGTGCATCATTCTCTGCTATTTGTTTAGAGGTGAATAAAGGACTCCCTCTAGTGGAGCTTGAGATATTTTCAGAAACACCTTTTTCAAATAGATAGCCAGCTGAGGCCACTCACAGATCTGTCCTTTACCCTTAACCTGTTAGGGAGCGGCAGCAGAGGTGTCGGCCTACAGCAGAGCCTGGACCTGCTAGAGCAGTACTGCCAGACCTGGGCCCTGGCAGTAAACCCCAAAAAGACTAAAATAATGATTTTCCAGAGAAGATCCAGATCTCAGGGAATTACACCAAAGTTCTCATTTGGTACAAAATATATAGAGTACTGCACACACTACAATTACTTAGGATTATAAATAAGCTCACCTGGACACCTTAATGAGGCAGTGAATTTTTCTATTTATTTTACCTTTATTTTATTAGGCAAGTCAGTTAAGAACTAATTCTTATTTTCAATGACGGCCTAGGGACAGTGGGTTAACTGCCTGTTCAGGGGCAGAACGACAGATTTGTACCTTGTCAGCTCGGGGAATTGAACCTTTCGTTTACTAGTCCAATGCTCTAACTACAAGGCTACCCTGCCACCCCAGGGTAGCCTATTGGTTATGACCTGAGAGAGAAAGAACTTAGAGAAAAAGCACACCATTAAAAAAACAAATTCAAATTGAAATACCTATTAAAATTTGGCTAAAACGAATTGAATGTGTCATTGAACCAATTGCACTTTATGGCAGCGAGGTGTGGGTCCACTTGCAAAACAAGATGTCATCAAATGGGATAAACACCCAATTGAAACCCTGCATGCAGAGTTCTGTAAGATTCTCCTACATGTCCAGAGGAAAACTACAAACAATGCATGCAAGGCAGAATTAGGCCAATATCCACTAATAATAAAAACTAAAAAAAGAGCAATTAACTTTTGGAAAGATATAAAATACAGTGACCCCCTCTCATGTCATTACCAAGCCCTGCAATGCCAAGAGCTGAGCAAAGAAAAGAGTCCCCTCATCCAGCTGGTCCTGGGGCTGAGTTCACAAACGTGTTCTACCAACATACTGAAGCCTCAGGACCAGAACATCCAATCAGTCAGAATAAACCAAATTACAACACAGTCAAAACAAAACTACATTGCTTATTGGGAAACACAAGCACAAAGCAAAATGCAGTGCTATCTGGCCCTAAATCGACAGTACACCATGGCTAACTATTTGACCATGGTTACTGATCAAAACCTTAGAAAAACCTTGACAAAGTACAGGCTCAGTGGGCACAGCCTTGCCATTGAGAAGGATAGACACAGGAAAACCTGGCTCCCTGTAAAGGAAAGGCTGTGCAACCACTACACAACAGCAGAACCTGAGACAGAGCTGACAAAATGTCAAAAATATAAAACAATTAGAGAGTGTCATTTCCTAAAATTTGAAACCCTTATTCAAGGTTTAAAAGACCTCTCTGATGAGAGTAGGCTACCTGTCCTGTTGGGGGGAGGACGCAGAGAGCTGTGTGTTGGCAGCGCACTACATTGCTGCCTGCCATAAGTTGAGGAACAGTGTCTGACAGACCAATCAACCTGCACATGTCTTCTACTGTATGCTTATTGTTATTGTTCAATGTTTATTTTGACCCTTGGTTACTGTTGCCCCGTTGACAATTTAGACAATTTCATATTGTAAATATCCCAAGTAAGTTTTGGCAATATGTACGTTGTTACGTCATGCCAATAAAGCAAAGCAGAGCGAGAAGGGGTCAGAAGAGAGAATAACAATTGAGAGCCTCTGTCCTATGTGTGGAGGGGCATTGTGTGTGGTGAGTGTGTCCACGTGAATGCATGTTTGCTGTATTTGAACTCACTTCACTTGCATATTGGCCAATGACGTTCTACATGGCACTCTCCATGATGCAGACAGTATCTCAAAGGGCATTCTGCAACAACACCATTCTCATCAACCAGAGACAGACCAGGTCTGCTTCCCAAATGACACCATATTCCCTTGCAGTACACACTTTTGATGGGCCCTGATCAGTGGTTTAGTGCAATTGTTTTAAGTGAGGGAGCGCACATTTCCTCAAAGTTTGTACTGAAAGATGTAGCCAATTGAATAGCCAACCTATTATGCATAAAATGCATCCTCTGATTGTCACACCCTGATCTGTTTCACCTGTCTTTGTGCTTGTCTCCACCCCCCTTTAGGTGTCGCCAATCTTTCCCATTATCCCCAAGGTATTTATACCTGTGTTCTCTGTTTGTTTTGTTTTGTGAAACCTACCAGCAGTTTTCCCTTTGTGCCTGTCTGTTCTAGTTCCTGTTTTCTAGTTCCCGGTTTTGACCATTCTCCCTGCCCTGACCCTGAGCCTGCCTGCCGTTCTGGACCTTTTGCACCCTATCTGGATTACTGACCTCTGCCAGCCCTTGACCTGTCATTTTGCCTGCCCCTGTACTAGTAATACACTTTTGTTACTTCAACACTGTCTGCATCTGGGTCTTACCTGAAACATGATACTAATTGCAACGTCTGCCCATGACCACACATTTTGTCTCGAGAAAATTTTATATTTTTAATACCCTCAAACATCAAGTTATACATAGGCTACCTAATTTCCAAATAGGCCATAAGCACTGTCAATAGTGAATGATAATTCTTCATGTTTTTTCGTTGAAACGTCCAAACTACATCTCCATGCCAATCATTTAATAGATCTCAAACTCAATCAGTTTCATGGGAATATGCATTTAGATCTTATTGAATGACTGTTTCATGAGTGAATTAGAGCAGATGGTGTAAACAAACTATTGCCTTTCTTGTATTTTGTTTCAATCAAAGCATATATCCTTCCTAGTGGTGCGCTCTGAGTTTTGGCGCATGAGAAAAACTACTAGCTTATGTGACTACTAGCTTAAACCATCCGAAAATCTCATTGGAATTTTTTTGCCATAGGGGCGAAATAATTACAATTTAGCAATTAAACACTGGAGTGATATATGTGCAGAAGATGAATGTGCAAGTAGAGATACTGGGGTGCAAAGGAGCAAAAAAATAAAAAACAATATGGGGATGAGGTAGTTGGGTGGGATATTTACAGATGGGCTGTGTACAGGTGCAATGATCGGTAAGCTGCTCTGACAGCTGATGCTTAAAGTTAGTGAGGGAGATATAAGACTCCAGCTTCAGTGATTTTTGCAATTTGTTCCAGCAATTGGCAGCAGAGAACTGGAAGAGTTGGCTTTTGGAGCCAGTGGGTTTGGCAACGAATATGAAGCGAGGGCCAGCCAACGAGAGCATACAGGTCGCAGTGGTGGGTAGTATATGGTGTTTTGGTGACAAAACGGATGGCACTGTGATAGACTGCATCCAATTTGCTGAGTAGAGTGTCAGAGGCTATTTTGTAAATGACATCGCCAAAGTCAGGGATCGGTAGGATAGTCAGTTTTACGAGGGTATGTTTGGCAGCATGAGTGAAGGATGCTTTGTTGCGAAATAGGAAGCCAATTCTAGATTTGTGAGTCTGGAAGGAGAGTTTACAGTCTAACCAGACACCTAGGTATTTGTAGTTGTCCACATATTCTAAGTCAGAACCATCCAGAGTAGTGATGCTAGACGGGCGGGTGCGGGCAGTGATCGGTTGAAGAGCATGCATTTAGTTTTACTAGCATTTAAGAGCAGTTGGAGGCCACGGAATGAGTGTTGTCGGACGGGGCCACAGTGTCTCCCGACCCCTCCTGTCTCAGCCTCCAGTATTTATGTTGCAGTAGTTTATGTGTCGGGGGGCTAGGGCTAGGGTCCGAATTTCTCCTCTCTTATCTGGTGTCCTGTGTGAATTTAAGTATGCTCTCTCTAATTATATCTCTTTTTCTCTCTTTCTTACTTTCTCTTTCTCTCTCTCAGAGAACCTGAGCATTAGGACCGTTCCTCAAGGCCTACCTGGCCTGATGACTCATTGATGTCACAAGTCCACCTGGCCATGCTGCTTCTCCAGTTTCAACTGTTCTGCCTGTTTTATGAATATTTTAAAATCTTGTCCATGTTCTGTTATAATCTGCACCCGGCACAGCCAGAAGAGGACTGGCCACCCCTCACAGCCTAGTTCCTCTCCAGGTTTCTTCCTAGGTTTTGGCCTTTCTAGGGAGTTTTTCCTAACCACCATGCTTTTACACCTGCATTGCTTGCTGTTTGGGGTTTTAGGCTGGGTTTCTGTACAGCACTCTGTGACATCAGCTAATGTAAGAAGGGCTTTATAAATACATTTGATTTGAATGGCATTGAAGCTCGTCTGGAGGTTTGTTTTAACACAGTGTCCAAAGAAAGGCCAGAAGTATACAGAATGGTGTCATCTGCGTAGAGGTGGATCAGAGAATCACCAGCAGCAAGTGCGACTTCATTGATGTATACAGAGAAAAGAGTCGGCCCTCCGATTTGACACACTGAACTCTATCTGAGAAGTAGTTGGTGAACCAGGCGAGGCAGTCATTTGAGAAACCAAGGCTGTTGAGTCTGCAGACCATGGGAGACGCAGACCATGGGAGAGGTGGCTGTAAACAGCTGAGGGGAGAGGATGTGGAAAAACGTACAGTAGGTAGAGGAGGGGGAGACGGGGGGAGTGTGAAAATACAAATGTAATTGCTTTTCTCCCCTACTGCTTTCTCCTCTCCGCCAGCAGCTGACCCAGACTCCACAGTGAATTTATACAAGCCCTGCAGGCCAACAGGCTGCATTAATTCACTACACCACTCTACTCTCCCACTGGCACAATGGAACCAGTTTATAGTGAGCAGGGAGGAACAGAGAAGGAGGGAGGAAGGGTGGGAAGGAGGGAACAAGCGAGAGAGAGACGTGATCATTCAAGGAAATGGCAGGGATGTAGAGTGTGGAGTTGAGAAGAGGAGAGGAAAGGAGCAGAGGGAGGAGAAGGAGAGAACGGAAGGGGAGAGCAAGGAAAATAGAGGAGTCAATTGGGGAGAGGTTCGGAAGGAGAGCGAGAGAGAGAACCTGTGAAAGTGGCTGACCTCCCACCACACACTCAGTGGTAAAGGAGATGTCATCCAGGGCGATGTCAGTCCGCACTTCACCCCCCACTTCTGCCTGGAAGGTCACTCTGAAGGGGGCCGTGTTGGACAGGATCACACTGGCATAGGAACACCGATCACCATGGTTACTGCTGGCGGCCCACATCAGCAGGCGGGTCCCACTCGGACCAACCATGTAGACCTGAGTGACACGCCACGAGATTTCAGCACTATAAATGCCACTTAGCCATGACTTAACAAGGGAAACACACAGTGAGTACAAGGATGCACAACTCAAGTCTTAAGTTATTTATTAGGACATGACTTAAAGGGAAGTTCAGGATTTTACAACTTAATGTTAGATGGTTCCTCACCCTGAAAGTAGTCTATGGGCCAGGAGAAACTATAATACATAGGTTCGGTTTTCCTTAAACAGCTAGCAATAAATAAATGGACGTGATGGGGGAACCATCTAACATTAAGTTGTAAAATACTGAACTTTCCCTTTAAGCTTTAATCCTACCTTTAATGTCCCCATCCTGTCTGATCCATGCAGAATCATAGGTGACACAATCCAATACTGTCTGGGAATGGGTTACGTGTCGTAACCTAGGCGATGTCACCTTCCCTTTCTGTGGCAGAGTGCATGTACAGAAACTTCCCTTCTTCACTTGTGGATCATGGATAGAAATATGTAGACACATTATCTAGTCATTTTTCAGGTAGCGAGTCAAATCAAATGTCCAGTTTTGGGGCCTAACAGTATATCTTCCTCGCTCACAAGTCCTTATCGGTCCTTGATCTTGCATCCTATGTCTCGTAAACACACGTGACAGCCTTCTTGACAACGCCTTAGCCAGCTATGGCACCGAAAAGCTAGCATTTTGGTTGCGTGGGTGGTAGCATTTTAAACTAAGGAGGGAGGTTACCAATTAAACTCGGTTACATAAGCCTATTGGTTCTAACAAGGAGCAAGATCATTTTCTGGTGAAGTGACATGGGCAGGATAAATCTCTGTGCCCTAAATGCGATACAGTCTAGGAACACCTAGAACAAGGCATTTATGAAGACAGTGGGTGCTACCCAAATGGCACCCTATTCCCTACATCAGTGGTCCCAAACAGGGGTACTAGGACCCCTGGGAGTACTCGGCCCATACACATGGGGTACTCGAGAAGACTCATGAGACCATAGGCCTACTGGTAAAATGCACATGAAGGGTACATCAGGGGTACTCCGGGCAGAGCAAAATTCAGTACAGTAACCGAAAAAGGTTGGGAACCACTGCCCTACATAGTGTACTACTTTTGACCAGTGCACTATGTAGGGAAAAGGGTACTATTTGGGACTCAAGCCATTTCCCTGCAGCCACGCAGTACTGAGAAGGCTATTCTGCTTGGCGAGGCCACTGAGGCCACGCCAGAACAAAGTGGAAGTTTTCCACGTGTGCTAAAGGGGATTTGGGGGCATCTCAATGTGTGGTGATTCACACACCACAATATTCCCACCCGGAATACTGTATCTCCCTGGAAAATGGTCCAGAATCTTCCGCAGTCCTTTATTCCTCATCCCTGTCTCCTTCATTCTAGGAAAGAGCTGTATGCTGGTTTTGATTATGTTTTGTAAACTTTTAATCAGCTTTCATGTGCAACAGTAAAGCAGCTAATGCGTGATTAGGAATTGAACGTGTCCATGAAGTCTGTCTTTATAATCACTGCAGGCACTCCTCTGTGTGGCTCCTCAGTCCCCTCCACCATCACCATTCGTTTGTATTCTCTCTATTCTCTATTGTAGAGTCCATATGCTGTGTGTGTGTGTGTGTGTGTTTGTGAGAGAGATCTGGCTGGCTAGGTCCATCGATCTGCCTCCCCAGTGAGATCATAAGGTCTGCCTGTGACACAAAGCACTGCCTGGTGTCCACATTCATCTCCATGATCAATGTTAGCTGGGTGGCCAGTCACAGGGGGACACACACTCTGGTTTCGTCCCAAAGGGCATCCTATTCCCTCTATAGTGCACTATGTTTGACCAGGGCCCATAGCGCTCTATTCAAAGTTAATGCACTATATAGAGCATAGTGTGTGGACACAATAAGTTATACATTCTGGATAGGTGTTACACTATTTACAACAATTGTTCTAAAGTTCATGGGTCAATTTGTTGCGATGTAATACATCAAATAATGGTGTAACGATCGGCTTTCTACTTGGTTTGTGAACAAGCACACACAGACAGACAGGCACATAGACACACACACACACAAACGCACACACTCTCTTCCAGCCCAACACTAGCCCCGGAAGCCATGTTTTTAACAGCACACAAACCAAACAGCTGTAAATACCCCCTTAAGATTACCAATAAACAGAAGAATGCTGGAATTTCCTGTGTGGAAATCCTCTTATTGCCACGGGAACTTTGTCAATCTGCTTCAATGCTTTGGGAGCGTCTTCAATCTGCCACAGAAGATTGTATTCTGTGTGGTATACAGAGCTAATAAGTCATGGACCCAGATGACTCCCTGAACTCAGGCACTCAGGCAGAATGATACTCCATGGGTGTGTCCCAAATGGCACCCTATTCCCTTTGTAGGGCACTATTTTGACAGGGGAATATAGGACCCTGTTCAAAAGTAGTGCACTATATAGGGAATGTGGTACCATTTGGGTCGATCCAATTACTGTAGTGGTATAGGTCCCAAATTTTCCCTGGGCATGTGATTTTTTTCATCATTTGGTCAGAAACAACTCAGGGCCATAGTTATATTCTATTCTACCTGTACGGACCACGTGGTCAGTAAAACCTCAAGGTCCAAGGAGGGCAGTACTGACCAGGGCTGTGATCAGTGGGGAGTCCAGTTTCATGGGTGATTCTTCTGGCCAATTGTAATGCGTCTGAGTGTAGCTGGTGTAGGAGTCAGGCGCAGGCCAGCAGATATGAGTAAATAATAGCAATTTTACTCAATAATATAAGAAACTTGCCAAGCCCACAGATACGGACCGCAATACAATAACCAAACACTCACAAACAAACATGGGGGAACAGAGGGTTAAATAATGAACAAGTAATTGTGGGATTGAAACCAGGTGTGTAAAACTAGACAAAACCAATGGAAAAATGAAAAGTGGATCGGCGAACGCCGCCAGAGCAAGGAGAGGGACTGACTTCGGCAGAAGTCGTGACAGTACCCCCCCCTTGACACGCGGCTCCAGCAGCGCACCGACAGGGGCCTCAGGGACGACCCGGAGGACGAGGCGATCCGGATGGAGACGGTGAAACTCCCGCAGCAACGAAGGGTCCAGAACGTCCTCCACCGGCACCCAGCATCTCTCCTCCGGACCGTACCCCTCCCACTCCACGAGGTACTGAAGGCCTCTCGTCCAACGCCTCGAGTCCAGGATGGCTCGAACAGCATACGCCGGGGCCCCCTCGATGTCCAGAGGGGGCGGAGGAACCTCCCACACCTCAGACTCCTGGAGTGGACCAGCCACCACTGGCCTGAGGAGAGACACATGGAACGAGGGATTAATACGGTAATCTGGGGGGAGCTGTAACCTGTAGCATACCTCGTTAAGTCTCCTCAGGACTTTGAATGGCCCCACAAACCGCGGACCCAGCTTCCGGCAGGGCAGGCGGAGGGGCAGGTTTCGGGTCGAGAGCCAGACCCGGTCCCCCGGTGCGAACACCGGGGCCTCACTGTGGTGGCGGTCAGCGCTCGCCTTCTGCCACCTCACGGCCCGTTGCAGGTGCACATGGGCAGCGTCCCGGGTCTCCTCCGAGCACTTAAACCATTCGTCCACCGCAGGAGCCTTGATCTGGCTCTGATGCCAAGGTGCCAGAACCGGCTGATACCCCAGTACACACTGGAAGGGAGAGAGGTTAGTGGAGGAGTGGCGGAGTGAGTTTTGGGCCATCTCTGCCCATGGGATGAACGCCGCCCACTCCCCCGGCCGGTCCTGGCAATATGACCGCAGAAATATACCCACATCCTGGTTTACTCTCTCCACCGTTACTCTCGGGGTGAAAACCTGAAGTGAGGCTGACCGAGACCCCCAGACGCTCCATAAACGGCCTCCAGACCCTGGACGTGAACTGGGAACCCCGATCAGAGACAATATCCTCAGGCACCCCGTAGTGCCGGAAGACGTGTGTGAACAGGGCCGTAGGGAGACTGGGCAAAGGGAGGAGACAGCAGGACTTAGAAAACTGATCCACAATGACCAGGATCGTGGTGTTGCCCTGTGAGGGAAGAAGATCAGTAAGGAAGTCCACTGACAGGTGCGACCACAGCCATTGTGGAAAGGGTAGGGGTTGTAACTTCCCTCTGGGCAGGTGCCTAGGAGCCTTGCACTGGGCGCACAGCGAGCAGGAGGAAACATAAACCCTCACGTCCTTGGCCAAGGTGGACCACCAGTACTTCCCACTAAGACAGCGCACTGTCCGACCAATGCCAGGATGACCAGAGGAGGGTGACGTGTGGGCCCAATAGATCAACCGGTCGCGGACAGCAGACGGATTGTACAGACGCCCGGCTGGACACTGAGAGGGAGTGGCCTCTGTACGTAACGCCCACGACCAGCACCCACACTACCGGTGCCACCAGGCAAGAGGCCGGGAGTATGGGAGTGTGATCCATGGACCGCTCCTCTGTGTCATACATCCGGGACAGTGCGTCTGCTTTAGCGTTCTGGGAACCTGGTCGGTAGGACAGGGTGAAAACAAAACGGGGAAAAAACATGGCCCACCTTGACTGGCGAGGGTTCAGTCTCCTCACCGCCCGGATGTACTCCAGATTGCGGTGGTCAGTCCAGATGAGAAAAGGGTGTTTCGCCCACTCAAGCCAATGTCTCCACGCCTTCAGATCCTTGACGACAGCCAACAGCTCCAGGTCCACCACATCATAGTTTCGCTTTGATGGCGAACCCGAGCGCTGAGAAAGCACGGCTCTTATTCCAGCCTCAGACGCGTCCACCTCCACTATGAACGCAAAAAGAGGGATCCGGATGAGCCAGCACGGGGAGCCGAGGTAAACAGAGCCATCAGGTGACCAAAAGCCCTGTCCACCTCAGCCAACCACTGCAGTCGCACCGGTCCCCCCTTCAGCAGTGAGGTAATTGGAGCCGCTACCTGACCAAAGCCCCCGGATAAACCTCCGGTAGTAGTTGGCAAACCCCAGGAACCACTGCACTTCCTTTACCGTGGTGGGAGTCGGCCAATTACGCACGGCTGAAATGCGGTCACTCTCCATCTCCACCCCTGATGTGGAAATGCGGTACCCTAGGAAGGAGACGGACTGTTGGAAGAACAGACATTTCTCAGCCTTGACGTACAGGTCATGCTCCAACAGTCGACCAATCACCCTGCGCACCAGGGACACATATCAGAATGTCGTCGATATACACCACTACACCCTGCCCATGCAGGTCCCGGAAAATCTCGTCAACAAAGGCCTGGAAGACTGATGGAGCATTCATCAACTCGTACGGCATGATGAGGTACTCATAGTGCCCGTAGGTGGTACTAAATGCCGTCTTCCACTCGTCCCCCTCCCAAATACGCACCAGGTTGTAAGCACTCCTGAGATCCAATTTTGTGAAGAAGCCCGCCCATGCATTGACTCGATCGCACTGGCTATGAGAGGCAGCGGGTACCTGTACCTCACAGTGATCTGATTGATACCCTGATAGTCAATACATGGGTGCAGACCTCCATCCTTCTTCTTCACAAAAGGCAGGTGAAGTGGAGGGCCGAATGTATCCCTGCCCCAGGGATTCGGAAACATATGTTTCCATAGCCACCGTCTCCTCCTGGGACAGAGGATACACGTGACTCCTGGGAAGTGCTGCGTCTACCAGGAGATTTATCGCACAATCCCCCCCGTTGATGGGGTGGAAATTTAGTCGCCCTCTTCTTACAGAAGGCGAGAGCCAAATCGGCATATTCTGAGGGGATGCCCACGGTGGAGACCTGGTCTGGACTTTCCACCGTAGTCGCACCGATGGAAACCCCTACACACCTCCCTGAGCACCCCGTGAGAGCCCTCTGTTGCTACGAAATAGTGGGGTCATGACAGGCCAACCAGGGTAGGCCCAGCACCACGGGAAACGCAGCAGAATCAATAAGGAAGAGACTTATTCTCTCCCTGTGACCCCCCTGCTTAACCATGGCCAGTGAGATGGTGGCCTCCCTGATCAGCCCTGACCCTAAGGGTCGACTATCTATGGCGTGCACAGGGAAGAGTACATCCACAGGAACAATTGGGATCCCTAAACTATGGGCAAATGAACGATCAATAAAATTCCCAGCTGCGCCTGAATCTATGAGCGCCTTATGCTGGGAATGCGGGGAAAACTCAGGAAATGTAATAAACTTTTAATAAAATTTAATAAACACATACATGTGAGCAACAGGGGGCTCTGGGTGAGTCTGGTGCAGACTCACCTGGGGTGACACGATAGTGCCCTGCCTGCTGCCTCGACTCCTTGAGGAACCCTCCCAGCACCGACCAGCAGTGTGCCCTCTGCGGCCACAGATGATGCAGGGAAGGGCCCCTCCTCCGGTCGCCCTAAGCGCAGCACCTCCCAGCTCCATGGGCGTCGGAGCGGAGGTGCTGGGGGATGAACTGACAGGCCCCGATCTGGACGTCCGCGGGTAGCCAGCAGATTGTCCAGCTGAATGGACAAGTCCACCAGCTGGTCCAACGTGAGGGTGGTGTCTCGGCAGGCCAACTCCCGACGGACGTCCTCACGCAGACTGCACCGGTAGTGATCGATCAAGGCCCTGTCGTTCCATCACACGCTGGCGGCCAGGGTCCGGAAGTCCAAAGAGAAATCCTGTGCGCTCCTTGTCCCCTGCCTCAGATGGAACAGACAGTAACAGTAACAGTAGCAGCAACAGTAACAATAGTATATTAGCAGTAACAGTAATTGCGTAATTGTCCAACGCTGCGTCTCCTTCACTCCATACGGCGTTGGCCCACTCCAGGGCTTTGCCTGAGAGGCAGGAGACGAGGGCGGACACACTCTCACGTCCCGAAGGAGCCGGGTGGTCGGTCGCCAGGTATAGTTCCAGCTGGAGTAGGAACCCCTGGCATCCGGCAGCCGTCCCATCATACTCCCTCAGGAGCGCAAGCCGAATCCCGCTGGAACTGGGTGAAGGAGGGGTGGACAGTGGGACCTGCTCTAGTGGGGCTGGTGGAGGCGGTGGAAAACCTCTTTCTCTCTCCATACGGTCCATCGTCTGCAGCACGCGATCCATGGCGGTGCCCAAATGTTGTATCATGGTCGCGTGCTGCTGGACGCGCTCCTGTACTGCCACAGAGAGGGTGTCTGCTCCTGCTGACTCCATTCATCAGGTGAGTGTTTCTGTAATGCGTCTGTGTGTAGCTGGTGTAGGAGACAGGCACAATACAGCAGATATGAGTAAATAATAGACATTTTACTCAATAATATAAGAATAAACGTCAAAAACCTGCCAAGCCCACAGATACGGACCGCAATACAATAACCAAACACTCACAAACAAACATGGGGGGAACAGAGGGTTAAATAATGAACAAGTAATTGTGGGATTGAAACCAGGTGTGTAAAACAGGACAAAACCAATGGAAAAATGAAAAGTGGATCGGCGATGGCTAGAAAACCGGTGACGTCGACCGTCGAACGCCGCCCGAGCAAGGAGAGGGACCGACTTCGGCAGATGTCGTGACACCAATCCTCCAGTCAAGGTCATTATCATGGTCCTGAGTCAGCTGGCAGGTCTCCTCCCACATATCCTCTGGCAAGTAAAAGTTACAGGAACCTGGTAGGCTTATTATGTGGCCTGGGAGAGAGAGAGAGATTTGGGAGAAGGGGAGAGAGGGAGGGAGAGAGAGATTGGGGAGAAAGGGGGAGGGAGAGAGGGACAGACACAGAGAGGGAGAGAGAACTTTTGTGAGTGTAATGTTTACTGTACATTTTTTTTTTTATTATTTATTATCTATTTCACTTGCTTTGGCAATGTAAACATGTGTTTCCCATGCCAATGAAGCCCTTAAATTAAATTGAGAGAGAGAGAGAGAGGTTGCAGATGACTCCTGTATCTCTCTATATCTCAAACTGACCTCCCCATAGGTATAGTACAGTAGTCCCTAGCTCTGGTCCAGATGCTGAGCTGTCAGCAAGCCATACATAACCGCCGTAACCAGATCTAAGTACTCCCCAGCTCTACTCACAACAGTCGACCTCATACTGTATGTCTCGTTTGCACAGTCGGCCTTGCTGTCACACACCAGGTGGGACTCGATGCACTGGCAACCAAAGTCTTTGACCCCTGTACAGGATGGTGGCACCACTGCACCTGGAATACACACTAACGCACACACACTTGCGGCAGGGGGGTTAAGAACAATGAAAAAAACTGTCTACAAAATGTTTTTATTACACCACCACCGAAAAGGGCAGTTGGCGAGTAGGGGTGCAAAGGTGCGTTGTGCTCAGCACAGGTAGACTCCTATCTGTGCACGTGCCTGTGTGTGTGCTTTTGGCTTTACTATCCTTGTGGGGACCAGAGGTCCTCACAAGGATAGTAAAACAAGGAAAATCCGATTGGGACATTTTGCCGGTCCCCACAAGGAAAAGGGCAATTTTAGGCTTAGGCGTTAGGTTTAGGCTTACAATTAGAGTTAGAATTAGGGTTAGGGGTTAGGTTTAGGAGTTTGGTTTAGGTTTAAATTTAGGGTTAGGGGTTTGTGGTTAAATGGGTAATTCGGGATTTTGGCAATGAGAGTCAGATTAACTTGTGGATACCATTTGTCTTTGCATGCAAGAAGTTAGAGGTAGTTTCATGAGCCAATACTAACTAGCGATTGCTTGTTAGCAACTTCCTTCAAACTGGACTTAAAAACTTAAAAATGGTATCCACGAGTTAATCTGACTGGGGAAGTAGATAAAGGGCCTCAATGCCAAAATCCCAAAGTATCTCTTTAAGAGTTAGGGTTAGAGTTATGGAAAATAGTATTTTGAATAGGAATCAATTGTTTGGTCCCCACAAGGACAATAAAACAAATGTGAGTGTGTCTTTAAAGAACCAGAATAAGGAATTTGAGAGCAGATTGGGTTTTAGTTACAGTTTCTCATTCGTGTACAAGCATTCTTTGGAGCAATATTGTCAATTTTTAAAACTTTGTGGCCTTTTGAAAAACAGTACATGTGTTTCAAAAATGTAGTTGCATTCTCAAAACATAAATACATTCACCGAAACTACATTATATTGTCAGAATTGCAAATAGATTAATCAAAAGAACATGATTGCCTGCAAAAAGATGAATGTAAACATACTTATCTCTCGAGTCCAAGCAGACAAAACAAAGTTAGTCGGTCTTAAAATAGATCAATACATTTTCTTTACAGTCACTAAATCATGATGACCAAAATTGGAAGCAGAATTATGGGCAATTACTCTCCTTTTAATGCATATTTCAAACATTTTCATACACATCGAATCAAATATTATTCCTGATAAAAATAAAACATGTAAATAAGTACATTATGTGCAGGATTCCTTCATCGGTATCATCACTATCCAATTCCATGTATTCAATACAAAGGCTAGTTTGTTAATTGTATTGTAGACATTCCATTGATGCACAGAAACACTATCCCCAATAGAAATAAGGAAAGGTGACTACAATGGAGGAACACAACTGATATGAATGTATAGACCACAATCCACACCTAAACCAAAGCTCTATAATGGAAGGTAACAGTGGTGGAGATGATGACTTAGGAGTAAACCCAAAGTTACTTAGAAATAACCCAACTTCATTCTCTGCATCACTGTCCGCAATATTGTAAAAAAATCATAACAATTAGACAGTTCCCATTGCCTAGATCTTTCCATATATTGTACATGTTACTGTATGACACTAATGGGGTGATTTAGAATTTTGTGCAGTAGTATTTGCCACAATTGCACACATTTCTTAAATTCTGAGAACAGAACACTTAACAGTGAATTGTATATTCACTGATGACATTTGCATTTAAAATTGTGCAAAAAGTGGTCTAAGATATGCAAGTCAAGTATTAAGGAATGTTTTTTTGCGCCCCCTCGGGCTCGTGCGGTGGAGGAGATCTTCATGGGCTATACTCAGCCTTGTCTCAGGGTAATAACTTGGTGGTGTGTTGATATCCTTCTAGTGGTGTCAGGGCTGTGCTTTGGCAAAGTGGGTGGAGTTATATCCTGCATGGTTGGCCCTGTCCGGGGGTATCGTCAGACAGGGCCACAGTGTCCCCCGACCCACCCCTCTCTTAGCCTCCAGTATCTATGCTGCAATAGTCTATGTTGCGGGGGGCTGGGGTCAGTCTGTTATATCTGGTGTAATTCTCCTGTCTTATCTGGTGTCCTGTGTGAATTTAAGTATGCTCCCTCTAATTCTCTCTCTCCCTCCCTCCCATCCCGGAGGACCTGAGCACAAGGACCATGCCTCAGGACTTCCTGGCCTGATGACTCCTGGCTGTCCCCAGTCTACCTGGCCGTGCTGCTGCTGCAGTTTCAACTGTTCTTCCTGCGGCTATGGAACCCTGACCTGTTCACCGGACGTGCTACCTTGACCCAGAACAGCTGTTTTCGACTCTTTTTCTCTCTACCGCACCTGTTGTCTTGACCTCTGAATGCTCGGCTATGAAAAACAAACTGACATTTAAACCTGAGGTACTGACCTGTTGCACCCTCTACAACCACTGTGATTATTATTTGACCCTGCTGGTCATCTATGAACGTTTAAACATCTTGAAGAATAATCTCCACCCGGCACAGCCAGAAGAGGACTGTCCACCCTTTAGCGCCTGGTTCCTCTCTAGGTTTCTTCCTAGGTTCCTGCCTTTCTAGGGAGTTTTTACTAGCCACCGTGCTTCTACATCTGCATTGCTTGCTGTTTGGGGTTTTAGGCTGGGTTTCTGTACAGCACTTTGTGACATCTGCTCATGTAAAAAGGGCTTTATAAATACATTTGACTGATTGATAGAAAAGTATCTGTAAATATATTTGAGCATTTGATCATTGCTGTTCTGCTATAGGTATGTTTCAACACAGATCCAAAAATTGCTTGTACGTGATTGAGAAAACCTGTAATAAAGCTTGTTTGATGAAAATGTGTCTGGTCTGGCCAGTTGCACACACTGCAAGGCCCTCTGCCAGCCCCTGCTTATTGTAAGGTTGACCTAATGTGGAACACCTGTCTGTGGAAGAGCCTCTAAATAGAAGGCTCTGGCATTACAGAAAATACAACAGGGATGTATTCAGTAAGAAGCAAACGGATGCAAACGAGCTGAAACAGGGAGGGACCCAGCTGAATTTGTCCAATAAGAAAAGCTTGTTCTCATTTTTCCTCTGAAAATATTTTGCAATGGTGTGCACTAATGAATACAAGCCAGATTCTGTAAACCCTTTCAACTAAGACGCACCCAACACACAAGTCTAACCAGACATGAATCTAGATACTCTCTGTTAACTCTGATAGCATATCAGGACTAGGCTACATAATAACAGAATGGATCTAAGAAAATGAATCTATTTGATATGCGTGTATGCGTGCGTGCGTGTGGTGGGGTATTAGCAATTCAATTGCTAATTTTCCTCACACAGCAGCTGGTGTGTTGAGTGTGTTAGACTGCCAGTGTCACAAACAATTTAATAAGCCAGTGTTTGACTGAGGAAGAGCAGCACAAGCATTTCTACTCACAGGTGTTAAATTGCGGTGTGCTCAAAAGGCCACTGGAAGAGCTAACTCAAAGAGAGATGCACATTTACATGCTGTTGGAGTACTTGAATCGCTTTGATACATGTTATTCAAATAGTGAATCTAGCGTAAGGTGCTATTCCTAGATTTTGTTGCTTTTCTCTACAGGTTTCCATGGGTTAAGTTCCAATTTCATACATAGAAACTGGCATGACTTGAAATTAACTAACTTTCTTTTTATGCAAGGAAATTAAATATTTATTTCCATATTGTCAGAGGATCCCGAGAGCTTTGTAGGAATTAGCCAATGAACTTCTGTTCACTTAAAATGAACTTGTACAATTTAATCCTTGAATCTTGGTGTAATGGTTTTTAGAGTCATGTTCCGTGTCCAGAACATCTTCAAAGACAAGACTAGAGACTTTCTGAAAATAATCACCCTGTGGAAGCTTAGGAACTTGGTTCCACTCCTCCCCCCCGGTTCCACTCCTCCCCCCTAGTTCCCAGTCTTGTTCCACACCTCCATCAATCCATTGTTCTCTGTCTGTGTAGAGGTGTAGGGGTCAGAGGTGACAGGTCAATCATAATATTCCATGACATACATTGGTAAGGTGTCCATAGGAACTCCAACTGAGCTTATCCTAATTTGGTTATTCTATATAGTGGCAAGAAAAAGTAGGTGAACCCTTTGAAATTACCTGGATTTGTGCATAAATTGGTCATCAACTTCATCTAAGTCACAACAATAGACAAACATAGTGTGCTTAAACTAATAACACACATATTATTGTATTTTTCTTGTCTATATTGAATACATAATTTAAACATTCACAGTGTAGGTTGGAAAAAGTATGTGAACCCCCAGGCTAATGACTTATCCAAAAGCTAATTAGAGTCAGGAGTCAGCTAACCTGGAGTCCAATCAATGAGACAAGATTGGAGATGTTGGTTTGACCTGCCTTGCCCTATAAAAAAACACTCACAAAATTTGAGTTTGCTATTCACAAAAAGCATTGCCTGATGTGAACCATGTCTCGAACAAAAGAGATCTCAGAAGACCTAAGATTAAGAATTGTTGACTTGCATAAAGCTGGAAAGGGTTTTCAAAAGTATCTCTAAAAACCTTGATGTTCATCAGTCCACGGTAAGACAAATTGTCTATAAATGGAGAAAGCACACCAACATCAAAACCTCATCCCAACTGTAAAGTATGGTGGAGGGAGCATCATGATTTGGGGCTGCTTTGCTGCCTCAGGGCCTGGATAGCTTGCTATCATCGACGGAAAAATGAATTCCCAAGTTTATCAAGACATTTTGCAGGACAATGTTAGGCCGTTTGTCCGCCAAATGAAGCTCAACAGAAGTTGGGTGATGCAGCAGGACAACAATACAAAACACAGATGGAAATCAACAACAGAATGGCTTCAACAGAAGAAAATACGCCTTCTGGAGTGGCCAAGTCAGAGTCCTGACCTCAACCCAATTGAGATGCTATGGCATGACCTCAAGAGAGCAGTTCACACCAGACATCCTAATAATATTGCTGAACTGAAAGAATTTTGTAAAGAGGAATGGTTCAAAATTCCTCCTGACCATTGTGCAGGTCTGACCCGCAATTACAGAAAACAATTGATTGAGGTTATTCCTGCCAAAGAAGGGTCAACCAGTTATTAAATCCAAGGGTTCACATATTTTTCCCACCCTGCACTGTGAATGTTTACACAGTGTGTTCAATAAAGACATGAAAACGTATAATTGTCTATTGTTGTGACCTAGATGAAGATCCGATCACATTTTATGACCAATGTATGCACAAATCCAAGTATTTCCAAAGTGTTCACATACTTTGTCTTGCTACTGTAGCCTATATACTGTATATGAACAATCAACTCGGAGTTATTCAAAAGTGACTTGTATGAAAAACTGCAGCACTGCTAAATATCCTGTAATATAATGATACAGAGCTAAGGATCATTCAATCTCATTTTTAATGGTGCAGAACGTGCGGTTCCAGTTACAAAGGCCAGATTCTCAATGCAAGGTTCAGAGCGTAATCTTGTAGAGTTGCAGTAGGACACTTCCTCAGTAATATCAGGCAAAATGTCATGAAACATGCTGATGTTAGCATAGGGACCAGAGTTTATCCTGACGGTGTGTGTGTTTTACTGTCCTTATGGGGACCAGAAGTTCTCACAAGGATAGTAAAACAATGACATTTCAGACACATGGGGTTAGGTTTAGGTTAAAGGTTAGGGTTTGGGAAAATATAATTTGAAATGGGAATCAATTGTTTGGTCCCCACAAGGATAGTAAAACAAATGTGTGTGTGTAAACCAGGCCCTATAGGGTATAATGGGTCATGTGTTCAGGAAAAGCTCTGGGCACTAGTTATTCTGTCGTAATTCATAAATATTGTAGATAATGAGAGAAACAAGAAATACTCATTTTGATCCAGACATTCAGTTGTCCAATCGGGCCTAATAAAAATACACTTGTAGGCCTACCCTGGCACCTCTTTTCTGCTTAGGTGCTTATTTCTTTAAAGGGACAATCCGGTATTTAAAAAACAGAGTGGTCATTCCACTTAAAACAACAAAAATGCATGTACAGTACCATTCCCAGATTACCCCCTTCAAGGAAGCATAAATGTAGGACAAACAAACACACAATATATCACCTCCCAGTCTGCTGCCAAACCACGTAATCGTGGACAAATTGGAACACGAGTGAGGAGTAAGTGGTATGCACTGAATTGTCGTCCCTGATTGAGACAGATGGAATATAGATTTTGGGGGGGTTGTTTGGGGTCGTTTTTGATTGTTTGGGGTCGTTTGTGGTTGTTTGGGGTACATGTTTGGGGTCGTTAGTGGTTGTTTGGGGTACCTGTTTGTAGATATTTGGGGTTGTTTGGGGTACCTGTTTTTTTGGTGGGGGGGATACTCGTTTATGATTGTTTGGGGAACCTTTTTGGGCTTGTTTGGGGTACCTGTTTGAAGTTGTTTGGTGTGATTATCTTGTGGTTTGGCTCTCGCTGGCCACTCCTTAAATTACATGTCTCATCTATGATGATGAGACATGTAATGGTCAGTGCAAGGACAGAGGTAATCTCATACAAAAACCCTGAGGTTCAGTATAGTCACAAAACAGCAGTTTACTGTAGCTTCTTGGGTTACCAAAAGTTTGCCAAGGGCCTCCATTTTCATAGCCACTGCAATGAAAGAGCCTGGACCTAATCTACTCAAAACAGATAATGTTATTTTGTACTCAGAAGTTTAAAAGCATATTAAAATGCACCCTAGGGTGAGCCATAAACATTCTGTTTTCTCTCCACCAGCCTACTGTATGCCAATGAAGTCCTTGCTAGAAATAATCTTGATACGGCAAGGGTAAAACATAGATTAATAGCCAGTTTTACCACAGGATTTATATAGATTTATGTGTGTGATACAGGAAGGGAGCTCCATCCATAAAACGGTTCTTGGCGCTGCAGCTGATGAGTGGATCATACAGGCACAGTTCATATTTGATGCCTCAATGCGATATCAATTGAGGCACTTATCAGATCAATTTCAGAGTTTATTCGAAAGAGTTCACACTCTCCGCAGCGAAACCCGTAAATCCACTTTCTGCATAATGAGGCCGGCTATACATTTACATAATTGTATCATTGGTATAATTTTTTCACATTTGATGATAGACGCAGGACCCTAAACGGACGGCGAAAGTTGTAATCGCCATTAAAATAAATATTCCATCCATCTCCCCAATGTCTTACTATTATATTAAATGTCCTGGTAAGATGAAATCCAATTTATATTCATGGACTTTTTCTGTGGCCGCTGGCAGCTGATTGGCTGTCGGCTCACCTTCAAATCAGAGTGCATTATGTTTTTTTCTATTCTGTGTTTGAGAAGTAAGGTCTATGAGTAAAGTAATGTGGAGGCAGATGTGTTACTATGGCTGCATTTACACAGGCAGACAAATTCTGATATTTTTTTAAATCAATCACATCAGATCTTTATACATCAATTAGTGAAAAAATTGCTAAATTGGGCTGCCTGTGTAAACACAGCATGTAAGCACACACACATCTCTACAGACACCAGCAGAATATTTTTCACCAGCAAAAGACAGATATCATTCAAACATTGTATAACTTTTGGCCTATTGGACACTAAAATGAATATACGACCAGTCAAGACCAGACCCGTGGACACCAAGACTGACAACTGAGACTGACACGTCCTGCTGAGGCGGAAACTGTCCTAATATGGACACCGTACCTGTGTAATCTCTATGGGTCCAAATAATTGGGATTATATGTGTATGAGAGACACTGAGGTCTTGGCAGAAGCAGATAGGCACTACAACAATTCAAAAAAGCATTCTGACTCACTGAGTAATACTGTACTACAGTAATACCAAGGAACTTACATGCTAAACTCTGTTTGAGGAAAGTATTGAACGCTTGGTTGGGGGCACCTAGATTCACCAAATAAAACTGCAATGAGGGAATGAAATCAGAGCCGCGGGCAGTAGGAGTGCTGAGGGTGCTGCAGCACCCCCTGAAAAATCTGAATTAGAAAAATATATATTATAAAAAATTAAATACAAATTACAATAATAGTAATAATAATAACCGTACTGAAGTAGTGCACACGGCCTTTAATAGTCCTGTATTAGCAGATATATCTGTCTGCAGTGCCAGCGCCGGCAAAAAGATTTGTCCAGCAAAAGTAGTGCACTACATATAGAATAATGTAGGGTGCCATTTGGGATGGGCCCAGTGTCACAGACTCCCTAAAGTATTTATGTTACCTCCTGATGGGCTGAGCCATTGTTAGCGTGGTAACAAGTATGATCATGACATAACTCAGAAGTTCCCAGTGCTGATATGAATAGACAGCTCAATGGAGTACAAGTTAACATCAGAGGATACGTGTTTAGTGTGTAAAGCCAGGTACATGCAGTCCTCCCTCCCTACCTATCAAGGACTCCTGAGTCAACTACAGTTCCCTTTGTTCTGCAAACACCTTTGAAGACAGACCGCCTCTCTGTTGGTATTGTATTTACACTGTCCTTCAGAATGGTGTGTCTGTCTCTCTCTCTCTCTCTCAGTCTGTGTGTCTGTGTGTGTACATGTCCTCTCAAAATGCATGGCCTGTACTCTGATTTACATGCCTTGGCTACAATCCACATGTGACCCGTTTCAGAAAACTGGGAGTATGACAGAGGTCACTACTTCACAGGAGAGGCATTTAAACCTAAGAAAACGTACATTTTTGAACATGAACTTTTATTTGCCGTAATAACAAACTCATATGTAATCTGTAATTATAAATAAAACATGAAATCACGAAGACATAGAGAAAATACACAATCTTGCCTAGTCATGATTGGTTTAGATAATGAGTGGGCTGGGACATTCACGAGAAAGAGATTCCATGCTGTCAAATCCTGCTCTCTGCTAGCTACTGCGGATATTTGAAAAATCCATTGGATTTACTCATATTTTCATCATGGACAACATGCAAAGCGTAGCTACAGCTATCAATAACAGTGTTGTCCTGAATACAGCTGCTGGTATCAACACAGCTCTCGGTCTTCTGTGGCAAAAGCAGTCTGGACTGGTTGAAGCCAAGGGGGAAGGATTATTTTGAAAGTGTTTCAGTCTGCCTTGAATCATCATAATCCATACACAGGTAAGAGTATACAGTTAAAATGGCAAGAGAGCTACATGTGCATACGGTATTGTCTCAACTGTATCAAAAAGTTGTTTTCATCAATAGCTATTGTTAGAAATATAGCTAACTTGCTAGACAATTGCATACTGGTAACGTTAACAGTATAGCCAGCTAGCTAGCTGGACTGACTAGTTGCATTCTGCTGTTAATGTTGATTGCTGGTGTGCAAAACCATGCGTGATATGATACTCCTTTTCATGTTTGTCAGTTTGTCATGTTTAACTAGCTAGCGAGCTACCGAAAATAGTGGTGCAAATGCTAATCTATTAGCAAGCTAATCAAACCCCATGTTAAAAAATAGGGACACATGCTAAGCTGACTAGCTAGCTAGCCACAATGAAATTATAGCTAAATAGATGGTTATTGGATTATAGATTTCGAGGCATGGACATTACATGCCCTACTCCAAAGGGTAGGACAGAATTATGCTCTCAGGCTAGATTCCTTTGTTCATACGTGACCTGAACCAAAGTCACTCAAAGGATCGTATGATATAGGGCTAGGTCTTTTTTTTAAATGTTATTTTACCAGGTAAGTTGACTGAGAACACACTCTCATTTACAGCAACGACCTGGGGAATAGTTACAAGGGAGAGGAGGGGGGATGAATGAGCCAATTGTAAACTGGGGATGATTAGGTGGCCATGATGGTACGAAGGCCAGATTGGGAATTTAGCCAGGACACCAGGGTTAACACCCCTACTCTTACGATAAGTGACATGGGATCTTTAGTGACCACAGAGAGTCAGGACACCAGTTTAACGTCCCATCCGAAAGACGGCACCCTACACAGGGCAATGTCCCCAATCACTGCCCTGGGGAATTGGGATATTTGTTTTTAGACCAGAGGAAAGGGTGCTTCCTACTGGCCCTTGTAGGTTACTACCTTTAAAATATGTTTAACTTCAAGTGCTAATGTTGATTTCTTTTTAAGCACTACCTCAATGTAGCATGTGAATTCTTTGAGATTTGTGGGTCTAAGGCTTTAGAGGGTGTGAACTATGCTTATGGTTAAAAAAAAATTAATTACAGTGCCTTTGGAAAGTATTCAAACCCCTTCCCTTTTTCCACATTTTGTTACTTTACAGCCTTTTTATGGGGGTAGAGCAGCTTTAATATTGCAGATAGATTGTAGCTTCCATTAATGCAATTGTCTGCATCATTTCCAATTCCCAATATTTTTTTTCTAAATATTTATTAGTAGAATAATAGTGGAGACATCAAACCTATGACCAAGAACAGAGTTCCTCTGTGGAGAACCTTCCAGAAGGATAACCATCTATGCAGCACTCCACCAATCAGGCCTTTATGGTATAGTGGCCAGACGGAAGCCACTCCTCAGTAAAAGGCACATGACAGCCTGCTTAGAGTTGGCCAAAAGGCACCTAAAGACTCTCAGACCATGAGAAACAAGATTGAACTTGTCATGTCTGGAGGAAACCTGGTAGCATCCCTACGGTGAATCATGGTGGTGGCAGCATCATGCTGTGGGGATGTTTTTCAGTGGCAGGGACTGGAGACTAGTCAGGATCGAGGGAAAGATGAACAGAGTAAAGTACAAAGAGATCCTTGATGAGAACCTGCTCCAAAGCGCTCAGGACCTCAGACTGGGGTGAAGGTTCACCTTCCAAAAGGACAACAACCCTAAGCACACAGCCAAAACAACACAGGAGTGGCTTCAGGACAAGTCACTGAATGTCATTGAGTGGCCCAGCCAGAGCCCGGATTTGAACCCAATCGAACATCTCTGGAGAGACCTGAAAATTGCTGTGCACCAACGCTCCCCATCTAACCTGACAGAGCTTGAGAGGATCTGCGGAGAAGAATGGGAGAAACTCCCCAAATACAGGTGTGCCAAGCTTGTAGCGTCACACCTAAGAAGACTCGAGGCTGTAATCCCTGCCAAAGCTGCTTCAACAAAGTACTGAGTAAAGGGTCTGAATACTTATGTAAATATGATTTTAGAATAACGCTGTAACATAAAATGTGGAAAAGGTCAAGGGGTCTGAATACTTTCCGAATGTACTGTTTTTCCCAAGGATTAATATAGAGCAAGTGTGAAAATCGAAGCAAAATGTTCCTTTTTCTCCTAACTGGGATTATAAATGTATTATCTTTTAAAGCAGCATTACTTCCTCATATTTCCTCCAACTACAGTGTATGATATGCCATTTTGAATCTCAGTCTGTCCTTTTATCCAATATAAAAAATAATTTTCAAATTTTGGAACATAAGACCGAAAAGAGATGGTCGGCCACATTTGAATCTCAACAGAGCAGTCCTTGGTCCACAGTGGCAAGAGGTATATTAGTATATGTCCCACCATGATTCACTTTTACTCCTAATCTGAGCTGATTGTAGTGACGCCTTAGAACGTGTGTGACACTTTGTCCCCTCATCTCCATCATGACAGGGACCTTTCAGAAAGGCCATGTTCCATCTACATGAAAGAGGGCGATATGTAAAGTAATCAACCCATCTCCTCAGATCCTGCATGTCAGTCTGCCATTCAAAGTCAGACAGTCAATAAAACAATCAGTGGGTTGGAGTCAACTGTGCACAGTCTGTGGTCTAAGCGTTTAATGCTCCCATCTTAGATATACTCCTCACCGGAGACTAGGGTTCTATCCCCGTTCCAACTCTTCAATCTGTTACTGCCTGTCTTACCCTCTGTCAATTCATAACTGTCTCAATAACGTGGAAAAAGAATCCCAGGTCCAACACTAGCATGCTGCACTATCCTGAGACCAATCAAATGCCTGGTGGGCTTAAAATCCAATCAATGTAGCTCAGTTAAACGAGTGGGGTAGTAAAATGAGAATAATGTAGCGTATTACCTTCATACATGGAACTGCACTGCTGAACTTTACAGACCCATATGTGGGTCCTGATCTGTGATGTGAATATTTTTGTTTTTAATTACCGCACCCTGTACAGTCCTCTATCCCCATATGTTTTTGTATGGTGTCTGTTGCTGGCTTATATGTCCTGTGATGTGTTTTTTTTATGATGCAAGACAGATTTCTGTGAAAACAGAGAATAGCCTACAATTCTGTTATCTTTGCTTATTATAGCCATCTAGTGACATCCCAGAGATGACACCATTGAGAGCCAAAATGGATGATGTGGGGGTTTAGATGATTTTTCTAACAACCATCCCCTGAGCAACCAACTTCTGACAAAGCATAAAATTAGATTCATGCTCTATTGGGTTGGATTCCTAAGGTGCGTCTCAAATGCACTCTACTCCCTAAATAGTGAACTACTTTTGACCAGCCGCTATTTAAGGAATAAGGTGCCATTTGGAACGCAACCCAACCCTACTCTCATTGCCTGTAGCTATCCTTCTCACACACCCACCATGAGTTCTGTTATGCTAGCTTGTGCTAGCAGCCCAGCCTCTTGCATAACAGTCGCCTCCTTTATCAGGGGAAGCTATCTCCCTCACCAGCTTTAAGCACCAGCTGTCAGAGCAGCTCACAGATCACTGCACCTGTACATAGCCCATCTGTTAATAACCCATCCAACTACCTCATCCCCATACTGTTATTTATTTTTGCTCCTTTGCACCCCAGTATCTCTACTTGCACACTCATCTTCTGCTCATCTATCACTCCAGTGTTTAATTGCTATATTGTAATTATCTCGCCACTATGGCCTATTTATTGCCTTCACCTCCCTTATCCTACCTCATTTGCACACACTGTATATAGACTTTTTCTATTGTATTTTTGACTGTATATTTGTGTATTCCATGTGTAACTCTGTGTTGTTGTTTGTGTCGCACTGCTTTTATTTATCTTGGTGAAATAAAAAGGTGAAATAAAAAATTAAATAATTTAATGCTAATTCTGGTAGGTGGGATACTACCCCTCACGTCTAAAAGAGGAATAAGAGGCTTTGCTGGAATTTATATTTTATTTACAAAGTACTGAGTAAAGGGTCTGAATACTTATGTAAATGCGGTGTCATTTATTTTTATTTGTTTTGCAAAAATTCATAAAAACCTGTTTTTGCTTTGTCATTATGGGGTTTGGTTGTAGATTGAGGGGAAAAAACTATGTAATACATTTTAGAATAAGGCTGTAACGTAACAAAATGTGGGAAAAGTCAAGGGGCCGGGAATACTTTCCGAATGCACTGTATACAGTCTAGGGTAACCATGGCAATGACTCCTAATTGGCTATGCATCAGTAAAACGGCACTTACTATCTTTTTTTGCTGACATCCTGTGGACAACCAATGCTTTTGGTGGAAACAAAGCTACTGTATTTTCGGCTGTATTCAATTTAATTGCTAGCCTGAGTGTCAGTCTGTTTGTGCTATCATGCCAACTCCTTGTCACTCATTGTCATGCCAAACATGTTAGAGTTGGCAAAAGCACAAATAGATCTGGGACCAGGCTATGGAATTGCCCAACTCTATTCAAAATGTCCATTCCTCAAAATACTGTACCTAAAATAACGAATGTTCGTCTCTTTACCAGGAAGCCTATTGCCTGATGCTTTTGTGGGAAATGTAGTACCAGAAGGTGAGGTTGCAGGTGCCACGAGACTCCTTCCACACAGAGCTCTTCATGTGATCCTTATCACCTTTCAATCCCACTGTATCGTCCTCCAGAAAGACACAATTACCTGGGAGAGAAAGAGAGAGACAGACAGAGAGAGAAAGACAGACAGACAGACAGAGAGGGAGGCGTGAGGCAGATTGATACCCGCCTCCTCAGGCTCTCTTGCTGCTGGCGACAAATTACAGTGAGGTCATAGGGAGAGGGGTCAGTGGGTGGCGGTGTAATCATTACCACAGGTGCCCCCGGATGTGTGCCCTTTCAGAGGGAACAGAAAAAGTTTCACGGGTCAATGATCAAACATCCAAAGTAAGAAAAAAAAGTTCTGGATTGAACATGAGTCAGTGATCTAAAACTGCAAGAATTAACCCCCATTCTACAGACTGGAAGAGTCAAATAATTCATATAGGTGGCTCTGGGTCAATTCAAAAGCTTCTCATGATACTGCAGATTAATGGTCATTCAACATTTTGTCTAAGCGATAGATCAAAGGAGATGCATCCCGAATGGCAACTTATCCTATTCCCTATACAGTGCATTCGGAAAGTATTCAGACCCCTTGACATTTTGAACATTTTGTTACGTTACAGCCTTATTCTAAAATTATTATTTTTTAAACCCCCTCATCAATCTTCACACACACAATACCCCAAAATGACATGAAGCACTTTTGGCAGCGATTACAGCCTCGTGTCTTGTATTTGGGGAGTTTCTCCCATTATTCTCTGCAGATCCTCTCAAGTTCTGTCAGGTTAGATGGGGAGCGTCGCTGCACAGCTATTTTCCAGTCTCTCAAGAGATGTTCGATCGGGTTCAAGTCTGGGCTCTGACTGGCTCACTCAAGGTCATTCAGAGACTATCCCGAAGCCACTCCTGTGTTGTCTTGGCTGTGTGCTTAGGGTTGTAGTCCTGTTGGAAGGTGAACCTTCACCCCAGTCTGAGGTCCTGAGTGCTCTGGAGCAGGTTTTCATCAAGGATCTCTCTGTACTTTGCTTTGTTCATCTTTCCCTCGATCCTGACTAGTCTCCCAGTCCCTGCCACTGAAAAATATTCCCACAGCATGATGCTGCCTCCACCATGCTTCACCGTAGGGATGCTACCAGGTTTCCTCCAGACTTGACACTTGGCCTTCGGGCCAAAGAGTTCAATCTTGGTTTCATCAGACCAGAGTATATTGTTTCTCCAAGTGGGCTGTCATGTGCCTTTTACTGAGGAGTGGCTTCCGTCAGGGCACTCTACCATAAAGGCTTGGTTGGTGGAGTGCTGCAGAGATTGTTGTCCTTCTGGAAGTTTCTCTCATCTCCACAGAGGAATTCTGTAGCTCTGTCAGAGTGACCACGGGTTCTTGGTCACATTCCTGACCAAGGCCCTTCTCCCCCGAATGCCTGTTTGGCCAGGTGGCCAAGCTCAAGGTAGAGTCTTGGTGGTTCCAAACTTCTTCCATTTAAGCATTTGATGGAGGCCACTGTGTTCTTGGGGACCTTCATTGCTGCAGACATTTTTTGGTACCCTTCCCCAGATGTGTGCATCAACACAATCCTACAATTCCTTTGACCTCATCGCTTGGTTTTTGTTCTGACATGTATTGTCAACTGTGGGACCTTATATAAACAGGTGTGTGCCTTTCCAAATCATGTCCAATCAATTGAATTTAACACAGGTGGACTCCAATCAAGTTGGAAAAACATCTCAAGTATGATCAATGGAAACAGGATGCACCTGAGCTCAATTTCGAGTCTCATAGCAAAGGGTCTGAATACTTATGTAAATAAGGTATTTTTAATAAATTGCCAACATTTCTAAAAACCTGTTTTTGCTTTGTCATTATGGAGTATTGTGTGTAGATTGATGAGGGGAAAAAAACATTTAATAATCCATTTTAGAATAAGGCTGTAACGTAACAAAATGTGGAAAAAGTGAAGGGGTCTGAATGCTTTCCGAATGCACTGTATAGGGAATTGGATTTCTGTATCAAAGCTGCTGTAAAGTAGTTATGAATTTCCATTCCAGACAAAGATTCATAAATAGAACTAATGTTATTTTTCTTATCAATACAGTACCTTGAGCCAAGAAATATCACATTATTCTGAGGATATTATTTGATGAGTTATGTGATTAAACTATCTCATCAAATTCTGGGATATGGGTTTTCATATATTGGCAGAGCAGGTAGGGAATGTAAAAAATTTCCTCATCAATCAAAGTACGCTATTGGATTCTAATCCAATGTTATCATGTTTGGTTCAGCAGACTTGAAGGAAAATACATCGTCTGGTAATGGCTCAATAGAAAAATTGCCGCCAGGAGAGGTTTTTACAATTCAGAGTGTGGTCAAATGCAGGTCTCATGCCACGTGTCTCATGTCACAATGTTGACACCAGCAAACCGCTCACCCACACAACGCCATACATGCTGTTTGCCATCTGCACAGTACAGTTGAAACCGGGATTCATCCGCGAAGAGCACCCTTCTCCAGCGTTCCAGTGGCCATCGAAGGTGAGCATTTGCCCACTGAAGTCGGTTACGACGCCGAACTGCAGTTAGGTCAAGACCCTGATGAGAACTACGAGCACGCAGATGAGCCTCCCTGAGACTGTTTCTGACAGTTTGTGCAGAAATGCTTTGGTTGTGCACACACACAGTTTCATCAGCTGTCCGGTTGGCTGGTCTCAGATGATCCCGCAGGTGAAGAAGCCGGATGTTGATGTCCTGGGCTGGAGTGGGTACACATGGTCTGCGGTTGTTGGACGCACTGAGGCCGGTTGAACGTACTGCCAAATTCTCTAAAATAACATTGGAGGTGGCTTATGATAGAGAAATTAACATTCAATTATCTGGCAAAAACTCTGGTTGACATTCCTGCAGTCAGCATGCCAATTGCAGCAGTTTATACCCCCAAGCCGTAAGACTCCTGAACAGGTAATCAAATGGCTACCCGGACTACTTACATTTTAGAGTGGCCTTTTATTGTCCCCAGCACAAGGTGCACCTGTGTAATGATCATGCTGTTTAATAAGCTTATTGATATGCCACACCTGTCAGGTGGATGGATTGTCATGACAAAGGAAAAATGTTCACTAACAGGGATGTAAAAAAAATGTGTGCACCAAATGAGAACATTTCTGGGATCTTTTACATGTTGAGTTTATATTTTTGTTCAGTATATTATATAGCATTGAATTGCTTGCACATGAAGGCCAGTGGAAGCAGCAGTGTCAGGGTCTGTGTAGTTAGCATGATGTTGGCATGCATTAGCCTCCTCATACATCATGTAGAGTTCAAGGGTCAGGCGTTAGTAGAGCGAAGCACCACTCAATTGAGAGGGGGTATGTATAGGGTGACGTTTGGGACACATTAGTACTGTATCGTGTTATGGGTCATGCTATAACATGCAGCCAGGAGACGAGGGTAATAAGCACGGCCAGACTGGACAAAAGACAGTGAGATACAGTTGAAGTCAGAAGTTTACATCCACTTAGGTTGGAGTCATTAAAACTCATTTTTCAACCACTCCACAAATTTCTTGTTAACAAACTATAGTTTTGGCAAGTCGGTTAGGACATCCACTTTGTGCATGACACAAGTCATTTTCCCAACAATTGTTTACAGACAGATTATTTCACTGTATCACAATTCTAGTGGGTCAGAAGTTTACATACACTAAGTTGACTGTGCCTTTAAACAGCTTGAAAAATTCCAGAAAATTATGTCATGGCTTTAGAAGCTTTTGATAGGCTAATTGACATCATTTTAGTCAATTTGAGGTGTACCTGTGGATGTATTTCAAGGTCTACCTTCAAACAGTGTCTCTTTGCTTGACATCATGGGAAAATCAAAGAAATCAGCCAAGACCTCCGAATTTTTTTGGAGATCTCCACGAGTCTGGTTCATCCTTGGGAGCAATTTCCAAATGCCTGAAGGTACCACGTTCATCTGTGCAAACAATAGTACGCAAGTATAAACACTATGGGATCAGGCAGCCATCATCCCGTTCAGGAAGGAGATGCGTTCTGTCTCCTAGAGATTAATGTATTTTGGTGCGAAAAGTGCAAATCAATCCCAGAACAACCGCAAAGGACCTTGTGAAGATGCTGGAGGAAACAGGTACAAAAGTATCTATATCCACAGTAGAACGAGTCCTATATCGACATAACCTGAAAGGCCGCTCAGCAAGGAAGAAGCCACTGCTGCCACTGTCAGGAGGAATGGGCCAAATTCACCCAACTTATTGTGGGAAGCTTGTGGAGGCTACCCGAAACGTTTGACCCACGTTAAACAATTTAAAGGCAATGCTACCAAATACTAATTGAGTGTATGTAAACTTCTGACCCCCTGGGAATGTGATGAAAGAAATAAAAGCTGAAATAAATCATTCTCTCTACTATTATTCTGACATTTCACACTCTTAAAATAAAGTGGTGATCCTAACTGACCTAAGACAGGGAATTTTTATTGGGATTCAATGTCAGGAATTGTGAAAAACTGAGTTTAAATGTATTTGGCTAAGGTGCATGTAAACTTCTGACTTCAACTGTAACTAAAAGTCTAATCCAGTGCATAAACAACAGCTGTGCGAATTCCCTGTGGATTCTGTTTGGCTATTGTCTTAAGCCCTAGCAATTATCACACACACCACACACACGCTAGATAAACAGCTGTAAGATGGCAGTAAAGTAAAGAAAAGGGAGCTCATCTCTGCATGATCCAAATTTCAACTTCATATGCAGCAGAAATTGTCAAATCCCAATGCACACAACTTAGTCAAGCAAGCCCTTCCTAAGAACTTAACCAGATAGCCAGGATGCAAGACAAGCAAAGAGACTTAAAAAGACAATAATTAACGTTGTATATACAAAGCAAGCCAAGCGAAAGTAAGCAGCCCATCTGAATGAGACATTAGCATCTATTTAAGTCAATGTCTTAGGAGGACAGGAGGGAGCAGTTAGGCATTGTATCAGAAGGAGGGGGAGTTGAGGGTGAGGAGAGGGGGTGTGGTGCTGGAATTTAGGCTGTATAGGAGCCAGGCATTCCAGTGGGGTCAGACTTGGGGTTTGGGAATATTAGAGAGGGAGATGAGGTGCGATGAAGAAGGGTGGTCCCAGTAATTAAAACAAACAAAGGGGGATTCATCCCCCATAAATCCCCCCTAATCCTTTGTTCCCCTTCTTCAGGTGCACAGGACCAGAAGGAATCTGCTACCACCACAGTGACATGGGATGCATCCCAAATGTCACCCTATTCCCTCTATAGTGCACTACTTTTGACCAGTGCCCTATAGGATCGGGATATGGAAAAGCAAGGAAGCCATTTCTCCTCTGGAGTTAACGAAGAAAGAGTTTGGTCTACCACGATAGTCCATAGGCTACACTGTCAACAATTTCCACACATTCAAGTCATTACAAGTGTTGAAAGTTGTTTCTCCCTTTGTAAGGAGTTGATGTTGTACTTGTATGTCCCAGACCTGGGTTCAAATGGTATGAAATCGTTTAAAATACTGTGTATGTGCTTGATTGAGCTCTGATATGTTCTACCATAACAGCAAAGCAAGACTAGTTTATTCCACTATTCACCTCATCCTCCATCTCTCCCACCCTCTGTATTAAAGACTGAATGTTAGTGCAGATTAAACCGAGGATGAATGGACTTTAATATGGTGATCATTATGGGATATGACAGCTCAGGAGCCTGTACTAATTGGGATTTTTTTACTAAGAGCTGCTGAGCTGACCACCCTTTTCACCCTGTCTAGTGCCTACCACACTTTTTACTGAGGCTGTCCTAATATGGACACCGTACAGAGGTACTGTGATGACCCACTGCCCTTCATCCCTATACTCACTATGCGTAGGACATTGCCACCTGGTGGATTGGGGAGTAGTGGAATCTGTGGAATCTGTGGAATCTGTGTTTATTGTTTGGTAGGCTGTGTGTTACAACATCACTCATAACCATCACAGAGCAACCACATCCAGTGCCTTGGAAACATCAAGCATGCTCCATTCCTGATTCACTTGCTTAAAGCGTCGGATTCACATAAAATTAATGTAGACCCATACGCATACACATATGCACGCGTACACACGCTCGTACGCACGCACACACTGAATATTCACATGAGAAGTGATGGTAACGAGAGCACAAAGAAAGGGGTGATCATATTTACAGGGTCCTTCAGGGCATTGTATTCCTGCTGTTTCATTCCAGAATATCATAACAGTATAACAGTCAATGATTACATGATGAGATTTTCAAATGAAAAAGCACCGGAGCACTAGCGTGCGCACAGGGCCGGCTCCAGGCATAAGCGGAGGCAGCCCTGTGCGGAGTCTCAATTTACTGTTGAGAGGTAGAATACACAAGGTGCAATTTCACATTTGTGTTGTGCATCAGCAGTTTTTCTCTTTTTCTCTTGTTACTGACAGTCACTCAATTAACCATGCCAGCTAACAATTTTTTTTTGTCTAGCCAGCTATCTAAACTTGTAGTAATCATGGCCGAATACCGACCGGGGTCGCAGGACGTGTGCCCAGGGGCCCTGACCTCCAGGGGGCCCCCATTGATTTTGTTACGCAGATATCATTAACATGGCATAACTCTTGTCAAAATGAGTAAAATTGCATGAAATTTGTTATAAAATTGCTAAACTTCTCTACTCCCCATGGCATCCGCCGTGGTGTTTTTTCCGGGACGTTGGGGGGGAGGGGGGCGGCTACCAACCAAATCTCGCTTAGGGCCCCCAAAAAGCTAGGGCCGGCCCTGCGTGCGCATTGACACACATAGGCATATACAGACACACATGGCTTTGCACATCATATTAAACTTAAGGCTATTACAGACTCGACATGTCTGTGAAACAAATCCTAGATTCGAGTAAAATGCTGTCAAGACTCGCCTCAACAATGACCTGTAACAGTAATGGCTCTCAAAAACGGTACGGTCCTGACTTGTTACAGCAATGACTTGCAATAACGTTACGGTAATGACCTGTTACAGTAAGGACTCAATGTCGAGGTAAGCGCCAGCCTTCACACTGCTGTCTGATTATGTTTCTCCTACATGACTTTGAGCCATTCCCTCTCATCAGAATAGATTGTCTTTCATCCCCCTGTCTTCATCAACAAAAGGCCCGTCCTACATAGTTTTTTACATATCATTATACATCACAAGTTACTGTACATACCAAATGGCACCATAGGGCCATATAGTTCTGGTATTTTTTTTTTACACTATATAGGGAATAGGGTGCCATTTCGGACATATTCATTCAGTAGCATCTGATGAAAGGCATGAATTCTACATGTACACTTGATTTATTTCCATTGACATTTTAGTCATTTGGCAGACTCTCTAATCCAGAGAGACTTTTCTGATGCTATCCCTTTCTTCCTGGTGAAGGGGAGAGGGGAGGAAGAATGAGAAATAAAGTTCGGCCACATTTCATTAATCATAGAAATTGATCAAAAAGGAAGAGGAGAGAATACCACTTTGACCTTGCTTGCCTGGTGAACAACACAACTGTTGTTCTGAATTATTTTGTAATTGATCTCGGAGATGGTGAGACTGCCGTCCTTGGGTTTGACTCATTCGAAATGGAATAATAATGCCGGGGTAACGATAGAAGAAGGACGAGCGGCCTCGTCTTCTAATGCAAGTACACAAACCATCTGTATTTCTCTGTTTGATCTTCCCCTCCTCTCAATTGTTTATCTCATTTTCTTTTATTAGGTATTGGAATACATTGTGTTAATCTGACTTGACTACACATGTTTATGGAGTGTTAACAGTCCTTATTCCCTTTCTAGTGCTGTCAATGACCAAGGAATATAATACAGTACACACTTTGGAACCAAATAAGGTTCTTCAGAGAGATGCCATAGGGGAACCTTTTTTAATTTTTTCTTTTGAAGAACCATACAAAAATCCAAGCAGAAACAAAAAACAGAAATGTTTCGGCCCTCCATGACCAGTGTGGTGATACTGATGATTTGTCGTCACAGCAGGTTAGGATAACTAACATGGCATGTTAGGATAATTAACGTGGCAGGTTAGGTGAATTAACGTAGCAGGTTGGAAAAATGTTAGGGTTAGGCTTAGATACAATGCTACAGTTGTCAACTGTTGTCCAAAACACGACCACTAGATGGAGATGTAGGCCTACTCCATCTGGCCACAAAGAACGTAAACAAACCATCTGTGGCGACAAATAATCAGTTTAATAACACCGGAATTGAATAGCCCTGCTGTAAGGTGTTGAACATTATTTGCATATTTCCCAGGTTGCCTTTTCGAGTGAATTTTACCACCCATAACTGTGCTTGCTAGTGACATACATGGTTGTTGTATTAATTCATTTTCAGTCCTGTGGTCTTCAACAAGTGAGATCCTAAGTGAATATGTTGTCATTAAAAGTAAATTATTTTAAGGGCCTAGTTGAGGGTCAATTATACCCATTTCCACTTTTGAGTTGTCTAAAATACTAGTTTACCTCTCTTTTTATCTATTAAATTAAATTACTTTTCCTCATTTAAGGTCATGAACCTAACTTCAGAATGTGGACACACTGATATGTAGATTTTGAATACAGTTTGCGCTGTTCTGTGAAGGGAGTAGTACACAGCGTTGTACGAGATCTTCAGTTTCTTGGCAATTTCTCGCATGGAATATCCTTCATTTCTCAGAACAAGAATAGACTGACGAGCTTCAGAAGAAATGCCTTTGTTTCTTGCCGTTTTGAGCCTGTAATCGAACCCACAGATGCTGATGCTCCAGATACTCACCTAGTCTAAAGAAGGCCAGTTGTGTTGCTTCTTTAATCAGAACAACAGTTTTCAGCTGTGCTAACATAATTGCAAAAGTGTTTTCTAATGATCAATTAGCTTTTTAAAATGATAACTTGGATTAGCTAACACAATGTGCCATTGGAACACAGGAGGGATAGTTGCTGATAATGGGCCTCTGTACGCCTATGTAGATATTCCATAAAAAAATCTGCCGTTTCCAGCTACAATGGTCATTTACAACAATAACAATGTCTACACTGTATTTCTGATCAATTTGATGTTATTTTAATGGACATTTTTTAGTGCTTTTCTTTCAAAAACAAGGACATTTCTAAGTGACACCAAACTTTTGAACGGTAGTGTATTTATTTGTATTAGTTGATTAATTAATCAGTCAATGTACATGAAAAAACATAGATATTGAAACAAACAATTCCAAAAAATCTACCTGCAATAGAGCATGCTGGGAAATATGATACTGTAATGATGGCCGTGGTTTTGGTTCAACTCTGATTATTAACACCAACACTCTGGTTATTTTACACCACATTTCAAGATCGTTTTAGAATTCTGAAGAACTGTAGATTCCAGGTCAAGAACCAGCACTTAACTCAAAGGTTCTTTATCAGGCAAGAGTTATCCAAGGAACCTTAAGAGCTGAGGAAGAACAACAAAATAACCCTATTTTAGTGTATGTATTTCTCATAAAAAGTATACTGCCATTAGTCTGGCCTAAAATAATATATATTGTAAGAGAAATGAGAGCCAATTTCTGAACAATGTCCAGGCGTCAGAGCCATTTTGGAATGAGTCTCTGTCTCTCCATTACAGGGTTTCTTAAACAATGGGTCAGGACCCACAGATGTATCCTGGCCAGTTCCTTTTGGGGTCATCGCTAAAGATTTAATTTTGTCTTGAGTCATTCCAAATGGCACCCTATTCCCTTTGTCAGGGCTGACCAACCCTGTCCCTGAAAAGCTACCGTCCTGTAGGGTAGTACACTACTTTTGACTTATGTCACACAAATGGTTTTGTTTTCTTGGTGGGTCCCCAGAAACGTATCAAGGGTTTAGGTGAAGTCATAACACAAAATGTTTGTGAGTCACTGCTCCTCTGCACAAACTCCCACAGATAATCAGAAAACAAGTGTAACATTTCGTCAAATGCAAACACACAACAACTGTCAGAAGCGAGAGCAAGCTTTGCACAGTCCGATCTCATATTGTTAGCTAGATATCAACATATCATTACCAACATCCTCATATTCACACTGACTCCCACTTAGCTAAGACCCCATTAAAGCAATGCAATGTACAGTAGGTTGCATTCTCATAAGAGAGAGAGAGACACACACACACACACACACACACACACACACACACACACACACACACACACACACACACACACACACACACACACACACACACACACACACACACACACACACACACACACACACACACACAACAGGACCATTGTCTACAAGGCCTCTACAGCTCAGCCCAGCAGATGACTGGGGTCCCTTAAAGAGGCCACACACACACACACAAAGCTTTCCCCATCCCCTCAAAACGCCCCTCTTCTCTCCTCTTCTCCCCTCCTTTCCGGCACCCAATACAACAGTGGAACTATAAATTGGACAGGGCAATTATAGCTGCTATGCACCGCGTGACAATGGTACTAAATCAGTACTTGTTGTTGTCTCTTTCTTGGGTCTCTCAAAGATCGTCTCGTAAAGAACAGGAAGAATGCAGAGGAAACGTCCTCTGAATGGAGACCAAGCCGTTCTTTATACGCTGACTGATAATGCTTTTAGTTCACTCAGTCATTTATGCACGGAGATAACATGACTGAGGCTGCGTCTCAAACAGCACCCTATTCCCTACATAGTAGGGTGCCACTTGGGACGCACTCTTAGTCCCAATGGTCTTCCGAAGTTCTCTCTCGCTTCTCCTTTCTTTCATCATGTGAAAGAACTAGACAATCAAAAGTCAGTTCCCCGTGTTTTCAGACTATAATGAAGGCGAAAAAACAAGGAGACCACCTAAGACTATTGAGATGCACCCTGAGTGACATACCTGGTGGGGACGGGGACGGGTCTCCAGTGCTTCTGAAGTAGACGAGAGCAGGCAGCCTGGCGAGAGAATGATGTCATCCAGACAGATGTTCCCCTTGGCGCTGTGGAGCACCTTCATTTTTATTTTCTGCTGTGGCAAGTCCAATAAGATAAAGATATGTAATGTAAACATATAACAGCAACATTCACACAAGACAGACATATACAATCCAAAAATATAAAACCAAGAAAGTAGCAAGCATAGCCATAAAGCTTGCCTAACATAACTATGCAACTGCACATAAGATACAAACAACAACATAAGTCAGTTACCGGCTATGTGTATCAACCCACATAAAAAAAATACTACACTTTACAACAGAATACTATAGTACTTACTATAGAATTGTGTAGTATACTGTAGAATACTATACTACACACTGTAGTATATCTCGATCATGTGTAGTACGTAGTACTGGGACATGTTCCCGCATAGCATCAGACAATAACATTGATGTATACGCTGATTCTGTGAGTGAGTGTATTAACAAGTGCATCGGTGATGTTGTACCCACGGTGACTGTTAAAACCTATCCCAACCAGAAACCGCGGAATGATGGCAGCATTTGCGCAAAACTGAAAGCCCAACCACTGCTTTTAATCATTGCAAGGCAACCGGAAACATGACCGACTACAAACAGTGTAGCTATTCCCTCCGCGCAAGGCAATCAAACAAGCTAAGCGTCAGTATAGAGACAAAGTAGAGTCGGAATTTAACGGCTCAGACACAAGAGGAATGTGGCAGGGTCTACAGTTAATCACGGGTTGCAAAAAGAAAACCAGCCCCGTCGCAGACACCAATGTTTTGCTCCCAGACAAACTAAACAACTTCTTTGCTCGCTTTGAGGACAATACAGTGCGACTGACATTTCCTGCTACCAAAACCTGCGGGCTCTCCTTCACCGCAGCCAACGTGAGTAAAACCTTTAAACGTGTTAACCCTCGGAAGGCTGCCAGCCCAGATGGCATCCCTAGCCGTGTCCTCAGAGCATGGCGCAGACCAGCTGGCTGGTGTGTTTACGGACATATTCAATCAATCCCTATCCCAGTCTGCTGTTCCCACATGCTTCAAGAGGGCCACCATTGTTCCTGTTCCCAAGAAAGCTAAGGTAACTGAGCTAAACGACTATCGCCCTGTAGCACTCACTTCCGTCATCATGAAGTGCTTTGAGAGACTAGTCAAGGATCACATCACCTCCATCCTATCTGACACCCTAGACCCACTCCAATTTGCTTACCGCCCCAATAGGTCCACAGACAACGCAATTGCAATCACGCTGCACACTGCCCTAACCCATCTGGATAAGAGGAATACCTATGTAAGAATGATGTTCATTGACTACAACTCAGCATTGAACACCATAGTACCCTCCAAACTCGTAATTAAGCTCGAGACCCTGGGTCTCAACCCCACCCTGTGCAACTGGGTCCTGGACTTTCTGACGGGCCGCCCCCAGGTGGTGAGGGTAGGAAACAACATCTCCAGCCCGCTGATCCTCAACACTGGGGCCCCACAAGGGTGCCTGCTCAGCCCTCTCCTGTACTCCCTGTTCACCCATGACTGCATGGCCATGCACGCCTCCAGCTCAATCATCAAGGTGCAGACGACACTACAGTGGTAGGCTTGATTACCAACAACGACGAGACGGCCTACAGGGAGGAGGTGAGGGCCCTCGGAGTGTGGTGTCAGGAAAATAACCTGTCACTCAACATCAACAAAACAAAGGAGATGATCGTGGACTTCAGGAAACAGCAGAGGGAGCACCCCCCTATCCACATCGAGGGGACAGTAGTGGAGAAGGTGGAAAGTTTTAAGTTCCTCGGCGTACACATCACGGACAAACTGAAATGGTCCACTCACACAGACAGCGTGGTGAAGAAGGCGCAACAGTGCCTTTTCAATTTCAGGAGCCTAAAGAAATTTGGCTTGTCACCAAAAACACTCACAAACTTTTACAGATGCACAATCGAGAGAATCCTGTTGGGCTGTATCACCGCCTGGTACGGCAACTGCTCCGCCCACAACTATAAGGCTCTCCAGAGGGTAGTGAGGTCTGCACAACGCATCACCGGGGGTAAACTACTTGCCCTCCAGGACACCTACACCACTCTATGTCACAGGAAGGCCAAAAAGATAATCATGGACAACAACCACCCGAGCCACTGCCTGTTCACCCCGCTATCATCCAGAAGGCGAGGTCAGTACAGGTGCATCAAAGCTGGGACCAAGAGACTGAAAAACAGCTTCTATCTCAAGGCCATCAGACTGTTAAACAGCCATCACTAACATTGAGTGGCTGCTGCCAACATACTGACCCAAATCTCTAGCCACTTTAATAATAAAAAATTGGATGTAACAAATGTATCACTAGTCACTTTAAACAATGCCACTTTATATAATGTTTACATACCCTACATTACTCATCTCATATGTATATACTGTACTCTATACCATCTACTGCATCTTGCCTATGCCGTTCGGCCATCGCTCATTCATATATTTATATGTACATATTCTTATTAATTCCTTTACACTTGTGTATAAGGTAGTTTTTGTGAAATTGTTAGATTACTTGTTAGATATTACTGCACGGTTGGAACTAGAAGCACAAGCATTTCGCTACACTCGCATTAACATCTGCTAACCATGTGTATGTGACCAATACAATTTGATTTGATTTGTATAGAATTTTGTAGTATACTGTAGAATACTATAGTAAATAATACTGTTTTATCCACAAAAAACACAGTAGGCAATACTACAGAAATGCAGCAAAAACAGTACAGTCTGCAAAAACACTATATATTTTTTAACTATAGTAAATACTACAGTATTTATTTTGCATATACCCTTACCATTCCCCTTCCCCATATCCCAATTTGTGCCACCTGTATTGTGCCACACAATACCGCATAATGACAAAGCAAAAACTGTTTTTTTAGAAATGTTAGCAAATTTCTCATTTGTCCAGTCTGTTCCTGAGCGCTCTGGAGCAGGTTTTCATCACGTGTCTGTCTGTACTTTGCGTCGTTCATCTTTCCCTCGATCCTGACTAGTCTCCCAGTCCCTGCCGCTGAAAAACATCCCCACAGCATGATGCTGCCACCCCCATGCTTCACCGCAGGGATGGTATTGGCCAGGTGATGAGTGGTGCCTGGTTTCCTCCAGACGTGACGCTTGGCATTAAGGCCAAACATGTTCAATCTTGGTTTCATCAGACCAGAGTATCTTGTTTCGCATGGTCTGGGAGTCCTTTAGGTGCCTTTTGGCAAACTCCAAGCAAGTTGTCATGTGCCTTTTACTGAGGAGTTGCTTTCATCTGGCCACTCTACCATAAAGGCCTGATTGATTTGGGGCAGCAGGGTAGCCTTGTGGTGTGGACTAGTAAGCGTTGGACTAGTAACCGCAAGGTTGCAAGATCAAATCCCTGAGCTGACAAGGTCAAAACCTGTCGTTCTGCCCCTGACAAGGCAGTTAACCCACTGTTCCTAGGCCGTCATTGAAAATAAATATTTGTTCTTAACTGACTTGCCTAGTTAAATAAAGGTAAAATCAAATTGGTGGAGTGCTGCAGAGATGGTTGTCCTTCTGGAAGGTTCTGCCATCTCCACAGAGGAACTCTTGAGCTCTGTCAGAGTGACCATAGGGTTCTTGGTCACCTCCCTGACCAAGGCCCTTCTCCCCTGATTACTCAGTTTGGCTGTCTCTGAGCTCTAGGGACAATTCCTCCGACCTCATCTCTTGGTTTTTGCTCTGACATGCACTGTCAACTTTGGGACCTTTATATAGACAGGTGTGTGCCTTTCCAAATCATGTCCAATCAATTGAATTTACCACAGGTGGAGTCTAATCAAGTTGTAGAAACATCTCAAGGATGATCAATGAAAACAGGATGCACCGGAGCTTAATTTCGAATCTCATAGCAAAGTGTCTGAATACTTATGTAAATAAGGTATTTTAATTTCTAAACCTTTCTAAACCCTGTTTTCGCTTAGTCGTTATGGGGGAATACATTTTAGAATAAGGCTGTAACGTTAACAAAAATAAAGCGGTCTGAATACTTTCCCGAATGCACTGTATACAGTATTGTGTACATTACAGGTTAATAAAAGGGATCTGAACTTTCCATTCAGATCCCTGTCCTAGCCCCTACACATTTCTATGTCAAAGTTAATACAACAAAAACACTACAGTATATTTTATTTTATTTAACTAGGCAAGTGAGTTAAGAGCAAATTCTTAATTACAATGACAGCCTACCCCAGCCAAACTCGGACGACGCTGGTCCAATTGCGCGCTGCACCTATGGGACTCCCAAATGTGATTCAAATGTGATTAGACCGCTGCGCCACTCGGGAGCATACTACACTCTAGTGCAGAAACACTAGAGTAATTACTATAGTATATACTACTATTATCTTACTACTGTATACTGTAGGCCGTCATTGTAAATAAGAATTTGTTCTTAACTGATTTGCCTTGTTAAATAAAGGTTACATAAGCAAGCACAGTGACATCAGTTACACACGATCTGCATCACATCCGACATAATGGTGGATCATAGCACAGCAGGGCCTATGTTATAGCTGGCCCAATTAGTGATCGAACAGTCTGAGAACATTTTACCATTGACAGACTTTCCTCTTCTCATTAAAGTGAAGTTGATCTATCCTTGACTTGGTCCTGTAAGTGAAATTCAGTAAGTATGAGACTTCAGTGAAGTCTGTGAAAGTAACGTGAAGCAGACCTGGGACTTATGCTTTCTGCATTACCATTGACTTTTCACTGAACCACTCTTATTATGAAAATCATTTTCTTCCCAAAACCACCTCTCCTCACCGCAGACCATAAAAGCGAAGCAGAGGTCTGGTGTACTGTATATACAAAGGTCATTAGTTGTGAATTAACCTTTTAATCTCCGAAGCACCGTTGCTTTTTCTTTCATTTCCTTCTATTTCCCTTGTTCATTGCTGCTAACCCGCAAAGTCAGTCGCTCAAACGCAGTCTTAATTAGTTCTACAGGGGTTTTCTACAAATTCCACCAGATGCTGAGGAGGGAGGGAGGAATGGAGGTAGGGAGGCAGCTGGTACAATGAAAAGCCTCACTCTCAGGAGAGAAGACTGACCTACGGCTTCTTCTCTCTTCCCCTCTCTTCCCCTCCTCCTTTCACTCAGTTTAATTGGTGCCTATCGGCTGCATGTGTGATTGATTGACAGGTCCGGTGCGGGATGAGACAGACACAGTACAACACATGCGAGGCAGTCAATTACAAAGCAGACTGAACGATGTGAGCTAAGTCAGAGAGAAAAGAGAGCCCATGAAATTACTTCACTGACTGATCTCGGCACACACAGAGGACATACTCACTGACCCAGCCCTTGAAACATATTCCCCTAATTCAAACTCATAATGTACCTAAATGTCCTCCCTTAGGCTAGCTGTAGGCTTGTATGGTGGATTCTTCCAACTCAACACTGAATTTGACTTTAAAGCAAATTAACCAAATCATTACACGCCCTCTAGCCTTCACCTATGGAACCCTTGTGTCCATGTATTCATCAGATGACCCTTATATCTGGACATGGCCTTGACCTTTGACCTGACCTTGCATGCTTGCTTGCGGTGTCTCCGGCTGCCTGAGAGAATGAGCTCTCCACGTAGATAGTGGCCTGACGTGTCCCGCAGAGTGTGGTCTGTGGATGGTCGCTGTGCTGTGCCAACGGTCGCTGTGCTGCCCGCTTTGATCAGCCAATCAAATTCGTCCTGCAGGCATTGGTGCCAGGAGCAGAGGTCAAACTAGTAAACTCACTATGACATACTGTGGGATTATAAATAACTACACGTCATTCTGTGGCTGGCAAGGACCAAGTGTCTAAAGTGGAGACCAGACTAACATGTAAAATATTTATTATCGCTGAAAATGTTGAATGGGGTGGCCAAGATGGGGCACAGACCCAATTTAGGGGGGCAATAACATTTTGAACCTTGAAGGAAAAGTCCACCCAAAAACTATATTTTGGTATTTGTTTCATTAGTCCAATGTTGACATAGTCTCAAAATGTTTAGCTTTTCATCAATCAAGAAATCATCCCCATATCAAGCATTTTGCATAATTTGATGCAAAATGCATCATACGGGGATGATTTCTGTATTTTGAAAGTCAAATATCGTAACTTGATTGCTGACAAGAAAAACATTTTGGGACTATGTCAACAATGGGCTAATGGGTGGAATTATCCTTTAATAGAATATAATGATGATGTCTCAACGCATTAAATGCTTCAGCTTTTCCTCCCCTCCAAAAAATGTATTGAGGTATATACAGTACCAGTTTGGACACACCTACTCATTCCAGGGTTTTTCTTTATTTTGACAATTTTCTACATTGTAGAATAATAGTGAAGTAATCAAAACTGTGAAATAACACATATGGTATCATGTAGTAACCAAAAAAGTGTTTAGAGTCTTCAAAGTAGCCACCCTTTGTCTTGATGACAGCTTTGCACGGCCTTGGCATTCTCTCAACCAGCTTCATGAGGAATGCTTTTCAAATTTGGACTCATCAGACCAAAGGACAGATTACCACTGGTCTAATGTCCATTGCTCGTGTTTCTTGGCCCAAGCAAGTCTCTTCTTATTATTGGTGTCCTTTAGTAATGGTTTCTTTGCAGCAATTCGAACATGAAGGCCTGATTATTGCAGTCTCCTCTGAACAGTTGATGTTGAGATGTGTCTGTTACTTGAACTCCGTGAAGCATTTATTTGGGCTGCAATCTGAGGTGCAGTTAACTCTAATGAACTTATCCTCTGCAGCAGAGGTAACTCTGGGTCTTTCTTTCCTGAGGCGGTCCTCATGAGAGCCAGTTTCATCATAGCGCTTGATAGTTTTTGCGACTGCACTTGAAGAAACTTTAAAAATTCTTGAAATTTACATATTGACTCCTTCATGTCTTAAAGTAATGATGGACTGTCGTTTCTCTTTGCTTATTTGAGCTGTTCTTGCCATAATATGGACTTGGTCTTTTACCAAATAGGGCTTTCTTATGTATACCCCTCCCTTGTCACAACACAACTGATTGGCTCAAACGCATTAAGAAGGAAAAACATTTCACAAATTAACTTTTAAGAAGGCACATCTGTTAATTGAAATGCATTCTAGGTGACTACCTCATGAAGCTGGTTGAGAGAATAGCAAGAGTGTGCAAAGCTGTCATCAAGGCAAAGGGTGGCTACTTTTAAAAATCTCAAAAATACAATCTTTTTGTATTTGTTTAACATGATTCTATATGTGTTTCATAGTTTTGATGTCTTCACTATTATTCTACAATGTAGTGAACAGTAAAAATAAAGAAAAACCCTTGAATGAGTAGGTGTGTCCAAACTTTTGACTGGTACTGTATGTTATTCAAATGTAAAATCCATATCAATCCAAATGCCTAAGTATTTATATGCGGGAACACGTTCGATTGGAGAACCATCTAATGAGTGAACATGTAGTTCATCTGAAACATTCTTACGAGAGTTTAAAAACAACACGCATTTTGTTTTAAATCAGCAAGGGATTCCTGCATAGCTATAAAATCTGACTGTAGTTTTGACACAGCCTGATCAACAGTCAGGGCAATAGCATACATAATACTCTAATCCGTGTATAGATGAAGTATAACATTTTTAACAGATTGACCAATGGTGTTTATATAAATAGTGAATCAAACAGGTCCCAAAATCGACCCCTGTGGCACATCTTTTATGTAATCATGAAACCAAGAGCAGGTGTCAGAGCTCAGGCCTATCGAGGACAACGTATTCAATAAAATAGCATGATCAATAGTATCAAAAGCCTTCGACAGGTCCACAACAAAAGCAGCACGTAATTTCAGTGTCTAAAGCATTGAATGATCATTAACAACTAAAGTGGTTGCTGTAATAGTGCTATGCCCAGGCCTAAACCCTGATTGGTTTACATTCAAAATACATTTCTCGGATAAAAAAGAGCAAAGTTGTACATTTACCGAGAATCGAGAATCTTAGCTTATCGAGAATCTTAGCTAGACAAGGAACCCTTGAAAGGGGGCGATAATTATGAAGATCACTACTATCCCCGCCGTTCTGGAGTGGCAGCACAAGAGCTGATTTCCATACTTTTGAAATATATCCTCATAACAATGTTAAATGAAAAAGGTGGGTTATTGAGCCAACAATGATGGGCGCTGCACATTTAAGCAGACCAGGATCCAATTGGTGCCAGGACAACAACCTCTCCCTCAATGTCAGCATGACAAAGGAGCTGATCGTAGAAAATGGAGGGCCGAGCACGCCCCTCATTCACATCGACGGGGCTGTAGTGGAGCGGGTCGAGAGCTTCAAGTTCCTCTGTGTTCACATCACTAAGGATCTATCATGGTCCAAACACACCAACAGTGAAGAGGGCACGACAACGCCTCGCCCCTCTCAGCAGGCTGAAAAGATTTTTCATGGGCCCTCAGATCCTCAAAAAGTTCTACAGCTGTACCATTGAGAGCATATTGACTGGCTGCATCACTGCTTGTTATGGAAACTGCTTCGCATCCGATCACAAGGCGCTACAGAGGGTAGTGCGTATGGCCCAGTACATCACTGGGGCCGAGCTCCCTGCCATACTGGACTATCTGCATTGACCCTTTTTTAACTAAAATCAGTCAATTGACTGGGAATACAGATATGCATCTGTTGGTCACAGATTCCATTAAAAAAGGTAGGGGCGTGGATCAGAAAACCAGTCAGCATCTGGTGTGACCACCATTTGCCTCATGCAGCACGACACATTTCCTTCACATAGAGTTGATCAGGCTGTTGATTGTGGCCTGTGGAATGTTGTCCTACTGCTGGATATTGGCAGGGAACTGAAGCACGCTGTCATGCATGTCGATCCAGAGCATCCCAAACATGTTGGTGAGTATGCAGGCCATGGTAGAACTGGGCCATTTTCAGCTTCCAGGAATTGTGTACAGATCCTTGCAACGTGGGGCAGTGCATTGTCATGCTGAAACATGAGGTGAGGGTGGCGGATGAATGGCACGAAAATGGGCCTCAGGATCTCATCATGGTATCTCTGTGCATTCAAATTGCCATTGATAATATGCAATTGTGTTTGATGTCCGTAGCTTATGCCTGCACATACCATAACCCCACCGCCACCAAGGGGCACTCTGTTCACAACGTTGACATCAGCAAACAGCTCACCCACACAACGCCATACACGCTGTCTACCATCTGCCTGCTACAGTTGAAACCGAGATTCATCCAGCATGCCAGGGGCCATCGAAAGTGAGCATTTGCCAACAGAAGTTGGTTACGACGCCGAACTGCGGTCAGGTCAAGACCTTGGTGAGGATGACGAGCACGCAGATGAGCTTCCCTGAGACGGTTTCTTACAGTTTGTGCTTTGGTTATGCAAACCCTCAGTTTCCTCAGCTGTCCGGGTGCCTGGTATGCCATACCTGTCAGGTGGATGGATTATCTTGGCAAAGGAGAAATGCTCACTAACTGAGATGTAAACAAACTTGTGCACAACCTTTTTGAGAAATAAGATTTTGCTGTCCGTTTGGAACATTTCTGGGATCTTTTATTACAGCTCATGAAACATGGGACCAACACTTTACATGTTGCAATCATATTTTTGTTCAGTATAGATCGGCATTTCACCAAGACATGTTTTCATCAGGGTGTGCCGATCTAGGGAGGTCATGTGACCAACGGGCGTTATGGTCGCTAGTCACTAGAGCTCCGCAAACCCGATACCTCTTTTTCAGATTTGATTGCATTATTTCAATAATTAGCTCCTAAAAATCTAACCAAATACTGACTAACAATGCCGACTACTCATGGGGGCAAGAAAAACAATGTTTCACTGGGTTCTTCACCTTATGGTAAGAGTCAAAAGACAGCCTTTAGCAAGGAAACTGAGGCCTTCATAGCTGGTGCCATTTCAGAGGCGTTATCCAAGCAACAGGACTCTCGTGGCTACAATGGGTGTCAGCTGAGGCGGTAGAACCACTCAAAAAAAACATCAACAGACTTTAGCAGCAATTTAAGATCTTACAATAGTCATTGAGAGACGGATGAAAGTGGTCAACAACCTGTCTACTAAAGTGGACAATCTGCAAGGTGAAAATAGGGGAAAGCAAACGGAAAATCAACAACTGTTCTGAACAACTGGAGAAAATGCAGATCAAGATGGCTGAAATGGAAGACAGATCACATCTCTCAAATTTGAGATGAATTTACTTCAAAGAGTGTGATGAGATCGACGATCTGATTGCATTCCTACAGAGAATGATCCCTAAATGGATCCCATCCATATCTCGAAAAGTAAAGATAGAGCGAGCCCACCCCATCTACTCGGGCCCTGGAACCGGTAATGCTAGACCACAGACGCTGATCTTCAAGGTCCTCCGGTATAATGACCGCCAAGCCATTCTACAAGGAGCCAGAGCAACAGAGCCCATTCACCACTCCGGCAAGGTACTGCATTTTTGTCCCTGATTACAGCACCCACACCTCCCAACGCAGGAAAACCTTCAACGATGTGCGGAGCAAACTCAGACTAAGGGGCATCCAGTCATTCTTCATCTATCCAGCTATGCTCTGGGCCACACACAGGGGATAGTGGCTGTCATTCACCACAGCACAAGATGCCAAGGACTTCTTGGCATCACTGGGAAAGGACAACCATGCCACTGCAGTGAGCACCACACCACTGGTCCAGTTGTGAGGAGGAAAACTCAGCCACGGGGCCATGCAAGCACTGGGGAACCTATGGATTACATTAACTGGTCAAGAGGATTTATCCACAACTTTGAGCAACATTTGATCTGTGATCATAATGGTAATCGACAATGGTGCACCAGCTTCTCAGCTAGCTAGCTATGTGATCGGGACAGTGGAGCTAATGTTGGCTAACATTAGCAGCTAAGTAAGGCATAATTACAACTGTTAGCTAACTAGCTAACTATCTCTTCAGTGGTGTCCAATTGTCAAAGCGTCTGTGTGTAGCATGAAAAGCGGAGTCAGGAGCAGGACAATAGAAATGAGTAGTCACGTATCTTTACTCAATAAACTACAAAATTCCAAGTAGTAGAATTACAAAACGCTCACAATATAGACCAACTTTACAATGAACAAACACGCACAAAACCATGGGGGAAACAGAGGGTTAAATGAGGAACATGTAATTATGGGAATAGAAACCAGGTGTGTATAATTAAGACAAAACAAACAGAAATTGAAAAGTGGATCGGCGGTAGCTAGAAGACCGGTGACGTCGACCGCCGGACGCCGCCCGAACAAGGAGAGGGACTGACTTCGGCGGAATTCGTGACACCAATATAACCTACATGTGGTTGTTAGTTTAGCTAGCTTCTTCAAACTTAAATGGTATTTAGAACTACATTTATAACATTTGTTTGTTAATTTTGTCTGGTGGTAGCTGGCTAGCTAGCTGCCGGCTAGGTTAGCTAGCTAGCCAGCTACCACCAGACAAAATTAACAAACAAATGTTGTAAATGTAGTTCTAAATACCATAAATACCATAAATCCTGTAGTACGTGGTAATTTGCAGAGAATTTCAATCTTAACACTTATATCAGAATGTACAGGGAATCCTACCTTAAACATACAATCTCTAAATTGTAGTTAGCTTGCCCCGTCTTGACTCGGAGTCATGTTGCTATGACACCAACTGTGTGGCTAGACAAGCCAGCTATCACCACCACATTCTTGTGCATAGTTCTCCATGTTTGTGCTACGTTTAGGCTTAATATCATTCAAAAGTTGTGTCAAGATCGATGGATGTTCTTTGGGTTGTGAACCATTCTTTTTTGTAATTATACCTTTTATTGTTTCCTTTCACGATATAACAATGCAATTTAATTACATGTAACACTATACAATAACTTGACAGATATTAATATACAGTGGGTCAAAAAAGTATTTAGTCAGCCACCAATTGTGCAAGTTCTCCAACTTAAAAAGATGACAGAGGCCTGTAATTTTCATCATAGGTACACTTCAACTATGACAGACGAAATGAGAAAAAGAAATCCAGAAAATCACATTGTAGGATTTTTAATTTATTTATTTGCAAATTATGGTGGAAAATAAGTATTTGGTCAATAACAAAAGTTTATCTCAATACTTTGTTATATACCCTTTGTTGGCAATGACAGAGGTCAAACGTTTTCTGTAAGTCTTCAAGGTTTTCACACACTGTTGCTGGTATTTTGGCCCATTCCTCCATGCAGATCTCCTCTAGAGCAGTGATGTTTTGGGGCTGTCGCTGGGCAACACTGACTTTCAACTCCCTCCAAAGATTTTCTATGGGGTTGAGATCTGGAGACTGGCTAGGCCACTCCAGGACCTTGAAATGCTTCTTACGAAGCCACTCCTTCGTTGCCCAGGCGGTGTGTTTGGGATCATTGTCATGCTGAAAGACCCAGCCACGTTTCATCTTCAATGCCCTTGCTGATGGAAGGAGGTTTTCACTCAAAATCTCACGATACATGGCCCCATTCATTCTTTCCTTTACACGGATCAGTCGTCCTTGTCCCTTTGCAGAAAAACAGCCCCAAAGCATGATGTTTCCACCCCATGCTTCACAGTAGGTATGGTGTTCTTTGGATGCAACTCAGCATTCTTTGTCCTCCAAACACGACGAGTTGAGTTTTTACCAAAAGTTATATTTTGGTTTCATCTGACCATATGACATTCTCCCAATCCTCATCTGGATCATCCAAATGCTCTCTAGCAAACTTCAGGACGGGCGTGAACATGTACTGGCTTAAGCAGGGGACACGTCTGGCACTGCAGGATTTGAGTCCCTGGCGGCGTAGTGTGTTACTGATGGTAGGCTTTGTTACTTTGGTCCCAGCTCTCTGCAGGTCATTCACTAGGTCCCCGTGTGGTTCTGGGATTTTTGCTCACCGTTCTTGTGATCATTTTGACCCCACGGGTGAGATCTTGCGTGGAACCCCAGATCGAGGAAGATTATCAGTGGTCTTGTATGTCTTCCATTTCCTAATAATTGCTCCCACAGTTGATTTCTTCAAACCAAGCTGCTTACCTATTGCAGATTCAGTCTTCCCAACCTGGTGCAGGTCTACAATTTTGTTTCTGGTGTCCTTTGACAGCTCTTTGGTCTTGGCCATAGTGGAGTTTGGAGTGTGACTGTTTGAGGTTGTGGACAGGTGTCTTTTATACTGATAACAAGTTCAAACAGGTGCCATTAATACAGGTAATGAGTGGAGGACAGAGGAGCCTCTTAAAGAAGAAGTTACAGGTCTGTGAGAGCCAGAAATCTTGCTTGTTAGTATGTGACCAAATACTTATTTTCCACCATAATTTGCAAATAAATTCATTAAAAATCCTACAATGTGATTTTCTGGATTTTTTTTCCTCATTTTGTCTGTCATAGTTGAAGTGTACCTATGATGAAAATTACAGGCCTCTCTCATCTTTTTAAGTGAGAGAACTTGCACAATTGGTGGCTGACTAAATACTTTTTTGCCCCACTGTATATACAATAAAGAAGATAGAATGGGAAACAAACGTTTTACAACAAAAGGACAAACTAAACAAACAAAACAAGAGACCCTACCCCTACCAGTCAACTATGTATGTCTGTAGTCTATCAGGCCATTACATATTGTTTTCCTTTTCTATCTCTGAGAGAAAATGTCCCCAGATGTCAGAAAAGTTATCAAGTTTACCATTAATTTTATACATCAATCTTTCATATGAAGCCGTTTCTGCCAAGGCTATGTACCATTCCTTAATATGAGGGAGGGTCCTTCTCCCTTCAGTCTCAATATGACTTTTTTTGGCTGTGGTTAGAGAAACGTTTAGCTAGTTTAAACATCTCAGAGCTTCTCAGTCTATCATTATCGTTAGTGATATTCAGTAATAGAAAAGCAGAATTTGCAAGTATTGTGGTACCCAGAATATCCCCAATCTTTTCCATTACCTTCTGCCAAAAGGTATGCAAGCTTGGACAGTCACATAACATATGGTTTATGTCACCTGCACTTGACTGACATCTCCAGCATAGACTGGATTCTATCAAACCTATTGTTTTCTACCTCAGAGGAGTCCAATAAGTCCTATTGAACACTTTAAATTGAATCAGTTTGGACCGGGCATCTCTCATGTTATATTATTACATTCAATTCCTCTCCAAATTTTACCTCCAAGTCTTTTTCCCATATGGCCTTTAGGCCCTTACAAGTTCCATTAAATCCACCTATAAAGGTGGCTATATAAATCCTGCAGTACGTGGTAATTTGCAGAGAATTTCAATCTTAACACTTATATCAGAATGTACAGGGAATCCTACCTTAAACATACAATCTCTAAATTGGAGATATCTCCAAAAGTCTTCTTTCTGTAAAATATATTATACATGTAAATGAATGTGTATTTATTTTTATTTAACTAGGCATACCAATTTAATACCAATCTTTCCAGAAAAACATGTGTCCTACTATTTTTTATTTAGGTTTGTTCCATAACGAAGCAAAGCTTGTCAAGAATCTGACTCCATATATTTTTAGTCTGGGAAATGATAGGATTCTGCAGTCCCACCTTTTGTTGACTCAAATAATCTGATGCTCTGAATGGGGCATTAAGTTCTTCTTCCATGTCCACCCAAATTGGCCTATTAGAGTTCTCAAAAAAGAGACACCTCTTTGTTTTTTGGTTGAATGTATTATGGTAAGCACTGCCCACCCATCTGTCTCCCACCCTAGGAGCATCCTTTTCCAGCAGGTGGGTTTCGAGGAGCATAATCACGGATTCTTGTTTAAGATAATTCGATACCTTTACGTCTTTTTAAACATGAACCTAATACGATCACATTCCACGACAACACTTTAATCACGTTGGTCATCATATCTGAAAGGTTGTAAATTCCCCTGTGTGAAAAAGTAATTGCCCCCTTACACTCAATAACTGGTTGTGCCACCTTTAGCTGCAATGACTGAAACCAAATGATTCCTGTAGTTGTTGATCAGCCTCTCACATTGCTGTGGAGGAATTCTCTTGCATGAAGAACTGCGACATTTGTGGGATTTCAAGCATGAACTGCTTGTTTCAAGTCCTGCCACACCATCTCAATTGGGATTAGGTCTGGACTTTGACTAGGCCATTCCAAAATCTCAAATTTGTTGGATGACATTGGTCCCATTATGCCTGGCGAAAACCAAACACTGCATTCCACAGTAAGAACCTAATAGCAACGGTCAAGCATGGTGGTAGTCGTGTGATGGTGTGGGGATGCTCTGCTGCCTCAGGACCTGGACGACTTGCCTTAATAGAAGGAACCATGAATTCTGCTCTGTACCAGAGAATTCTACAGGAGAATGTTAGGCCATCCATCTGTGAGCTGAAGCGCACATGGCCATTTCTGTCTCTTCTAAGACAATGATCCAAAACACATAATCAAAAAAAGCAACAAATTAGGTTTTGGAATGGCCTAGTCAAAGTCCAGACCTAATCCCAATTGAGATGTTATGGCAGGACTTGAAATTAGCAGTATATGCTGCTTGAAAAAAAAGAAGCTGTTATGCATGCAAGAGTGGGCCAACATTCCTCCACAGCGATGTGAGAGACTGATCAACAACTACAGGAAGCAATTGGTTGCAGTCATCGCAGCCACAGGTGGCACAACCAGTTATTGAGTGTAAGGAGGCAATTACTTTTCACACAGGGGAATTGGGTGTTGCATAACTTTGTTTATTAAATAAATTAAATAAGTATGTAATTGTTGTGTTATATGTTCACTCAGGTTCCGTTATCTAATATTAGCAAAAATAAAATGTGCAAAAATAGACAAACTTAGAAAGGGAGCAAATACCTTTTCACTGCGCTATACAACAAACAGGTACCGAGAAAATACAGACAAGAACATGAGAGACAATTACTTAAAAGTACAGTGCATTAAGTATGAATGCATTTAAAATGCAGGAAGGATTATTTCATGGGGAATAGGGTTGGGTAAGAACAAATGCATTGTAGTTGTCCTTGGAAGACCATCCAATTCTTGCCTTGCTTTGCTCACCACAAATCTCTGTAAAAATCAAAGGGGAAAACATGTAACTCAGCAGGAAACCAATGTTCCCTAATCTTTATGTTCACCTCAACCATGAAATTGAATAAAGAGTAGTGTCCAATAAGCTCAGCTAGGTATGTGAAGCCTCAGTTGTCCCACATACACACTGCACACCCCCCACCCAAGGAAATTACAGAATTGGAGTGACAGAGTTGATGTCCATTTCTGCTCGCTTCTGTCAACCCCAAGGACCTCAGGTAGGCAATCATAGCCTGGACAGGTAAGTATCAGAAACACCATAATTCTGTCTCAGAGGGCTGTGATGGTGTTATTGCTCCTGGTGTGTGTGTGTGTATGCGTGTGTGTATGTATGTGTGTGTGTGTATCCCAGCTAGCACATAACGTTCTGAGAACCATAGGTTTCTTAGAGCTTGGTGAGAGCATGGGTGTTCTATGGTTATTTTGCATAAAACCTTCCCACTACTTTCTGGGAATGTTGCAGGATAGTTGCTTGGCTTAGGAACGTTCTCAGCACATTTAAGGAACTTGACAAAAAACATTATTTTCTTGGTATTTAATTACTTTAATAACCTCTTAGGGATAAACGGCACGCTAGCGGGCCACTCCCGACACTACCCGGTGAAATGTAAGGCACCAAATTCAAAATCCAAAAGTACATTTATCAATATAGTGTTGCATAGTCATCAAAAAAAGAACTTCTGCTGAGGGCTTCCCAAGTGTCCAATGAAGACATCCAATGGTTCTTTTGTTAGATAAAGTCATTTATAATATCCATAAATCTCAGTTTGTTTGGCGTCGAGTCGCCCATTGAACCGTGAAGAGAACGCGTTCAAATTATACCTATCAACTTTGTCCAAACAAATCAAACATCATTTTTAATGTATCCTTAGGTATCCTTTTATGTATATTTACTATATTATTTCAACCGGATTATAGCCTGAAAGGAAAAAACCACAGAGCACGCGAGACCGTGAACGCGCATGTCATTCTATTGAGTTCCGGGGTCCACGTCTAAGTTCTTCTTCTATTCGCTTCTAATTCAACCTAACGTCATCAAACCCTGTCTAAAGACTGTTGACATCCAGTGGAAGCCATAGGTACTGCAGTCTGTGTCCTAGATAACGTTGAATACAATAGGCAGCCAGGAGAAAAAGGTTAACTTCTCAGGGATCACTGGGGCGCTAGCGGGCTGCTCCCGACACTACCAGGTAAAATGTAAAGCGCCAAATTCAAAATCCAAAAGTTGAATTATTAAACATCCACCAATATACAAGTGTTCCATACTCATCAAAAGCTCTGTTTCTTGGCAATATCACAGAGTTGTCAGATTTCAAAAAGGCTTTACGGCGAAATCAGCACATTTGATTGTTTAAGGGTAGCACCTCACATATTTTTCCCATAGCCATGAATCGATTAGCCATCATGGCACACACATAACACATTTCACAGCGAAAACAAATCAATTACCTGTTGAAGAACTTCTGCTGAGGTCATCCTAAGTGTCCAACGAAGACAATCCATGGTTCTTTTGTTAGAAAAAGTAATGTATTTTATCCATAAATCCTCCATTTGGTTCGCGTTATAATCAGAAACGACAGCCTCCACTCCTCCATTGAAACGTGACGCAAACTCGTTCATCTTGTGCCTATAAACTTATCCAAGAACAATCAAACATAGTTTTAAATGTATCCTTAGGAACACTTTTACGTATATTTACTATTATAAATCAACCGGGAATATAAACTGATCGATAATGACGGTAAAAAAGACACTGCGCGACTTCTCGGGAGCGCGCGCCGGGTACTGTTGACATAAAAGATACACTTCCTGGTTTGCTCTTATTCTCTGGTCTTATTCATCCAAACTGAAATGTTACACTGTCTCCAGACTGTTGACATCTAAAGTAAGCGATGGGTACTGCATTCATATGCCCTTATATGGTCATTTTCATGAGGGAGGGGTTCCCAAATGAGCAATGTGTCAAAATCACTTTTTCCAGGACAGAAATTCCTCGGGGGTTTCGCCTGCTATATGCATTCTGTTTTACTCACAGACAAATGGTTAACAGTTTTTGAAAATTCTGAGTGTTTCCAATGGTACCAAATGTTTCCAATGGTACCAAATATGTGCATATCCTATTTTCTGGGCCTGAATGGGAGGCATTTTACTTTGGGCACGCCAGGCTCTCCAAAACCGACCCCTCAGCTGCCACTCCCTAACAAGTTAACTAAAAAAAAACTGCAAATCCGCATGGATTTTCCTCGGGTTTTCGCCTGCTATATCAGTTCTGTTATACTCACAGACATTATTTTAACGGTTTTAGAAACTTCAGAGTGTTTCCTATCCAATAGTACTAGTATGTGCATATCCTAGTTTCTGGGCCTGAGTGGCAGGCATTTTACTTTGGGCACGCAGACTCTCCAAAACCGACGCCTCGGCTGCCGCTCCCTAAATAGTTAACAGAACATTTCCTAAAATGTCAAATATGGGTACATTTACCTTCATTTTTGGCAATTGTCTAGAATCGTTCTCCAAATGGTTTGACATTGGGAATGTTCTCAAGTTTTTCAGAGAACAATAAGAAACAACCTTCTTCTGTGGGTCACTCCAGCCTTTGCTTTGGCTCCCCCTCCTGTCCAGCTCAGGCGTTCGGCGTCGCCGGCCTTCTAGCTGCGGCCAAACTTACTGCTGGCAAACGCCCTTCACTCATCAACCCCGGACTTGTCTCGTCATCATTACACACACCTGGTTCCAATCCCCACTCTATCAATGTATATATACTCCCTCTGCCATTTGTCTTTGTCGGTCATTTCAAATGTTACTTGTTTTCCTGAGAGGACTGTCCTACTATTTCCTGAGTACGTTATATTTAGGAATTTGGGTTCGCCCTTTGCCTTTTTTGTTCATGAAGATATATTTTGAGCATAACAGCATTTGGGTTTCATCCCGCTTTGATCTATGGTGCTTAAATAAACTCAGTAGTTCTAAACCTGCGACTGCCTACTCCTCTACACCAGTGACAGTGGGAATGTCAGTACTTCAGCATAACGTTTCCTACAGGTTTGAAGTTATGTTCTCAAATTGTAAAAAGAACATTAAGAAACAACATTCTTCTGTGGGAATTCCAATAATTCCACAGAACATTCCAAGCAAGTTCCCATGTGGGAACGTTCTCAAAAATGATGTGACTTAAGCGATGCTCTCAGAACGTTTAGTTATCTTTTATGTCAGTCAATATCAATAAGATCTAAATTCTGTTCTCAGATTATGAAGAAAACTTTCCATAAAAAACACAATGTTAGTAACATTCAGAGAAAACTCTAAGAATGTTATTTAAAAACATATACATTCCCTTCTCAGCATCAACAAAACTATCTGTTGACCGGCCACACCTGATCTTAATGAGTGCTTGTTTAATTTGAAATGGGGTCGGTTTGAATAGACAAAAATGAACAAATGTGTATGTGTAAAAAACATGGCATGCTAGCTCCATCCTGGTGGTGCAGTGGACTAACTCCATGGATAGAGAGAAGAGCATAGGTCAAAATCTCACTGATGCTGTGTCACAATAAAAAAACTGTTCCCATGATTAATGGCTAAGGAAAGTAATTTTTCATGAGTCCTATCTGTGCTTGGAGTATTAAAGAAAAGTTTACCCAAAATAAGCTTGCAGTGTTATTAAATGTCTTATTGAAACATTCAGTAAAAGTTTTAAGGAAGTTATAAAAAAACTCAAAATAACATATAATTTCCCTTCTCAGAGCTTTCATAAAACCCACCTGGAAAACTTTCAAGGAATCAGAGTTAAATATTCTCAGAACCTCGCTGCAACCTAAAAACAAATGTTCCCAGAACCTCCCTGCAACCTAAAAATAAATGTTCCCAGAACAGGGAAAGTGTTGACTTCTGTTCCCTGAATGTTTAAAAAAACGGTCAGGAAAAGTGTGGCTTCGTTCCCACAACCAATGTGTGTGTGTGTACTGTATGTGCGTGCCTTCATGAGTGTGCATGTGCTTGTGACTCACATGGGATGGTCATTGACTGGCCGGTGGTTCTGCTCTCCGAGGTTTATGATGTTGCCCTTTGTTGCCAGTGGAATATATGGAGAAGGACCCTCTCCCAGCCACATATGTCGCCCCCCTCAATCACACACTGAGACCTTCACTGGGGGGGGCACACAGAGAACACAGGAAGTGAGAGAGAGGAAAGAAAGAAAGACCATCAGACAATACCAATGGTCTTTGAAAATTCAGAACAAAAACATTCCTGATTCAAGACAATTCTAGTGGTCGCGGTCATCTCTGTGAATGAAGAGTGTGCACAGAAAGAGAGTGAGGGAAAAGACTCCAATGATACATTGCTCGTCAAATAACAGCCCAGGGGCCATATAAATCAAGCAGTTTTGCCTTTGTGCTCACAATTAAAACGGTTACATGGGAAGGCAAGACCTGATCCTAGATGAGCATTTGATACATACGGCCTCAGATCTGAGAGAACAAGTTTACTACCCACCACAGTGCTGTTCAACCAACCCATTGGAGCAGTCATGTCTGAAGTCACACACCCTGCTCTCGCCCCCACAGATTTGGGGCTGTACTGTAGGGGCTTCCGTCAGGGGGAAGGCAAGTCTCCTGAAACAAACAAATGAATAACACACAACTAGGGTTGCAAAATTACAGGGACATTCAGAAATCCAGAAATCTTGGTCTGCTTCCTTCCTGATTCCAGGATCCTCCAACCGGGATTTGGGGAAAACCAGGTTATTTATTGAAAGTTCACGGAATTTTGCAACTCTACATACAACACATCTAACAAACTGTAACTCAACCTAGAGCGGGACACAGCTATACATGCTCGTGGTAAGGTATAACTACAAAGGGTAATTTTCCAGGAGAAAACTTGTGTGCTTGCTTCGGCTGCAAGCTGGTCAGCTGCAAGGACAGGTCATCAATGGCGATGTCTCCATTGAAGTCGTCACCGACTGTGCCCTCCACCAGAATCTGCCAAAACAGAGAACAAGGGCAGGTGTGTGGGAAAAGAAGAGGGCTCTGTGTGTTTTCCATTTCAATTCAGTGTGTTATTTGGCTGAATCTCAAAATGGCATCCTAATCCCTACATAGTGTGCACTACTTTTGACCAGGGCCCATAGAATGTCATTTGAGACACAGCCATATGTCTCTTTCAGCCACACAGGTTGACATATTATCATAGTTCTGACCTCAGCAGGTTAAGCCTATAGCCTGGTAACGATAGCTCTGCCAGGAAAGCAGCAAACAATTTACCCCACAACACAGTTGTAGGTTGTCAATTCAGCATAACAGCAAAACAAGGAGAGAACCAGAGTCTAAACTACTGGATATTGCTTTGAAAACATTTTTGAGGAGGAATTTTCCAATCCTCAGCAAGCCAAGTACAACTGTGGGAAACAATTCAATTAACTGGTAGCTAGCAAGCAAGCTCAATTCTCTCAGCTCTGTTCTATTAGAAATCCAAACACATTCTGAGTTACAATGCAGCTTGTAGTGGGCTGATAGAGCAGAGAAAGTGTGTGTGTGCATGCGTCCGTGCATTTGCAGAGAGCATGCAGTCTGTGAGCCCATCTATCTCCTCCATCCAGACAGGGTTGTTTTCTGCTCTAGCTCACCTCAGGCCTGAGCTAATTAATCTGGACTGTTAATTGGATGGGAGCTGGAAGAACCTACAGTCCATGGTGTTAACTAGAAGCTGATTGGACAGAGGAGAGTTATGCAGGGTCTAGGGCAGGATGTGACAACCCCAGGCTACAGCATATTAGCTAGTGACCTAATCAGGTCCTCATTGCTTCAATGTAATTTAAGCTCAAAGGAAGGAAGTCTTCTGAACTAACTTTACAGCATGCAGGGCAATCCTTGATTTTCTTTTGGGAGCAAAAAGCTAACGTACTGATCTCACTGTGGAATGTTTTCTGCTGAGTCTCAGAGCAAGGATGGGCGTCTCTTTGGAGGAAGAAGTGTGATTTCATAGCAGAAACACCACTGACATGAACATTCTCAACATGAACCAACCATTCCTCACAAAGGCTTATTCACCAGACGACAACATCAATATACCATCACATATGAAGTAATCATGATCCTCTGTGACACCCCAGCTGAAAAAAACCAGCATAGGTTGGTCACGCTTGTCACCAGCCTTTGCTGTGCTTTGGACACTGGTGACCATGGTATGCTGGTGACCAGCTTATACTGGTGATGCTGGTATGCTGCAGCGTACCACCATATGCTGGTCACCAGCAAAACCAGCATCAAAGTGCTTAATTATTTAAGACAATACATTGCATATAGTCAGGTCAATAATTATAAATATGAGAAACAAATACTATATATATTAATTTTTTTAAATACTGAGGTATATTGCATTCTCAAAGTAATTGGAGAATTATTATATTTCATACTAAAGCAATTGCTCAGAGAAAGACATTTTGTTTAACAAGTTATAAAACAAATCTAAAAAAGATAGGAGTCAAAAACATTGGCCAACTCTTGCGAGGGTAAAAACACTGAGCCTTTTTCTAAAATGATTTATGAGATTGGAGTACATCCTTTATCCGCTCTTATGGACTGCCATTTTCATTTCAAACCACATGTTTTCAATGGGATTCAAGTCTGGAGACTGACTGCAAAATGTTGATTTTTGTGGTCAATTAAAACATGTTTGTGTATTTTTATTAATTATTGGGGTTATTGTCATGTTGGAAGATCCAATTGCATCCAAGTGTTAGCCTCCCGGCAGAGGCAACCAGGTTTTTGGCAACAATGTTCTACGGTAAAATATAGTGGTGGATCTCTGATGTTATGGGGCTTTTTTTCTGAATGGAAGAATGGTCTAAGATCCCTCGCTCCCAACATGTTTTCCAATCTCATAAATCATTTTAGAAAAATACTCAGTGTCTTTATCCTCGCAGGGGGAGTGTGCCACAGTATTGAAAATAGGGTGGCATTAAATTTGTTTTATTTCTTGTTAAACAAAATATATTTCTCTGAGCAATTGTATTAGTATAAAATAACATAATTTGCATATAAACTGTAGCTCAGTATTTGTAATATTTATTTGATACAGTATTTCCAATAATTATATCCCTTACTGTATATCAAGGCCTTACTTCGAGTGCCTAGTTTTTCAATAATACAGTAGCTTCATCAGGCCTGTAAATCAGATGATGCTGGCTTGTTTAATTCCTACTGGAATCCAGTGGGGATATCCAACAATTTGAACTTTTATTCACACACAATCTGCATTCAGAATGACTGCCAGGGTTAGTACAATGAATAAATGAGACTACCTCAACCATGTAAGTCAAACTAACAGATTGGATTTGTTTAGAAATCTTTCTGTAGCATAAGATACATTTATTAATTAATCAATCAGTGTACATGCAAAAACACAGATATTAAAACAAACAATTCAAAAAAATCTAACTGCAATAGAGCATGCTGGGAAATATGATAATGATGTGTGTGGTTTTGCTAGCTAAACAGACCAGCTTGACCAGCTAGAGACCATGCTGGACCAGCATACCAGCATCAGACCAGCACTGACCAGCATGGACCACCATGGACCAGCTTGACCAGCTGTTTTGTTCAGCCGGGACTGATTTGACGAGTGTTGAATGAGTTACCTGTAGGGTTGAAAAACTCTCCCTTGTTTTCACGAAATCCCGGTTGGAGGATTCACGAGTTTCCTGCTTATTCTCTCCTGATTCCAGTAAACTTCCAAAATTCCAAGGTTTTCTAGAAATCCTAGATTGGGAAAGTTACCAGAATTTTGCAACCCTAGTTACCTGGAAGGACTTGGTGCTGTTGAGGTAGAGGGTCTTCCTGTGACACTTGGTCGCTGTAGCGCACCCACAGCATGTGACCGCGGCCAGGGGCAATGGTCTACATGTATACGGCCAAGCAGAACACGAGACCCAAACATGTGGGGTGGCAGGGGTCGGTGGCGATACCGGGGGTTAGGCTGGAACACTGGGCAGGCCATGTCCTTAAACTCCTGGAGGCGAAGGACTCGATGTTTAGGTAGTGGCCGTTAACATTGCCCAGGGTGTTTTCCTTTCAGGATCCAGTTCGCAGGTTGGCGTGGGGCCCTGGGTGCGCGTCCAGTCAAAGATGAGAGAAGAGGAGTTTGAGAGGAAGACAATATGGACTGAGTGAACAAGAGCTTCCTGTTATCGTGTCACACCATAAGAGCCAAGTGCTGAGCCAAAGCTTTCTTATGTTGTTGTTTATTCTATTATCTCACACATATACATTATATTTTGACCTTATGGTTGTCTCGTTCTGTCTGTCTGCCTGTGTGCGTGTGACTCACAGCAGTTGTCCTCGTCGGAGCCGTCCCCACAGTCTAGCAGGTCACACAGCTGCAGTTGCTACACACACATTCGGCTCCGCACGCAGTGAAAGTGGGTGTGGCACTTCCCCGTCTCCATTGCCGGGGGCCATGAGCAGTTCTGGAAGCTGATGTCGTCCAGGGCGGAGACTCTGTCGAACACGCCCAAGTTGATCTTGGCCACTGAGAACTGGAAGGGCTGGTTGATGCTGTCCAGCTGTACCGTGACCTGGTTCCAGTGGTTGCTTTGGTTATAAAGCGTTTGCCACAGCACAAAGATGTTGTCCACACCAGTGATACGGAAGGACATTTCTGCAGCCTCTACCAAGAGGCCTGAGTTATAATGCCTAGGTGGGTGGAAGTAGAGAGGGACACTTGGTCTGCGTCCCAAATGGCATGCTTTTCCCTATATAGTGCATTCGTTTTGACCAGGGTCCGTAGGTTACCATTTGGGATGTTGTAGCCTTCAACATACTACTGATACATAACAGTCATTTGACCAAGTTGGTATGCAACCTATTACAGTTTGCTGTTCAAGTATACTTCATCTCTTGAGATGATGAGGTAATGATTCATCCAGGAATGATAATGCAACATGCTGGACATTAAAAGGTGAATGTTTCTGCTTGCTCTAGAGAAAGATTACATTTATAAACTTTCAAACTGCAATTTTCTGCCAAAGGTAACATTCCAATCATCCACAGGAAAAATACAATCTGTCCTCTGACAGGGATTTTAAACAGCCATAAAACAAGGCACCCCAGAGTGGAAACAGCATTGGGCCCAGTGCTGAACCATGAGGAACCCCAGTGTGGAAACAGCATTGGGCACAGTGCTGTACCCTGAAGCACCCCGGTGTGGAAACAGCATTGGACCCAGTGCTGAACCGTGAGGAACCCCGGTGTGGAAACAGCATTGGGCACAGTGCTGTACCCTGAAGCACCCCAAAGTGGAAACAGCATTGAGCCATGTGCTGAACCCTGAGGCACCCCAGAGTGGAATCTTCTAATGGCGTGTTTAAGACAAAAGTGGGAGATTTTCATTTGGGAAAAAGTCTGTTTCCTCCTCTACTCCGTGACCCGGAAACTGTGGTCGAGGAGAGTGAACAGAGGAGTATGCTTCCCTCCCTGATTACCTACTTTGACAGAGGATCCACAAGAGTATCCTCCCGGCAGCTAGCGCATAACTATTTTAAAATCTGCCTGTTGTTTTCTTGAAGGAGAAAAGCATGCACACATTTAAAAACAATATTCTACTTATCCTTTAATGTATAAAATGTCTTGCACAACTAACTACATTTGTTTTCATCACATACATTTATTTTGGGATTCCACCTCTGCAAACGTAATTTGCCTGATGACTCAAGAGGGGAGAAGAAGAATAGACATCTAGGAAATGCTGCTACTGTTGTTCAAGACAAACATAAAGTGCCTTACAATGAGATGGGACAGTTTTTCAAAACCTGAGGCAGAAGACAACTTTACAACACAGCATAAAAACCTGAAAATACCTGAGCTGAGAGAAATGGACAGAGGGAAGGACGGAAAGAGGAAGGACACATCATATCAAATAAACACGAGGAAGAAGGGATAAACGTACAAAAGGAACTGACCACAAGAAGTTGACTATCCTGACGAACAAAAACTTGACAATACCGAAAGGAGGAAGAGCATATAAAGTTTGGGAGCGGGTGAAATATTGTGTTGTTTTTAATACCAGGCAGGAGAGATGTCGATATCCTCTCTATAATTCAGATGGCTGAGAAAGCGTTTCTCTCCTGCCGCCACTGCTCTCTATGGCTCTGTACTTACAAAAATACCAGTCAGGGCTTTTTCTGAAGAAGTGATTGATTTAATCTGTGAGTAATGTTATTTTCAAACTGACAGTGTCGAGCCGACTCCCACACAGCATCTTATCAGGCTATCACACCTCTGTGCTTATTCCATTAGACCGCTCGGTGGGGGATATTACTGCCATTTTCAGACCACAGTATTACTTAGCTCTGGTTCAAGGTGTTACGTGAGGCTTGCCGACACTGACACTGTTAGCAAATCACATGTAACACCCTGGACCAGAGCTAAGTGTTACTGTGCTTTTTGGAGTGTTGTGTTGTGTTGACGGCGGTCCCTCCCTCCCTCCTACCCTGGCTGCTGTTGGTGGAATAGTCCAGAGGAGGGATCTGGCCCTGGTTGCCCAGCGGTACAGTCGAAGCCATCACCCTGGGCAAAGTCATACTCATGCCAGCAGCAGGAGTCGCCCTCAAAGTCACAGAGGGAAGCTGGGTGAAGGGAGTAAGTGTAAGTGTATTTAACGCTTTCATGTGGTATCCTCTTGGATTTATTTGTAAAATAAACTAAACTGTACTAACTTTTACCCCCCAAATAAATAAAATCAACAAGACAATGGATTTATTTGCCCCAGGCAGAGGGAGGGTCAATTCCAACTACGTTCCAGGCAATGCACTGACTGATTTGCTTTCCTATAGTAAAATTCAATAAGAATGGAACTGACCCCATCTCTGGCCTCTATACTTCATCTGACTATTTCCTACCTTAGACTACATTGGACAATGAAGGATGCTCTTACATCAAACTTCAAACACCTGTAGGATCACTCGTGATCAATAGAACTGATATAGCCTACAACTGTGGCAAAAATAATAATAATAATTGAAACTACAAAAAGCCTGAAGGTGTAGGATAGCACCTTAAACACGCCAAATGGGGTTTATGGGATTTAAAGTGTGGAGTGTTTGTTACTTGGCAACAGGGTTGGCAACAGCTGGCAACAGCTGGCTTCATCCTCCCCGCCAGGACAGTGTGGGGTGAAGTCACACACCTTGCCCTCATCAATACACTCCCCACTGGCACAGGCGAAGGAGGAGGAGGGGCAGAGAGGAGCTGGGGATGGGGACACACTGCTATCTGGGGCTGGGAATGAAAACAGATAAAGATCAGAGGAAGGAATACACACATCACAACACATGACAATGCTATTACCGGTAGCAGAAAGCAACAGCTTGTCATGTGCACTAGGGGCAGTGTACTGGAGGCCCTTCAGTCTCTGCGTCCCAAATGGCACCCTATATAGGGTGCCATTTGAGATTCAGATTCCGTAGCTCAGACAGAGCTCTATGTTATGAGTTGTACCACATGCAGACACTTACACAAAAGCCATGATTCCTATTACATGCATTTTTCATGAAGTTCCACTCATGGGAAATCACTGTGCACTAATAATGATGAGCTTCTCTTGAGTCCATTTTCCTCATCCATAAGAGTAAGTACAATATGTTGTTTGGATTGGACCGTGAATTGATGAGAACCAATGGGAGCGACTCGTTATTCAGATTAATATTAAGTCGTAGACTCCATCTCTTAATTGGACAGAAATGCAATTCTGTCTTTTATATGAGAATTATTGGAAACACGATGAATCAAAATAGTCACATTTTCTGATGGGATCTGGCGGAATATTGAAAACAAAATCTGTAAATGTCTAAATGGGTCTGTCTGCAGCAGATAGCTTAGTGGTTACAGCATTGGGCCAATAACTGAAAGGTTGCTAGTTCGGATACCGGAGGTGAAAAATCTGTCAATGTGCCCTTTTGCAAGGCACTTAACCCTAATTTGCTCCAGGGGTGCTGTACTACTATGGCTGACCCTGTGAAATAACACATTTCACTGCACCTATCCAGTGTATGTGACAAAACATATATATTTTTTCTATTTCTATTGCCTAATTTCTGTTAGTAAGAAAAGTAACAATAAAATTAAGGGATTATAAATCCAGCGTTTAAAAACAAACGTGTCATTGTACGCTGGTGATTCATGTTCTTTTAAATCCACAATTAGAATCCCACCACAACCTCATAGAGAATCTAGATACTTTTTCTAACCTCTCTGGATTAAAACCAAATTATGATAAGTGTACTATGTTACGTATTGGATCACAAAAAAATACAACTTTTACATTACCGTGTAGTTTCCCAATAAAATGAACTGTGGTGGATGTGGACATACTCGGTATATATATATCCCAAAAGAAAAAACATATCTGACTCCAATACATTTGAATAGAGAGTTAGCAAAAACGGATAACATCTTGCTACCGTGGAAAGTAAAATACCTGTCTATTTGGGGAAAAATCACCCTGATTAACTCTTATCACAGTTGACCTGTTTGCTTATGGTTTTGCCTACAGCTAGCGACCTGTTTTTTTTTATTATATGAGCAAAAAATATTAAATTTTATTTGGAATGGCAAGCCAGACAAAATTAAAAGGGCCTATAAATATAATGAATATGAATTCGGAGGGCAGAAATTATTAAATATTAAAGCATTGAACCTCTCACTAAAGCCATCAGTCATACAAAAGTTATACCTAAATCCGAACTGGTTCTCTAGCAAATTAGTAAGAATATCTTTTTCCCTTTATACAGTTTACAACCGCTCACTTTCGTTTGTTTTATAATGAAATCATCTCCAAAATGTCATTCTTAGAAAGTTGGTTGCAATTTCAGTTTAATCCACCAGAAAAGACAGAACATATTAAATAATATAATAATATAAATATATTAATTTATTTAAAAAAAGGTATAATCTTTCTAAATTATATCATAAATAGGACTGGTGGAGTTATGTCACACATGCAGCTAACACAGACAAATGGAGATTTCTGCTCTACCCCAAATTACAACCAACTAATTGCAGCATTACCGCAAAAAGAGGCAAGTGGAAGGGGCAAGTGGAAGGGGAAAAAAGTAAAGAGCTTGTATGTCGGACCTGCATTAAAGACCAAAATTGGTTCAAGAAAATGGTGATAAATAAAAATATATACCAGTTTCGTTTAAGGACCAGAAAATTGACAGCTGTGCAGTACAGATTGCAAAATAGTTGGGAAGAGATTTTAGATGAACCAGTTCCATGGCACAAGGTTTATGAATTGACACGCAGACTGATTCCAGATTCCAAACTTAGAATTTAGCAATTTAAATTATTATACAAAATTCTTGCAACCAATAGAACGTTATATATATGAGGGATACAATCTTCCCAGCTCTGCAGATTTTGCTGTGAGGAGGCAGAGTCATTTTATCATTTATTTTGGTACCGTCCATATGTAGATCGTTTTTGGTCACAGGTCCAGGAATGGCTGAAGAATTGTAACATTTACCTAGAGCTAACGCTGCAGATAGCGCTACTGGGTTATCTGAAAAGTCAGTCAATCAATCAATAATATAATAATACTTTAAGCAAAAACGTTTATGTTTAATTTACAATCTGTAGAAACTATGAGAATAGAAAGGTTCAGAGCTTTTGTGAAGCATCACAGCACAGTTGAAAAATATATGGCAAAAATAAATCCAATATGGATGGTGTTAAGAGATACAGTGAGGGAAAAAAGTATTTGATCCCCTGCTGATTTTGTACGTTTGCCCACTGACAAAGAAATGATCAGTCTATCATTTTAAAGGTAGGTTTATTTGAACAGTGAGAGAAAGAATAACAACAAAAATGAGGGAAATACGTATTTGAACCCCTCTCAATCAGAAAGATTTCTGGCTCCCAGGTGTCTTTTATACAGGTAACGAGCTGAGATTAGGAGCACACTCTTAAAGGGAGTGCTCCTAATCTCAGCTTGTTACCTGTATAAAAGACACCTGTCCACAGAAGCAATCAATCAATCAATCAGATTCCCAAACTCTCCACCATGGCCAAGACCAAAGAGCTCTCCAAGGATGTCAGGGACAAGATTGTAGACCTACACAATGCTGGAATGGGCTACAAGACCATAACCAAGCAGCTTGGTGAGAAGGTGACAATAGTTGGTGCGATTATTCGCAAATGGAAGAAACACAAAAGAACTGTCATTCTCCCTCGGCCTGGGGCTCCATGCAAGATCTCACCTCGTGGAGGGGCAATGATCATGAGAACGGTGAGGAATCAGCCCAGAACTACACGGGAGGATCTTGTCAATGATCTCAAGGCAGCTGGGATCATAGTCACCAAGAAAACAATTGGTAACACACTACGCCGTGAAGGACTGAAATCCTGCAGTGCCCGCAAGGTCCCCCTGCTCAAGAAAGCCCATATACATGCCTGTCTGAAGTTTGCCAATGAACATCTGAATGATTCAGAGGACAACTGGGTGAAAGTGTTGTGGTCGGATGAGACCAAAATGGAGCTCTTTGGCATCAACGGAACTTGCCGCGTTTGGAGAAGGAGGAATGCTGCCTATGACCCCAAGAACACCATCCCCACCATCAAACATGGAGGTGGAAACATTATGCTTTGGGGGTGTTTTTCTGCTAAGGGGACAGAACAACACCGCATCAAAGGGACGATGGACAGGGCCATGTACCGTCAAATCTTGGGTGAGAACCTCCTTCCCTCAGCCAGGGCATTGAAAATGGGTCGTGGATGGGTATTCCAGCATAACAATGACCCAAAACACACGGCCAAGGCAACAAAGGAGTGGCTCAAGAAGAAGCACATTAAGGTCCTGGAGTGACCTAGCCAGTCTCCAGACCTTAATCCCATAGAAAATCTGTGGAGGGAGCTGAAGGTTCGAGTTGCCAAACGTCAGCCTCGAAACCTTAATGACTTGGAGAAGATCTGCAAAGAGTAGTGGGACAAATCCCTCCTGAGATGTGTGCAAACCTGGTGGCCAACTACAAGAAACGTCTGACCCCTGTGATTGCCACCAAGGGTTTTGCCACCAAGTACTAAGCCATGTTTTTCAGAGGGGTCAAATACTAATTTCCCTCATTAAAATGGCAAATTAATTTTTAACATTTTTCACATGCGTTTTTCTGGATTTTTTTTTGTTATTCTGTCTCTCACTGTTCAAATAAACCTACCATAAAAATTATAGACTGATCATTTCTTTGTCAGTGGGCAAACGTACAAAATGAGCAGGGGCTCAAATACTTTTTTCCCTCACTGTAGATGGGAGGGGTTGAATGGAGCTTAAGGGTGGGACTAATAACAACAAGAAAACAAATGTAAAATATACTGTGTCTGTATGTAAAATGTATATAGGTCCAGACATTTTGTGAAATAGCACAGTTAAAAATATATGGCAAATAGAAATCAAACTGGATGGACTACAGAAATAGAGGAAAGCCAGGGCAATAAATAAACAAAATATAACTATTGTAAAATAGATTTTGTCCATAAAATGTATATAATATGTAGAAGCTGGAAGTAGAAGCCTAAGTGTTGTTCATTAGTTTACTCCAATTAGGGGAGGGGTGGTAGGGTTTGCGGGGAATAATAAAGGAAATATATTTATATATATATGTATGCATGTATGTACAGTTGAAGTCGGAAGTTTACATACACCTTAGCCAAATACATTTAAACTCAGTTTATCACAATTCCTGACATTTAATACTAGTAAAAATTCCCTGTCTTGGGTCAGTTAGGATCACCACTTTATTTTAAGAATGTGAAATGTCAGAATAATAGTAGAGAGAACTATTTATTTCAGCTTTTATTTCTTTCATCACATTCCCAGTGGGTCAGAAGTTTACATACACTTAATTAGTATTTGGTAGCATTGCCTTTAAATTGTTTAACTTGGGTCAAATGTTTCGGGTAGCCTTCCACAAGCTTCCCACAATAAGTTGGGTGAATTTTGGCCCATTCCTCCTGACAGAGCTGGTGTAACTGAGTCAGGTTTGTAGGCCTCCTTGCTCGCACAACGCCTTTTCAGTTCTGCCCACACATTTTCTATGGGATTGAGGTCAGGGCTTTGTGATGGCCACTCCAATACCTTGACTTTGTTGTCCTTAGGACATTTTGCCACACCTTTGGAAGTATGCTTGGGGTCATTGTCCATTTGGAAGACCTATTTGCGACCAAGCTTTAACTTCCTGACTGATGTCTTGAGATGTTGCCTCAATATATCCAATATATCAAAGTCTACGTTGAGACCGAAGGGAGCAAGGGTCTTTAAATTAAAGATCCAGGCAGCCTCTCGTTTTAACAATAAATGATCAAGGTTACCCCCTCTCCTAGGGAGGGTGACATGTTCAATGCCAATATAACGCAGAGACAAAATCGAGTGGTTTGCTTCCAAAAAGTGGGCCGCAACTGGGTAAGTCGAGTTTTTGCACCTAATGGTGCTACGATTCTCTGAGATACGTACTTTTAATTCACGCTTTGCTTTACCCACATACTTTTTACCACAAGAACAAGTTATAAGATAAATAACTGCCTTAGTGGAGCACGTAATAACACCTTTGATTGGGATCTGTTTCCCTGTTTGGGGGTGTTTGAAGGATCTACATTTATAAGTGCCATTGCATTGAGCACAGCCATTGCACTTGTACTGTCCATGCAGTAGAGGCGCTCATAGACGTTGTTCAGGAATATCTTGGGGTGGTAAATCAGAGTTTACCAATTGGTCTCTGAGATTTCTGCCCCGCCGCGAGAACACAACCAAGGGAAGGTCCGAAAACACATTACCGAGACTATCATCGGATTTTAGAATGTGCCAATGTTTGTGAACGATTCCCTTAATTTGTTCAGAGCACTTTGAATAGCGGGCAGTTAGAACGCAAGAATGCTTCTTTTTGCGAGACTGTTTTCTTGTTTTGTTTTGAATTTTCTCAATGGCAATATTAATCTGATCATTTTTGTACCCCCTCTCCTTGAATCTTCTTTGCGTCTCAGCCATATTTCTGTCAAAATCTGATTCTTTTGATTCGACAGAATTGGCTGTAGGGCAAACTATTTTTCAAGGGAAGTGGGTGACAACTGTCAGCCCTCAACAAACTGTTACAATCAGTAGGTTTCCTGTAAAGATCAGTGTATAGAACATTATTTTCACACGAGATCAGAAGATGAAGATTTGACATGTATCAGATTGCATAGTAAATCTCAAATGTTCAGAACAGGAGTTAAGAAAAGCATAAAATGCCTGGTGCTGTTTTGCATCACCCCTCCATAGAATATACCGTTTCCAAATAAGGAAATTAGGCAAGATTTTTTTGGGGGGAGGATTGAAAATAGACTGTTTCTCCATGTAACCCACATACAAATTAGCATAGTTAGGAGCCATGGGGGATCCCATAGCAGTACCCTTCGTCTGAATAAAGAAATAATTTAGAAACATGAAGTAGTTATGTGTGAGTACTTTTTCAGCCAATGTTATAATGCAGGCACTGGAAGGTAGTTCATTAGGGTCACGTTGCAGAATAAGATTTTCCATAGCTTCAATACCGCCCTCGTGTGGAATATTTGTGTATAACGACTCAACATCAAAAGTAACTAACAAGATATTCTCAGGGAGAGGATCAAGAGATTCAATAATAGAGATCAAACTGCTGGTGTCCTTTACAAAGCTGTTCTGCGAGTGGTCTAATAAAAAAGTTGACAAAAGTAAATAGAGGGGTTGTTACTGCATCAATGCCCGCTACAATAGGGAGCCCTGGAGGTTTTGTAACATTGTTGTGTAGCCTAAATTGAATCTATGATCATATGCTTTTTTTTGAGAATTAACCAATGATATTAGGCCACACTTGGCCATGATTACAGACACCTGTGTGTGTGTGTGTGTGTGTCTTTTGACACTATATAAACGAGTCACCCCGCAGTGTTTGTGATTATACCCTGATGAAGACAGCTTGCCTGTCGAAACGTTGGACATTACATTTTTGCAGAGTGTGCGGCTCTCCTTTATTTTCAAGTTTTTCACTCTAGCCAGCACCTCGCCTAAATAGGTGTGCGTTTCTCATACAACGCTGTGTACTACTCCCTTCACAGAACAGCATAAACTTGCTCTAACCAGAATAGAAAGAGGAGTGGGAGGCCCCGGTGCACAACTGAGAAAGAGGACAAGTACATTAGTGTCTAGTTTGAGAAACAGACGCCTCACAAGTCCTCAACTGGCAGCTTCATTAAATAGTACCCGCAATGCACCAGTCTCAAAGTCAACAGTGAAGAGAAACACTCATAGAAAAAAAGGTGCCATACACTCTTAGAAATAAAGGAGCCTGGAAGAACCTTTTGGGGTTCTAAAAATTGCCACAGGGAGAACTTTTCCAGTTCAAAAAGGTCCTATCACGTGCATTCAACAGAGGTCAGCAACAGTCTTCATGAAACATAGTCCCCTCATCTGACTTTACACTGAAATAAAAGTAACAATTAGATAATTGCCCATGTCAGGCTGGGTCTGTAGCTATATTTGGCATATTCGATAAGAAACATGTATTTGTAAGAGTTAGCTAGCTTGTAAAGTGGCTCATTAAAGTAGCCTACCTTTTTCCTGTCTAACGGTAGCTAGCTTGAAACAACCTTATCTATGTAGCCTATAATTTATCATATGACTTTGGCTTCAAATATTTAAATAATAGAGTTTGCTTACCTTAATAAACTGAAAAATAACATGCTTATTGTTTGGCTATTTACAAGTTCAACCACCGTCCTCTTGCGTCATAATGCTGGAATGGCAGTTTATTTTGTTTTATTGAATGGAAGTTGAAATTTTAATTGACCAAAAAGTCCCATGTAGAACCCCTTTTTTATCCAAGAGTGTATGCTTTTGTTAAACACATCATGTCCCTTGCTTCTAGCTAGCATTTAGTTTGTAACTGCGGTCAGCAGAGGTTTGTAGGAACATTGCTGTTTGCCACTCTGAACTCGGCACCTGTTGCAAGGTCTTCACTAGGTTTACAGTATATATAGAACCTTTTTTAGTAAAGGGTTCTTTGATCTCGTCCAAAGAACCAAAGGGTTCTATATAAAGTGCCTTCAGAAAGTATTCACACCCCTTGACTTTTTTCAAATTTTGTTGTGTTACAAGGTGGGATTAAAACGGATTTAATTGTCATTCTTTTATCAACAATCTACAAAAACACTCTGTAATGTCAAAGTGGAAATAAATTCTAGTCAATACATATTATAATCACCTTTGGCAGAGATTAGAGCTGTAAGTCTTTCTGGGTAAGTCACTAAGAGCTTTGCACACCTTGCTAGTACAGTATTTGCACATCATTATTAAAATAATTCTTCAAGCTCTGTCAAGTTGGTTGTTAATCGTTGTTAAACAGCCATTTTCAAGTCTTACCATTGATTGTCAAGCCGATTTTAAATCAAAACTGTAACTAGGCCACTGAAGAACATTCAATGGCGTCTTGGTAAGCAACTCAAGTGTATATTTGGCCTTGTTTTAGGTTATTGTCCTGCTGAAAGGTGAAATTGTCTCCCAGGATTTTGCCTGTGTTTAGCTCTATTCCATAAAATGTCATCCTAAAAAAACTCGCTAGTCCTTTTCAATGACAAGCATATCCATTACATGATACAGCCACCACAATGCTTGAAAATATGAAGAGTGGTACTCAGTGATGTGTTGGATTGGAATTGCCCTAAACATAACACTTTGTATTCAGGACATAAAGTTAATTTCTTGCCACATTATTTTGCAGTTTTACTTTAGCGCATTATTGAAACAGGATGCATGTTTTAGAACATTAGTACTGTACAGGCTTCCTTCTTTTTACTCTGTCATTTAGGTTAGTATTGTAGAGTAACTACAATGATGTTGATCAGTTTTCACAGCAATTCAATTAATTCCACTTTGACATATATTGTGTGTAGGCCAGTGACACAAAATCTCAATTAAATCCATTTTAAATTCAGTCTGTAACACAACAAAATTCGGAAAAAGTCAAGGGGTCTGAATACTCTCTGAAGGTACTGTAGAACCCCAAATAACCATTTTTTTCCTACGAGTGTACACTATAGGGAATTTGAGTAATATAGTGACTATCTCCTTGATGGACTGAGTCCAGCAGTATGAGTTGTGACTGACTGAGAGATCCGGGTTGAGTCCCAAATGGCACCCTATTCCTTACATAGTGCACTACTTTTAGTAATGCACTATGCATGGAATAAGGTGCCATTTGGGACACGCCCTGAAAGAGATCCAGACTGAGGATCCAGAAGCAAGACAAGTGGGAAATGTGTGATGCAGTCACACCTCCAGAGCCCCAGACAAAACCACTAAGCATATCACTGGATCGGGACAGATTCATTTGAGCAATGTGTTCCACACAGACACCATACACACCCACCCACTCACTCACAGTCATCCAAAAAGACAAAAGACAAACATCCAAAGCCATTTAGGCAAACACAAAAGTACACAAACATTCACTAGAATGTACATATGCAAAGTAGGTGTGTGTGTGTACATACATTCCTGCAAGTGTGCCTTCATGTGTGTCCCTTTGGATATATTTGTATTGCACCAAGGTGATATTAATTACGAGTTATTTTCAGGGGACGATTTACAATAACCTGTTTCTGTCATGTTTGTGACAAAGCACTTTATCGGAATTTATGCCGGTTGTGGGGCAATATTTCACAGCTCCAAATTTGCAGCCGAATTGGAAGTGAGATGAAAAATAAAAGCCATAGCACATAAAGCAGCCACTGAGGACACATCGTTAGATATAGCAGACGTGAGAAAACAAAAGCAGGCCCACAATGAACTGCACTGCAGCCTATCTACAGAATACATGTTTTATCTGTTGTTTATTCCTATTAGGCTAATTGAAACTGAGGGATGCTTCAGGGCTCTATCCTGTATACATGGATATGATCTATACTGAACAAAGATATAAACGCAACATGTGAAGTGTTGGTCCCATTTTTCATGAGCTGAAATAAAAGATCACAGAAATTTTCCATTAGCACAAAAAGCGTATTTCTCTTAAATTTTGTGCACAAATGTGTTTACATCCCTGTTAGTGAGCATTTCACCTTTACCAAGATAATCCATCCACTTGACAGCATCGCTGCACAACTATTTTCAGGTCTCTCCAGAGATGTTCGCCCGGGTTCTTGTCCGGGCTCTGGCTGGGTCACTCAAGGACATTCAGAGACTTGTCCCGAAAGCACTCCCATGTTGTCTTGGCTGTGTGCTTAGGGTTGTTGTCCTGTTGGAAAGTGAACCTTTGCCCCAGTCTGAGGTCCTGAGTGCTCTGGAGCAGGTTTTCATCAAGGATCTCTCTGTACTTTGCTCCCTTCATCTTTCCCTTGGTCCTGACTGACTGAAAAACATCCCCACAGCATGATGCTGCCACCACCATGCTTCACCGTAGGGATGGTGCCATGTTTCTTCCAGATGTGACGCTTGGCATTCAGGCCAAAGAAGCATTTTTGATTTGATCAGAACAGAGAATCTTGTTTCTCATGGTCTGAGTCCTTTAGGTGCCTTTTGGCAAACACCATTGGGCTGTCATGTGCCTTTTACTAAGGAGTGGCTTCCGTCTGGCCACTCTACCACAAAGGGCTGATTGGTGGAGTGCTGCAGAGATGGTTGTCCTTCTAGAAGGTTCTCCCATCTCCACAGAGGAACTCTGGAGCTCTGTCAGAATGACCATCGGGTTCTTGGTTACCTCCCTGACCAATGCCCTTCTCCCCCGATTGCTCAGTTTGGCCAGCTCTAGAAAGAGTCTTATTGGTGGAAAGAGTTCCAAACCTCTCTGCCAATAACAGCTAGTTTTCAGTTTTCACCTCCTCACTCAGACCACTTACAGACAGTCCTAGCAAAAGTCTTGCTTGAGAAATTTCTCTTTGCTAAGAAGCTTATTTGATATTGAGATAGAACGGCTGCATTGGGCCTAATTAAAAAATGCTGACATGACTCAGAAGTAATATTAAGTGCAGAGCCCATGGTCTTGCTGTAACACCTCCAGCTTAGCCATATATGCTTCTCCCCCCAGATAGTCCATGAGCCAGGAAGGTCGGTCGGTCTCACTTGGAGCCGATGATGTCTCATAGTGATTTATTTTAAAGGTCTATGTCCCTAGAGTTTGAAAATGTGTGATAACAGTGCAGCAATGGTAGCTCTTCAGAAATCAGTGATTCAGTCAGCTTTTTGGGCACATTCTTACCACAATTCTGTGAATAAAACCCTGTTATAGCTGTGTGAGTGAAATTTGGTGTCATCAAAGTTAGAATCCAAAAATATACAGTACCTGCCTCATTACATGGAATTCTATGGCTAAGCTTCCAACATTCTAATGTCAATTGTACAATATGGGCGATATTTAAACAATAGTTGTAGCTGATGCTTTCAGTTGGTTATATTATATATCATTTGAAAGGTCATTAGATGAACCTTCCAGGACCACTTGTCAAACAAAGTTTAAAATGTATCAGGGTTCCGTTTTAAAGCCATTTATACAGGTAATTCTTAAAAGTAACCTAGAGGTCAAAGTTCTGTTGACTTGAACTTTCCGAAAATGTGTCTGATGGATGACTGTGAATCTAAGCTTTCCAATTATATATTAAAGGGTATAAGCGAGCAATAATGAATGAAATGGAGGGATGAAAGAAAGAGTGATAACACACAGAAAGCTACCATTGCTGCACTGCTATCACACGTTTTCCAACTCTAGGGGCGCCATGCTCCAACGCACCACTGTGGGTGTGTTACCGTAATCACCAATAACAAATAGCGATTTTCTCTACCCCCTTCAAAACATGACAAAGGACTTTAGGGCCCAAAGGCATCCGGCGGATGGTAAAATGAGAAAACCGATAGAGAAGTTACGACTTCTATTTGTTTTATAGACACAGAGAGAATGCACATAATCCTACCGGGTCAATTATGGAGGTTGAAAAGAGCACCATAAAGACGCTATGGTGTGATTGGTGCTGAGCAATTTTGCTGTGGTAAGATGTAAAATGAGTGGAAACGTAAAATACAAAAAAAATCACAGCTTTACAGGGTGGAGGTGCAACAGAATGGTCAATACATATCGTAAATAAAAATATGTCTTGTGGGTACAGATTAACCTTCCATAGTCAATTCACACAGACAGGTAGGAAATGAGGTAGGAGGTAGGAAAATTATGTGGATATATTGAAGCAACATCTCAAGACATCAGTCAGGTAGTTAAAGCTTGGTTGCAAATGGGTCTTCCAAATGGACAATGACCCCAGGCATACTTCCAAAGTTGTGGCAAAATGGTTTAAGGTCAACAAAGTCAAGGTATTGGAGTGGCCATCACAAAGCCCTGACCTCAATCCCATAGAATATTCGTGGGCAGAACTGAAAAAGCGTGTGCGAGCAAGGAGGCCTACAAACCTGACTCAGTCTTACTAGCTCTGTCAGGAGGAATGGACCAAAATTCACCTAACTTATTGTGGGAAGCTCGTGGAAGGCTACCCGAAACGTTTGACCCAAGTTAAACCATTTAAAGGCAATGCTACCAAATACTAATTGAGTGTATGTAAACTTCTGACCCACTGGAAATGTGATGAAATAAATAAAAGCTGAAATAATTCATTCTCTCTACTGTTACTGACATTTCACATTCTTAAAATAGGATGTGTGTGTGCGTGCATGTGTGTTTGGTTAATAGTGCACTTGGTTGTGGTGTCTTAGGACTGTATTCATCTGACCTAACCTCTTTGGTTTCTGTCATGGCTAATGCCTCAGTTGTTCTGGACAAAGTCCACAGGCTATATTTTCCACTTAGGACTGTATGAGTCAGTGGCTTGTGACATACCGTGACCAACATATGCTATGACTCAACATTTCATAATTCTGTCAACAAGAGACTAAACTGATGCATATTGCATATAAATCTAATTTTGATGGACAGATCATTGGACAGATTCCATTCAGAGTCACTGCATCAATATAAAGCTCCCATCTTATCAAACTGATCCTGACATGTACGATGGGAAAATACATTTGTTTGTGTCTCAAAGTGAAACTGAATGTCAGCATACATGCAGAGTTGACCTCTATTGCATGAATACTTCAGCCATTTTGTGGGATGTAGAGCATAGGCCCAGTAGCAGATTGCCGGATGATGAGACCCGGCCTGTATCTGTAGAACAGCAGCAGGTTTCAGTAGAGTAGAGATGGCTAGAGTAGAGTCCAGTTTGGTCAGAACCCTCTAAGAGGCTCATTCTGCCCTTTAAGTATCTAGAGTATTTCTCCTCTCTTATCTGGTGTCCTGTGTGAATTTAAGTATGCTCTCTCTAATTATCTCTCTCTCTCTTGGAGGAGGAGGACCTGCGCATTAGGAACATTCCTCAAGGCCTACCTGGCCTGATGACTCCTTGATGTCCCCAGTCCACCTGGCCGTGCTGCTTCTCCAGTTTCAACTGTTTTGCCTGTTTTATGAACATTTTAAAATCTTGTCCATGTTCTGTTATAATCTACACCCGGCACAGCCAGACGAGGACTGGCCACCCCTCACAGCCTGGTTCCTCTCTAGGTTTCTTCCTAGGTTTTGGCCTTTCTAGCGAATTTCTCCTAGCCACCGTGCTTTTACACCTGCATTGCTTGCTGTTTGGGATTTAGGCTGGGTTTCTGTACAGCACTATGTGACATCAGCTGATGTAAATACATTTTATTTTATTTGATTACAGTCACTAAGCGTATGGTTTGGGATTGTGAATTCCAGGGGAATATTGCAGGTTAGGCAGGTAGATACTGCAGGTTGATATTGACCTGGAATTGGTGAGCACTGGTGAAAGGTATCACTGTCCGTAGCCATGTGTGTGTCTGTGGATCTGACTTGTTCCACACCAGTTGGCTCCACCCTGTGTATTTTCTATTCAGGACCTGTACAGACCCACTCACTGCATCCACATGGTAATAGAAGGTCACCTGTAGAGGGGAGGAGACATGGCATGTCAGTGACATAGGTTTATAGCCAGTTTGTCCAACTAATGGCAGGATTGACTGAGTTATGACCAGAGTATTCAATCAAAGGTTTGTTTTACCCAGCACTTATTTCAGGGTAGGAACACAGGACTCTTCAAGTAAGCCTGGGCTGTCTCTCCTCACCCAGGCAACAGAGACAGGATGTGTGTAGGTGGGAGAGAGAAAGATAGAAAAATATAGTAAAAAAACTAGACAGAATCTTATCAGATGTCCAATGTTCTTGAGCGCTTATCTATTTTGACTAGGCAAATATGTGCATCATGTTCAAGGACAGCCCATATAATTTACCAAAGTAGGTTCTTAGATTCTGAACTCATCATTGCGGCACCTGATTGGTTGTTGGTCTTGTTTGAGTCCGGTGGTGTTGAATCCTGTTCCTCTGGTCCATCCTGAGTGTGTTTCAGCGCTGGGTAACAGGGCACAGAACCCCTGCTTGAAGCCACACCTAGTGTACCCAGAACCTGTGAGGTACGCTTTTGCATACTGTACTATAATGTCGTACTTACTATAGTGTTTCTTACGGACTGTAATATTCAGTAGTATTTACTGTAGTGTTTTTGCAGACGTTACTGTAGTACTTACTATAGTGTTTTATTATCTTTGAAATAGAAGGGTATGAAACCTACTGAGGAAATGTTCCATAGCCATTAGGTAGGTTAGTTTTCTATAACCTTTCTATGACAGAGAGCCATGTTCTCTTCTGCAGTGCTCAATTTAGATGTAAAATCAGGCAAACCGAACGCAGTCTGATTTTCAATATGCTTAGTTTCAGTTTGAAGTGTGTTTGGTAGCTAGGACAGTAATGACAGTGCTATGCACTTAGAGTATCTCTTATTTATGTACACTCAAAGGTGGAGGCTACTTGAGCGGATACCGCACGTTATTTATGCATACAACAACTATAAATGACTGAAGCTAAAATCTAACTTTCATCTATTCACACTATTCCAAATTCACATAGCAACATCCCATCATAGGTCAATAATCAAGACAGAATATTCTTTATCTTTAATAAATCAAAAGTGTTCTGTAATCAACAACAAAGGACAAACGATTAAGACCCTTACGGAAAAAACACCTGAAAATGGAACACTTCTCATGTGATGATATTTCACATGAAGTTTCACAGGTGATGCCCTACAAACAAAAATTGGTCATTACAGTGCTTTCAACTTAAATATGTATTATTCAACATATCCTCACCTGGGATTTGAACTCACAACCTCTTAATTGACAGCCTTCTGAGCTTCCTGCTACGCCACCATGTTTGTGCCAATGACTGACTACACTTGGATTCCTACACTTTGGACTTCAAAGTAAATATCAGCTTAGTTAAAAGTACACTCAAGAAAAACTATATTGATCATAGTGATTCAGGAGTAACATTAAAACAGAATAATATGGGGGCCTCTCGAGTGGCGCAGCGTTCTAAGGCACTACAGTGCTTGAGGTGTCACTACAGACCTGGGTTTGATCCCAGGCTGTGTCACAACTGGACGTGACTGGGAGTCCCATAGGGGCGGAACACAATTCGCCCAGCATTGTCTGGGTTAGGGGAGGGTCACGTGTGGTTTCATGGAATGACATGTAGAAATTTTGCATCCCTATGTTGTCACATTTATTTCATGTGAAATTCATGTGTTTTTTCCATAAGGGGAATACACTGGCTGTGTACTCACGGTCTGGTCTCTCTTGTCGCTGCCATCCCTACAGTCATCAAAGTCACACAACCAGTCTTTGGGGACACACCATCCATAAAGTCTCCTGGCCACACACAGAGACACTAGAGAACAGGCCAGCAGGCACAGAAGCCTCCGCAGTCGTCAGGTAGGGTATTCCGATACTCAGGCTAGTCCACAATCACATAAGAGGAAAGAATAATCACGACAAATGTAGTGCTTCACGAATCACAGTTTACTTAGATTTACAGTGAACGTGTGTTCTTAATGACTGTTACTTAATGGCCTGTGTGTGTATGTGTGTACCTGAGAATGGGGAATACATTTTTTTGGTCGCCGAGGTTTTAATAAAAGTATTACAGAATATAAGTAATCAAACATATCCCTCTCAACATATTCAACAGCATGTTTAACAAGCTCTAGTCATTTGCATAGGATGCATTTGTATTCATTGCACTGTCAATGCAATTGAAGACGGCTGGCGCCTTGCACATAATTAAGAGAGTACACATTACATTGTGGGGTCCAGATAAGGAAATTGACCACAAACCAATTATAATTCAAAGGGCTTTGTAACACAATATAGGATAGCGATGAACTCTGCATGGAAATATGAACTACAAACAAGAGGACCATTAGTTCTGTCTGACAGGCCCACTCGCAGTTTACAAATGTATGTTCAAACATAATTTCATTTCACATGAATCAATAACTAAAGGATATCATTCAGACATATGTGGCAAGCCGCTACAAGAAGGGACAAGAAGGACGATCAACAGCTCGATAGAATTAAGACCAGGGAGAAATGGATCAAGGCAAAGACAGCATCCCAAATGGCACCATATTCCTCTATTTAATGAACAACCATTGACTAGAGCTCTGTGCAAAAGTAGTGCACTATACATGGAATAGGGTGCCATTTGGGAAGCATGACAGATATCATGGGTCTATTGATCTGTATTAGCAGCAATATACCCTGGCCAGTTTAACATCCACCCGGTAATGTTCTTTCATTATCTCGTAATGTCTGGTCGAAATCTCTCATCCCCCATTGTATTACAGATCCTTAACTAGCCTATACCCACTCAGACATGATAAAGCCTAATTGTCAGCCAATTAAGGAGGCCATCTAGGATTGGCACATCCATTTGTGCACTTTGTTGTCTGAATTCCAGATTCACCCTTTAAAGAGGTAAAATATAGGTTGTAGACTGGGGTAGCCTCTTATGATACTCTGGACTGGATCAGCATTAGACTACAACACGGACAATGACATTTGAATGTCAGGACTGCAGTACAATCTTGGACATGCAACATACATCTATCTAATTATGAATAAAAACAATTAGTATGAGAACTAAATCAATCTTTGGCCATTTTCAGAGAATACCAATGACAGCAAAACAGCGTGACATCATACTTCTTTGCCTCTTTTCCAGAAAGAAACTAAACTGGAAACACAGTTTAGTGGAAGTGACTCATTAAAGCATAATTCATTGATATCATCAGGGAGAGTCATTAACTGCCACCTCTAACGAGCCAAAGAGCTAATTTGCATGAAAAGTAAGTAAAGATATCTATCGATTCATTTTCTTACAAGCATTCAGTGTTCATATTTGCAGAAACTATACCATGTTAATTATTTGATCTATTCAAAAACATAAGTTGGTTGTTAACTTCAAGGCATTCTGTCCAGAAGGGTTGGCATAGATTGGGGGTTGGTTACCTTCATTCTCCTCCAATGCATCTGCACTGCAGAGATTAATCTGATGGCACAGCTTAAAATTCATAATGTGCTTTCAAGTGTATTCTTCTGTAGACTAAAAATATAAACTTTGAGGTGAAGCAATTTATGAAATCAACAGAGGATTAAACCACAACACAGGTTTTCTCCACTCCAACCTCTAGAATTTAAGTCAAGGTATGTCTTTCCCCTTCCTCTTTCTATCCCTCTCTCTTCCTCCCTCTCTCTTCCAGTTTATGAATTTGTAACTCCTGGGAATCAATTCACCTTCACAGGCAAGAGAGAGGTCAACCTGCTGCACCATGGTAAGTGACTTAAATACAAAATACACCTAATTTTGGTCATTAGGGCTGGTGGGACCACTGCACCCATTTGTCAAAGTATGACACCAATCTGCTTTGCCCAGTGTCTGGTTCACATTAAAACCAAGATATGATTGAACTTTGTTCTAATTTGCAACCAGTCTGGTAAGGATGTTAGGACAGCCACCTTTGACCTCTGTTCCTGACATCTGTTGCGTCCAAATGGAACCATATTCCCTAAACTATATAGGGAATAGGCTTCCATTTGGTATGCAGCCATCCTCTCTAATGCCTTGCCAGTTAGATAGTGGGGAGTCCATAGACAATAATCAAATGAATACAAGTACACTATAGCGTATACAACCAGCATACAAAAGTGAAGTCAAATCCATACAAGCACATACAAGAGAGACATAAAACAGAGGGACGAACAAGGTAGGACTGGCTACAACATACACACATTGATACATGCAACTTCCAAATCATACCTACGAGAACTCACAGCATACACACACCTGTACAGACAAACACATGGGTTAAACAATATTTCCATTCAGCAGATGCAAGAAAACCAATGACTGTTTCTGGTGCACCAATTACACAACAGTTCACAGAAAAATGCTTATTTAGTCCTGTTGACTCTTCATTTGTCTTCATAATATATTTTTCCATCCAGCTGCTTTTAGAAATCCTGTTAATTAGAATGTATTAAAAGGGAAGAGCATTACGTTTCCATTCCGTTTTCTTCGGAGATGGTATTCATTGCCCAACTAACTCCTGGTATGAGCCCCAAATGGCACATTATAATGCACAACTTTTTATCAAAGCCCTATGGGCCCAGTTTAAACATAGTGCACTAAAAAGGGAATAGGGTGCCTTTTGAAATGTAGACCAGTTATTCACGGCAGGCTGAGTGAGCACAGAATTTGAGCGGGTTGATTAATCTTCACACCTGCAGACGATAGCTATAAGAGTGGCCCACCATTCTCCTCTGGCACTTTTACTCTCTGATCAAGGGAAAGGTGCCTGGAGCGCTGCTCAATGTATTGTTTACTACTATACACAGCAGCAATCGTGCCCCTATTTTTATACTGCAAATCCCCAAAAAAATTCACTGGACAGATAAGAGAAGTGCAAACAAGCACCAACTCTGCAGGTAGAATCTTCTGGGAGGTGAAAACCTTGGCTACACCATTAATCAACTTACACACTTAGAAAAAAAGTTGCTATCTAGAACCAAAAAGTGTTATTCGGCTGTCCCTACAGGAGAAACCTTTTGAACCCCTTTTGGTTCCAGGTAGAACAGTTTTGGGTTCCATATATAAATCCCTTTCCAGAGGGTTCTACATGGAACCTAAAAGAGTTCTACCTGGAACCAAAAAGCATTCTACTTGGAACCAAAAATGCTTATATCATTTCCATATGTCTGCCAGTGGTCAATATTATATTCTCACTATTCTCACTTCTCATTCTGCCTGGTTGGAACTGTCCGGGGGTATCGTCGGACGGGGCCACAGTGTCCCCCAAAACCCCCAGTCTCAGCCTCCAGTATCTATGCTGCAATAATCTATGTGCTGGTGACCTAGGGTCAGTCTGTTATACCTGCTGTAATTTAAGTATGCTCCATCTAATTCTCTCTCCCTCCCCTCCCGGAGTACCTGAGCCTTAGGACCATGCCTCAGGACTACCTGGCCTGATGACTCCTGGCTGTCCCCAGTACACCTGGTCGTGCTGCAACTCCAGTTTCAACTGTTCTGCATGCAGCTATGGAACCCTGACCTGTTCACGGGACGTGTTACCATGTCCCGGACCTGCTGTTTTCGACTCTCCCTCTGTCTCTACCGCACATGCTGTCTCGACCTCTGAATGCTCGGCTATGAAAAGCCAACTGACATTTACTCCGGAGTTGCTGACCTATTGTACCCTCTACAACCACTGTGATTATTTGACCCTGCTGGTCATCTATGCACTTTTGAAAATCTTGAAGAACAGTCTGGCCTTAATGCCCATGTACTGTACTCTTCACCCGGCACAGCCAGAAGAAAACTGGCCACCCATCAGAGCCTGGTTCTTCTCTAGGTTTCTTCATAGGTTCATGCCTTGGTAGGGAGTTTGTCCTAGCCACCGTGCTTCTACATCTGCGTTGCTTGCTGGGGTTTTAGTCTGGGTGGAATATGAATGACAGTCATCCAATATGCTGTAATAGAAATAAGGCCATTCTCATAAAAAAAATATATATATAATAATAATTGTCCTCCCTCATCGTAAACAGCACAGACCGCCACTGGTCTTAAAGACGTCTTCATTTTCTAAGACATATGTCGAGATTGTCTCGAGACATGGTGATGGCTGGGTATGTGGAAAAGGATACAACAAAGGTACAGTGAGCCTGTTCTTGTCTTGAGGCAGGGAGCAGGGTCAGAGCAGATACTGCCAGCACCAGCAGCATAGCTACTCTTTACTACAGCCCATTCTGTTAAAAACACAATTTCTTTCCCCCCTTTATCCAGAGTTCGAGATAACACAGAGCAATTCAGGGGGAATTCACCCATGACAGGTCTGGGTTATAAAGAAGTCTCATTGCCGATTTCAGCCACGTTTTGTTGCCACCTGCCCAGGTGGCCCCAGCTCCGGCCCGCCTGCGCATGCCAAGCTGTATTATCCACACCTCCTGTCAGTGTCTGCTTTTCTCTATTCAAGATCTGACTTCTGCCTGACCACACTCAGCCCATGTCCTCTGACCCCAGCTATCTCCTCCAATCACCAGCATTGCCTGGTGTCTGCCACAGATGGCCACTTCAAAGCAACGGCCGAGGGAACTGGAGGAGGAGGAGAAATAATCAGAGATGGCACATTTTGCAAAGCTTCCTGTCGAATGAGGTTCAAGAGAGAGGACGTTATACTGCAGAAAAGCTCTTTTTGAAATGAATTCTAAATTCTGCACAATTAATTTTGGTCTTGATTGTTATGTCAAAGGCTGTTTCTTCAGGAGACAATTATTTTAAAGGCGAGAAAGCAGTTGATTGCCTGTCTTGAATCCCCTTTGAATTGCAGTTTGCACTTTTCTTCAGTCTTTTGTTGGGATATCAAGTTGAAGGTTCTGTTTGAGATTGAGATTCAGATTGTGGGCATTTAATCTGTTTGCACAAAGGCTCCATTGTGAAGCTGGAATACTTAAATCTCAGGCCTCTATTTTTTAGTATGCTCACCTGCTTGAGTTAGTTTAGGATAGGGCACAGGCAAAATGGGAGCTTCACGGTCTTGTGTCAATTTTAACAACGATTTAGATGTGAATAATACATTCTCAGTCAGCATCAAGGGAACTTGACACGAGAGCAGTATACAAACAAAATGACAAACTGCATAGGGAGAAAGCCTTTTGTATATTTTATCTAGAGTCTAATTTCCATAGTGAAAGATCAGACTCAGTGCCAATTAAAGAAGATCCACTCCCATTTAAACCCTCTCTCCCTCTTCTCAAAGTGCACACAGGTTTGCATCCAAAGAAAACATCACAGTCCAATATTGCTTTTTTAACACCCCCCCAGAAAAATATGATATAATATAATATTTTTTTACATTTGCTGAGAAGCAAGGACTTAGATATGGTCATTTTCACGTTTTCATACATTCTTAGAATGCTTGGGAATTACGTATACTAAGGCATTTATGATAAATATATAGCAAAATAGAGTGGGAAGTGGCCGTGCGTGCTTTTGGACAATTAATAGACACTGCAGTAAATAAAACCATCTGTCTTGTCCAGGACCTGTGTGCCATAGCAAACCAGAGCTACAGTAGGCTTGTATGCAAATAAGCCTTTTGCCACACGGACCCTCCATCATTCACTTTGAACTGGACTGTGTTTTTACAGGCAGTTGCACCAGCGCAACATTAGAGCAGCGTTTCTTAAAGTATGGGTCGCGACCCAAAGTGGGTCGTGTACCTGTTAATGGTGGGCTGCGACGTTATTGTATAATTATTTCATTAATTACAGGAATTGATTTGGCCAAGTGCAACTGCGCTCTCGGTTCAGTCCACTCTCTGCTTAGCAGCGGTCTCTGCTCAGTTTGGCAGCTGCGCGAGTGGGAATGGGAGAGGTAGAGGGAGATTCCCGTGTGCTTCACAGTTTACCGGATCTTTTTTTCTGCAGTTTTCTTGATGATCATTCCGCGACTCACACGCTGCAGTTGAAGCCACTGACTTGTTATTCCCACTCGCCATCACTCACCGCTGTAATGAAATGGACTCATGCTAGCCACAAGTTCTGAGTGAGCTCGATCGTCATGAAACGCATATACAGTGATGACTTTGTCTCTTTCATAGAAACTTTGAAAAATAACGAGGAGCGCAGACAATATGTTTTGTGAGGGTAAGTGCTTAGTAATGAGTCTCTCAAAATGAACAAAACAAATTTCGTCCTGACGAAATATCCCGGAACAACATGATGGTAAATTATTTCAGAACAGGGCAGAATGCTTCAGGAAACAGTGCTTCAAAAGTGGAAAAGTAAGTCAACTAGCAAGGCATTGTTGTCATTTTATAACAGGTGATGATAAGCAGAAATAAGGGAGTACTATCTCTCATAGTAGTAGATGTGAGTTTATCTTTCAAACAATCCCCTGGCCTTGTAACGTTACACAGCTAATAGCTAACGTTAGCCAAAGCAAGCTAACTAGTTACTGATAGTGCAACCATAAGAAAACAGTACAGATGAAGATGAAGGCCTACATTTAACTGTACAAATTATTGTTGAAAACAAGTCTAGGTTTGAACTGTTGCTTTTACAACTAATCATTTTTATTCTGAACTGGAATAAACTGATTGAAGCAAGATGCCTTTTGAGGCAAACACACTTACACAGATCTGGGTTGCTCATCAGCATCAGGAAGCTGTCTCCTGCCTGACTGAGAAAGCAGATCTTCTGATCCAGTTTGGCCCCACATACCTATGCAAATCAGGGTTCTCAAGTACACAAACAGTGTCAATGCTGAGCTTGACCTCAGTGTTGCACTGTCAAAAACTGAGCCCAGAATAGACATAGATGTTGAAAACTTTAACCAGCCACACACCTCTCATTAGGACTGTGTGTATGTGTGTGTTTTCTGGGCTACATCTGTGTGATGTGATCAATCTGTTTATTCCAGTTCAGAAAAAAAAGATGCATTTCAACAGCAGCAATTCCAACCTAGACTTTCTATCAACAATAATTTATACAGTACGATGTACAGTAGGCCTGACATTTATCTTTACTGTTACTTAGGTTTGCACGATCTAAAAGCCTGTGTTTGTGTGTGCTCTGTTAAACATCTGTGTGATGTGATCAATCCGTTTATGCCAGTTCAGAATAAAATTGTATTTTAACAGCAACAGTTCCAACCTAGATTGGTACAGTATGTAAGAGTGTTTTTAATGGGGAAAATAAATATGAAAAGATTTATGGGTATTTCATTGTTATTTGTTTGTCTATATTGCATTCTTTTTTTGGCATAAGGGCAATGAAATGTACCGATATTTATTTGCATATTTTCCTAAGCTTGGGTCCCAGGAAAACACAGAATTTCTCATTTGGGTCCCAGACTGAAAAAGTTTAATGCTGGTGACAGGTGTGTGCCATAACGAGCAGCCTGGTGACCTAGAGGCCGGAGAAGGAGCACATGTGACAGTAGCCCTCTTACATTTGGGAACTCTACATTCTTATTGATCAAACAACGATGAAAAAGTTGACTCTCTACCTCAGTTATGCACATCAACAACAAGATCAACAACTAATGCTAGCCAGAGCAAGATGAGATCAAATCTAACGAAGGAACATTAGATAAACCCTCTTAAACCTTTTCAGCTAAGTTGTCTGTCAAAATTGCATTGATAAACGATGGGTAATTGTAGCCTACTCATCCTTCTGCAGCTTGCCTGCCAATGCATACTTGTCCCAACCATGCACCCAAGCTAACTGGCTAAAGTTGGTTACCTTGCTAGCTAGCTACTTCCCGACACAAATGAGAGAACACCTCACTCTGTCCATTTTACTCACCCTAGCAGATCTAGTTAGGCTGTTCACATGTTATCTAGAGAGTTTGTGACCAACTATAATTATTATTTTTTGCCTACCTTTACTGACACCGGTCATATTCAGCGGGTGTTGCGCGTTCGTAAATTCATCAGTTATTCTGTTCTCTGGCACACTCAAGATGAGAGTGCTCTGAAATCGGAGTAGATAGCCAGAGTGAATTTGCGAACGCAAGAGATAAGCTAACTGGATAACAACCAAATTACAATTGCATCTCTAGCTGTGAATAGCCACCGCAAAAATGTATGAATACGCTAGCCTATTAGCCAAGTTATGACTGACTTGTGATCATTGCCCTTGCTAGTTTGATTGTTTTGACATTCTCAGGCTTAGTTAAATAACTGTTTTTGTCCAAAATATTGAGTCATTGATACTGAAACAGTGCATTCCGAATGGAGGCAGCAAACAATGTACCAGGCCAGCTGTGATTTAAAACCTGATAACAATATTTCTTGTACTACCAAGAAATGTATTGGTGAATTATATTAATCATGCATTAAACTGCATCCATTTATTCTGCAAATAATGCCTTAGTTTACGTCATGGAATGTTCAGTCAAATAGAACCTAATATAAAAACTCTTGAAAATGTGTTTTTTAGCATAAGCAGGGAATTTGATATTTTTATTATGATTGTTTGTTTCATATCTGCAAAGTAGTTCAAATGCTGTCAGTTCCATTTTAAAACTCGTAAACAATTCATGGTAACCTGGTAAACAATTAATTTAGACATGGCATTTATCTGAAACAGGCATTTATTTTCTGAAATATGTGCTTAAAAGGGACAGGTGACTATTTGAAACTGTGTTTAATTGACGTTTTACGTTAATAACCTTGATAAATGCATAGAATATACTGTACCTTACTATGAATATAGCCTTACTATTTACTTATCCACTTTTTAGTAAGTAAATTAAACTTACTAGTTTTAGACAGGGCCCCTCTAGTGAAAATACTGTAGTCTTAACCACAAGTTCTGCTAACTTGTGGTTATTTTGTCAATGGCATGTGACTGCAAGCTCAGAGACAGCCAAGGTCACCAGGTTTTCACTGGTGAAATACACTATACAGTTGAAGTCGGAGGTTTACATACACCTTAGCCAAATACATTAAAACTCCCTGTCTTAGGTCAGTTAGGATCACCACTTTATTTTAAGGATGTGAAATGTCAGAAAAATAGTTGAGAGAATGATTTATTTCAGCTTTTATTTCTTTCATCACATTCCCAGTGGGTCAGAAGTTTACATACACTCAATTAGTATTTGGTAGCTTTGCCTTTAAATTGTTTAACTTGGGTCAAACGTTTCGGGTAGCTTTCCACAAGCTTCCCACAATAGGTTGGGTGAATTTTGGCCCATTCCTCCTGACAGAGCTGGAGTAACTGAGTCATGTTTGTAGGCCTCCTTGCTCGCACACGCCTTTTCAGTTCTGCCCACAAATTTTCTATGGGATTGAGGTCAGGGCTTTGTGATGGCCACTCCAATACCTTGACTTTGTTGTCCTTAACTTGTTAGGGAGTGGCAGCTGAGGGGTCGGTTTTGGAGAGCCTGGCGTGCCCAAAGTAAAATGCCTCCCATTCAGGCCCAGAACATAGGATATGCACATATTGGATAGGAAACACTCTGAATTTTCCAAAACTGTTAACCATTTGTCTGTGAGTGAAACAGAACGCATATAGCAGGCGAAACCCCGAGGAATTTCTGTCCTGGAAAAAGTGATTTTGACACATTGCTCATTTGGGAACCCCTCCCTCATGAAAATGACCATATAAGGGCATATGAATGCAGTACCCATCGCTTCCTTTAGATGTCAACAGTCTCGAGACAGTGTAAATTTTCATTTTGGATGAATTAGTCCAGAGAATAAGAGCAAACCAGGAAGTTACCTTTTTATGTAAACAGTACCCAGCGCGCACCCGACAAGTCACGCAGTGTCTTTTTTACCGTCTTTATCGCTCAGTTTATATTCCGATTGATTTATAATAGTAAATATACGTAAAAGTGTTCCTAAGGATACATTTAAAACTATGTTTGATTGTTCTTGGACAAGTTTATAGGTATAAGATGAACGAGTTTGCGTCACGTTTCAATGGACTAGTGGAGGCTGTCGTTTCTGATTATAACGCGCGAACCAAATGGAGGATTTATGGATAAAATACATTACTTTTTCTAACAAAAGAACCATGGATTGTCTTCGTTGGACACTTAGGATGACCTCAGCAGAAGTTCTTCAGCAGGTAATTGATTTGTGAGGTGCTACTCTCAAACAATCAAATGTGCTGCTTTCGCCATAAAGCCTTTTTGAAATCTGACAACGCTGTGATATTGCCAAGAAACAGAGCTTTTGATGAGTATGGAACACTTGTATATTGGTGGATGTTTAATAATTCAACTTTGGGATTTTGAATTTGGTGCCTTACATTTCACCTGGTAGTGTCAGGAGCAGCCCGCTAGCGCCCCAGCAATCCCTGAGAAGTTAAGCCATTTTTCCACAACTTTGGAAGTGTGCTTGGGGTCATTGTCCATTTGGAAGACCTATTTGCGACCAAGCTTTAACTTCCTGACTGATGTCTTGAGATGTTTCTTCAATATATGCACATAATTTTCCTTCCACATGATGCCATCTATTTTGTATGGTGCACCAGTCCATCCTGCAGCAAAGTACCCCCACAACATGATGCTGCCACCCCCGTGCTTCACGGTTGGGATGGTGTTCTTCGGCTTGCAAGCCTCCCCCTTCTTCCTCCAAACATAACAATGGTCATTATGGCCAAACAGTTCAATTTTTGTTTCATCAGACCAGAGGATATTTCTCCAAAAAGTAAGATCTTTGTCCCCATGTGCCGTTGCAAACCGTAGTCTGGCATTTTTATGGCGGTTTTGGAGCAGTGGCTTCTTCCTTGCTGAGCAGTCTTTCAGGTTATGTCTATATAGGAATCGTTTTACTGTGGATAGAGATACTTTTGTACCTGTTTCCTTTGCTGGTCCTTTGCTGTTGTTCTGGGATTCATTTGCACTTTTCGCACTAAAGTACGTTCATCTCTATGAGACAGAACGCGTGGTCCCATGGTGTTTATACTTGCATACTATTGTTTGTACAGAAGAACGTGGTACCTTCAGGCGTTTGGAAATTGCTCCCAATGATGAACCAGACTTGTGGAGGTCTACAATGTTTTTTCTGAGGTCTTGGCTGATTTCTTTTGATTTTCCCATGATGTCAAGCAAAGAGGCACTGAGTTTGAAGGTAGGCTTTGAAATACATCCACAGGTACACCTCCAATTGACTCAAATTATGAAGAAGCTTCTAAAGCCATGACATAATTTTCTTTAATTTTCCATACAGTGAAAGGTGAAATAATCTGTCTGTAAACAATTGTTGGAAAAATTACTTGTGTCATACACAAGGTAGATGTCTTGACTGACTTGCCAAAACTTTAGTTTGTTAACAAGAAATTTGTGGTGGTTGAAAAACGAGTTTTAATGACTCCAAACTAAGTGTATGTAAACTTCCGACTTCAACTGTATATACAAAAGTATGTGGACACCCCTTCAAATGAGTGGATCCGGCTATTTCAGCCAAACCCGTTGCTGACAGGCGTATCGAGCACACAGAAATGCAATCTCCATAGACCAATATAGGCAGTTGAATGACCTTACTGAAGAGCAAAGTGACTTTTAACGTAGCACCGTCATAGGATGCCAGTTCGTCAAATGTATTCCCTATTAGAGCTGCCCTGGTCAACTGTAAGTACTGTTATTGTGAAGTGGAGCAACAACGGCTCAGCCGTGAAGTGGTAGGCCACACAATCTCACAGAAAAGGACAGACTTATGCTGAAGCACGTAGTCCGTAAAGATCATCTGTCCTTGGTTGCAACACTCACTACCTAGATCCAAACTGCCTCTGGAAGCAACATCAGCATAAGAACTGTTAGTCGGGAGCTTCATGAAATGGGTTTCCATAGCCGAGCAGCCGCACACAAGCCTAAGATCACCATGTGCATTGCCATGCGTCAGCTGGAGTGGTGCAAAGCTCGCCGCCTGGACTCTGCAGCAGTGGAAACGCGTTCTCTGGAGTGATGAATCACGCTTCACGATCTGGCAGTCCGACGGACAAATCTGGGTTTGGCGGATGCCAGGAGAGGCTACATGCCCCAATGCATTGCGCCAACTGTAACGTTTGGTGGTGGAGGAATAATGGTTTGGGGCTGTTTTTCATGGTTCAGGCTAGGCCCATTAGTTCCAGTGATCTTAGCGCTATGGATATTCGAGATCTGTGTGGACAGAGCCATGACCTCAACTCCAAAGAAAACCTTTGGAATGAATTGGAATGCCGACTGTGAGCCAGGCCTAATCGCCCAACTTCAGTGCCCGACCTCACTAATGCTCTTGTGGCTGAATGGAAGCAAGTCCCCGCAGCAATGTTCCAACATCTAGTGGAAAGTTTTTCCCAGAAGAGTGGAGGCTTTTATAGCAGCAAAGGGGGGGGACGAACTCAATATTGATGGCCATGATTTTGGAATGAGATGTTCAAAGAGCACTTGTCCACATACTTTTGGTCATGTAGTGCATAACGGGGGAGCAGTGTGGATCTATCCACTGACACATGCAGAGGTGATAGCAGGTCAGGTGGTTAGGCTGTGCTCTGTGCTGATGGTTTGTCTGTTCTGGGAAGGTAATCTAATCACTGAGTAGAGGTGGGGATCCTAAAAAAAATGCTAATGAAATCAGAGAATGAATAAGAAAGGCTAAAAATGGGCACTTTTGTGATAAGGGAAATGTCACGCCAGCGTCGACTTCCTAACACATTTACCAAATGGATTTTTTTCAGGAATTAATCGTGGGTACAGGCTCTGTAATCATCTTGGAGCACAGAAGGGTGAGAAAATTAACATAAATATTGATGTGAACGCTTTATTCTGTATCTGCATGGTTGATGATTAAATCATTAAAGAAAAAAACAATTATATCTATAAATACAGAGGAATATTGTTGATGATTGAAACCTTTGTATGAGGTTACCATTACAAGGCAAATATAATTCATTAGTCATTATAAGTACCAAAAACACAAAGGCAGAAATATGCTCTGCACGCAGTAGCCTTTTATAACAATGGTATAGTTGTAGCTAAACTGTCTTTGCTCTCTGGGATAACACAACAAGGGGGGTCAACAAGTGTGACAGTGTGTGCAGGCTTTTGTTCCAGCCCAGCTGGAATATGTTTCACAGTAAGGAAAATAGTGCTGTAAAATATATTACAGCATTTTTACTGTAAAGCAAAATTACATTAATGCTGCAAGTATAATGTACATTCACAGTGAAATTCTCCCTGAAATCTAAATTTATGAAAAACAATGCATTTGTACATAGAATAGATTTAATAAAATTGTTAACAGAATTGTTATTAGAAGTAACAACAGTTAACACATATAACCAAAGAAGAGCATCATCACAACACTCATTTTAAAATGATAGCGTGCCTGTGTTTGTGTGGTAGAGAGAGACAAAGTGAGAGAGGGGGGTGAAGTTAAAATTGGGTTTGGTTACAAACCTAGATCTATTTTCAGGAGCAAACTATATCCAGGGTAAAGGGGTTCAGAGGCGTTGAAACACACAACGGCACAACCCTCAGTTTGGATTCTTCAGCTCTTCCTACTCCTAGGACAAGCATAGAAAAAGAAAGCATAGATTGAGAGACAGAGAGCACAAGGGCTGTTACTCTGTGGGTAAAAAGACAGGGGACAAGGGACATATCAAGCTGGTGTCATGTGCATGTACTTACCTCAGTAGAGGTCTTCAGATAAACTCGGTGAGCTTTTGGAAGAAAGGGGTAATATGGGGGTTGAGAACAGCTGGAATCTCAACCAGGAATCTGTACAGCCATATATTGAATATAGTTTATGAAATACATTGAGGCATTGAACAAATACAAATAAGACCGCTAGATACATAGGGTTAAAGCAAAACAAAATCCCATAATTGACAAAAAAAAATCCCATAACAAAATCCCCCTTCATGTAAGAAAGTCATGACCATCAGGCTTTTGGGAAAATAGGATAATTCTGTACATACACTGAGTGTACAAAACCTTAGGAACACCTGCTCTTTCATTGGCATAGACTGACCAACTGAAAACTATGATCCCTTATTAATATCATCTATTAAATCCACTTCAATCAGTGTAGACGAAGGGGAGGAGACAGGAAGGATTTTTAAGATTTGAAACATGGATTGTGCATGTGTGCCATTCAGAGGGTGAATGAGCAAGACAAAATATTTAAGTGCATTTGAACGGGGTATGGTAACAGGTGCCAGGCGCACCGGTTTGAGTGTGAACTGCAGCGCCTTTCCTGTGTGTATCAAGAATGGTCCACCACCCAAAGGACATCCAGCCAATGGCAGGCCAGTGGTCGAAAATGGGTCATTGATGAAAGAGGACAAAGGAGGTTGACACGAATTGTGCAGAGCAAACGACGGTCTACAGTTAGTCAAATGACAGTCCAGTCCTGGTGCCCAAAGCTACAATGGAAATGTGTACTGTTGGGGGTACTTAAGGACTAGGGTTGGGAAACACTGGACTACGGTATAGAGAAAACCACATGAGTACATGGATCCATCATGCCGCGTGTCAATATTTCAGACTGGTGGTGTTACGGTGTGGGGTGTGTTTTCATGGCACACATTGAGCCCCTTGATGAAAGTGGAGCAATGTTTGAATGTCACAGGATATCTGAACATCATTGCCAATCAGGTGCATCATGGCAGAAGTGTCTCCATCTTCTAAATTATTATTTTTCAGCAGGATAATGCCTAATGTCACAAGGCTAGGATTTTCCAGGATTATTTCCACAAACACGACAGTGAATTCAGTTTACTGCAGTGGCCTGCCTAGTCACCAGATCTCAATCCAATTGAGCACCTGTGGGATGAGATATAGCGATCTAGTCGAAGAAGAGATCCACTACCAGCCAACTTGACACAACTGTGGGAGGCATTGGAGTCAACATCCCTGTGAAACACTTTGGACACCTTGTAAAGTCCATCCCCCAAAGAATTGAGACTGTTCTGTGGGTAAAAGTGCATGGAACACAATATTAGGAAGGTGTTCCTAATGTTTTGTACACTCAGTGTATATTTCAAGTATTTCGCTCTATGCAATCCGATCCCAAGCGCAGTTTAACGGTAGAACAGGCAAAAGTTTCTCTTTTTCTTTGCTGTTTATAGGCTACGTCTAAATACTGTAATGTCAACTTTCTTGGGTCGACAATATTTAATTTGAACATAAAACATATCATAACCATTACAGAAGAAATTCCTAGCCTTTTCTGGCCATGGTGAGTTCATATTTTACTCAAGGATCCATAAGTTCTGTCAGGAAAAACTTCTTCATGAGCCATAAATCCAAATAACACAAAATTCGGTATGTAGGCCCCAACTTAGTTTGAGAAAAGCTAAGGGATTGGTTAAGAGATGGCTGAGTTATTGATAAATCATGAAATCAGATTTTACGTGACCATTTAAATCCTTTGTAAATCCACTCAAGAATGGCCTAACATGATGAACCATGTTAAGTTTGGCATTGATAACTTTAAAATTAAGGAACTATTAACAATGAACTTGTTTGACTATGTAACGCTAATGCTTAAAATAATCATAAACAATCTTCTCATGGACTAGAAGAGAGATTCACTTCAAATATGGTATTTTGACAATCACAACAGTCCCTAAAGAGTTTGAGAAAATGCATTCAAAGATGGCCAAACTATACCAGTAGATGCATTTTAGCACAAACAGTGCATTTGGAAATTATTCAAACCCCTTTACCTTTTCCACATTTTGTTATGTTACAGCCTTATTCTAAAACAAATTAAATAAAATGCTCAACAATCTACACACAATAACCCATAACGACAAAGTGAAAACAGGTTCAAAAAAATTGGCGCAAATTTATTACAAATACACTACATAAAAAACGTATTTACATACCTTAAGTATTCTGACCCTTTGCTGAGACTCAAAATTGTGCTCAGGTGCATCCTGTTTCCATTGATCATCCTTGAGATGTTTCTACAACTTGATTGGTAAATTCAGTTGATTGGACATGACTTGGAAAGGCACACACCTGTCCATATACAGTTGGCAGTGCATGTCAGAGAAAAAAACAAACCATGAGGTTGAAGGAATTGTTCGTAGAGAGTGCCCAAGACAGGATTGTGTCCGGGCACAGATCTGGGGAAGGGTACCAAAACATTTATGATGCATTGAAGGTCCCCAAGAACACAGTGGCCTCCATCATTCTTAAATGGATGAAGTTTGGAACCACCAAGACTCTTCCTAGAGCTGGCCATCTGGCCAAACTAAGCAATCGGGGGAGAAGGGCCTTGGTAAGGGAGGTGACCAAGAACCCGATGGTCCAAATGACAGAGCTCCAGAGTTCCACTGTGGAGATGGGACAACCTTCCAGAAGGACAACCATCTCTGCAGCACTCCAGCAATCAGGCCTCTATGGTAATGGACAGATGGAAGCCACTCCTCAGTAAAAGGCGTCACGTCTGGAGGAAACCTGGCACCATCCCTGCGGTGAAGCATGGTTGTGGCGGCATCATGCTGTGGGGATGTTTTCAGAGGGAGGGACTTTGAAGTCCAGTCAGGATCAGGGCAAAGATGAACGGAGCAAATACAAAGGGAGCCTTAATGGGGCGAAGGTTCACCTTCCAACAGGACAACGACCCCAAGCACACAGTCAAGACAACTCAGGAGTGGTTTCGGGACAAGGCTCTTGACGTCCTTGAGTGGCCCAGCCAGAGCCTGGACTCGAACCCGATTGAACATCTCTGGAGAGACCTGAAAAAAGCTGTGCAGCGACACTCCCCATCCAATCTGACAGAGCTTGATAGGATCTGCAGAGAAGAATGGGAGAAACTCCCCAAATACAGGTGTGCCTAGCTTGTAGCGCCATACACAAGAAGACTCAAGGGAGTAATGGCTATGTACTGAGTAGTATCTGAATAGTTATGTAAAAGTAATATTTTTTTTTCAATTTAGACACTTTTGGTGCCATTTAGAAAACACTTAATTCTAATCTTCACTCATTACAGAAGAGGCTCAGTGAAGGCTTTGTTGCCAATTTAGTGAGTTTGTCGTTATATTTAGCGAGTTAGAGACCCCTCCTCTGACTTATTAATAGAAAAGCGAAAAATGCAGCTACTTTTCAGGATGCCGTGGACACATTTGCCACCTAGGCTTATGATAGCATTTAGCGACTTTCCCCACTCAATTCTGCCTGTGCAACAGTCCACACAGGCTGAGAAACAAAAGGGGAGGGAGTGTGCTAAAACTCTACGCCAGGAAACGCATCTATGCTGTAGCAAGGCAAATTGGTGCTGTGGCGTCATTGTGGCACCAGCAAAACGAAATCAAGTGGCTTCTAGTGACAAAAAGCAGCCAATAGCGATTCTTAATGAAAATTAGTTGCTATGGCTTCGAGCTAGTGTTCCAGCTCAGCCAGCGTGTGGGGTTCTGACATTTTTATACCATAATAGTATTAACCATTGCTAATTGCTAATAATCATATTGGGGGTTATTCTGTAAGGACTTGTGTATGTGTAACCCCTGTGTGGACATCTTGAGACAATTGCTGACTTGTGGTTAAGTGGGGGGTGTTTGGTCTTTATCACAAGACCCTGTCTGGTGGAAAAGTACTGAGCTACTAAAAACAAGAAGATAACTCAAAAAGAGCGCCAAGAGGCTGGGACCAGCCTGTGCGACAACGATTGGCCAGGCTAGTTTAAACCACGCCCAGCCACTGTTCTGATAGGCCCATCCCGAGGTGGGAACTAAACTTTGTCGGGGTATTTAATAAGAACTTTTTGGGTGTTGGCCAGTTCCTGTTTCGTCCTGCGTGATGTTACAGTGAACCCGTATATACGGAAATTGCATTTGCCATTCATTAACTTTTGAATTAAATAATTATTTTAACCAAGTTCAGGTGTACGATCGTTCCTATCTCAGTTGAACCTACGCAAAACCTAACAAGCGTTGTTTGGCCATTTTTCAGCCTTAGTTACAATAGCACGAGATTCACCTAACTATGTAATTACCTAGGTATTAACAATTAGCAAAAAGCATGTTTTGCTAACTTAGCTATTTTAGCTGGTAAGTACTCACCTTGACTGCAAAAGAAACGCCAGTTTGGCAAATATTAGACCCATTTCATCAGCTATTTGAACTGCAAAGTGTAGATAGTCAAAGGTCTCCAGGGTCAGAAGTATTCTTTAGGTAGCTCCACAAAGATCCTTGTTAGTTTTCCAACAACACAAACAGAATCCCTTGGCGCTAGATAACTAGCTATGGCCACTGGTGACAACCTTATCTACACAAAGTTTCCCCAATAAAGGATAGCCTTCTCAAACAGACTTTTCATACAAGCAACTCTTTTCATACAAGGCGACTCTGACACCGATTTGGACACTGGAACTGTCAGATGTTGATATTACCATAATGGACGCCATCACTGCGTTGAACGGCCCACCGGCTTCCACCTCACCCAAGGAGAAGGGGCCTGCAACACCTCAAGATGGAGGGCAAGGCAACACAATCTGATATTAAAATGTTAAATTCAAATATTAAAATGTTATATTCATCCAATGTCTCTCATGTTCTTGGATGATGTGATGTCATTGCTGCTCCCAGTGCACACTATTTGTTTATTGTCACACCAGGTAGGTGCCGTGAAATGTGTTGTTTTACAGGGTCAGCCATAGTAGTACAGAACCCCTGGAGCAAATTAGGATTGAGTGCCTTGCTCAAGGGCACATCAACAGATTTTTCACCTTGGTTATTCAAACCAGGAACCTTTCAGTTACTGGCCCAATGCTCTAACTGCTAGGCTACCTGCCACCGTCAGTGCTGTTGTGCATGTGAAGTTGTGCCATCCATGTAAACCTGATGCAACCAGGCATATAGACGGTCCATGTATCGACGTATGCGAACGTGAGTAGATCCGAAACATTTATCGTAATATGTTGTCCAAGAAACTTCCAAGGATTTGATGGATGGGCTCAGTGGTGTATTTGCCATAATCCTAACCATTTGAATACCAGGTAAATGAGTTTGATGTTTTTGCCCTTCCAGTGTCCAGACTGGGTTATCAACCATGGACCCAACCAAGCTAAAACAGGGGCAAGTGTATTAACTGAAAAGACTGGAGGATGCAAATGACAGAGGTCCAGTATGGAAGAAGTGCCTTTGGGGTGCTCCCCAGGAAAATAAACATCTATCAATCGAATGTTACCCTGCCTCAGGCTGTGAGCCAAGATTCTCCCGTCTCTATGGTTGCAGAGGGAGACGAAGGCACTATGATGCCCGAGTGTGTCGGCGAAATAATGAGATATACTCTAGCGTTGAAGGATGAGGGTAGCTCTTTCGCACTGTCACCACAAGCATCTTCTTTACCTTTTCAGAGCAACTGCTAATCCAGTGATTGGCCTGGTGACAGTGAGTACCCTGCTGATATCGCTCCCTGTTCTGGACTTGTGCTGCAAGTGGTGTGGAATACGTATAGGAACCGTCGGGGAAGACGCAAAACACTATACGGTGGAGTATTCAGCAGTATGCAATGTATTTGGCTCAGAAGGTGGACAACTTTGAGGCATGCTTGAGAGGACATTCGTGTCATGCTCACAAAACATGGGAAGAAAATAAGTACAATGCTCCGTTGATCTTGCCATTTGCTGAAGATATAAAAAAACAACTGCATCCACCTTGAAGTAAAACAGAAAATCCACTACAGCCAACTTTCCAGAGAACCTAATAAAGAGACTTGCACAGCTGGCAATAATCACTATGACACAAATGATGGTCTTCAAGCGAAAAAGACAATGCCTCCCTGATGACAGTGGCCTCATTCATGTGACTCGAGACAAACTGATTTACACCACGATGTTGGGAACTTCCTCTCAGATGTGAAACGGGCACCATGCCAACCTTTTAGTCTCGTAGAAACACATGAAGAGAGTGATACAGACTTGACTGAAGAAACTCCTGGAAGATCATGTGAAGGTAAAAATGTAGATTAGACCACAAAATCAACCAAAATAGTGCTGCTAATGGCTCTATATTGAAAATACTGTGATTTAAGAAAAATTGTTCAGAGATTAAATTATGAAAAAAATGTACGTTCATTATAATTTATACACACTTAAAAAAAGGAGAAATAATGTAGTATCCACTTTGTAAACCGCATGCAGCAGTATAACACAACTTTATTTTAACAGCAAAAGCACATTCAAACGCAGCATGGTATGGTGAGGCAGTAGCAGCAGAAAGAAATCGTTGATTGCGTTTACTTGTCCCAAGGTTCTAAGAAGAGGAAGTGGAGTCAGGAGGACTCCATTCCGGAGTTACTCTTGGGAAAGCAGACTGTCTTGCATGCATCAAGGCAGCGCCACAAAGAGGGTTGCCATGTTCACGTTTTTTGGGCTACGTTGAAACCGATGTCGAGGGTTGCGGGTTTTTGGGCTACGCCTAAGTTGTATTATCTATTCATTTCACTGTTGCCTGCTGCTGAGTGAGGGAGTGATGGTAGGGAAGGAGATTCATATAAAGTCATTGGAAGGGAGGGGCGGGCCGGAGGGGAGTGTATGTGTGTGTGACAGAGCACTTCTGCTGCAACAGGCAGTGAGAGCAGCACACGCGCACCTCTGATGTGAGATTCAACAATGAACAGCAGCACTACCTACATACGTATCCCTCAAAATTCTCCTTTGCTTTGTGTCCTGACCGCCCTCAGTCCTACCAATAATTATAGCCAACAGGAGAGAAAGATATATACATCCAACAGTTTTAGAGAGAGGGGGAGAGGGTTGATATTTGTACCTAGCTAGCTAACATTGACCAAAAAGTTGAAGTCAGAGGAGAGGACAGAGGAATGAACCGAGTTGACATGCTAGTTTACTGGCTAGACATGATTCTACTGTCAGAATGCCAGGTAAATGGGCAAAATATTGCAAAGACTGGGAAAGAGAACAGGGTATAATCGAATGGATTAAGAGCATCCCAGGAGATGTCAGAAAATCTTACTGTAGGTATGGCAAATCAGAAAAGCGAGCCAACCACACCAATTTGATTTCTCGTGCACAAACAGAGACACACAAGAGAAATACTGCTCCATTTTCAAATGCAGGAACTACATTTGTATGCGATAATAACACAGTTAAACGATCAGAGTTACAGATGGCTGCACATATTGCATGCCACTCCAGCATTGCAACTGTAGATCACCTGGGATGTGTTATTGAAGACATTGCAAAGAAAGGAATCAATATTCCCAGAACAAAAATGCACAGCGTTCACGAATGCAGTTATAAGGCCTCCAGTGCACGAGTAATCAATAAAGGACATTGGGAATAAGTCTTACTCATTGATTATTGATGAAAGTACTGATGTCAAAACCAAGAAGCAACTGTGTGGTGATAAGATACGGCAACAAGAAACTCTCAAATCACAGGAAAAAAAGGGTTAGGGTTAGTAACTTTCACAAGTGTTATTTTTAAGTCTACACACACAGACCCTTCCTTCAGTCATCTGTCTGTAAAGTCTCATTTATCTAACTCATCTCTCATTATATCTCTGTCTGTTCCTCTACTCTCTATAGAGCAACATATGGGGAATGGCAGCAGCAGCACCAACTTGTATGGGGATCACCTCATCCTTCTAGAATAGATGGGGGGCTACTACCAAACCAGCACTACTGTTTTGGTGAGTACTTATTTTAGACATTCATATACATTTATTCTGAAATAAAATAATACAAATAAAAAAATCAGTTTGGGCATTTAGATTGTTATAGTCTAGTTTAAAGGAATACGGTTATTTTATAGCAATGTCAGTTGTATTAACACTTTCACAATGAAAACAACATGCCTTTTAATCATTCAATATCAATCACTTTTATAGTTCGGATTAAAATCATTTGGTGTGATGAACCAATTACAAAGGGAGAAATGCCATTGTGGAGACACCTAATGGATAAATGTGCGAACTCATCTCTTGCTGATGGGGAGAAAATGGGCTAGCTTTCAGGGCAAGTTTTCAGGGCTTGTGGGCTGGTTTTGAGTGGTCATTGGGCTAGAAATCTTTGCCTGACCTGGCAACACTGGCCACAAGGCCTCAGAGTGTGGTGCTGGCAGGCAGTTAAGTATTATGTCAAGAACAGAATTACAGCACATGTGAGAGAGACTACCAAAAAATTGTTGCCTGTCTGTTGTCCCTCTGCACTCTCAGAATTAAAGGTTAGATTTGTCTCTAAATGGGTACAACCAGTGTTGCCAACTCCTCAGTAAGGAAAATAGCTATTGGCTGTCCTAAAAGTCGCTAAATGACGTCATCACCTATTTTGCATAATTGGCCATGTGCATGTAATTGTGATGGACGCTGTAGGAGAGAGGAAGAAAGTTAATTTGTTTTTTACTCACTTTTTGTCTCTCCCACAACATTATTCCTCTCTCCTAGATCACATGCCAGCATGGAACAGTGTTTCCGCGATAGCTAATGCCATGGTGGCACTGTTATAAGGTATGTTTTTGAGTTGGCATGTGTTTTTTTACATCACTAAGTTTGGTGTAGAAATCAGCCTTACAATACAGGCAGAATGCCCATGTATCATCTCCAATAAACGGCTTCAACCAGCCTTTGAATTTGATTCCCAGTCCTTTCTGTATTTTTGAGTGTACAGTTTAGACTGAGACATGATGAACTAGCCAGCTATATGTTTAGCTTATGTCACAGAGAGGCACACACACAGTGGGCAAGGTGAGTAAGTGACTGAGGCTGTGTGAGTCAAATGCAGTGATTTATTTTTGTGCAGTGATTTATTTTAGACAAAGCAGATTTTACATTTACATCTTGCCCTGAATGTAAGCCAGGGCGGGATCAGCCGGCGGCAGCTTCCCCGCATGTGCGATTCATTTGCATTCTGGACGCAGAGGGGTGAACATCTCCTGCTCTGACTGCAGCTGGGAGGGACGGGGGTGGGGCCCACGGCAGCACCCGCTGTTTGTTGAGAAGAGTAAGAACGATACGTGCTTTCAAGTCAGTCTCTCCAATAACACCAGAAAAAGTCGCTAGTTGTTTTTTTTTGAAAATGTCGCTAGAGGAGTCTGAATACTCAATAAATATAGCGACAAATTTGTTAAGTTGGCAACACTGGGTACAACCACTCAGTGGGGTGTGGTACCCTGTAAGGTCCTGATGTTGTAAATACCAGTTGGATGCGTTCATGTGATTTGAACTCGTCGAGAAATGCTGATTGGCTAATGGCCAACAACTGCATCAAACTAAAAGTACTGCTATCATGCTTTTAACAAATTCTGTAGTTCAAAAACAGAATGCTTACTATAAATAATGTGTTGTTGTTACATGTAACTGCCGAAAATGCTGTTTTTGAGGGAATTTCCTTAATAGGAGACGTCAGAGGTCACCATGTGGGAGAAGTGGGTGTTCTGTAAGATAAATAAGTTTCCCACTAGTAATTACCAGTTTCAGGGCCGTTCAAGTAGATTTTTCCAGTCGTATGTGGTAAATTCCCACTTGGAGACAAATACACCATGACACTGCCTCCTTCAGTGCCAGATGTGTACTTGTGACTCTCATAAAGCGGGCGTGTCTTTAGTGCGGTCTTCCGCTCCGGGATAATGTGATGGGCTGTAAGTCATTGAAAAGTCGTTAATTTAGAGCGGGTACTACTAGTTTGCTGAAATGGGTGCAAGAGGGAAGTTTGTAATGTGGCACATTCTCAACTTTGTCAATGGCCACATATCCGCAGCTATAAACCAAAGACAAAAAAATATAAACACCCTACCTATTGCTCTTGTAAATTCTTTGGCCCGGTCAGAATCGGCTGCCAAGGAATGTTTGAATGCAGAGGGGAGGTGTTGGTATGTCTTTGCTTTTCCGTCTTGCCCCAATATACTCAAATCAAATCGAACTTTACTGGTCACATGCGCCGCTGGGGTGATTGTGTCAACATATTTGAGGTGTTGGCACCTGGTAGGCTATTCTTGTTGAGCGCCCTATGTGATTTCGTCTCTATCGGAGGAGCTCCTTTCGGAAACGGTTCACTCCGATACGCTCTAGTCAAGTCCAGTCCGAGCGAGACCCAGTTTACCAGTCTTTCCCAGTGGCTTTACAATGGTGTTCCGGTGTGGGGAGTGGGGGCCCACCCTGCTACGCACCGGCGCCAGGGAAGTGTGTTTCTCAAACCCCGTCATTGCGTCGATTTGTGCGGTTCATACTAAACCCTCCAGCTAGAAAAATACCTCTCAAGCTGCGCCCTGGCTCAGTTCGTGGCCTCCCACTGGGCACACAGTGGATTGCGCTGGGGCCTCCTCCCCAGCGGGGTAGGACTGTGCCCCGTCCATTCTCAGCTCAGCACGCCCAGGTACAACCTCTACTTTGAGGGGGCTACCTGGTTGATCCTGCAGGTAGTATATCCTTGTATCAAAGATTAAATTAAGCCATCCAAGCAAGAACCCTGAATGCTTGACTTTGAAAAGGGGTATAGATGAGACTTAAAGGAATTGAAGGAGTCTTCTGGGGTTATGTTATCGAATCCTAACCACTAGAAGATCAGGGAAAGGAGTTTGATGCATTTTTCATTCCAGAGTGTCCAGACTGGGCAATCAACCATGGACCCACCCGTGCTAAACCAAGGGAAAGGGTGTGAAGTGCAAAGCCTGGAGCAGGAGAGGTGCTAAAAGTGCGAACAAAAAGAGAACGGTTTCAGGGGGTGCGAAACGTCAGGGGACAAGTGCTTGATGGACACTCCCCTAACATCTATAAATAGACAGGTACCTTTCTGAAATGAGACTCAGGCCACGAGCCCAGATCCTCACACCTCCCTGGGTTGCAAGGGGGGACGAGGGCTTGATGGCGCCTCAGTGTGTCTGCAATTTAATGACATCTGCCCTAGCGTTGTGGGTCTGGGGGTAGTGCTGTTGTGTTGCCATCACACCCAATTTCTTTAGCATTAGGAAACAGAACAATCGCTACTCCGATGATTGTCTTGGTGGAAACTGCATTACCAAGTACCCTGCTGATATCGCTCCATGTCCTGAACTTGAGGTGGGATTACGATTAGGAACTGTCTGAAAAGCCTCTAAGCACTATGCGGTGGAGCATTCAGCGGTATCAGTCGTGTGTGCAACATCCAGCCGTGCTTAATTCGTCCTCCATAGAACTGCAACGGTTGCTGGGCGGGAGATCGGGGGCCCCTGGTCCGTCGAACCAATTGGGAGAACACTGGCGCATAGTGATCAAATGCCAGGCCCCACAATGCAATCTACCCTTACTTCAATTAATTCGTTACATCAGAAGAGATGTATTTATTATATATTTTTTTATGTTTTCATCTAGGCTGTCAGGAAAGGGGTGTCCCCAGAATGTGATGTCCCCAGTAGGTAGCATAAACGTGTGTGTTTACAATCCAGCACAAAGTGAAGCGAAGAAGGCAGCCTCAGGACCAGCCTTAAATCAAAGTTTCCAGTATACCTTATCACAGGGAGGCCAGACACTGACTGTCTGCAAGAAGATATTCAAGTCAGTATACCAACTGACAAACAGCTGTCTACAGTTATGATTAGGCTATGTATTATGTCTACATTTCTTACTTAAATCAGAACATGCTGATCAGAACACTCTCTGATCCCAATAAGTGCATCCACAAATGATACTTACATGTGAGCTGGATGTGGCTCTTCTATCTACATTGCGTCCTCTGTATTTTCTTGCTAGTCAGATTACATTTAAGTAAATGTATGTGCTTTCAGTGGCCTGAAGGCATCCACACTGGGCAGAAAATGTTTCACCTCATAAAATTGTTTTGTGTCTAAATAACATTTTATAGCATAGCAAGAGGTCATATTTTTTTATCATTAAAATGTTTCATACAACGTGATAATTAATCCTAGCACACAATAAATTAATAAGTAGATCAATGACAGGTAATGAGTTATTAGGGTTGTCCCTGTCCTTTGCATCTTTTTTACCAACGCAATATGCTCTTTGATTATTTTGTCTATAGATCACAGCATTATCTCCTATTGTTAGTAATGACTCTTTCTATTTTGCAGGCCACACCGCATACATCTAACAGTGAGAGAGGACATGAAACAACATATTTTGTCTTTTCCACAACTGTCAAACCATTATTCCAGGATGAGGGAAGATGTGGAACGAGAGTACCTCAGGTCAGATCTTAATCTGCTCCACATGTACAGGCTCCACAAAGAGAAGAAACGCATGGCGAAGGCTAACGGGACATTTTCACTCAGCAGAATATCACATTTGTCCAATCAAGGACCGACACTTCCTCTAAATGGGATAAATTCTACAACAAACTGTCATCAGTAGCCACAAAAGAGGATGAAGGTGTTGGCAGAGTGAGCTGCAGCACAGGAAATCTGAGAAAGCATACTCACAGCTCCAAAAACGACACTGCAATGTTATATGTGTAGATTTTCAGGTTGTGATCTACACACCTAACCTAACTCACTCACTCCAACATCTACTAACAAAGGCAGCTATCAAACTACAACCTTTGTTTTCAAGAGTTAGGAACAGAGAAGCCTGCAACATTGTGTCTGGCATGAAGGTGTTGCCCACTGTGTCCTGAAGTGGGTCCAGACCAAGTTGGTCAAGCCAAAAGAGTGAGAACTACATTGACATTGACAAATGCTATGGCCAGAACAACAACTGGTGAATGCTGAACGTAATGTCCTTGCTCATCTCATTGGGTTACTTCTCAGAAGTGGAACAAAGGTTCATGGTGTCTGGGCACTCATTTCTTCCCTGTGATTGGTCCTTCGCTGTCATTGAGAAATGATGCGGGGTTTCAGTGCTTCATACCCAAGATAATGTTGCAAAAAAGGCCCTGAAATCTACTTTAATGGCATTCAAATGTTGTGTGAAGACTTCAGGCACCTCCCAGATTCTGTCCTCAAGGGACCAACTGGACTAGACATCACCTCACTGATGTGGCTCAGACTCTCAGGTACTTCACAAAATAATCTCCTTAACCCCAGCACACTGCTTTATACCAAAAGTGATGGTAGGGCATTTGGTTGAAAAAATGTATTAGAATTGTACTGTAAATATTGTATCTGCCGTCCTTTATAATTTCAGCTGATTAAATTTGCCTTTCAAGCCCTCCATTTGTTGTTATTTGTCAAGAAGACTAAGTGTTGTTCAATGAATGCGTTTTGGTACCTCTTACTCTGAATTGCGTGGTCATATGGGTGAAAAGTGTATTTTGTTGAATGCGTAATGTCTGCCCTGTCACACTCCTTTCTGTTTGTTTTGGGCTGGACTCATTGATTGTAGAATTAGGAACACCTGTGTGTATTGGGTATATGTTTTATATTAATTTGTATTGCCTGGCATGTTGGTGTTTCTTTTATAAGAGGACAACCAGCATATGCCTCTCCCTGCCTCCTAGGATGAATAGCACCCGACTTTCCGTAGTCTTCAACCTGACAGTCTAGCCACTGACTCAGCGAGCCAGTATTGTCAGACGCAGATGAAAAGCAGACGTGATTGACAACCACATACCCTTCACAAGAAGCAACACTAGACGAACTGGGAGCTCGACTGGCATTGGCGAGTCTGTGCAAACTGTGTGAGGTCGAAACGTGGAGGTGTAGCAGCTGTGAGAGAAGTACCAGCTATGAGAGAAGTACCAGCTAGGGTGTTGTACAAAATATTGCATTGTAATTAGGGCTGTCAAACGATTAAAATATTTAATCGCAAGTAAATCACATTCAATTCTGTTGTTAATTGCGATTACTCACTATTTGTATATTTGCTCAAATTTGGTGCTAAATATTTGGTGCTAAATAAACAACATTGTATTGAGTTATAGACATGTTGGAACTGAAACAAAAAATATTCTGTATCAGAATGTTTTTAACCCTAGGATGCATGGGCCAGGTCATTTGTTTTTTTTTTGCTGTATTGATCCCCCCCAAAAAATTATTATCTAATATTCCCCAAATTCCTTAATGTGTCTTTAATGTTCCAACAAAATAGTTTTTGCATCACTACCCCAAGTTTTCATATGTGGGTCAAATATGACCTGTATGTATTTCCTATGAAATAATCTTAGCCACATGTGAAAATTTGTATAATTTGATTTGCATTTTAAAGAGGGAAATAAGTATTTGACCCCTCTGAAAAACATGACTTAGTACTTGGTGGCAAAACCCTTGTTGGCAATCACAGAGGTCAGATGTTTCTTGTAGTTGGCCACCAGGTTTGCAGACATCTCAGGAGGGATTTTGTCCCACTTCTCTTTGCAGATCTTCTCCAAGTCATTAAGGTTTCGAGGCTGACGTTTGGCAACTTGAACCTTCAGCTCCCTCCACAGATTTTCTATGGGATTAACTACTTAGGGAGTGGTGGAGCGCTAGCCGGTGAAATGCAAGGCGCCAAATTCAAAATCCAAAAGTTTAATTATTAAACATTCATCAATATACAAGTGTTGCATAGTCATCAAAAGCTCTGCTTCTTGGCAATATCACAGCGTTGTCAGATTTCAAAAAGGCTTTACGGCGAAAGCACAACATTTGATTGTTTGAGGGTAGCACCTCCAATATTTTACCATTAGCATGAATTCATAAACCATCACGGTTCACACAAAACCCATATAAGAGCTAAAATAAATCACTTACATTTCGAAGAACTTCTGCTGAGGGCATCCCAAGTGTCCAGCGAAGACATCCAATGGTTTTTTTGTTAGAAAAAGTAATTTATTATATCCATAAATCTCAGTTTGGTTGGCGCGTTATGTTCAGAAAATCCACCGTCGAGTCGCCCATTGAACCGGGAAGAGAACGCGTTCAAATAATTCCTATCAACTTTGTCCAAACAAATCAAACATTTTTAATGTATCCTTAGGTATCCTTTTATGTATATTTACTATAATATTTCAACCGGATTATAGCCTGAACGATAGGAAAGGAAAAAACCACAGAGCGCGTGAGACCGTGAACGCGCATGTCATTCTATTGAGTTCCGTGGTCCACTTCTAAATTCTTCTTCTGTTCGCTTCTAATTCAACCTAACGTCATGAAACCCTGCTGTATAGACTGTTGACATCCAGTATAAGCCATAGGTACTGCAGTCTGTGTCCTAGATAACATTGAATCCCATAGGCAGCCAGGAGAAAAAGGTCATCTAAAAAAAAACTGCAATACCAGATGGATTTTTCTCTGGTTTTCGCCTGCTATATCAGTTGTGTTATACTCACAGACATTATTTTAACGGTTTTAGAAACTTCAGAGTGTTTCCTATCCAATAGTACTAATTATGTGCATATCCTAGTTTCTGGGCCTGAGTGGCATGTATTTTACTTTGGCCACGCCGGACTCCAAAACCGACACCTCGGCTGCCGCTCCCTAAATAGTTAACAGAATGTGACACCCGTGATGTGATTAACGGGTGTTGTATGTGGAGGATGAGGGCTGCAGTAGATATCTCAGATAGGGGGGAGTGAGGCCTAAAAGGGTTTTATAAATAAGCTTCAACCAGTGGGTCTTGCGATGGGTATACAGAGATGACCAGTTTACAGAAGAGTACAGAGTACAGGTATGTGTCCTTTAAGGAGCATTGGTGGCAAATTTGATGGCCGAATGGTAAAGAACATCTAGCCGCTCAAGAGCACCCTTACCTGCCGATCTATAAATTACATCTCCGTAATCTAGAATGGGTAGGATGGTCATCTGAATCAGGATTAGTTTTGCAGCTGGGGTGAAAGAGGAGCGATTACGATGGAGGAAACCAAGTCTAGATTTAACTTTAGCCTGCAGCTTTGATATGTGCTGAGAAAAGGATTGTGTACCGTCTAGCCATACTCCCAAGTACTTGTATGAGGTGATTACCTCGAACTCTAAACCCTAAGAGGTAGTAATCACACCTGTGGGAAGAGGGGCATTCTTCTTACCAAACCACATGAGGAGGTGTTCAGAATGAGGGCAGAGAAAGCTTGTTGGACACTAAGAAAGCTTTGTTTTACAGTAGAGCGTTTAACACAACATTTGGGGAGGGGCCAGCTGAGTATAAGACTGTATCATCTGCATTTAACCCTTTCATTCTTGAGTTCCAAATATCTCTAATGGTCACCCCAGTGTGAGTTTTTTATGCACGTGATGATGTTAGAACGTTCTCTCTATTCCAGAATGTGATTGTTATTCAACAGTACATTTAATCTGCGCTGCCCTCAAACCAAGGAATTTAGCCTGTTTTTATTTATGGGTTGTTTCAACTTCAAATGATTTTCTAACAAGTTTCTATTGTCTAAGAACAGTTTGAATTGAGGTGTGTTCTGCCTCATTCATTAACATAAAAATAGTCATTTTTACTTTTGCGGACAATTACATTTTTGGGACATTTCTGACCCGGACAAAATTCCCCAAGCACTTCCTAATTGTTTGTGCAGTTCAAGTCTGCAGACATTTGCTCATCTCGAGTCGGGAACAGGATCTGCACACGTGTTCACATTTTCCATCTTTTGCCCGCATCGCAGTCATTGTTGTTTTCGTTACTAATAATAACTTTGGAAATGTGTGCATTTCTATCAAAGTAAGTGCCTCATTACGTTATAATAGTTTCAGTATGTCGTGTTATGTCGTTTCTATTGTAGCTCACTGTATTTATGGAGCATAATATATATGTGTATAATCCTTATAACCACGGACACGCGAGGTAACGTTACTCATTTCATAACCTTTATGGTGTTATATTCAATCTTGATTATGTAGCTAGCTACATTCTTATTCTGTACTTTTAGAAACCACAAACAGTATTTGCCAATATCATAACTGGAACTGGACATCTTTCGAGCTGAAGATTGAGGCCAGCTTTTGTATGCTAGCGTACACTCCTTAACAGTTTTACTGGATGAAAACACAGCAAGAAAACACATAGGCCAATATGTAATAGTCGTCAATGTTATTGCAGTATTGGTGGTGGTTGGTTCAACAACAACTTGCTTTACTAGAGGAAAAAAACAGAATATGCATAACCCATATTTAATATTCATGCAGTGATTGAACAACAACTGCATTTCCACCCCCAAGGCATAGTATCATGGCAGGTCACCTGTCAAGTCACCTGTCAGGTCAGTCAGTCACTTATTGCTGCAGATGTGCTGAATAGTGCTTGAGCATATGATACTCCTCAAAGCATGGTGAAACACAGAGGTGTATCACAAGCTAAACACATGTATTTTGTCAACTTCCTCTGCTTACTTCTCCTGGTGCGTAGGGGATGCCGTGCAGTGAGGCGTAGGGGATTGTCCGCAGCAGGGCGACCCCCAGTGGATGGACGCCGAGGGGTGTGGTGCTCCTCCAGCAGCTCTCTCATGAGGTTCTCTCTATACTTTTGGTAGGTAATTACTTTACCTATGAGGGAGTGGGGAGGATGAGGAAAGTTAGAGGATGATGAGGAAGTGGGTAGGTGGGTGAGATATTGTCACTATAATTGCATAATGTATTTGTATGTGAACTGTACATCCAATTACAAAAATACCTTGTTCAGTAATCATCTCACCTGTTAGTTGGCGGTGAACTATGCTGCCAACAGCAGTGTTGATTAGATGGAAAAATATCTTCTTATACCACTTGGTTGTTTTCCGAGCGCATTCCACAAAGCTGTTTATCATGTCCGCCTTATCCACTGCCCACATTTTGAGGTTATAGTCAAGCACACAGTCTGGTTTGATCTTTCTCTCTCCCGTCAGGTGGTCCACCTTCCCTGTGGCTGACATGGTTGCTGTATGGACAGTGGAGAGGACATGGACGTCTCGTTTGTCATGCAACTTTAATGCCAGCTGTTGACCCTTCTCCTTGAACTCCACCTCCCCTCTCTGCATCTTCCTGCATCCGAATGCCGGCATCCCCTTCCTGTTCGACCTGACTGTGCCACAGGCCCCTGTGCTGTTGGAGAGCAGATGCTGGAAGAGTGTGGGACTGCTGTACCAATTGTCCACGTACAAAGTGTGTCCCTTGCCGAGATGAGGAGCCAGCATGATCATCACCACGGACCCGGACACCCCAAGCCCCTCATAATGTTTGATGTCAGTGGTGGACCCTGTGTAAACTATAATGTCCTGAACAAATCCTGTCATCACGTCGCACATGACAAAGAACTTGAACCCAAACCTGTGCCTTTTGGAGGGAATATATTGACGGAACACCAGCCTACCTTTCCATAACATCAGGGACTCATCAATGCAAAGGTCCTTGTATGGCACAAAGACCCGACCAAATGCTGATGTCAGGCTGATAAGAACATTTCTTATTTTGTATAACGGGTCACTTAGTAGCATTGTTGACAAAATGCAGGCATCGCAGCAGAACTAGGAAGCGGTCTTGGGAAAAGAGGGTGGCAAAGAAGGGAGTTGCAAACATAGGATCTGTGCTCCAGTATTCTCTTAGGGAGTTCTTCTTTACTATCCCCATGAGGAGGACTGTCACCAGGAAAGTATACATTTCACTAATTGTGGTTGTCACCCATTTAGCAAGTTTCCCCCTCACTCCTGGCTCCCTCTTCTCCTGTAGCTCTAAGGCATAGCGATTGGTCTCCTCTACTATGTCTCCCACCAGCTCCTCTGTCAGAAACAACTTGAAGCACTCTGCCACAGTCTGAAATGGCAAGGGGGCGTTGCACTCCAGACTGGGACTCATCAAAGCAAACAGCAGGGCCAGGAGGGGTGAAATGACTGGCGGCCTTCCAGCTACCACAGAACTCCTGTACTTCATCCACTGTCGGTCTGCCTCCATCACCAGCAGCATCTTCAAAGGGACCTGGTATTTCGTCAGTGGACAAGGGTTCTCAATGGCTACAAGGTTGGGGGGCAGCTCCTCACTGTCACTGTCAAAATCAGATTCCTGACTTTCATACTCAGACTCATTGTCAGAATTTTAAAAAAATCTCCAGAATTTCCACTTGTGAGTTGTCTCCTTTTAGACATTGCTAATGCTACAGCTTAGCTCACTAGCTACATACATAAACAACAACACTGAATGGCTCAGAGTGGGAGTGACAGGTTACGTGATTGACTGCCGGCACGCGCCACTTGTATAAATAAATCACTATCAGAAAATGTTTTCTGTGGTAATTATTTATATATTTACTGTTTTATTCACATTTTCAAAAACAGGTGACAAATCATGCATTCCGATTCTTGCATAGATTGTAATGGGCACATATTCTGTGTGTGAAATATTCCAGCTGTGTAGCCATGTTTATTGACATACAATGCATTCTGGGTTTCACGTAATCGTCTGTTTGACCAAAGATGTTATAAAATAATGAGGTAAGGGTTCACTCATTTTTTGAGGACTTCCGGAAATGAATGGTGGGATGTGAACGATGGTAGATGACACATCCCTTCAACGTGCATACTATAAACAGACCAAACTCATCTTGTCTTCTCTTATTATCTTTGGTTTCTGTGAGTAAAAAAAGCATGGCTGCGCGCTGAAACTAATCGTCGTTTACCTTCGATTTCTAGAAAGTGTTTTACCTAATTATTTCAATCAATGGTGAGCTTACCTGTGATTAATTATACATAGTAATTACTATCAACTAATTGATATTGTAGTTTATGTCAGCCGCGAGTTAGAAAATATGATCACTTGTGTTGCGTCAATCTTTCCTCAGTTAGTGCTAGGACAAATGTAGCCTACATTTTTCCGGTTAGGATGATTGTGTTATGCTGTAGCTACTTCTGTGAATGTCTGAACATTGCATCCAAAAATAAACTGCTCACATTCTGGACATAACTTTGTAAGGACTGTGTTTGTGTAAATAGTTTCTGAAAAAAGTGTGGCCAGCTCAATTGTTGATTGTTGTCATTCGAAACTGGCCGTTCTAAATGAGCGTTCTAATCACCAGGATGTGATCGTACGCTTCAAGGACCACTGTAGAATGATCACACCCATGTGATGGTACGTGTGAAAGGGTTAAATGGATTAGAGAGCTTCCCACTGCCTGAGCTATGTTGTTGATGTAAATTGAGCGTGGGGCCTAGGATCGAGCCTTGGGGTACACCCTTGGTGACAGGCAGTGGCTGAGAAAGCAGATGTTCTGACATTATACACTGCACTCTTTGAGAGAGGTAGTTAGCAAACCAGGCCAAAGACTCCTCAGAGACACCAATACTTTAGCCGGCCCACAAGAATGGAATGGTCTGATCTGATCTGACCTGATCTGTCCAATTTATCACCTCTACAATGTAAATTAACGTCTTAGGGAGCGGCAGCTGAGGTGTCGGTTTTGGAGAGTCTGGCGTGCCCAAAAACAAAAATAATTAGTACTATTGGATAGGAAACACTCTGAAGTTTCTAAGAGTGTTAAAATATTGTTTGTGTGAGTATAACAGAACTGATATAGCAGGCGAAAACCCGAGGAATTTCTGTCCTGGAAAATGTGTTTTTGACACATTGCCTCATTTTGAACCCCTCCCTATTGAAAACAGCCATATATGGGAGTAAGATTGCAGTACCTATTGCTTCCACTGGATGTCTACAGTCTCTAGACAGTGTTTGGTGATGTTAGGTTGGTCTGGATGGTAATAGAAGAAGAATTTTGAACTAGTCACCAGATGTATATAGAAGAGGATGCGCGTTCACGGGCGCGCGCGCGCTGTGGTTTTTTCCTTTCCTATCGTCCAGTTTATAATCCGGTTGAAATATTATAGTAAATGCACATAAAAGTGTTCCTAAGGATACATTATCAATGATGTTTGATTGTTCTTGGACAAGTGTATAGGTTGAACGTGTTCTCTTCACGGTTCAATGGGCGAGTGGACGCTGTATTTTATGAACATAACGCACCAACCAAACAGAGATTTATGGATATAATACATTACTTTTTCTAACAAAAGAGCCATTGGATGTCTTCGTTGGACACTTGGGAAGCCCTCAGCAGAAGTTCTTCGAAAGGTGAGGGATTTTATATTAGCGATTTTATGCGTTTTATGAGAACCGCTTTGTTTATGGATTTATGCTAATGCATAAAAGATGAGGGGCTATCCTCAAACAATCAAATGTTGTGCTTTCACCGTAAAGCCTTTTTGAAATCTGAGAACGCTGTGATATTGCCAAGAATCAGAGCTTTTGATGACTATGCAACACTTGTATATTGATGAGTGTTTAATAATTTAACTTTGAATTTTGAATTTGGCGCCTTACATTTCACCGGTAGCGCCCCACTGCTCCCTAAGTAGTTAAACTCTCTAAAGAGTTTATATAATGTGTCATTACATAACCTATTTGAAGATTTGTGTCAAATTTGAGTCAGGTTTTTAGGGCGGCGCTAAAGTTAGCCGGCTGATGAGATACGTCATCAGAGCACGCAACAGAACATTGTACCGTCTACACTCGGTATGTTGTTTAGATTTTTTTTAAATCATTAAAAATGATTTTAATCAGAACTAATGTTTTGTTGCTAAGGATTCCATGACGCGGTTAGCCTTTACGGCTGGGACTGCAAGTTTGTGATCCATTCTTTTGCGTGGATTCCGCGAGTGGTAGCTGGCTGTACTACAGACACCTGCCGTCGTCGTGGGAAAGACTCATTTTTATATTTTTCTTAAAACAACTAGTTGCAGTAAAGAGCCAACCTGGATACTAAGGATATCCTGAGGGAAATCGATGAGTACCAACAGCTTTACGCTATGGAGGAAAAACATACTCCATCGTGGAAAGATCTGACTACCTCACAAAATAACTTTAACCCGATAAAAAAAAGAAAAACAGATTCATCTACAGACACGGACGATTTGCTTACCGTTGAAGTAAAGGCTAGTGCTCTGGCTGGAATCCATGCAACACTGGAAAAGTGTGTGGAGGTAGCAGGGCTGAGGGGGAATTTGGAGTTTAGCCAGAGTGAAATTCTCACACTCCAAGGAGAAAACAAGGCACTCACAGCCAAGGTAAAAATCCATAATTCCAACATGGATTGTCTAATCAGGGAAAGCAGACTGATGGAAGAGTCGCTACTAGACATACAAAGTCGTAGCATGCATGAGGACACATCCAATAATCCAGAGGGCGTGATCAGAGAATTCATGGAATCTGCCTTAAAACTTCCTATAGAGATTGTAAACAAGGTGGCTTTCCACCGAGTACACAGACTTGGAGCTCGGAGTGACAAGACCAAGAGTCCCCGGACGATCATCGCAATATTTTAACACTACCAACAAGAGCAGTTGATCAAAAGCAGGGGAAGGGACCAAATTCGGTCTCGATGACCAATTTCCAAGGGAGATAAACGAATGTTGTAAGAGACTGTATCCGGTACAAAGGTGCCGGATACAGCGTGCCTTTCTCATTGTGGACAAAATCTTTATAGATGGACAGCTATTCTGAGACAGCTCCATAACACCATGGCTGTACTAAATTCTACAGGACTTCAGGTTGCGAAAAAAAGAAAGTATGGAAACTGAACACTATGAAGTGGATATGAACACACATACTCAATTACATGCTCGCTTACACATAGACTTATACATACACACACACCTGATCTCACTCTTTCTTCCTCTCTTTTCTCTTCTTTCCCTCTAATGTCGGGAACTGTTTTACAATTTAATATGTTTATTGTTAGTCTATCTTTATGTATTTGTCTACAAGTTTATATATGTTTCAACAAGCAAGGGGAAGAGTAGGGGCATTGGGGAATAATAACATATTGCGCGTAATACATTTGTACTGTAGTGAAGCCGTCTCTAGAGTAATGCAAGGTCTCTTCCATGATCATGTTAAATGTCAATTTGCTATGGAAATGCTGGGATGTGTTTTGCAATGATGTTAAAGATAATTATGATGCAACTATGACGGTGATACGATATGGATTACAATTATCATGAATATTAAGGCTCTACGCACTACATGTTACACACATAGACACTCAACCATGCAAATTGGCAGAGTTATTATTTATTTGGACATCACACATAATAGTCTTACTCTTATACAGACATCGTACACACTCACTAAATCACATCAACCTACTCAGAATTACTACACACATATTATCTTGTCTCAATTTTCTAACATCTGTGGCATTGGCTCACAGGCAAACAGGCAAAGGAATAAAACCTATTTCTTGAATTCTAAATATTAGTCATTTTTGAAAGCTCAAATTTTGACTGTCAAAATACCTCTGATGGCAGTAACTTTACAAACACTAATTATGGTCAATTTAGACTGAGAATAGTATCTAGTTATGGTAAGGGGTGAAATAAGTATAGCCAGTTATAATTGTAACGGTTTAGCAGATTATAAAAAAAAGATCTGTCTTTACATGGCTAAAAGAAAAGGAATATTACATATACTGTTTACAGGAAACTCACTCTACATCCTTAAATGAAGTTGTGTGGAAAAAGGAATGGGGTGGTGAAATAATTTTCTGTCATGGACAATGGAACTCAAAAGGTGTGATGATATTAGTTAACAAAAATTTCAATCTGAATGTGCAAATGAAGGTGGATCTTTTTGAATACGAAAGTGGACAAAAAAGAGATTTGGCTCATTAATCTATATGGTCCAAATCAGGATGATCCATACTTCTTTGAAAACATTTATACCAATTTATTGAACTTACAGGCAACAAATGATAAAATCATTATGGTAGGAGACTATAATACAGTATTAAGTACCTCAATGCACCGTAAAGGTAATCACTCTACAAACTATCATCACCGTGCCCTTAAGGAAATCACATATATTATGGACAAATTAGAAATAGTGGATATTTGGAGACTAAAAAAACCTACTTTGTCTCTTTCTCTCTTACTTCAAAGCTTAAAAAAGTTTTAATAGGAGACAGAATGAGATCGGATCATCATCTAATTGGCATTCACATAACTCTTATAGATTTCCACGTGGACAGGGATATTGGAAATGTAATCCAAGTTTACTGGAGGACAACTTATTTTTAACTGGATTTTTCCAGTTTAATAGGTTCAGCAAATCCCCTTATTGTTTGGGATACCTTTAAATGTACATTCAGAGGTCATTAAATTCAGTTTTCATCACTAATAAAAAAACTGTTTCTGGCTAAAGAGACCAGACTAACAAGGGAAATCCATGAACTAATAGTACAGGTAGATAGCAATAAAAGCAATAAGAGAGATACAAAATAAGTTAAAGGAAAAACAAAAATAACTTGAGGAACTTATTCAAGGACGATCTAATGTAATCTATTACAAACGTAAAGCAAACTGGATGGAATAGGGAGAAAAATGCACAAAATTCTTCCTGAATCTCCAATACAGGAACGCTAACAAAAATAATTTGCAGAAACGCATTACGGAAGACAAAGTCATCTATGATTCTCTGAATGATATTTGAAAAGATGAAGCTAATTATTTTAGGTAGATGTTCTCTTTTCTGTCTCATTCTCTCCCACTGAATGAAGATTACGGTAAGGAATTCCTTCCAAATAATAAAAAAATAATGGAAAAGTAACAAATGTACAGAAATATCAGAGCGAAGGCCAAATTACAGAGGAATAACTTTGAGGCTATTAAATCCTTTCAGTCTGGAAAAACCCCAGGGCTTGATGGCATACTGGTAGAGGTATATCAAGCCTTTTTTGATATACTAAAAGCTCCATTGTTAGATTGTTTTAACTACTCCTATAGAAATTGTAGTCTGTCAGGTACTCAGCAGGAAGGTCTGATATCTCTATTATTAAAACAAGACCCAGATGGCAAATATATAAACCCAGTCTATCTAAAAAACTGGAGGCCCCTTACACTTCAATGTTGTGATGCAAAAATACTAGTGAAATGCATAGCACTCAGAATTAAAGGGCTTTACCAGGTATTGTTCAACGTGATCAGACAGGTTTTTTACATTGGCGATACATTGGAGATAATATACGACAACTACTAGAAATAATAGAACATCATGAAAAACAAAGGTGTCCATGTATGCCGATGACTCAAGTTTAATATTAAGTCCACAAGCTAGATCCCTGCAATGTATCATTGAAGATCTAGATAACTTTTCTGTACTCTCTGGAATACAACCTAATTATGAATAAGTGTACAATATTACGTATTGGATCTTTAAAAAATACAACTTTTACATTACCCTGCAGTTTACCTATAAAATGGGGTGATGATGAGTTAGACATACTTGGTATTCATATCACAAAATATATAAATAACCTCTCCACAATGAATTTCAATAGAAAACTTGTAAAAATAGACAATATCCTGCAACCATGGAAAGGTAAATACCTTTTATGGAAAATTGCCCTGATTAACTCCTTAGTCATATCTCAGTTTACTCTCTTACTTATGTTAGGTTGCGTCAAATTTAGTCTGGTGTTGAGGATGAAAGATTACTAGAGTACGTTCTTAATTCAAGGTATTTATTCTCACACCAGCATAAATGGTAAATATGAAGTTCGTATATACGGGCTCAATGATACACCACGCAGGGCTATCAGAGAACTGCCCTTTCTGCTAAATGCATTGGTATAAGTATGTTCTGACAGAGGTAGTTCCCACCTCGGGATGGGCCTATCAGAGCAGTGGCTGGGCGTGGTTTAGACTTGCCTAGCCAATAGTAGGCACACAGGCTGGTCCCAGCCTCTTGGCGCTTGTTATCCGGCGTTACTGAGGCCACAGGCTCAGCTCCTGTTTTTGTGTCAACCTAAAACTGACAGTCTGCTGTCTGCAACATTGTTCCATGCATGTGTCAATATCTTCAACATACTGTTCTCGCTCAAGGTTAATCACAGCCTTTCAGCTAGTCACACCATATGTTTCACAACCCACTGTATTGTTCCACAATTTGTCAGCCTTAGCTCATACACATTTATGTGTAGCAAACAAAACATTTTCTCATACCCCACAATAGTAATGTTGCGGCTTAATGATACAACGAGCACACAGTGTGAAAAGGCAAGCAAAACATATCCATTTCCCACAATAACATATTCTCAAACCTAACACTTATGAGTACTTACTTATGATGATTCGTTTTTCAAATCATATGAGCAAAGAAAATGTCGCTTTATCAAGCTAAACCATACAAAATAAAGTGCCTATCTATATAATGAATATGAATTGGGTGGGTTGAGATTATTAAATATAAAAGCACTAAACCGCTCTCAAAGCTTCACTTATTCAAAAGTTTTACTTGAACCCTAAATGGTTCTCAAGTAGATTACTAAGAAAAGCTCATCCATTGTTTAAAAATTGCCCTTTTGCAGATTGTCATGTCTCATTTTCGATTAATTGAAAATGATGCTTTTTCCAAAGTATCTCCAAAGTATATCTGCCAACACCTCTTTAACACTACTGCTACTCTCTGTTCATCATATATACATAGTCCTTTTAACCATATCTACACGTCCATACTAAATAAGAAGCTAGAAATTTCAATATAAAATCTATCTAAAAACAGCTTAAAGAAATACAAATATATGTTAACGAAAGTGTTCTTTTTCCAGTCTTTTTGGTCCTCTGAAGCAGTAGGTAGTCTGCAGGTAGTCACCGTCAAAAGCATTCTGAGGTAATAATTTTGTGCGGACTGAGCGAGTGCTTATGAGGCAAAATAGAATTAGAACTGCCCGCATCCTTTTCGAGCGCTACGAGGTAAAAATAGAGCCAAGCAACCAGCATAACGGATTCTTTGGTACTTAAGCCTAGGCCCAGCACCCGATGGTTATGGCTTATTCTATTGCTGTCAAAGACCTGACTGGGCCCAGCCCCGCACAGTATGGATCGGTATATTGTTGTGTGTGTGTTTGTGTACCGATTGAAAACATGTTACTTGGTTCCATAAGAAAGCCACTTTGAATTCCTTTTTATTGGGGGCTTTATTGGTGTAACGTCGTCCCCAGGCTATTGCGCACAGGGCAGTGAAAAAGTATTTGCCCCTTTTCGGATTGTCTCTATTTTTGCGACGGAATGTTATGAATGTTCAACCAAACCTAATATTAGGTAAAGGGAATCTGAGTTTACAAATAACAAAACAAATATATACTTTTTTTTTTTTTCAATCTTTTCACGCACTCTAAATATCTATTAACGGTCGCCCCAGCATGATTATTTTATGTCAGAATGCACTTACTGTTCCAAAATATAATTGTTACTCAACAGGAGAGTTACCCCACACTGCTGCCTGCTAATTACCGTTACTTGTCAATTTCAAATAATTTTCTAACAAGTTTGAATTGAGGTGTATTCCGTCTCCTCATTAATTCAAATAAGTAGCCCATTTCACTGTTACGGATAGTATTTAGACCCCTTGAATTTTTTCACATTTACAGCTTTATTCTAAAATGTATGAAAAAGTTTTTTATCCCTCGACCTACACACAATTCCCCATAATGACAAAGCAAAAACAGTTTTTTTGCAAATCTATAAAAAAATAACTGATATCACATTTACATAAAGATTTTTTGGGGGTAAACATTTGTGACCGACCGGCTCAAAATCGGTCTTACGTAGCAAAATTTGAAATTGTGTTTTTTACATTGGATAAAATGTAAAAAATTCACTACAGTTGAGCAACAATGGGAAAGTAATTTTGCTTTGAAAGTTGATAAACTTTTAAACTCACCTTTGAGAAAATGGCCTTTGAATCTTATGGTAATACTTCTAGAGAGCCCTTCTTTGTCTACACCCATTCAGCATCTTTCACACCCTCTTAAGCTTTAGCCCCACCCATCTCTTTAACTCTTAGGGAGCGGCAGCATAGGTGACGGTTTTGGACAGTCTGGCGTGCCCAAAGTAAAATGCATGCCACAGGCCCAGAAAATAGGATATGCACATAATTAGTACTATTGGATAGGAAACACTCTGAAGTTTCTAAAATTGTTAACATAATGTCTGTGAGTATAACACAACTGATATAGCAGGTAAAACCCAGAGGACAATCCATCCGGAATTGCAGTCTAAGACTCTTACCATTGAATTCAATGGTAACCAGCTCCGAGATTGCAGTACCTATGGCTTCTACTAGATGTCAACAGTCTATATACAAAGACTGGGAGCGATAGAAGTAAGCAGAACAGATAGGAAGAGGAAATGGTCAAGGGAGCTCAGATGTCAACAAGACTCCTCGGGCGCGAGACTGGGTGCGCGCCCCACTTTATTTTACTTATATAACGTTTAGGTGACCATCCGAGTGAAATATTATCGCTAATATTCATAAAAGGATACCTAAGGATGCATTATAACTGGTCTTTGATTTGTTTAGGAAAAGTTTATAGGTATATTTGAACGCGTTCTCTTCACGTTTCAATGGGCGATTCGACGTTGGATTTTCTGAACATAACGCGCCAACCAAACTGAGATTTATGGAAATAATAAATGACTTTTTCTAACAAAAGAACCATTGGATGTCTTCGTTGGACACTTGGGAAGCCCTCAGCAGAAGTTCTTCGAAAGGTAAGGGATTTTATATTAGCGATTTTATGCGTTTTGTGAGACCCCCCGTTGGTTATGGATTTATGCTAATGCATAAAATATGAGATGGGCTATCCTCAAACAATCAAATGTTGTGCTTTCGCCGTAAAGCCTTTTTGAAATCTGACAACGCTGTGATATTGCCAAGAATCAGAGCTTTTAATGACTATGCAACACTTATATTGATGAATGTTTAATAATTCAACTTTTGGATTTTGAATTTTGCGCGTCACATTTCACCGGCTAGCGCCCCACCACTCCGTAAGTAGTTAAGGGATGATTTGAGTGTTCTTTACTAACAGAAGTACCCAAGCTAACTTGCTAGCTACTTCCAGACACAAATGAGAGAACAGCTCACTGAACATTACTCGCCCTAGCAGAGCTGGTTAGGCTGTTATGTTATCCAGAGCGCTGGTGACTGCAACTCTGCTGTCAGATTGTCCTTTCATGAATTCAAAACGGGTCAGAGTTGATCCGAATGTTCTAACCTCACAACGGCAGTCAAGCACCCAAGCTAGGTTGCAAGCTACTTCCAGACACATGAGAGAACACCTCACTCAGACCATTTTTCTCGCCCTAGCAGAGCTGGTTAGGCAGTGTTCATGTTATCCAGAGCGTTGGTGACTAACTGTGCTGCTGGCAACAATTTAATTACGCTTTTTTGCCGACGTTTACTGACACCGGCCGTATTCAATGGGCGTTCGTAAATTCATCAGTTATTTTGCACTCAGGCACACTCAGACATGAGTGCTCTGAAATTGGAGTAGATGGCCAGGCTGAATTTTTGAACGCACCCAAAATAGTTACTTGCATATTGGAGTCTTTTGTTAAGACATGTAGCTATCTTGCTAGCTAGGTAAAAAATTAACCATAATCACGACATTACTACCCTGCGTGAATCAGCAGAACCAACCAGGTTCAATGTTAGCTAGCTATTATTTGGCTATAGCTAGCTAAGTAAATGGCTCTGAGATACGAATAATAAGGTCAAACACGTAATGTTAGCCAGCTAGGTGAACAATGAACCATGATCACAACTCATGGTGTTACTACCCTGCATGAATCTGCAGGTAGCTAACCAACCAGGTTACATGTTAGCTAGCTAAGCAAATGGTGCTGTCAAAATTAGAAATGTATAATATCTGAAAATGTAGTTAGCTAGACTATCTTGCCTGTAAACATCATTCATGGATGGACACGTCTCCTGTCGGATGCCATGGTTGCCCTTAGTATGAAGATGTAATCTGGAGACAAGTGTTTTCTCCTACTCCTTAGCTATCATACTCTGATTTCAAAACTCGGTCCTCCAGAAAGTGGAGAGCAACACTTATGCAGTTTTAATACAGAATAAATAAAAAAAACAGAAAGCTGCGTTAGACAGGATTACCTAGACAGAAGCGTATTATATGGCAGACCAATCCAAACTCATCTCTCGGCATGTCCAGCCCACTCTCAGCCAATCATGGCTAGCGGGAAGGGTGCCTGCTTTTTTTTTTTTTTAGCACATGTTTAAGCACATGCCCCCCAAAAAAGGTCTGTGCATGGCCCTGAATCTCCTCATCAAGCTTCTAAAGTAAAAAATCTGGAAAAGCACAAAATTTGACAAGGAATAGATTAATAGCATCATATACAGTTTTATTATACAGTTTAAGTACTTGTTACAAATCATGCAGGGGGATTCTTGCATAGACTGTAATGGACACATATGAGGCGTGTAAAATACTTTTTTGAAGGTTGTACTGATTATGTCAGACCAAAGATGTTATAACAAAACGAGGTGAAGGGATAAATCACTTGACTGACCTATGGTGCTTTCAAGCCAACTGGGATCTCAGAAAAAAATACGAGGTCAAATCATGACTTCAGTGATCTTAAGGTCGGAAAGTCTGAGTTCCTGAGTTGTAATTCCGAGTTAGATGACCGTAAACATTTTTTTCATCCCGGTCTGAGCTTGTTTTTTTCCAGAGTTCCCAGTTGTTTTGAACGTGGCATTAGATTGTAACTATGGTACCTCAGGGATGCCAGCTCTGTTTTCTGCCACTCCCAAAAGATAGAATATGTAGATAATTGGCCCTCTTTCTGGGACTCAAACAGGACCAAGTCTGGCCTGCTGAGGAGTGACGGACTCCATCCTAGCTGGAGGAGTGCTCTCATCTTATCTATGAACATAGACAGGGCTCTAACTCCTCTAGCTCCACAATGAGATGGGTTGCAGGCCAGGCAGCAGGCTGTTAGCCAGCTTAGTGGATTCTGTCACTAGCAGTCAGTGTAGTCAGCTCAGCTATCCCTATTGAGACAGAGTCTGTGCCTCCATCTAGGTTGGGCAAAACTAAACTTGGCGGTGTTCACCTTAGCAATCTCACTGGAATAAAGACCTCCTCCATTCCTGTCATTATTGAAAGAGATTGTGATATCTCGTATCTCAAAATAGGGCTACTTAATGTTAGATCCCTCACTTCCAAGGCAGTGTTAGGTTTGAGAATATGTTTCTTTGCTACACAGGAATGTGTTTGAGCTAAGGCTGATAAGTTGTGGAACAATACAGTGGATTGTGAACACCTGGTGTGACTGGCTAAAGGGCTATGATTAACCTTGGGAGATAACAGTATGTTGAGCTAGGAACACATGAATAGAAAAATGTTGAGACAAAAACAGGACTGAGCCTGTGGCCTCAGTAACCCCGGACAACAAGCGCCAAGAGGCTGGGACCAGCCTGTGCGCCACCGATAGACTGGGCAAGTCTAAACCACGCCCAGTCTCTACTCTGACAGGCCAGCTCAGAAGCGGGAACTACTTCTGTCAGAGTATTAAAAGAAGAAATTTTAAGGTGTGCGTGGTATTACATTGAACCCGTATATACGAAGATTGCATTTGCCATTTATTGCTTGAGTGAATAAAAAGAATTAGAACTTACTTGGTGACTCTGTGTCACCTTTTGTCCTGATACCAGATTTGATTTTCGCAACCCTAACAGCAGTTATAGTCAATTAACTAATCACTGATCATAATCTTGTGATTGGCCTGACTGAAACATGGCTTAGGCCTGATGAATGTGTTAAATGAGGCCTCTCCTCCTGGTTACACTAGTGACCATAGCCCCCGCGCATCTTGGAAAGGCAGAAGTTTTTTCTAACATTTACGATAACAAATTTCAATTTACAAAAAAAAAGACAGTTTTTTCATCTTTTGAGCTTCTAGTCATGAAATCTATGCAGCCTACTCAACCACTTTTTATAGCTACTGTTTACAGGCCTTTATAGCCGTGCTATAAATTCTCGTACAACTCAAAGATTCCTAGATGCCCTTCCAGACTCCCTTCACCTACACAAGGATGTGAGAGTACAAAAATCGGTTAACCACCTAACGGAGGAACTAAATTTAACCTTGCGTAATACCCTAGATGCAGTCGCACCCCTATAAACAAAACATTTGTCATAAGAAACTAGCTCCCAGGTATACAGAAAATACCCGAGCCCTGAAGAAAGCTTCCAGAAAATTGGAACGGAAATGGTGCTACACCAAACTGGAAGTCTTCCGACTAGCTTGACAGTACTGTGCAGTATCGAAGAGCCCTCACTGCTGCTCGATCATCCTATTTTTCCAACTTATTTGAGGAGAAAAATCCAAAATGTATTTTTGATACTGTCGCAAAGCTAACTAAAAATCAGCATTCCACAAGAGAGGATGGTTTTCACTTCAGCAGTGATCAATTCATGAACTAATTTAACAAAAAGATCATGATCATTAGAAAGCAAATTACGGACTCCCCTTTAAATCTGCTTATTTCTCCAAAGCTCAGTTGTCCTGAGTCCGCACAACACTGCCACAACACCTAGGATCAAGGGAGACACAAAAGTGTTTTAATACTATATCTCTTGACACATTGATGAAAATAGTCATGGCCTCTAAACCTTCAACCTGTATACTGGACCCTATTCCAACTAAACTACTGAAAGAGCTGCTTCCTGTGCTTGGCCCTCCTATGTTGAACATAATAAACGGTTCCCTATCCACCGGATGTGTACCAAACTCACTAAAAGTGCAGTAATAAAGCCTCTCTTGAAAAAGCCAGACCTTGACCCAGAAAATATATTTTTTTAACTGTCGGCCTGTATCGAATCTCCCATTCCTCAAAAAATGTTATTAAAAGCTGTTACACAGCAACTCACTGCCTTCCTGAAGACAAATCATGTATACGGAATGCTTCAGTCTGGTTTTAAGTGCTGCTTCTGATACCATCGATCACCACAATCTTTTGGAGAGATTGGAAACCCAAATTGGTCTACACGGACAAGTTCTGTCCTGGTTTAGATCTTATCTGTCAGAAAGATATCAGTTTGTCTCAGTGGATGGTATGTCCTCTGACAAATCAACTGTACATTTCGGTGTTCCTCAAGGTTCTGTTTTAGGACCACTATTGTTTTCACTATATATTTTGTACATTTCAATGAAACTTGGTGAAGCCCTAAAATTCCCCTCCCAGGAAGCCTGTGTTTTAGACATAAGGAAGTGGATGGCGGCAATGTATTTACTTTTAAACTCGGAAGGCTACAAAACAGAGATGCTAGTTCTAGGTCCCAAGAAACAAAGATCTTATGTTGGATCTGACAATTAATCTTGAAGGTTGTACAGTCGTCTCAAATAAAACTGTGAAGGACCTCTGCTTTACTCTGGACCCTGATCTCCATTTTGAGTAACTTATCAAGACTTTCAAGGATAGATTTTTTTCCATCTACGTAACATTGCAAAAATTATGCAGAAGAATTAATCCATGCTTATGTCACTTCTAGATTAGACTACTGCAATGCTCTACTTTCCGGCTACCCCGGATAAAGCACTAAATAAACTTCAGTTAGTGCTAAACAAATAATTTGATTATATTACTCCAGTGCAAGCCTCTTTACACTGGCTTCCTGTTAAGGCTAGGGCTGATTTCAAAGTTTTACTGCTAACCTAAAAAGCATTACATGGGCTTGCTCCTACCTATCTTTCCGATTTGGTCCTGCCGTACATATCTACACGTACGCTATGGTCACAAGACGCAGGCCTCCTTATTGTCCTTAGAATTTCTAAGCAAACAGATGAAAGCAGGGCTTGCTCCATTTTGATGTAATGATCTGCCTATCCATGTGAGAGACACAGACTATGTCTCGACCTTTAAGTCTTTATTAAAGACTCATCTCTTCAATAGGTCCTATGATTGAGTGTAGTCGGGTTTGTGCCGTGGGGTAAATCTTCGTTGGCTATACTCGGCCTTTGTCTCAGAGTAGTATGTTGGTGGTTTGAAGATATCCCTGTAGTGGTGTAGGGGCTGTGCTTTGGCAAAGTGCATGAGGTTACATCCTGCCTGGTTGCCTCTGTCAGGGGGTATCGTTGGACGGGGCCACAGTGTCTCTCGCCCCCTCCTTCCTCAGCCTCCAGTATTTATGCTGAAATAGTCTATGTGTCGGGGGGCTAGGGTCAGTCTGTTATATCTGGAGTATTTATCCTGTCTTATCCGGTGTCCTGTGTGAATTTATGTATGCTCCTTCTAATTGGCTCTCTCTTTCTCCTCTCGGAGGACCTGAGCCCTAGGACCATGCCTCAGGACTACCTGGCCTGATGACTCATTGCTGTCCCCAGTCCACCTGGTCGTGCTGCTGCTCCAGTTTCAACTGTTCTGCCTGCGGCTATGGAACCCTGACCTGTTCACCGGATGTGCTACTTTGTCCCGGACCTGCTGTTTTCGACTCTCTCTCTCTACCGCACCTGCTGTCTCGACCTATGAATGTTCGACTATGGAAAGCCAACTGACATTTACTCCTGAGGTGCTGACCTGTTGCACCCTCTACAACCACTGTGATGATTATTATTTGACCCTGCTGGTCATCTATGAACGTTTGAACATCTTGGGCATGTACTGTTATAATCTCCACCCGGCACAGCCAGAAGAAGTCTGGCCACCCCTCAGAGCCTTGATTCCTCTAGGTTTCTTCCTAGGTTCATGCCTTTCTAGGAAGTTTTTCCTTCCTAGCCACCGTGCTTCTACATTGCTTGCTGTTTGGGGTTTTAAGCTGGGTTTCTGTATAGCACTTTGTGACATTGGCTGATGTAAAAAGGGCTTCATAAATACATTTGATTGATAGTGTTTTTGTTTTTTTTATAGTATTCACTGTAGTGTTTTTGGACTTTATTTACAGAATAATACTGTAGTAAAATAGCTAATATATATATATACACACACACACACACAGTAAACCTCCACAAGTCTGGATCATCCTTGGGAGCAATTTCCAAATGCCTGAAGGTACCACGTTCATCTGTACGCAAGAATAAACACCATGGGACCACGCAGCCGTCATACCTCTCACAAAGGAGGCGCGTTCTGTCTCCTAGAGATGCACGTACTTTAGTGCGAGAAGTGCAAATCAATCCCAGAACAACAGCAAAGGACCTTGTGAAGATGCTGGAGGAAACAGGTACAAAAGTATCTATATCCACAGTAAAACGCGTCCTATATCGACATTACTTGAAAGGCCACTCAGCAAGGAAGAAGGCAGTGCTCCAAAACAGCCATAAAAAGCCAGACTACGGTTTGCAACTGCACATGGGGACAAAGATCGTACTTTTTGGAGAAATGTCCTCTGGTCTTATGAAACAAAAATAGAACTGTTTGGCCATAATGACCATTGTTATGTTTGGAGGGAAAAGGGGGAGGCTTGCAAGCCGAAGAACACCATCCCAACCGTGAAGGACAGGGGTGGCAGCATCATGTTGTGGGGGTGCTTTGCTGCAGGAGGGACTGGTGCACTTAGATGGCATCATGAGGACGAAAAATTATTATGTATATTGAAGTAACATATCAAGACATCAGTCAGGAAGTTAAGCTTGGTCGTAAATGGGTCTTCCAAATGGACAATGACCCCAAGCATACTTCCAAAGTTGTGGAAAAATGGCTTAAGGACAACACAGTCAAGGTATTGGAGTGGCCATCATAAAGACCTCAATATTATAGAAAATGTGTGGGCAGAACTGAAAAGGCGTGTGCGAGCAAGGAGGACCACAAACCTGACTCTGTTACACCAGCTCTGTCAGGAGAAATGGGCCAAAATTCACCCAACTGCTTGTGGAAGGCTACCCGAGTTAAACAATTTAAAGGCAATGCTACCAAATACTAATTGAGTTTATGTAAACTTCTGACCCACTGGGAATGTGATGAAAGAAATAAAAGCTGAAATAAATCATTCTCTACTATTATTCTAACATTTCACATTCTTAAAATAAAGTGGTGATCCTAACTGACCTAAGACAGGGACTTTTTACTAGGATTAAATGTCAGGAATTGTGAAAAACTGAGTTTAAATGTATTGTAAACTTCCGACTGTATGTAAGGTGTATGTAAACTTCCAACTTCAACTGTAGGTATGTGTGCATGTTAATTATTTTGACTAAAAGTCACTATAAAGTGAAACTGAAGAAAATTAAGGGCATCTACTCAAAACACCATACAAAATAACAATAGCTCCATCTTTGGATCTTCTGTTTTGAGTTTTTGTGAACAATCAAACATACAGTGTGACACACACAACAAAACAGCTTGCTGAAACAGCCTGTTTTAAATGCAACAGATTTGTTAGAAGGTTTGACCCCATTCAGTTCCATAAAAACTTTCTGAAAGACTTCAAAGGTGTATCTGAGGTTCATGACATACATGAGGCTGAACAGCATTAAACAGCAAATGCTACGTTGCCCAGATCCTGCAGCACCTTGACGCCTTCAATCCCAGTGTCCTCTGGTTCCTCACTCGCGGCATGGTCTTTGATAATGTAGATCCCCGCAGTAGTGTCCTCAATGGCTGCCTTGGTGGACTCTTCATCCATGCCCTGAACAAGACACAAAGGCAAAACGTGTCAATCATACATCAATGAAGTGTTTACAGTTAGGGACTAGATTGCAAAAAGTATAGCTGATGAAGCACAAGAGCATGATACAGACAGAAATTAATCAAGACTGGAGTCCTTTTAAGAGTCAACTAAATCAATAACTGCTGGTAATATTTGAACACCTATTACAAGCGGTTCTAATCAAGATTTAAATTCTATTCAGATTACATTTGAGACATAGCCAATTTGATCACAGTATTCAGCATTCACGCAACACAAAAAAAAAGACATGGAGTCTTTAATCTGAATAAAAATGAATATCTAACCGCAGCTAATGAAATAAGATGGAAGCCAGAGGAGATGACACAGTAATAGCTAGTGGTAGAATATGATGGTGGCACGGAACAGGAGAGGAAGAGAAAGCAAAAGGAAGAAGGAAACACTTCACTCTATTAACATACTGTACCACATATTCCTGAACAAGGTTTTTTGGGGTCTTCACCCATAGACACACGCACTCCCTTTATGCTTTACTTGTTAATCATTTCTGCCCTCCGAATTCATATTTATTATATAAATATGCCCATGTGCACCTTGGTATTGGGTGTGCTCCATGCGGCCGTGCCTAACGGGGAAAGGGGGGATGGAGCCGGTCGGGGGCAACCCACATGGAGATGCGGGGATCCGAGCCCAGAACCCGCGCCATGGGTAGGGAGAAGTAAAATAAATAAGACCAACACTTAACAGCATATTACTCAACACTAGTGAGACTTATGTCGCCTAAAAACTTTTTCCCCAATGACGTGACAGTCTGCCAATAATTACATTTAGAAGATTGGAGGATTCTACATTTATATCTAAGGGGCATTTTTCGTTTGGGCAAATCTGATCTGTGAGAATATCTAAGGGGCTTTAATATAATTGTAATGCAGGGTTAATAATAATTGCTTTGTTTAAAAAATAATGATATTTTGGAGATGGTTTCGTTTTCAAATAACCAAAAGTGAGCGATTGTAATCTGAATAAAGGCCCAAATAATATTTATTTCTGTTTTTAGAGGGAGAGAAACCAAAAGCCTCCCCTAACCCGGACGACACTGGGCCAATTGTGCGTTGCCTCATGGGTCTCCCGGTCACGGCAACGTTTGCACTGCGAATACAGACCGCTGTACAGGCCTCATCCACAAAGTTTTTAACGCTGATCAAATGCCTTGCACAAAGTATCAAAATACAGAGGTATTTTTGGGACCACATCGTGTCTATTGTCCTGCTAATGGCCCTTGTGAAAAACAAGGTGTTTGAAAACATTAACAATATTTGAGATTTAGTTTTCAAATAACTGAAAGTTATTGGCTATACTAGACAATTTAAAACCTTTTTTTGTAAGAACATAGTATATGGGATTTATTAAGAAATGTAGCTTAATTAATTTGATTAATATTATGGTTTTTCTATTCCAAGAAAAACAAAACCCTCCGGGTTTCCGTTAGGAAAATATGGCGATGTACAACGTGCTTGTCTCAGAGCAGCACTGTCTTGACCTCCTAAATGCTGTATTTTACCTCTTCCATAAATTTTTAAATAGTATTTTCCAGTAAGCATAATCAGTGCTCTAACTCCCCCTCTGGAGCAGTGACACAGGGTACCATATTAAACCACAAATTACCTCTTAAGTCCTTGGCATAATCTCAAACATTTTAGTTGAGCAACCACTGTAGCAACATCGTCTTTTACCTTTAGCTGCCACGCCAATATGTTTCAGACTCGAGCACAAAATGAGGTTATAGAGCAATCACTAATAACATTACTGCTTACAATTATGACTACAACCACACAGACAAACGTTGAATAAAATCAATCACCATGCTTACCTTGGCCAAGATTCTACGTACTGTCTTCTCCGCTAATGCGCCAGTGTTCTTTCTGGAAGATTCTTCTCTCGCCCGGTTTAAATTGATCCTCATTACTCGTCATGAATTAGCTTTATTGGTTCATGCTCCCCCTTCATGATTCAAACTAGTAGATCTGATGTTCCTTCATGTTGCATTGATTGCAAGCAATGAAATCGCGTTGAGAGGAGAAACAAAACATGTTTGAGTAAATCATACGTAATAAGTTTTTGTACATCTGACAGCCCACCTTGTCCGATTTTTTTCAGTGTAGCTACCTCGACAAAGCCTGTTGAGAGATGGAGCTGCAAACAACTTTTGATGGCTTGGAATACGTCTCAACCACAGCTGACTTGTAGAGAGCAACGTTTTATGCTAATGACAGCCCACTTAATTCATCCCTCTACTTTGCAGCGTGGAAAGCTGCGATTGCATGCAGAAGAGTCAGGGGAAGAAACACATATGACATGATTGCCGGTGAAAGGAAGCAGATACCTTCATCATATGGCCTGAGTCAAAAAGTGACTGCCACCGTCACTGACAACGGCTCCAATTTAGTGAAGGCATTTAAAATGTTTAAGACTGATTCTGAGGATCAGTGAAGATTTTACATTTGCGGATTTAGATGCAGTGCTCAACGGCGGTGGCGACATTGATTCCAACGACAACCAACAGATTGTTCTCACGCCACATCACATGTGCGCATCCCAACCCTCAATCTTATATCAAGTAATGATGTGGACAAATGGCTGGCGGCAAACGGTAAACCAAGGTTAGTCGATCAACGGTGGCAACAGAGAGCTTGGAGGAGTATAGCAGGAGAAAGCTTCTGGTAACCACTACAACCAGGTGGAACTCATTTCACAATTTAACCTTTATTTAACTAGGCAAGCCAGTTAAGAACAAATTCTTATTTACAATGACAGCCTGCCCCGGACAAATCTGGACGACGCTGAGATGCAGTGCCTTAGACCGCTGTGCCACTTGGGAGCCCTCGGGAGTGCCCAGTGCAGGGTCACTGACATGCCTATAGTAGACTTGAGTCACCTATGCACCGGACTGGACATCAAGTGCATGACAAACAGAGAATACCATTTCCTGAAAGAGTACTGCCCTTGAATATCCTTCAAGGGGAAGCAGACTGCTTCCATGGTACTCTACAGCCAACACTTGAGGTCCTGATGGCTAGAACTTGAAGGACTACCTCTCCCATATGAAAGCTGGATGCCATAGTCCACATAGACAGGTTTTTGTTAATTAATTAGGCCTACTCAATAATAATTGTGCCTCAGCACACCTCTATTTTTGTTTCTTCCATTACCAATTTAGACTTTAAACTTTTCAACCATAACATAATAAAGAGATCCATTCAATGTGCTGGATTTGCTTGTTTTTATAATTTATTAGATGTAAATCTAATCTTGCAGGCCACCAAGACACAATTCTCATACACGCTGGACACCAAGGAGGCTTTTGCTGGCTGCGGTGACGCTTCCCAAGTTCGACCTGTGCTGGATGAGAGACGAGGCAAAAAAAAGCACCATCAAGTTACTGCCAAGTGTCGCACGCTCTCAGCTGCAGAACCACCATCACCTGCCTGCAAGAATGACTTTTTTTGCCTTTGAGTTGGACAACATTCACGATGGCGGTGGACACTGATATCACGGAGTATCTGAAGTCAGCTACAAGGAATGGCCAGGATCAAGCTGATTTCTTTAAAAGTCAAAACTCTTAACACCATCCAGTGTGTCTGTGGAGAGACCTTTCAGCCTTAGGAGTCTTACCCTGACTCCAAAAGAGGAACCGGCTCTCTGAGAGACTTCTCCTGCGTTAGTCGCTGCTTTGTAGAAAAGCAGTGAATATGATTGACGGTGAGCTGCCTGTTTTATTATGACTTTGAGTCATGAACGTTGCAGCCTAATGTGTAGGCCTATATGTTTCCATTTTGAATAGTGAAAAGCTTGTGTTACCTTATGTTGTGTTTTCATATCATCGCCCAGTTTGTATCTGTTTGTAAAAACAGATTGGTAGCCAGTTGTTTTTGTATTTGAGCTGTGTACAGTTGTAAATCCATCCATTTAATTTAATAAAATAATGATTTATAGCCCAGAGTTAAACATAGACTGCAACTCCAGATGCTCAAGAGGCCGAGGTGCTAAATGGACCTTTGAAATGTGTAGATTTTTATTTTGAAGCCTACTTCATGATTTTCACCATCTTTGGTCAAGTTTGTTTGACTTCCATGCGTCTTTGATGATTGTAAGTAATTCCTTTTATTGCATCCCATTTCAATGCATTATGCTTAGGATTTATCTGACAGTTTGCATTCGTGGTTAGCAGTTTAATTATTATTATTTCAATTTGTTGATATTTCAAGTCGGGCTTGTGACTTAGCCTGTATTTAATATGTATATTTTGTTTCATAAAATCAAATAAAACAGGTGTAGACCTTACAGTGAAATGCTTACTTACAAGCCCTTAACCAACAATGCAATAAAAAAAATATATAATAATAATAATTAAGGAGCAACAATAAAATAACAGTAGCGAGGCTATATACAGGGGGTTCCGGTACAGAGTCAATGTGGGGGCACCGGTTAGTCGAGGTAATATGTACATGTTGTACATGTACAGAGTAGCAGCAGCGTAAAATGGGGGGGTAGGGTGGGGACAAAGCAAATAGTCTGGGTAGCCATTTGATTAACTGTTCAAGAGTCTTATGGCTTGGGGGTAGAGGTCTCTGACCTCACCACTGTTGTGTCTTCGGCAAACTTAATGATGGTGTTGGAGTCGTGCTTGGCCATGCAGTCATGGGTGAACTAGGAGTACAGGAGGGGACTGAGCACGCACCCCTGAGGGGCCCCTGTGTTGAGGATCAGCGTGGCAGATGTGTTGTTATGTACCCTTACCACCTGGGGGGGCGGCCCGTCAGGAAGTCCAGGATCCAGTTGCAGAGGGAGGTGTTTAGTCCCATGGTCCTTAGCTTAGTGATGAGCTTTGAGGGCACTATGGTGTTGAACGCTGAGCTGTAGTCAATGAATAGCATTCTCACGTAGGTGTTCCTTTTGTCCAGGTGGGGAAGGGCAATGTGGATTGCAATGGAGATTGCATCATCTGTGGATCTGTTGGGGCGGTATGCAAATTGGAATGAGTCTAGAGTTTCTGGGATAATGGTGTTGATGTGATTCATGACCAGCCTTTCAAAGCACTTCATGGCTACAGACATGAGTGCTACAGGTCTGTAGTCATTTAGGCAGGTTACCTTGGTGTTCTTGGGCACAGGGACTATGGTGGTCTGCTTGAAACATGTTATTACAGACTCGGTCAGGGACAGGTTGAAAATGCCAGTGAAGACACTTGCCAGTTGGTCAGCGCATGCTAGGAGAGCGTGATCACACATGCTCTCATGCATGCTTCAGTGTTGCTTGCCTCGAAGCGATCATAGACGTTATTTAGCTTGTCTGGTAGGCTCGTGTCACTGGGCAGCTTGCAGCTGCGCTTTGTAGTCCGTAATAGTTTGCAAGCCCTGCCACATCCGACGAGTGGCGGAGCCGGCGTGTCCTGTATTGACACTTTTGACGATTTCTTATAAGCGTTTGGGTTAGAGTCCCGCTCCTTGAAAGCGGCAGCCCTTTAGCTCAGTGCGGATGATCCATGGCTTCTGGTTGGTATATACGTACGGTCACTGTGGGGACGATGTCATCGATGCACTTATTGATGAAGCCAGTGACTTATGTGGTGTACTCCTCAATGTCATCTGAAGAATCCCGGAACATATTCCAGTCTGTGCTAGCAAAACAGTCCTGTAGCTTAGCATCTGCGTCCTCTGACCACTTCCTTACTGAGCGAGTCACTGGTACTTCCTGCTTTAGTTTTAAAGCTGCCTAAATATTGGTGTCACGTGTGCTCTCTCTCCGGTGCTCTAGGTCAACATGCTCCCGCGCCTCATCAGAGGTGACTGGTCTGCTCCTGATCCCGGGGATCTTGATTTTGGTCTGCGTCCTGCGGCTGGAGCGGAGGGGGTACTGTAGTGTGTGTTCCCTCTCCGGCCTCAAGGTCACCAGGCTGCTGGTTATTGCACACACCTGTCACCATCGTCACGCGCACCAGCGCCTCATGACACTCACCTGGACTCCCATCACCTCCTTGATTATCTTCCCTATATCGGTCACTCCCCTTGGTTCTTTCCTCAGATGTTATTGACTCTGTTTCATGTCAGTGCGTTGTTTGTGTTTCTTGTTTTATGCATCGTTTATTTATTAAAACACTCACTCTCTGAACTTGCTTCCCGACTCTCAGCGTACATCGTTACAATTGGTTTTGATTTATGGACAATGTTCCTTTGATGCATTGGATTTATCAAGATATAATTTTGTTGTAATGCAACACTTCTTTGCATTCATCAGACATTTTGATAGTTTAATATGGATTTTCATTAGAACACTTGGACATTATTTATACATCTTCATTATAATAATGTGTATACATTTCTCCTCCTTCATGCGTTTGTGGAACAGTTACATTTCAATATAGGCTGCTGATCTTCAAAGACCAAATAAAGTGATAAAAAATACAGTTTATTGCAAAATACACAGTTCAATTTACTAAAACATACACGGTTTAATTTACTGAAACAACTATTAGGAAATCTGACAGATCTAGGTCTTGAGCTCTCCCATGATGTCCGATTGCATCAGTGCAGCTGACAGTGTGGCGCATTGACAACTCTTTGTGCTTAGCGGAATTTTCCACTTTGAACATCCCGCAAGTACCAAGTAGGCAAGACATTCTAAAGTATTGTTCGCCCTCTACTGGGCATAAGAATGAGCAACACTCAAGGCATTTGAGGATTTTCTGGTAACGCAAAAGTAACGTAACGACACTTTTAACTGCAGTGTAACCTAAAGAGTTACTTTTAAAACTAATGTTCCCCAATGGAAGTCAAAAAAACTTGGCTCTGACACATTCCATGAAATCCATCAGTGGAATCAATTAAGTCTGTAATATCCCATAATATAGCATTGATCTTTCTTTTAACACATTTTGGACACCCCCGAAGAAAGCAGGCGAAGGCACAGAAACATGATTAATGGCATCTATGGGTCTGGACAATTATCCAGAATAAATACATTTCTGCCTGCGATAGAAAAGCATCCGTCGCAAGTTAATTGTGCTTGAAAAAAGTTGAATCGTCTGAATGGAATAAAACCCTTCCTCCCTCCTGATACTCAAAGGAGTTGCAGCAATAGTCACATTGAACAGGGTGCTGCTGATTATTTCCCAAACAAATTGGAAAACTGTGGGTCTGTCACTAGCTGTGCAAGAAAATAATTTGTATTGGAAAGCCTGCAGTTGTGGTGGAATTTCCCTTTAAAGGTCTGCCTGTAATAAATACTCTAAGTGGCCCCCATTGATCAGAGAACTAATTTCCCTCGGCATGACTGAGCACTTCCCTCAGTCTTACGTACTTGGGCTTGCCTCCCAAATGGCACCCTATTCTCTATATAGTGTACTACTTTCGACCAGAGCCATATAGGCCCTGGTCAAAAGTAGTGCTCTATATAGTAAATAGGATGCCATTTGGGACGCAACCCTGAGCAAGATGTGGCGTAAGCCTCCATAAAGCTAAATGTGCCTTGTTAATAGGGACAGAAGTGCTCAGTCATGCACACACAAGCAATATGCATGGGTCTATGAAAGTCCCATCAGTGAACCATTTTAACAGTTGAGGTCAATATTTGGGTGTAAGCATTTTTTTTGCAAAGGAGGAAGCAGAACATCCTAAATACCTGTGGCCCTATAAAACTGACAGACAGTGCAATGTCACCACCTGGTGGACAATACATATTTTCATTTAGGCATTTGCTCCAAATCTGAACGCAAGTGGCGTCTGAATTAGACGCATGATAATCATGTCTAAAATTGTTGTCAAATTAAGGTGCGTTCTCTCACACAGAGATGGAAGACAATTCATTCATTTTAATTCCTACTAAAATGGGCTGGCAAAGAACACTCGGCATCAGTAGTGCCTAACTAGTAATGCCACTGGTTACGTTCCCCAGCAGGAAGGGGTAACTAACAAAAGGTCACTGACAAGCAAAACTAGACAGGTGGGGGTTTTATGAGGGGTTCTGAAAGTTGACTATCGACAACTGGAACCTAAGGCACCCACCATGAACACGCACTCAATTTTGCCAAGAGGAAGCAAACAAAAGAAAAACCCACACCAAACTTAAAAACAGGAAGCAAAAGAAAAAGTGGCAGAAAACAAAAACAGAAAGATCAGATCAGACATCAAATACAGACCACCAACTAAAGGTATAAAACCTCCACATCTCTCTAGACAACTGAAGCACTGGGCCAGCCACTTAAATATCACCTGGGCCAGCACAGGTGAAACACCTTCCCACTACCGAGATGGCAAACCAGCACAGGTGTAACCCATACTGACTAGCGAGGTGACACCAATCGGCATGCCCAACGTGCTAATGTCCAACCTCAAAATATAAATGGACAAATCAAAGTCTGTAACACCTTCCCCCTTAAGACAACTAATATATCCTATATTTTGGTGAACAAATTTGCTTACAACCAACAGAAAACAACTCCCATATATCACAACATGATCAACTAAAATGCTTCGCTACCTACACTACCGTTCAAAAGTTTGGGGTCACTTAGAAATGTCCTTATTTTTTAAAGAAAAGCAATTTTTTTGTCCATTTAAATAACATAAAATTGATCAGAAATACAGTGTAGACATTGTTAATGATCTTGTTCTCTTGGGAATGGTGGTTTCCAGCATTGACTCTCAATGACGGTAGAGGGGCCTCTGCTCCACTGACCAGGTTCACTACCATCTCTGGTGGTGTGTAGACCATCCTGGAGACTTTCTGAGAGCAGAGGTAATTGTGGAGCGCAGTCGCGGCAAGGACAAGATCTCTAACTTTCTCTGGATCCAAATTGATGGTGATCTGAACACACGCCATCGGTTTGTGAACACTACAAATGCGTCCTCCACACAACTTATAGCATTGGACAATCTGAAATAAAAGTAGTAATGAGTATACATAATAATAATAATAAACTGTATATTGTGAGTTTGAACTACACATCTTTCCTAGATTTAGTTCTGTTTTTTCCCATAACAGTTTTATGAAATATCAACTGTAGTTGAAGATTATGGTCTCTGTGGTCAGTTGGCCCCTTGGGTATGGCTTCATGATGTTCTTCTTCAAGCCGAAAGCCTCATCGGCTACCATTGGCTTTTAATGAACTCAAACGCCGCTTTATTTCGGCTCCCATCCTCACTCTCCCAGACCCGGACAAACTCTTCGATGTGGAGGTGGACGCTTCGGATGTGGGCGTTGGAGCAGTGCTTTCCAAGAGGGGAGAGGATAACAGACTTCGGCCATGTGCATTCCTTTCACACCGTCTTACACCAACAGAAAGGAATTACCATGTGGGAGACCGTGAGTTACTGGCTGTTAAACTGGGGCTTGAAGAGTGGAGACATTGGCTTGAGGGGGCCAAACACCCATTCCAAGTACTCACTGACCACAAAAATCTAGAGTACATTTAGCAGGCCAAACGACTCAACCCTCGTCAGGCACGCTGGTCTCTATTCTTCCTTCAACCGGTTTCAATTCATTCTATCCTACCGGCCCAGATCCAAAAATCTCAAACCTGATGCTCTGTCTCGAGTATACTCAAGTAGCAACCAAAAAGATCCTGTCACCCCCATTATCCTGAGCTCCAAGATATTGGCCCCCGTAAGATGGGAACTTGAAGATACAGTAAGACAAGCCCAGGCCCGGGAACCAGACCCAGGAGATGGACCAAGTAACCGCTTGTTCGTCCCTAAAGCTGTTCGCTCCCAGGTTATCCAGTGGGGTCATGTCTCTCGTCTGACCTGCCATCCAGGCACTACTCATACCCTTGAATTTCTCCAGAGACGGTTTTGGTGGCCCACCATCAAGGAGGATACAAAGACCTTTGTAAGTGCCTGTTCCACATGCAGTCAGGGGAAGGTCTCTCATCGCTTACCTCAGGGGTTGCTCCACCCTCTCTCTATACCTCGAAGACCCTGGTCACACCTCTCCATGGATTTTATTACCGGACTCCCGCCATCCCAAGGTAACACCACCATTATGGTCATTGTTGACAGGTTTTCTAAGGCTGGCAGATTCATTCCCTTGCCCAAGCTGCCCACTGCTAAAGAGACTGCGGAGTTGGTCATTAACCATGTTTTTCGAGTTTTTGGCATCCCACAGGACATTGTTTCTGATCGAGGACCTCAGTTTTCCTCTCGATTCTGGCGGGCATTCTGTCAACTTTTGGGGGCAACTGTGAGCCTATCTTCTGGATTCCACCCAGAGTCCAATGGCCAAACAGAGAGGTTAAACCAGGATCTGGAGACTACACTGAGGTGCATGGCTGCCAATAACCCATCCTCCTGGTCATCTTTCATTATGTGGGCAGAATACGCCCACAACACTCTACGCTCCTCGGCGACAGGCATGTCTCCCTTCGAATGCCAGTTTGGTTATGCCCCTCCACTCTTCCCAGACCAAGAAATTGAAGTAGGAGTTCCCTCAGCTCTGCAGTTCATCCGACGCTGTCGTTTGACTTGGAGGAAGGCTCGACACAAGCTTCTTAGGGTCTCTGAGCAGTACCAGCGTCAGGCTAACCGTAGACGCAGACCTGCCCCCACCCTGCGTTCCGGACAGAGTTTGGCTCTCCACTAAGAACCTTCCCTTACGGGTAGAGTCCCGCAAGCTCTCCCAGCGATTCATTGGGCCCTTCAAGGTGGCAAGGAAAGTTAACCCTGTTACTTACCGTTTATACTTGCCTAGGTCCTTAAAGATTAATCCCACATTTCATGTCTCCCTTCTAAAACCTGTGTTGTCTTCTCCTTTTGCTCCAACAGGTAAACCTCCCCCTCCTCCTCGCATCATTGGAGGCCAACCAGCTTACACAGTCCACCGAATACTGGATTCCCGTCGGGTGCGAGGGTCACTTCAGTATCTTGTGGACTGAGAAGGCTATGGCCCAGAGGAGCGCTCCTGGGTTCCGGCCAGAGATATCTTGGACCCCAAGTTAATTCGGGACTTCCATGTTCAAAAACCCGATCGTCCTGGAAGGAACGTCAGGAGCCGTTCCTAGAGGGGGGGGGGTCCTGTCAGTGTTGCTTGTTTTGGCCTCTAGAGGTCCTCATGGGGCTATTGTGCCCTGCTTATTCTTTTTGTAATTAGTGTTATTAGGTTCACATGTGTCTCATTCAGATGTGTGTATTTAAGTCACTCTGTCTCATAGCCTCTTTGTTTGGTGTTTAGTTGTTCTTGAGCCGGTTGCCCAAGTAAGTGTTCTCTACTCGGAGACAATTTATTTTCCCTTGCCTGTGGATTACTCCATTCTCTGTTTCTTTTATGTGGATTTTCTCCGCTGGAGTTTTTTGCTGGATTTCCTTGGTAACAATTTTGACTTTTCTTTTTGAAAAGCCCCGTTGGACTGGTTTTGGTTTTTGAGGATTACCTTTTGATGATTTTTGCTCCAGCTATGGATTTCTGTTGCTTGTTTTTGTATTAAAACTATTTTGCATCTCATCTTCTTCCGAGTGCGTCTTTCTGTTGGGTTCACCACCTCCAGTTGCTCAAGGATTGAGAGCCTGACTCTCACGTCAGAGACCAGGGTTCGAGGCCCGGCTCTGACAAGTTTAACTGGTACTGTGTGTGTTTTCCATGACAGTTACAACAAGTGTTTTATGGAGTCTCTGATATGGACCACACCACCATCTTCTGCTCTGACAAACCAGTCAAATAGGTAGAGACACTTAAGTCTTGGCCTGTATTCATAAGAGTAGGAGTGCTGATCTAGGATCAGTTTTGACTTTTAGATAATAATGAATAAGATTACATGGACTTGAGGAACCTGATCCTATATGAGCACTTCTACTCTGAGACGCTTCATGAATATGGGCCCTAGATAGAAAAGTATTGCAGTGTTATACGGGCCTTAAAGATCTTGGCTGTGTCCCAATTATCTCACCTTCCTCCCAAAGTGGGCACTTGTTCACTTCCCTTCATAGATTTGAAAGGAAACTACTGGTTTATGGAAACTCCCTCTAGCCCATGCCTACACCAATCCAAATGCTTTCAAATTTGTGCAAAGTAGCGAAACTAGTATACACTTCAGGACGCACAAATATAAATGTACAGTGCCTTCAGAAAGTATTCATACCCTTGACTTATTCCACATTTTGTTGTGTTACAGCCTTAAATTGGGGGTTGCTTCTCACCCATGTATACACAATACCTCAAAATGACAGAGTGAAAACATGTTTTTATAAATGTTTGCAAATGTATTAAAAAGGAAATACAGAAATATCTCATTTACACAAGTATTCACACCCCTGTTAATACACCTTTGGCAGCGATAACAGCAGTGAGTCTTTCTGGGTAAGTCTCTAAGAGCTTTGCACACCTGGATTGTAAAATATTTGTACATTTATTATTTTTTTTAATTATTTAAGCTCGGTCAAGTTGGTTGTTGATAATTGCTAGACAGGTATAGATTTTCAAGCCGATTTAAGTCAAAACTGTAACTAGGCCACCCAGGAATATTCAATGTCGTCTTGGTAAGCAACTCCAGTCTATAGTTGGCTTTGTGTTTTAGGTTATTGTCATGCTGAAAGGTGAATTTGTCTCCCAGTGTCTGTTGGAAAGCAGGATTTCCTCTAGGATTTTGCATGTGCTTATCTCTATTCCGTTTCTTTTTATCCTTTGCCGATGACAAGCATACCCATAACATGATGCAGCCAACACCATGCTTGAAAATATGAAGAGTTGCACTCAGTGATGTGTTGTGTTGGATTTGCCACAAACATAAGGCGTTGTGTTAAGGACATAAAGTAAAATTCTTTGCCACATTTTTTGCAGTTTTACTTAAAAGCCTTATTGCAAACAGAATGCATGTTTTTTTATATTTGTATTCTTTACAGGCTTCCTTCATTCTGTCAATTAGCTTAGTATTGTGGAGTAACTACAATGTTGTTAATCCATCTTCAGTTCTCCTATCACAACCATTAAACTGTTTTAAAGTCACCTTTGGCCTCATGGTGAAATCCCTGAGCGGTTTCCTTCCTCTCCGGCAACTGAGTTAGGAAGGTCGCCTGTATCTTTCTCGTGTCTGGGTGAATTGATACACCATCCAAAGTGTAATTAATAACTTCACCCATGCTCAAAGGGATATTCAATGTCTGCTCTTCCATCTACCAATAGGTGCCCTTATTAATTTGTAAACATTTATGAAAACATAATTCCACTTTGACATTATGGGGTATTATGTGTAGACCAGTGACACAACATATCCATTTTAAATTCAGGCTGTAACAACAAAATGTGGAAAAAGTCAAGGGGTGTGAATACTCTGAATGCACTGTATTCTCCATTTGGCGTCTACTTGTCCCGATCTACTTGTCCACAAGGTGGAGCTGTTGTGCTATGTTGGGCTCTTTTCGCAACTGCTACCTGTTTTGTTGTTTTTGCCTTTGTTGCTCAGTTGGTTTGTCCCTCACAGGGAGAGGTATGGGCCCTGGATAAGATCAGAGGCAAGGTCCAGCACATCCATCAGAACACCAAGGCGCTGCATCTGGACTGCCTCAAAGCCCACTGCTTCAACAGCACCAAGGCCCAGGACACTGAAAGTATAGAATGTGAGTAATAGTATGCATCACAAATGTCACCCAATTCCTTATGTAGTGCACTATTTTTGACCAGAGCCTTTTAAAAGTAGTGCACTATGTAGGTAACAGAATATCATTTGGAACACAGACATGGACACCACTTTGACGCTCTCAATGTATTTCTCACCTCTGTAGTTGCCAAGCACGATTACTAATTCAGAGACGTTCAAACTTTTATTTTATTTTGTCTTCAGGTCCTCTCTTCCCTCCATTGAGTTCCCTCCAGCAGCTGCTCGTTGTAGCAGTCTGGGACAGAGCCCCTGCATGGCTTGCACCTGGAGCCTGGAGGAGATCTGTTCCTACCAGCCTCTACAGCGCAAGCTCTTCCACGCAGTTTGTCTCACGCACAAACACTCACACACAGATGCATGCCCGCAACCCTCGAACACATGCCCGCTCTAATACACACACAAGCACACAGTGGCTGTGACATGCATGCACGCATACTTACCTCACATAACATTGGCTGTGACCAGTGCTGACCAGTAGAGGACAGTGTAGCCAACACAGATTGTTTTAGAGCTCTGGGCTACGCTACTCTGATGGAAAGCTTAAGTACAGCCAGCAGATGGATTACTGTGGAGAGATTAGGGTCCAACAGTGAGCACATCACTTATCCCAGCGGCACAAAGCGCTCCATCAGTGTCCACTGGAGTTTCCTGAAGGCCATTTAATATCTAGGCTCTGGAGAGACTGCAGTAAGGTGAATATGTGTGTATGTTTGTGTGTGTACAGTGCTGTACTGGCGTTCGGACAATGCGATTTCTATCTATTGAGAGATTAGGGCCTGTTAAGGAGTGTTTACTGTGAGTGTGACCTTGGTGTGTGTCTGTTCTTTGTGTGTGTGTGTATATAATTGGCAGGCGGTACGGCTCCTGAAATGCGGTGGGGTCCTGGTGTACAGCAGCTGCACTGTGACTCTGGCAGAGAATGAGGAGCAGGTGGCCTGGGCCCCTCAACACCTTCCCCTACCCCAAACTGCAGCCTCGTTTAACACACGCACACTGACCCTCTCTGTCAGGAGCCCCACATTGGAGTAGAGGGCATCCTCCAGAGGTTCAGTCCAGAGTTGGGCTGGAGCATGGCCGAGGCTAGGGCAAAGGACGGCCCCACACAGCAGCCAGAGTCCCCTACCCCAACCCTCCGCGCTCACCAACCCAACAAGGACACTATCGGCTTCTTCATCGCCAGGTTCCTGAAGAGCTGACAGGACTAGACTAGTGGTACTCTCCCCTACCTGGTCAGAACAAAAATGTTCTCCCTGCTTTCACATGGAGCCTGCAGAGAGGAATAATTGTGATTACGCCTGTGCTGTTTACAACATCTACCTCTTAGTGCCTGTCTGGCTGCCTACTAAAACCCTGGGCCATGTAGGGAGTAGTTGTATAAACAGAGAGGGGAGGAGAGGAGGGGAGTAAGGGAGAAAAGGCAGAGAGAGTGAGTATCAGCGAATGCAGTTCTGCCGTCGCCATGACAACAGTGACGACACAGCTGCCATGGTGACATTGGATTTGCTGGCTCTGGGAGTGGAGATCAGGAAGTAGCGTGCTGAAAGAGGTCACAAGAGGTATTAACAATTTACTGCCTTTTAAGGTGGATTTACATGAGTTAAATATGTCTAGCGAGATCTCTCTCTCTCATCAACATCAGATTTGAAGCTTTTCTGTTTACACTAGAATTGGATGTGGTGTGGCCAAAGCAGAGACTTAGATAGCATCTCTTCATTGTATCTTTCCCATTATGGCGTCTGAAAGCACGGGCAGCGCCATTATGGCCATCTCCATTTTGAAGTAGTACATTTTCTTCTTCTACTACAAATATGAGTTGGCAAAAAAACTCAAAGGGTGCATACTGCCACCTGGAGTGTGTTGTTTGCAGAGGTATAATAATGTTTGTAAAAATGTTTGGGGGTAATTATTAGGATCCACATTAGCCAACGCCAATGGTGACAGCTAGTCTTACTGGGGTCCGACACATAACGAAAAATACATTACAAACATTAACATGTAGTGTGTGTACATCTATCAGGTACACATACAAGTCAGTAAATACAACAAGTAGGTCACATGGGGGAGAGGCGTTGCTTTATTTGTTTTTTGAAACAAGGTTTGCTGTTCACGTGCGCTGTATAAGGTAGAAGGGAGTTCCATGCACTCATGGCTCTGTATAATACTGTGTGTTTCCTTGAATTTGTTCTGGCCCTGGGGACTGAAAAGACCCCTGGTGGCATGTTTGGTAGGGTAAGTGTGTGTGTGTCTATGTGTGTGTGTGTGTCAGTGCTGTGTGTAAGTTGACTATGCAAACAGTTCGGAATTTCCAACACATGAATGTTTCTTATAAAAACAAGAAGTGATGCAGTCAGTCTTTCCTCAACTCTTAGCCAAGAGAGACTGGCATGCATAGTATTGATATTAGTCTGCTTACAATGAAGAGCAAACGTGCCGCTCTGTTCTGGGCTATCTGCAGCTTAACTAGGTCCTTCTTTGCAGCACTTGAACATATGACTGGACAATAATTGTTAGAGCCGTTTGTTAGACCCGTTTATAGAAGTAACCTTGTATGGAAGCTTAGCCATTACAATAATCAAGATAAGATCAAACTAGAGCCCGCAGGACTTGTTTTGCAGAGTGTTGGGTTAAAAAAGCAGAGCATCTCTTTATCACAGACAGACCTCTCCCCATCTTTAGGACCATTGAATATACAGTTGAATACATACACCTTAGCCAAATACATTTAATCTCAGTTTTTCACAATTCCTGACATTTAATACTAGTAAAAATTCCCTGTCTTAGGTCAGTTAGGATCACCACTTTATTTTAAGAATGTGAAATGTCAGAATAATAGTAGAGAGAATGATTTATTTCAGCTTTTATTTCTTTTATCACATTCCCAGTGGGTCAGAAGTTTACATACACTCAATTAGTATTTGGTAGCAATGCCTTTAAATTGTTTAACTTGGGTCAAACGTTTCGGGTAGCCTTCCACAAGCTTCCCACAAAAAGTTGGGTGAATTTTGGCCCATTCCTCTTGACAGAGCTGGTGTAACTGAGTCAGGGTTGTAGGCCTCCTTGCTCGCACACGCTTTTTCAGTTCTGCCCAAAAATTGTTCTATAGGATTGAGGTCAGGGCTTTATGATGGCCACTCCATACCTTGACTTTGTTGTCCATAACTTCTTAGGGCTAGGGGGCAGTATTTTGAAGTTCGGATGAAAAACGTGCCCAAATTAAACGGCCTGTTACTCAGGCCCAGAAGGTAGGATATACATATAATTAGTAGCTTTGGATAGGAAACACTCTGACGTTTCTAAAACTGTTAAAAACATGTATGTGAGTATAACATAACTGATATGGCAGGCAAAACCCCGAGCAAAATCAGTCATGTCACACTGTTTTCAATAGGCCAGCTATTCAAAGCCTCCTAGTTTAACCCCCAGATTGCAGTTCCTATGGCTTCCACTAGATGTCAACAGTCTTTAGAAAAAGATTTGAAGCTTCAATCATGAAAATCAAGGGAGTAAGACCACTTGTTCCTGAGTTCACGTCAAGTGTCCTGTTTTGGATTTTGCGCGTAACAGGGAATGCGGGCTCAGTTCTTTTTCTCTTCTATTCAGCATGTTATATTCCGTCTGAAATATTATAGTTTATATTCATTTTATGGTATCTGAGTATTGATTACAAATGCTGTTTGACTTTTTTCGACAAACTTTACGGGTACTTTTGGGATATCGTTTGTCTGCAAGGATGAAAGCCTTTGGGCAGGTGGATTACTGAACAAAACGCGCCAACCAAACGGAGCTATATGGATATAAAGAGGAACTTTATCGAACAAAAATACATTTTATTGTGTAACCTAGACGCTTGGGTATGCCATCAGAGGGAGATCATCAAAGGTAAGCGATTTATTTTATGCTATTTTTGAGTTTTGTGACACCTCTGCTGGTTATGTTATTATGCTAATTGAGTTTTTGAGTGGGGCGCTGTCCTCAGACAATCAAATGTTCTGCTTTCGCCGTAAAGCCTTTTTGAAATCTGACAATGCTGTTAGATTAACAAGAGTCTAAGCTTTTGAAGTGTGTGCAGCATTTGTATTTTCATGAAAGTTTGAAATTAGTATTTTTGTAATTTGAATTTGGCGCTCTGCATTTCACCGGATGTTGTCAAAATAGATCCCGTTCACGGGATTGGATCCGTAACAGGTTAATCAATTGGTTTGTGTAAGTGTGTGTGTGCTGCGTGGTTGAAGGGAGGGAGGGTGGAAAGTAAGCATGTCATAGTGGATGTAAGCAATGTCCCTACGTCCTCTGGCAGCTTTCATGACTGGATAAGTTATTTCCTCTTCTGGCACACAGCTTCAGGATAGTCTTCGTTGAGGAAGATCACCTTGTCCTTGAACCTCAGGAACTTGACCACTATCGGCATTGGCTTGTCACCTGGGCCAGTGATGGGTTTTCCAGTCCTCAATCTTCCTGTGGTCCATCTTCAGTTTCTCAGTGATCATTTCCCTCACTTTGTCCTCAGACTCCACCAAGGTCTCGTGGAGATTCTGCAATTACGTCCACAACAATGTTGTTCTGCCTTGATTGTTCTTTAAGGTAGTTTGATTTCTCTGTCATTGTTACCATTGATTCACATACAGAACTGATGTTCTCTCTCAGTGATTTACAGATTGCTGTCATCTTGCTGTTCTGTTTAAACTCATCAAGCTGACTCTAGGAGAACTGCAAACTGTTCTTCAGGTCCTGGAACACTCTGGTCAGGTCGTCCATTATTTTATTAGTTGACTCCACCAGTATTTGGACAGAACACTTGAAGCTATTTTCTTGTTGTCGTTGAACTGCTTGTGAAACTATTTTTGTTTGTTTGAAAGATCCTTCACTTTTGGTAGAGAGACACCACTGTCAACTGTACTTCCACCGGCTTTGGTCTATGTCATGGTAGCAACATAGGCTATGCTGTTACTCCTCACAGTTCCAGACAGGGCAGTTCGCAGGGAAGATGGTGCCAACAAGGGAACAATGAGCTACCTTTCTGGAGAAAAAATACGGTAATTAATTAGGGAGTGGTGGGGCGCCCACTCCCGACACTACCAGGTGAAATGCAAGGCAAAATCCAAAAGTTGAATTATTAAACATGCACCAATATACAAGTGTTTCATACTCATCAAAAGCTCTGCTTCTTGGCAATATCACAGCGTTGTCGGATTTCAAAAAGGCTTTACGGCGAAAGCACTACATTTGATTGTTTGAGGGTAGCACCTTCAATATTTTCCATAACCAATGAAATCTTTAGCCAGCGCGGTCGATAGAAAATGCATTTCACAGGGAAAACCTATGCCTTACCTTTTGTAGAACTTCTGCAGAGGGCTTCCTAAGTGTCCAACGAAGACAATCCATTGGTATTTGGTTAGAAAAAGTAATTTTTTATATCCATAAATCTCAGTTTGGTTGGCGCTTTGTGTTCAGAAAATCCAATGTGAAGAGAACACGTTCAACTAAACCTATAAACCTTTCCTCAACAAAACAAAAAACAATTAAAATGCATCCTTAGCTATCCTTTTATGAATAAAAGTGATTATATTTCACTTGGATGGTCACCTAAATGTTATATAAGTCAAATAAAGTGGACCGCTTCAGCCAAACGTATACCAAAAACGTGCAACTGAAAAAGAGCTCCTCTCACCAAAACCCCTAACTATTGAACACATTGGTTCCGATTGCCATGAAACTTTACGTATACACTGCTGACATCCAGTGGAAGCAATAGGTACTACATTCAGTGTCCTGGTATAAAGACTTTTCAATAGGCAGTCTCTCTAAGTGAGCCATAAGCCACCAGAATGACATTTCCGGATGGAATTTTCTCTGATTTGTGCCTGCCAAATGAGTTCTGTTACACTCACAGACAAAATGTTAACACTTTTGGAAACCTCAGAGTGTTTCTTATACAATAGTACTAATTATGTGCATATCCTATTTTCTGAGCCTGAGTGGCAAGCATTTTACTTTGGGCACGCACAACTCTCCAAAACCGACCCCTCAGCTGCCGCTCCCTAACAAGTTAAGGTAATTCTTGCAGGGACGTGTGGTGTGGGAGAGCTGTTGTCTTTGCACTGTACCACTCAGAGGGAGGTATGTTGTGTAGATGTCTCCCACACTACCTGCAGAAAAAAACTGTGTAATGTAAAGAGGCCTTATACTGTTTCAAAAACAAGGAACAGGTGTGGTTATTTTACAGGGAGAAGATGGTATCACACAGCTCTTGCTCACTTTGTGCTCTTTCTACATTCAAACATACTTTTTTTGTTACTTAGCCTTTTCCCTTTTTTCTCAAATAAATGTGTTTTTTTAATAAACAAAATAAATATCAGTATTTGCCTATTTTTCCTTTACAAATATGTAATTTCATCTTGGTGTGTACACATCACCATATTGTATCAAAACATAAATCAAAGATAAGAACAGTCACATTTATTTATTAAAGCTACGATATGTAACTTTTTGGGCGACCTTAATTCCCATTGAAAGCAAGTCTAAGAAGCGGTAGATCTGTTCTATGTGTGCTATTTCTATGCTTCCCATTCTGAAGTTTAGTTTTTGCGTCTTTTACCTTCGGATTTGAACATCAGCTTCAAACAGCTGAATATACAATATTGTTGGTTATGGAAAAGATCATTCACAGTGGTTTAGATGGTACAATGATTATCTACACAATGACTGCTTGTTTTTTCACATAAACTGAAATTAGGGGAATTATTCGAATTTTAGCAAGGCAATGGCAGAACGATTTCTGCACAATGCATCTTTAAGTCCATTTGATCAAATGGATGATGGTAAATGCCGATGAAGGTACATTTCATGAATCTACTTGAGTGCATAGCCTACATGGGCTTCAGGTTTCAGGCCACACTCTCTCCCATACTACTAGTATCTTCCTGTGCTGAAGTCAGAACTCAGAAGACCTTCACAATGACCTCACCTCCCTTGCCCTGGCTTCCAAGGAGGAATAGCATCAGTCGGACTATCAATCCATCAACCAGATTATCGAGGACAGAACAGTGGGGGAAAATGACAACATGGCATGCAGCAGCTCCACCCCCGCCATCCATCAGAATCGATCAGCAGCCACATCAGCTGGCAGGGGTCTGTGTTTTATACGGCGCTAGAACAGTGGTTACAATGGCTGCTCTACTGACAGGACACTAAGGGCCCACTATCTGTGATTTAAATCTGACCCAGGGACAGTGTAAATGTATTTTTTTTGTATAGGTATTCTGCAGTGTGACAAGATAAAGAAACTGTCCATTCACTAAAACAGAGATGCAGCTTTAGTAGTGACTCGGGTTGGGGTATTTTATGGGACCTGTGGAGAGAGATGATTGGAAGTAATACACTCTAATAATACGCTCTCTGCAGGGACCAGTATTTTTTGGAGGGGGGGGGTGGTTTACCCCCTTTTTCTCCCCAATGTTGATCTTGTCTCATCGCTGCAACTCCCCAGAGGGCTCGGGAGGCAAAGGTCGAGTCATGCGTCCTCTGAAACATGACCCGCCAAACCACGCTTAACCCGGAAGCCAGCTGCACCAATGTGTCGGAGAAAACACAGTTCAACTGACGACAAGGTCAGCCTACAGGCACCCGGCCCGCCACAAGGATTCGCTAGAGCGTGAATTGCCAAATAAAGCTCCCCCGGCCAAACCCTCCCCTAACCCAGGCAAAGCTGGGCCAATTGTGTGCCACCCTATGGGACTCCAGATCACGGCCGGTTGTGATACAGCCCAGGATTGAACCCAGGTCTGTAGTGACGCCAGTGCCTTAGACTGGTGCATCACTTGGGAGACCCCTGCCCAGACATTTCTAACACACTGGCCCATTATTTCCCTAGAGGACCCCATTATTAGCCAAATAATGATAATTCTATGCAAACCCTCCTAAAGATTGACCAGCCCATCTGGCATTTGCCCGAACTGCCCTATGGCATGTCCATTTCCGGAGAGACGGTGGGAAGCAAAACACTACACTCTTGCTTTTTTAAACCTGTCAACTCTCTTGCTCTCTCTCCGCTGTTGTCATTCATGGCATTACGGGCGGCAGGTAGCCTAGTGGTTAGAGCATTGGACTAGTAACTGAAAGGTTGCAAGATCGAAACCTTGAGCTGACAAGGTAAAAATCTGTAGTTCTGCCAAGGCAGTTAACCCACTGTTCCTGTGCTGTCATTGAAAATAAGAATTTGTTCTTCACTGACTTGCCTAGTAAAATAAATGTTAAAATAAATTATGATGACTTAACTGGCTCCACCTGGGAGTTTCAAGGTGGTTTAAGAAGACTATTCTTAGACCAGACAGACTTTGTCACTTCTGGCTGTCTCTTCTCATCTCTCCCAGGGCCTGGCGGGATATCAAGATGATGGGATATCAGTCCTTGCCTGATAACATTTTTACATCAGAAGTTAATGGTTATCTGTAGGAGCCAGATGGCTTTGGAATGTGTTGGGTGGACAGGAGGAAGTCACAGGATTGCTATAGGGGATAAGGATGGACATCTGTGGATTAGGCAAATGAGGGGTTGCGGTCAGGTCAGATCCCCTTAAGGGAGAAAGGATGGTTTATTACCCTATCACTTCTGTTCTGTCTAACCATAAAATATGTAAGGATTGGAGAGAAGGATAAGTGCCTAAATTGGAGTGTATATACTTGTGGTGGTGGAAACATGTTTTGTCTGAATGCAGCTGTAGCTCTGGGAAGAATTACACTTGGTTAAGCCTTCATAATGTCCGTTGAGTGTTTACGTTTAGTGTTTTACCAGCCAACTTCTGGAAAGTGGTCAAATCTTTTAAACAAAACTCAGACTCACATACTTTATTTTCATTTCAACGATGTACTAAGTGGTTTGCTAAAGATTGATGTTTAAAAAATCCAGAAGGGCTGATTCCCTTGATCCCTTCTTACTGCAGCTCTCTGCCCCACTTTACTTGACAATTGTTTGTGGTGTTATCCCTACAATCTGGAAAGTGTGTGGTGTTATCCCTACAATCTGGAAAGTGTGTGGTGTTATCCCTACAATCTGGAAAGTGTGTGGTGTTATCCCTACAATCTGGAAAGTGTGTGGTGTTATCCCTACAATCTGGAAAGTGTGTGGTGTTATCCCTACAATCTGGAAAGTGTGTGGTGTTATCCCTACAATCTGGAAAGTGTGTGGTGTTATCCCTACAATCTGGAAAGTGTGTGGTGTTATCCCTACAATCTGGAAAGCGGCACATGTCCTTCCCTTACACAAAGGAGGAGATTCTCCTGACTTAGATAACTACAGTCCAATTTCCAAATGATCTTGTCTTTCAAAAATTTTTGAATCCCTGGCCAACTCTCAGCTAAGCACTTTAACTTCTCACTCCATTCTTAATGTGCACCAACACGGTTTTAGACCTTGACATAGCGCCGGTTCAGCTGCGACGCTTGTTTTAGATATATTAAATTGCTTAGCTCTTAAAAAATCATTGTGTTGCCTTATTTATAGAACTTTCCAAAGCCTTCGACACTGTTGGCCATCACATTCTCATTCAAAGGTTCACTGAAATAGGCCTGGATCAGGCTTCTCGCAAGTGGTTTGAGAACTACAGTTGAAGTCAGAAGTTTACATACACCTTAGCCAAATGCATTTAAAATCAGTTTTTCACAATTCCTGACATTTCATACTAATAAAAATTCCCTGTCTTAAGTCAGTTAGGATCACCACTTTATTTTAAGAATGTGAAATGCCAAAGTAATAGTAGAGAGAATGATTTATTTCAGCTTTTATTTCTTTCATCACATTCCCGGTGGGTCAGAAGTTTACATACACTCAATTAGTATTTGGTAGCGTTGCCTTTAAATTGTTTAACTTGGGTCAAACGTTTCGGGTAGCTTTCCACAAGCTTCCCACAATAAGTTGGGTGAATTTTGGACCATTCCTCCTGACAGAGCTGGTGTAACTGAATCAGGTTTGTGGGCCTCCTTGCTCGCATACACTTTTCCAGTTCTGCCCACAAATTTTCCATGGGATTTTGCACTCCAATACCTTGACTTTGTTGTCCTTAAGCCATTTTGCCACAATGTTTGAAGTACGCTTGGGGTCATTGTCCATTTGGAAGACCCATTTGCGACCAAGCTTTAACTTCCTGACTGATGTCATGATATGTTGCTTCAATATATCCACATCATTTTCATTTCATTTTCAGTGCACCAGTCCCTCCTGCAGTAAAGCACCCCCACAACATGATGCTGCCACCCCCATGCTTCACGGTTGGGATGGTGTTCTTCGGCTTGCAAGCCTCCCTTAACTACTTACGGAGTGGTGGGGCGCTATATCACAGCGTTGTCAGATTTCAAAAAGGCTTTACGGCGAAAGCACAACATTTGATTGTTTGAGGGTAGCACCTCCAATCTCTCCATTAGCATAATCATCGCGGTTCACACAAAACACATTTCACAGCGAAAACTAATCCCTTACCTTTTGAAGAACTTCTGCTGAGGGCTTCCCAAGTGTCCAACGAAGACATCCAATGGTTCTTTTGTTAGAAAAAGTCATTTATTATATCCATAAATCTCTGTTTGGTTGGCGCGTTTTGTTCAGAAAATCCAATGTCGAATCGCCCATTGAAACGTGAAGAGAACGCGTTCAAATATACCTATAAACTTTTCCTAAACAAATCAAATACCAGTTAAAATGCATCCTTAGCTATCCTTTTATGAATATTAGCGATAATATTTAACTCGGGTGGTCACCTATACCTTATATGCCCGAGAAAACTTGTTGACATCTGAGCTACCTTGACCATTTCCTGTACCTATTCGTTCTGTTTACTCCAATCTCTCTGAGTCTTTGTATATAGACTGTTGACATCTAGTGTAAGCCATAGGTACTGCAGTCTCAGTCCTGGTTACAAATGGATTCAATGGGGAGTGTGTCAAACAGAGCAATAGGTCACCAGAAACTGATTTCCGGATAGATTTTTCTCGGGTTTTCGTCTGCTAAATGAGTTCTGTTATACTCACAGACATTATGTTAACACTTTTAGTTAACCTCAGAGTGTTTCCTATCCAATAGTACTAATTGTGTGCATATCCTATTTTCTGAGCCTGAGTGGCAGGAATTTTGCTTTGGGCACGCCAGACTCTCCAAAACCGTCACCTCACCTGCCGCTCCCTAAGAAGTTAAACCTCCAAACATAGCGATGGTCATTATGGCCAAACAGTTCTATTTTTGTTTCATCAGACCAGAGGACATTTCTCCAAAAAGTACAATATTTGTCCCCATGTGCAGTTGCAAACCGTAGTCTGGCATTTTTATGGTGGTTTTGGAGCAGTGGCTTTTTCCTTGCTGAGCGGCCTTTCAGGTTATGTCGATATAGGACTCGTTTTATTGTGGATATAGATACTTTTGTACCGGTTTCCTCCAGCATCTTCACAAGGTCCTTTGCTGTTGTTCTGGGATTGATTTGCACTTTTCACACCAAAGTACATTCATTTCTAGGAGACAGAATGCGTCTCCTTCCTGAGCGGTATGACGGCTGCGTGGTCCCATGGTGTTTATACTTGCGTACTATTGTTTGTACAGATGAATGTGGTACCTTCAGACATTTGGAAATTGCTCCCAAGGATGATCAAGACTTGTGGAGGTCTACAATTGTTTTTCTGAGGTCTTGGCTGATTTCTTTTGATTTTCCCATGATGTCAAGCAAAGAGACACCGAGTTAGAAGGTAGGCCTTGAAATACATCCACAGGTACACCTCCAATTGACTCAAATTATGTCAATTAGCCTATCAGAAGCTTCTACAGCCATGACATAATTTTCTGGAATTTTCCAAGCTGTTTAAAGGCACAGTCAACTTAGTGTATGTAAACTTCTGACCCACTGGAATTGTGATACAGTGAATGATGAGTGAAATAATCTGTCTGTAAACAATTGTTGGAAAAATGACTTGTGTCATGCACAAAGTAGATGTCCTAACATACTTGCCAAAACTATAGTTTGTAAACAAGAAATGTGTGGAGTGGTTGAAAAACAAGTTTTAATGACTCCAACCTACGTGTATGTAAACTTCCGACTTCAACTTTATCTTTCAGACAGGATAGGATACAATGTGTGATTTCTGATAGTGTTAAGTCTAATTTCCTGGATATTACGAAAGGTGTGCAGTACAGGGGTCGGTATTGGGACCTGTCTTTACTATTTATATAAATAATATTTGTCTATCTGTTAAAACTTGTAATATTCATCTGTATGCAGATGATACTATTATGTATGCCATTGCCCCAATTGTAGACCAGGTGTTGTTAGAGCTGCAATCTGACTTTGTTGACTTACAAAAAGCCCTGGTTGGTTTAAAACAAATTCTCAACAACAACAAAAAATCAGATAGACTACTTATTTATTAATTGAATGGTTCTCCCATCGATCGGGTTCCCGCCTATAAATATCTGGGTATTTGTATTTGTAAAAAAACAAAGATTTAAAGTGGGCTTTTTTTTTAGAAATAGAACTTAATCTCCCTGAACAGCAGGAAGCAGAACTTTCCTGACAGTTCTTGACTATGGTGACACCATTTACCAGAATGCAGCAGCTACTACTATTAAACCTTTGGATGCCGTCTACCATAGCGCCCTTCGCTCTATCACAGGTGACAGTTTTAATATGCATCACTGCATCCTGTATCAAACATTTGTCTGGCCCTCATTAAAGTCCCGTATATCATTTCACAATTCCCTTTTTTGTTTACAAAGCTCTATTACACAAGCTTCCGACTTACTTAACTTCGTTGTTGAAGTACAAGAACATGGGTTACCAGACCCGTTCACAGGGTTTGAGGTTTCTCGGGTCTCCACCTAATTAATAAGTAAATCCACCCCATTAACGTCAGCTACGAATGTCATTCTCAGTGGGAGCAGTTACTTTTAGTCCCACACATGCACAGACAGTAAAGACAGACACCACAGCTGTGTAGAAACAACATTTCATGAAACATATTTCAAATAGATCCAAGACCAATTGATTTTCTTGTACATCAATTCTTTGTTGCCAAGTTTATTTTTTGTATTTATACATATGTACATACAAATGTACACTCTTAAAAATGTGTAGTGCTACTAGAGCAGCATATAAATGGATAATCATAATATTTTAGGCAAAAATATAACCAAAAACTGACATTTTTTCTAGGGGACTGGCTGGTTGGTGGTATTGTAAACAGAGGGCCAGAGTATGTGACCTCGGATGGATCTCAAATTGTATCCTATTCCCTAAATAGTGCACTACTTTTGAGTAGATCCCTATGGGCCCTGGTCAAAAGTAGTGCACTATATATAGGGAGCAGGGTGACATTTGGGGCACATACCCCTAACCTCCTTACAGAGGGTAGCCTGAACTAAGAAACCTCACTAGGGATCTAATTCTTATAACTCAGACATTAACCTAAATCAGACACATTTCCTCAAGTAAGGACTCGGCCCTAACCTCATCATCAATGCAAACCTTATAACTAGCTCTTGTCCAGTGCGTTATGTGTGGCTTGCTGACACTGAGGCTCAGCGTTAGAAAGCCACATGTAACGCCCTGGACTGGAGCTATGTTCTAACTAAGTTATTACAACTGTTCTTGAGCACCATAGCCTAGCAGAAAGGCTAACCTTTAGCATCCAGTTGATTTCACTCAGTGGTTGTGATTGATTTTTAATTAGACATGAAAATAAATAAATTCAAGGGAATATTTTTGGGGTACCTCATAATGCACATTTATAGATAATTGGACTGTACTAAGTGCATGGAACTGTCCTTAAAAAAGGGTTACAATTAAAAAGATATACCATCATGGAATAAAGTGGATTGGTTTTACCCGATAACTATACTCTAAAATATAAAATAGTTGTACACCTGACACCAATAATGTGAATCAGTCTACAGTATGTTGTACTAAAAGTGCTGAACAGAGTGTGTATCAATGTTACAAAATGTTTCTGGACCCTTTATAAATTGAACAACAGTACTGTAATGTCATGTCACTATTCTTTTTGTCTTGTAAGGCCAGACTAAGGTGTGCCCCAATGGAGAGACAGCATCAACAAATCAGAGGACCAAACACCGAAAATGAACAATGCAGAATTTTAAAAACGCAAGCAAGAAAACAGGAACAAATAAATTAAACAAAAACAATTGCAAATATATAGCATTTAACCCAGTTACCTGGTTTCCCACTTCTCAGTCATTGCTAACAGTAGTCTGAGTGGCAGCATACAAAAAAATAAATAAAAAACCCTGACAAATATTGAAATTAAAAATGTTAAATGCTAGTCACAGAAAGCACAGCTCAGTACAGAAGAGAATTCTGCTGTTGTGTCATGCTTCATCAAACACAGGTTTAAAATATGCATATTTGAGAAGGTCCACGCATATCCACACATAAACGACAATGTCTATGTATCGATTCATATATACATACATACATATATATATATATTTATTTATTTATTTACTATATATAATAAAAATACTGCCATTTCTAAGGATGCAACGGCCTTTACAAAGGAAGCATACATAAACGTGTGTAGCAGCAAGATGGGACAACAGAACGGTTTCAGAGAGAGGGGGGTCCTACCACTGTCCCAGTGTGTGCGGGGGGTTGGGGTCGCGTGGCTAGGCTGTCACTGGTGAATATAGGGGTCTCTGGCCCAGTCCCCTGTGTCACCCCTCTTTTTGGGGGCCACCTCCCCCTCCCTCTCCCGGTCGCGGTCATAGTACTGGTGGTGGTGGTGGTGGTCGCGGGCCGGTCGTTGATGGTGGTGGTGACCGCGCGGCTTGTTGCGCTCGTTGTGGTCCTGCTCGTTACGGTCCTTAGAACGGTGGTGTCCTGTTGTGCTGTGGCCCGCCTCCTCGCCGGCACGGTGATGGTGGTGGTGGTGATGATGATGGTCCCTGGGTTGGGGCTGGGCCTCGTAGCGCCCCTGCTGCTGCTGGGGGTGCCCCCCCTCTCCAAGCCCATCCTCGTCATACTCCTCCTCTCCAAAATCCTCCTCTTCCTCCTGGTGTAGGAGCTGAGTGTGGGGCTCTATGTAGGCTGAGTCTCTGCTTTCTCTGCTCTCCCGGCTTTCGGGGGTCTCTGAGTCCTGTGTCTCCCCCCGGGAGAGACCCTTGCCCCGGCCACCACCGCCACCACTATGATGATGGTGGTGGTGGTTGTGGTGCTGCTCAGTTCGCTGGGAGGAGGAGCGGTGGTGGATGTGCTGGGGTCTCCTGGAAGACTCTGTCCTTAGGGGCCTCTCCTCCTCCTCCCTCTCCTCCTCCTCCTCCTCCTCCTCCTCCTCCTCCTCCCCCTCCCCCCTCCCCCTCTGGCTGCTCCTGGCTCTGATGCTGGCTGTGGTGGTGGTGATGGTGGTGCTGGTGGTCCTCTCTGGAACCCTTCCTCTCCCCACCTTGTCCTGCCTTGTCCCCTGATTTCTCCTCTGCCCCGCTGCCCTGGGGTTAGCAACACAACACGCCTGTTAGTACAGTTAGACACACCAACACATATGCAGAGTAAAAAAGACAAGCGCACACCCTCAAACACATGCAAATCCAGACAATATTTCAAATTCACACACACGCAAACCCACATGCATGAAATTCCAACGGCACACATATACACATACACACATGTGCACTGCACGCTCAAAGGTTGAATATAGGTTATCAACCAACCACTGAAGGTTGACTATGGTCCTGGAGAAGTTTCCCTAAAAATCCTCATATCCGTTTGCTTTCATATTAATTTGGCCTGGTTTATTATTTTAAGTCTCCAGAACCAAGGCCGAATCCCCATGGAATACTAACACTTGGTCCGAGTCCCAAATGGCATTTGAGACGCAACCCTGAAGTTCACACAGCTCTTATGCCGGAGCATTTCACTCACCACAATCACAGACATGTTAACCTCATTCATCAGAAGCATTTTCATCAGCATTTTCAAGAGTTTCAAAAGGACTTTCATTGTCAGGAGTTTCAGTCTTACATTTCCCAATGGGGAGCAATGGATGGGGATGGGGAAAAGATGTGGATATTTTAAATACAAATGAAACAGATCTGAATCAATCAAATTACCCAAACGAATTGTTCGCTGCTCAACGTTAAATACAGTACCTTCAAATAGATAATTATTTTCAAACTGACAAATGTGCATAATGCAACACACATCATGATCACCCTAGTCATTCCTTTGCCTGTAAGTATTACTTATTTCAAAGGAATTCATTATAGCAACCCACCGTGTTAAACCAATTCAAATGCCAAATTGTCAGTGCACTTTCCAGACTTAATGATCTTGACTAGTCATGGTTAGCAGGCCCACCACCAGTCATGTCCCTCGTTCCAATTACTCTCTCTCTTTGCTCTGCTCTTTCCTACCGTGGTCAGTGTGTCATGACTCTGACTCAGTGGCAGTACAGGCTGCTTATGGCCAGTGAGCTACTGGTCTCCCTGCTCTCCCTGTCTGGGCCATGGAGCAGGCTGCCCATGTTGGCCTGAAGCCTGGTCAGCACCTGTACCTGCATGCTGGAGACGGGAGCGGGGCTGGAGGGCAGGGCGGCTGTTGCCAGATTGGCCAGCAGCGGGTTGGGGGGGTTGCAGCTGGCGGGGTGGGTGCTCTTCCAGTAGGCCTCCAGGTAATCAGCCATGTGCTCACACGCATCCTCCAGCTGGTTCTCATCCAGGATGATGTCAAACATCTCCTACATGAGAGATAAAGAGACATATAAACATAGGGAGGGAGGAGGTGAAAACGGTACACACTTAGAAAAAAAAGGTGCTATCTGGAACCTGAAAGGGTTCTTCGGCTGTCCCCATAAGAGAACTCTTTGAAGAACCCTTTTTGGTTCCAGGTAGAACCTTATTGGGTTCCATGTAGAACCCTTTCCCCAGATGGTTCTACATGGAACCCAAAAGTGTTCTACCTGGAACCAAAAATAGCTCTCCTATGGGACAGCCAAAGAACCCTTTTGGAGCCCTTTTTTCTAAGAATGTATTGTTATTGTTTTATGTGCCAAACACAGAGAGATAAAGAGAGGGAGAAAGGAGGATAGGAAAAAACTCAATTGTTAGTGTTTTAAGGGCTGAAAAACAGCATGTGTATGTGCTATGTATTGGCCAAGAATAGCATCATAAAAATCTACTTTTTCTTAGTGATAAAGAAAGGACATACTTCGGGATTCTTTGGGAAAATCTTCCAAATTACTTCAGCAAGAAACTGGCCTGCTTCTCGGATTAAGAAAGTTAGACAAAAACTGTCAAAAACAAAATAACCCATTTAATAGCATTGAATATTAATTTGGCAAGAATTTTCTGATCAGTGAGACTGTTAAAAGCTAAATCCCACTAGGGATGCAATGGCGCTATGTCCGCTTCCTGACATCCACGACCTATATACTATGCGGTGTCAGAGGAAGGCCCAAAAATGTTCAAAGACTCCAGTCACCCAAGTCATAGACTGTTCTCTCTGCTACTGCACGGCAAGCAGTACCGGAGCGCCAAGTCTAGCACCAAAAGGCTCCTAATTAGCTTCTTCACCCAAGCCATAAGACAAATTAATCAAAAGCCACCCAGACTATTTACATTGACCCCCCTTTGTTTTTACACTGCTGCTACTCGCTGTTTATTATCTATGCATAGTCACTTTACAAATTACCTCAACTAACCTGTACCCCCGCACATTGACTCGATACCGCCACCCCCTGTATATGGCCTCGTTATTGTCATTTTCTTGTTACTTTCTTTTCTCATATTCATTTTTTCACTTTAGTCCATTTAGTAAATATATTCTTAACTCTATTTCTTGAACTGTATTGTTCATTAAGGGATTGTAAGTAAGCATTTCACGGTAAGGTCGACACCGGTTGTATTCGACGCATGTGACAAATAAGATTTGATTTGATGCTATTGAATGTACATTAGGGCAGATTTTCCACAAGCCTGAAATGATTGCACTCATATTCTAAAAGAATATCCAAGAAGATCACAGAAGGACGGAAATAGAATTGGCAGGAGATATGAGTCTTTCTGAAGTATTCCACAACAGTGTTATTGATATAAAGGCAGAATCCTACCGGGAGATATACGCACACGACTCAAAACCTCCACGCAAATCTGCTATCGACATCAGTGGCAATACACGGAAGACATCAAGTAACTTGAGTGTGTGTTTTCAGTGTGAGTTCGCAAGTTAGGATAGCCTCCTTTACAGTATCAATAGAGGCTTGATGCACAGAAACCCAAATCTTCAATCTGCATACAGAAACAGTATAATGAAATGTCCAGAATGTATTAGATGTGGGATGTGGTGGGTGTCATCCAGGTAGCAGTAATCTCTGGGCAGTGGTGTGGCTATACTCACGGCAGGGCATTGGGCCAGTTTGTCTGCGGCAACCATCTGGACGTTGAGGTGCTTAGCCTGGGACTTCCCTCTGGACTTGATGAGCCTCTGCAGAACCTGTGGGACATATGAGAGAGGGGCATGAGAGTCATGGCACCATCAGCACCGTAACGAAGTCAACTCAATCACATTAAAGCAGTGTCAACACCGTAACAAAGTCAACTCCATAACATGAAAGCATGTCAAAACTGCAACGAAAGTCAACTCCATCACATGAAAGCGTCATCAGCACTGTAACAAAGTCAACTCCATCACATGAAAGCATCGTCAACACCGAAACTAAGTCAACTCCAACACATCACAGAATCATCAGCACTGCAAGGAAGTCAACTCCGATGTTAACCTAACATCAGCACTAAAGTAAAACTGTGGTTTTACTGATTCACAGCAGAAGTAGTTGATAAAAAGAGGAGTCAATAGACTTGGTTTATCCCATCGAGGTGTGATTCAGACTGCCGACACTTTGATTTAGAGACATAATTCACATTCCTTCAGCTACGCCTTCTTTTCCCTTTTTATCTTACTCAAATGCCAGCGTTTTTTAAGGATATTTGAATCATGGGTGTTATTTACACTAAGGCTGAAGGTTAGCGTGATGAATCAGTCGCCTCACACGCTTCACTCTCTCCTATTCAGACGAGCGGAGTAGTCAGACCTGACAGGCCGTATTTATAAACCCGAACAGGACGCCATTCAGTTAGAAAAATGCGATATGAGCAGTGACAAGACATCCATAACACCAGTTGCTCCCCAATGCATCGGGGACATCCATATACCTCCATAAACCAGTAGGAGACTACTTCACCACTCAGGAGACTTTCACTCCAGCTCCGTTTACTTCATCAAACTGTCACTCACTGCTCTCACACTGGACCGTTTACCAGTGTTTGCCTGGCCTGCATCTACCTTTACACAATTACACATAATATTACTGTGTGAGATGGAAGGTCGGCTGAATACATTACTAGAAAATAAAGGTTAGTATTAGAATATGAACCATGTAATACACCAGGGCACACTTTACACTAGTACACTGCAATTCAGTTTAAACTACCAAAGTGCATTTTTTTGCATTGCTTGGCCTCACCTTAGGAGAGGAGATCTTGACGTAGACGAGGATAGGAGCCAGGGATGTCTTGCCCAGTTGGGCCGGGTGGTTGATGGTGTCTGCGTCTAGAACCACCAGCTGTAAGGTCCGGGCCAGTTCAAAGATACGCTCTATCTCACTCTGCACTTCAGCTACTAAGAGAGAATGAGAGGGGCAGAGGGAGGGATAGACGCATCACAGACAGAGAGAGAGAGAGAGCGAGAACAAAATTCAAACCATAGATCTGCTTCCATTCTGCCCTTCAGTTAGGCGGCTGTGAGAGAAGGAGAGATTAGCAAGACAATGGATATAATTTTTTTTTTTTTTTAGGGAAATATTCCCCCACAAAAAAGTTAATTCAAAAGATAATTTGACCTATGCACTAACAAGGATTTTCAGCATAAGCAGCTTGACTACTGCTAGACTACTCTAAGATTGGTGGACCAAGATTCATTGGTCAGATTCGGAAGGATGAGGTTGTGTTTGCTCGGTTGCGTCTAGGGCACTGTACGTTGAACTCATCATTACATCTGGTTGGCAAGCATGTGAAAGGCTTGTGTACGGACTGTGTGGTTGATGAAACAGTGAAGCATGTGTTTGTTTCTTTATCCATTTAGTCTGTAAACTTTGATTGAATCCACACTCCAGTACAGTAGGTGGCGGCATGCACCTCTAACGTTTGTTTGCAGACCGCCATAATACCATAGAAGACATTTCTTTCATAAGCGAGTGAAAACCATTATGTAATGTTAGGACATCGTTTTAAGAGATTGGATTATTGTACCAGTGTTGAATGTCCAATCTGAAATAGCTAACTAGCTATTATGTTATGCTAAGAATTAAGGTAAAAAGTTGTTGCTTTGTTAAAACTGTCGCTGGGCAGTGGCTGTTGTTAACATTACCTAGCTGACCGGTGACTCATGGTAACTAGGCTTCTCCAAAACTGCGCTCTGATGCTGCTGATGGTCATTAGTCAATCAATCAATGACATGTATCTATAAAGCCCTTTTTATGAGTAGATGTCACAAAGTGCTTATACAGAAACCCAGCATAAACAGCAAGCAATGCAGAAGTAGAAACACGGTGGCTAGGAAAAAACTCCCTTGAAAGGCAGGAACCTAAGAAGAAACCTAGAGAGGAATCAGGCTCTGAGGAGTGGCCATTCCTCTTCTGGCTGTGCCGGGTGAAGATTATAAGAGTACATGGGGCTGTCCCCGTTTTTATTTTTTTTACGTGTATTTTTCCATATATAGACACACCCTATACGTTTTAATATAATCAACTATATGCTTTGAGCTTGTCTGATGCTTTAAGTTTATGGTTTGATGAAATAAGACAAATGCCTCAAGAGGGTACCAGAGATCTAGATAACCAGAAGACAAACAACCTTAACCTGACCCAACGCTCCTGCTGGCTTTCGCAGATTCTGCCATTACTCTCCTGAAGTTGCCGGTGATAGGTTGCCAACTCCTCGTGTAGCCTATCTCATGTTGAATGCCAATTTATCTTACAATTTCTAACAATCTCTGTGCCAGTTATGGTTTTCATATGCACATTTTTGTGAAACAGTTTTATTTCAATCATAATTACATCTTCACATCTCAAAATCATTGTCATGTGGTTAATCAGAATTCTATCTAAATCTAAATGAAAATTATACAAACCTAAAAGGTTACTTCCATTGCCAACTATGTATAGCCTACATAAAGCCAACAAATAAAAACATTGCGGCCTACAGGTAGATTTTTTTTTATATCCTATCAATCATATTGGCTACACATAGCCTGTCTTCAACAAACTTGAAACATTAATTTGGGTCCGGCCTGAAGCTTGAGCTAGTGAACTTGCAACATTGTATAAAAATATTCTGGCCCCTCAAAGTTTCCCACCAGTGAGCTCAGGACAGAGACAGCTGTAGGCTATTGGCGCAAGGGATAAGAAGCCGTGCTTGACTTGGGCAGGAGCTCACCGGAGCTGAGTACCAGCAGCTCAAATTGTCTAATGCGTGAGCTCCTGTTCCTCTTATAGAATATTAGCTCAAAAGTATTGTGGAGCTCCTGCACCTAAATATGAACAGTACCAGCACCCAAAATGAGTACTGGAACCTATTTCAGTCTAAGTCAAGCACAGATAAGAAGTAATCAGGAAGGCCTATTTTATGATGTTTCCACTGGATCAGAGCATTACATTTTTCCCCTTTCATGCTGAGTGGTTATCGAAAGGGAGAGAGCTGGAAAGATTTTCAAATACATTGAAGAACTAATGTAATTCTCAATGGATGTAAAAACAGACTTTGTTTGCTTGCTGTTTGAGGTGACAAAAACATGACGTTGAGAAGCTCCACAGGTCATTAGTGTTGGTGCGTTAAGACAATAAGAAATATTATCAGATTCCCAAAAGGGCTCATTTACAGTACATTCGAAAAGTATTAAGACCCCTTGACTTTTTCAACATTTTCTTACGTTACAGCCTTCTTCTAAAATATATACAATAATTGTTTTCCCTCATCAATCTATACACAACACCCCACAATGACAAAGCGAAAACAGGTTTTTAGAAATGTTAGCAAATGTATTAAAAATAAAAAAACATATACCTTCTTTACATAAGTATTGAGCTCAGGTGCATCCTGTTTCCATTGATAATCCTTGAGGTTCTACAACTTGATTGGAGTCCACCTGTGGTAAATTCAATTGTTTGGACATGATTTGGAAAGGCTCACCCCTGTCTATATAAGGTCCCACAGTTGACGGTGCATGTCAGAGCAAACACCAAGCCATGAGGTCGAATAAATTGTCCGTAGAGCTCTGAGACAGGATTGTGTCAAGGGACAGATGCAAATGCATTGATGTCAGTGACTGGAGGGACAATAAAGCGCTGAGTACCAGGCGCTTTATTGTCGTCCCAGTCACTGACATCAATGCAAATGAAATCGAAAAGCAAATCAAAACACTTCATGAGAGCCCTGGCATTCAGAGTTTGAGCGGAATAGGATGACCTGTTGCGCAGCGACAACCAGCTCCTCATAGTTGGTTGATGCATGGAATAAAATAAGTGTTCCTCTTGCGCAACATTTCTATAGGTTATGCTATGCAATTGTGTGAGAAAACAGAATGTTGATGGCCTCTATTAAAAAGAGGATCCCATCAGCTTTCTGTAGGCTAAGCCTACAATATTTATTTCTCAAATTTACATATATTTACAACCGGAGTAGCCTACCTGGCTGGTATGAAAATGAACAGTGGGAAAAGCGTCCTCCATTTGCAATTCAAGTGCCTAAAGATGACATGTCTTTTTTCCCCTGCCCCTGTTCCGACAGGTGCATGATAATGGCCCATTCTAGATCAAAACTAATCACAACTAATTTCACACATATTTGATTTAGTATATGTAAAGACAACATTAAATTGAGAATAGTCTGAATGGTGAGAATATCATCACTTGTGAATCATGCCCAGTGTGTGCAATCTAAGGCAAGAAACAGCGTATGCCTTTTTTTTTGGCAACTTTTTCAAATCCTAGTCGCATGCATCATATAGCGTAGCCCACAGGCCTATACTGTATGTTTTGATAAGGTTTGTATCACAACTAAAGTGGACAAATAACACCAAACATAGCCGATAGGCCCAAGACCCCTTGAACACGGTTGGAGAGCCCATAGCCAACAGAGCTTAGTGAAACATATTTTAGTCCCAGTCATTGTGCAATTGCATGTGAAAACAGAGTTTTGACTAGCCACTATTTAAAAGCGTGTCCCAGATTTCTCGTGCTGCTATATTTATTGCTCAATTCTTAAAAATAAAGCACATTAATCCGCTTTACAAACGATGTAGCTTACCTGGCATATTAAAAACGTAACCGCCCACAACCTCCAGTCGCTATTCGACTGCAGGCTATGGATCACGTTTTTTTGGGGGCCATTCTAAATACAAAATAATTCCACACATACAGTACCAGTCAAAAGTTTGGACACACCATCTCATTCAAGGGTTTTTCTTTATCTTTACTATTTTTTAGATTGTAGAATTATTTTGAAGACATCACAACTATGAAATAACACATATGAAATCAGGTTCTGGAATCAGGTTCTAACTTAGAATATGTAAAACTCTTTAGGCTAAATGCTAAGCACCATGTCTGGAGAAAACCAGGCACAGCTCATCACTCGTCTAACACCATCCCTACCATGAAGCATGGTGGTGGCAGCATCATGCTATGGGGATGCTTTTCAGTGGCAGGGACTGGGAGACTGGTAAGGATAGAGGGAACAATGAATGGAGCCAAATCCAGGCAAATCCTTGATGAGAACCTGCTGCAGAGTGCAAAGAACCTTAGACTGGGGCGAATATTTTTGTTCCAACAGGACAATGACCCCAAAGATACAGCCAAAACAACGCTGGAATGGCTTCAGAACAAGAATGTGAAAGTTCTTGAGTGGCCCAGCCAAAACAGAGACTTCTGACTTCTGAAATCTGTGGAAAGACTTGAAGATTGCTGTTCACCGCTGCTCCCCATCTAACTTAACAGAGCTTGAGAAAATCTGAAAAGAAGAATGGGATAAAATCCCCAAACCCAAATGTGCAAAGCTGATACAGACATACCCAAGACGACTCAAAGCTGTAATCGCCGCCAGAGGCGCTTCTACAAAGTGCTGATTCAGAGGTGTGAATATTTATGTAAATTAGATATTTCTGTATTTAATTTTCAATACATTTGCAAACATTTCTAAAAACATGTTTTCACTTTGTCATTATGGGATATTGTGTGTAGATGGGTGAGAGAAAAAATATATTTAATCCATGTTGAATTCACTGTAACAAAACAAAATGTGGAATAAGTCAAGGGGTATGAATACTTTCTGAAGGCACTGTAGCTGGGACTGGGAAAAAGTATGACACCAATCAGACCCCCGAGGGCTGGAGTACCAGATCGAGATGGAATCAACAGACTCGACACAAGATCCAGCATGATCTCTTGTAGGTTTTTCTCCAACCCTAATCTAGTGCACCTGATTCTAATAACTATTTGATTGATAAGCTACAGGAGGGTAACTCTCCATGAGATCTGAACCTCCACTTAGTCCCCCCCCCACCCTTTTCTCTTGTAACCTCTCTCCCTCCACTATAGCGGTCTTTGGTGCTTGGACTGAGAGAGATGTAAACACAGACAGCCGGCAGCTACGACATTTAACAATGTGTCATTCATTCACCATTATATCATCATGTAAAATAAAGTGAATCTTTGTTTCATATTCTTGTTTGTTTGTGCTAAGGACGTCCAGTAGGTTAATATGAATAGTACTGATGACTGTATTACAATCATGTTGGTAAGGTATTGATTGTAATACTTTTTGTAACTGGTCTCATCACCTGCTGCTTGCATTTCAATAGGTAATTTGTTTTTGAATTATACAATTGTCAGAAAGTGAGAATAAATCAGGCTGAGATGCTGCAACATCAGCCAACAACCATTGTAGTGCAGAACAACATTGCCTTGACACTTGTGATGAGACTCTATTGGAGATATGGCAAAAGAGTCGCTTATACCGATGATCAAGGTAAGAATGGACATAGCTATAAAGTTCTATTTCTGTTTGATTAAATAGTTGCAGCATTATGCTATTCTATGTAATTTGAGCATTGGTTTGATTAGCTAACGTAGCTAACTACGGTGGAGAAGTCGAATTGATGCAACAAAATGAACGTTTGTAGCCGATCTGAGCTCATGCCTGCATGTTAGATAGTTAATCTACCTTGAATAATACTGTATGTTGAGGGTCAATGTCACAACGAGGGAACAAAAGAAGTATGCTGAGAGCCAATGTTGGGACTGTAGTATCGCCTCTTGCACTGAGATGCAGTGCCTTAGACCGCTGCGCCACTCGGGAGTAAGCAGTATTAACGTGAGATAACATGTATTAGCTAATGCATTTTTATCCAGTTGGGTCAAATACATATATATCATGAACAGTCCAGGAAATCTCCCTAGCAACACTTTTTATTACATTTCATTAGCAGCTCAAACAAAGCTTGTGTTTGCCCATCGAGAGCTGCCCATGACTAAGATACACCCACCTCTTGCCCTATTTGTTTGATGGCGGAAATGGTGCTGATAGTCCAGATGTGTGTCTAATAATTATAATTCAGCGATTGTCATTAGGCACACTAAACTTGTAGCCAGAATTGATGCGTACACTGTTGTATGCGCACGTCTCGGTCTTGGCTACTTATCTCCGTTTTGGAAAGATATTTGTGTTCTCCTTGAACCACAACGCAATTTGGAGGGTATACTGCCCATTTTCAAGTCAATTCAAGTCAGGAAATTTCATGCAGCTGACATGCGGTAATGTTAAATAATTATGTAATTGCCTATAGTTTTCTATAGTTTTGTCAGGACAACCCTGTATCTATCACCATCAAGACAGAGTCAGGGTTCAGCGTACTGTCAAAACATCAGTCCCTGAAGTGACAAAATAATTATCCAGTTGCATTGGCTTCAAGTTAAAAAGCTTTTAGTCAAAAGTGGAGCACAAAGATTAAAGTTCTGCAGTGTTTTGAGTGTCCCAGTGCTAATGTATCTTTAAAGATGAGCCGGTTTATCCCATAACTACACTCTTAGAAAAAAGGATTCCACCTGGAACCAAAAAGGGTTCTCCTATGGGGACAGCCGAAGAGCCAATTTAGTTTTCTAGATAGCACCTTTTTTTTCTAAGAGTGTAATTGAGCAACCGGCACACCAGGTTGCATCCCAAATGACACCGTACTCCCTATTTAGTGCACTACTTTTGACCAGGGCCCATACGACTCTGGTCAAAAGTAGTGCACTATGAAGTGAATAGTGTTGCCATTTGGGACGCAACCCATGAGTAACGTTACAGAGCACCACGGCAATCCAACACAAAGATTAGCTACATGGCTTCCCTAGTTATGTTGGCTCTCTGGCCACCACAGTGAGGTCATGTTTCATTGTTATCGCAGCTTGTTACTCAAGCCTGGTAAAATCAGCTGTGTTCTTGACCTTGTTATCTGGCAGCAGGTATCTAGTCTCTCCTTTCTTTCTCTCTCTTTCGGCCCAAAAGCAAACCTTTTTAATCACAGGCATGGCCAGGTCATTCTTTGCCTTCCAACATCTGTAGGTCTGCATTATAACCATCTCCAAGGTTGCGCCCAAAATGGCACCCTATTCCCTATATAATGCACTACTTTCGACTAGAGCCCTTTGGGCCATGGTCAAAAGTAGTCCACTATATAGGGAATAGGGTGCCTTTTGTGAAACATCCGAAGACTTTCTTTAATCTTTTACTCTTTCCCTTCTCTCTATGCAATGAATTAGTCTCTCTACATACAACGTGCACTAGAAGAACACAGAGGTTTCCCAGCCTCATACTTCCAAACTTACCAAGGTTGGAGCGTGTGTTGGATCGCTCGATGATGGCATGTTTACTAGGGTTGTTGAGGACAGAGCGTTTGGCAAGAGAGATGTCTGCAGTGACTCGAGTGATTGATATTCTGATAGGAAGGCAGAGAGAAAATAACTGGTCACCGAGAGACTAGAGTGTGCTCTGATCAATCAAATATTTAACACTTGGAAAAAGTACAGAATTAGAAACAAAAAGGCATAGCAGCAAAATCACAGTCCATAATGAAGAGGGGAGAGTTTTGTGATTTCTAAGCAAGGTCTGGTAGAAGAGGGAAGAGAGTGGTGAGAGTATGCTCCGTAAAACTCATTGCTGGTTATCAAAATGGTTGCACTTTGAGTGGGAGATAAAACAATGCACAGTATACGCTAATGATCCTATGTTTTGTAACATAATTTCTCTACTGTGGATGGGAAAGTGGCCAGGCAGCCGGAGAGGAGAGGAGATGAGGAGAACCCTGCGCTGCACTAGGGCCCACTATAGCCTATTAAGGACACGGAGAGGGCCTATTTAAAGTAGCAGCTAGCACACATCTCCAGGCCAAACAAACTTGTTACACACTCCCTCTGCCAAACCTCCAGGGATGACTAAATACCAGCCTATAGGACTCAGGCAGAGCATACTGAACAAGGATACAGAGAGAGAGAGAAAGAGGGAGGGAAGAAAGGAAAGCAGGGACAGCTCAACTTACCTTCCCTCAAATCTGTGTTTCAAAAAGTCAAACAGTGCTTTTTGCATCATATCTGTCACCTGAAACCAAATGGGACAGTAAAAACATAGTGAACATTTTAGGAATCACCATCATGAAAACAGACAACATGTGTGTGTGCATGGGTGGGTAAATCAAAGCAAGCTCTCTGTTGCTGAAAAAGGGAGCCCCCACAGCACAGAGTTTTGTTTCAGTATTGACTGAGGGCACTTCAGCCTTCCCCTTGTAAACAACTGTGTCCTGTTCTCACCAGGTTCCAGAGACCCCTGCCCCTGTCTGCCTCCCACTAATGCACAGAGACAAAGCTCAACTTTGTCATTGTATCCATGTGTCCACAATGTAAACCAGTAGTAGAAGTGTAGTTAGTGTAAACAGTATGTATTAGTGAGTTGAGTAGTGGTGCTAGTGCAAGTAGTAGGGGGGCAAAATTCTAGTAACTTTTCCAAAATGTCTAGGTTTTCCTATTAATCCCATCTGGCAGATTCACGGAAACAGGAGGGAATAAGCAGGACACCCAGAATCCTCCAACCAGGATTTCTGGAAAACCTGGGAAGTTTGGGAATGTTACCAGAATCTTGCAATTTTAAAAGGATACTTCACCCAAATTACAAAATTACACATTGGTTTCCTTATCCTGTAAACAGTCTATGGACAAGGTATGACAGCAATCCATTGTTTGGTTTCGTTTCCCTGGCAGTTGCTTGCACATGTCCCATTGAAGTCATGGGACCGACATTAGCATTTTCCAAATCATATATAAGTGACTTTGTTGAGCTTCACAATAAATTGTAGATAGTTTCGAATGATTTGGACTTGATGTGTGAAAAAAATTATAATATCAGTCCCATGACATGAATGGGATTTGTGCCACAAATGCTAAAACGTTACCATTTGGAAACAGTGCCAGGGAAACTAAACCATCTCATTGGATTGCTGTCATACCTTGTCCATAGACTGCTTACAGGGTAAGGAAAACAATATGTAAATTTAAACATTTGGGTGAACTATCCCTTTAACATTCCACTGCTTAGACATTGCATGCATCAACCAATGGTTTCGTGCCACGTCATCAACTGTTTCATTGACTGACAGATGGCTATAACATACGATGTGGTTAGCTGATAGGTAAAATACCTATCCAGGTGATGTAAGATCTGGCAACACAAGCAGTGGAATGCGACCGTTGTGATCTAAATAGAATGTCCTTGTGAGTGTAGTAGTGGTAGTGTCAGTAATAACCCCTTATAAAAACTTTACAGCAATTTATAACAATTTATAACAGTTCTCTTACCTCATAGCCCTTCAGTGACGGTCCAACCAGGACCACAGGTCGCATGGAAGGCACAACGTCGTATGGAGGAATGTGTTCCGTCTGCCCAACGAGAGAAAACAAACCATCAGCTTCACATCAAGGGAGATTATTATACATAGGATGCATCCCAAATGGCAACCTATTCCCTACATAGGGCAGGGCCCTGGTAGAAAGTAGTACACTTAATAGGTAATAGGGTGGCATTTGGTACGCATAGGAAATACACACTACGTCCAGCAGGGATCAGCAAAGCACAACCCATTAGACCAGGGTTTCCCAAACTCGGTCCTGGGCCTCCCCTGGGAGCAGGTTTTGGTTTTTGCCTAGCAAAACTAACTCACCATCAAGCTTTGATTATATGAATCAGCTGTGTAGTGCTAGGGCAAATAACAAAACGTGCACCCGGAGAAGGGGCAGGACCCAGTTTGGGAAATCCTGCACTAGACCATTTAATAGAGCTGAAAGGAACTATGAAATTAGTTGTCCTAACTGCAAGTCCCAGTTTACACTCAACACACAAGGATGCCAGCTAGAATGTTCGGACCCATTCTGTTTTCAAAAGTAATAAATACCGAATTATATCACACATTTAGCAAATATTAAGATAATCTGTTAGTATTTGCTCTTAGAATACAACATTCTTATCTTCACCCAACCCCTAATGAATTGACAAGAAGCTTAACATGAACAACAACAAATCAATGTGTGGAAGTCAAGGTATACAGTGGCTTGCGAAAGTATTCACCCCCCTTGGCATATTTCCTACTTTGCTGCCTTACAACCTGGAATTAAAATAGATTTTTGGGGGGTTTGTATCATTTGATTTACACAACATGCCTACCACTTTGAAGATGCAAAATATTTTTTATTGTGAAACAACAAGAAATAAGACAAAAAAACAGAAAACTTGAGTGTGCATAACTATTCACCACCCTCCAAAGTCAATAATTTGTAGAGACACCTTTTGCAGCAATTACAGCTGCAAGTCTCTTGTGGTATGTCTCTATAAGCTTGGCACATCTAGCCACTGGGATTTTGTCCCATTCTTCAAGGCAAAACTGCTCTGGCTCCTTCAAGTTGGATGGGTTCCACTGGTGTACAGCAATCTTTAAGTCATACCACAGATTCTCAATTGGATTGAGGTCTGGGCTTTGACTAGGCCATTCAAAGACATTTAAATGTTTCCCCTTAAACCACTCCAGTGTTGCTTTAGCAGCATACTTAGGGTCATTGTCTTGCTGGAAGGTGAACCTCCGTTTCCCAGTCCCTGCCGATGACAACCATCCCCACAGCATGATGCTGCCACCACCATGCTTCACTGTGGGGATGGGTGTTCTCGGGGTGATGTGAGGTGTTGGGTTTGCGCCAGACATAGCATTTTCCTTGATGGCCAAAAAGCTACATTTTTGTCTCATCTGACCAGAGTACCATCATCCATATGTTTGGGGAGTCTCCCACATGCCTTTTGGCGAGAACCAAACATGTTTGCTTCTTTTTTTCTTTAAGCAATGGCTTTTGTTCTGGCCACTCTTCCGTAAAACTCTGTGGAGTGTACAGCTTAAAGTGGTCCTATGGACAGATACTCCAATCTCCACTGTGGAACTTTGCAGCTCCTTCAGGGTCATCTTTGGTCTCTGTGTTGCCTCTCTGATTAATGTCCTCCTTGCCTGGTCCGTGAGTTTGGTGGGCGGCCCTCTCTTGGCAGGTTTGTTGTGGTGCCATATTCTTTCAATTTTTTAATAATGGATTTAATGGTGCTCCGTGGGATGTTCAAAGTTTCAGATATTTTTTTATAACCCAACCCTGATCTGTACTTCTCCACAACTTTGTCCATGACCTGTTTCTAGAGCTCCTTGGTCTTCATGGTGCCACTTGCTTAGTGGAGTTGCAGACTCTTTCAGAACAGGTGTATATATACTGAGATTATGTGACAGATCATGTGACACTTAAATAAAGTCCACCTAAGTGCAATCTAACTAATTATGTGACTTCTGAAGGTAATTGGTTGTACCAGATCTTATTTAGGGGCTTCATAGCAAAAGGGGGTGAATACATATGCACACACCACTTTTCCGTTTTTATTTATTAGCATTTTTTTGAAACAAGTAATTTCACTTTTGCACAAATTTGGACTATTTTGTGTATGTCCATTACATGAAATCCAAATAAAATCGATTTAAATTACAGGTTGTAATGCAACAAAATAGGAAAAACACCAAGGGGGGTGAATACTTTTGCAAGGCTTGTGTTGAGTGTGGAGACAGCGGAATCTCTAATTTCACAATTCTTATCTACTCAAAGGGGAATGTCAGTAGAGGACCTCGTTAGTCAGAACAGGGATAATCACAACAGAAGGCTAGAAATGCAAACTAGAGAGGAGCAGACTAGCAGAATAAAAAAACACCCAGTCACACAGCGACAGAGTAGGAGCTCAGTGTATCTCAGTGACAGCTTCAGAGGGATCTGTCTGTGTTTGTGTGTGACAGCGAGGCAGTAGACCTCTAATGCCACATCTGCGTGTGCGGTCACAGTGGTGTGACAGTGCAGTATGAGGAACACTCCGACAGACAGACACGCCATTGCTTTGCAGGGAAATGAAAGCAGAGAGAGCAAACGAGAGAGAGAGGCAGACGCTGCACTGAGTCGATTTGTCACACTTCTACCTCTTCTGTGCAAAATGAATGGGCAATAACGTTTTCAAATGTAATCTAATCTTCTTTCACGACTCTGTATTACTGCTAACTACACTGAAAAAAAGATATACGCAACATGGAAGGAAGGAAATCGGTCAATTCAAATAAATTAATTAGGACCTAATCTATTGATTTCACATGACTGTGAATACAGATATGCATCTGTTGGTCACAGATACCTTCAGAAAAAGGTAGAGTGTGGATCAAACCAGTTAGTATCTGGTATGACCACCATTTGCCTCACGCAGCGTGACACATCTCCTTCGTATAGAGATGATCAGGTTGTTGATTGTGGCCTGTGGAATGTTGTCCCACTCCTCTTCAATGGCTCTGCGAAGTTGCTGGATATTGTCTGGAACTGGAACACGCTGTTGTACACGTCAATCCATCTCTGTTCCTCTTCCTCTCTCCATCTCTTCCTGTCCATCTTTTTCCCTCTCTCCGTCTCGTTCCCTCTCTACATCTTTTTCCCTCTCTCCATCTCTTTCCCTCTCTCCATCTCTTTCCCTCTCTCCATCTCTTCTCTTTTCCTCTTTTCCTCTCTCCATCTCTTTTCCACTCTCCATCTCTTTTCCACTCTCCATCTCTTTTCCTCTTCCTCTCCATCTCTTTCCCTCTCTCCATCTCTTTTCCTATTTTCCTCTCTCCATCTCTTTTCCTCTCTTCATCTATTTTTCTCTTTTCCTCTCTCCATCTCTTTTCCTCTTTTCCTCTCTCCATCTCTTTTCCTCTTTTCCTCTCTCCATCTCATTTCCTCTTCCTCTCTCCATCTCTTTTCCTCTTTTCCTCTCTCCATCTCATTTCCTCTTCCTCTCTCCATCTCTTTTCCTCTTTTCCTCTTTTCCTCTCTCCATCTCATTTCCTCTTCCTCTCTCCATCTCTTTTCCTCTTTTCCTCTCTCCATCTCATTTCCTCTTCCTCTCTCCATCTCTTTTCCTCTTTTCCTCTCTCCATCTCATTTCCTCTTCCTCTCTCCATCTCTTTTCCTCTTTTCCTCTCTCCATCTCATTTCCTCTTCCTCTCTCACTCTTCCTATATCTCTCCAGCTCTCTGTCTTTCTAGGTTTCCATCTATTTTCCTCTCTCTCTCTCTCTCTCTCTCTCTCTCTCTCTCTCTCTCTCTCTCTCTCTCTCTATCTCTCGCTATCTCTCTCCAGGTCTCTATCTATGTCTCTCTCCCTGTATTTTCCTGCATCTGTCTCTCTCTGTCTCTCTCACTTTCATTTTTCTTCTGCTGCCGTCACTGGCAGTCCCTGGGGAACTCTTGTTACATCTGAGTGGGGAAAGTGCTGCTAGATGCAGGCCAGAGCTGACCATGTCTGGAGAACTACCGGTCACAGTAGTCACAGATATTTTAGGCCATATTTGCCTGGCCCAGACTACAGGGTTATTGTTACAAAAAAAAGCATGCTGCTAGATGATTGAAAATGGTGGCTATTGTTGCCATAGTTGTTGTAGTTGTACCTCTGTATCCATGTTGTATGCTGATTATTGTAAAAAAAAAAAAAACACAATTTAAAAAATGGTTTAAAGAAAGAGAATGTGAATGGAGATGATTTTGGGGTTTGACAAGATTTGCTCCACGTCAAGACATGGAGTGCACACTAGAACTGAGAACGCTTGTGTTTGTTATGTGTATAAGGTATGCTAACACACACATCCCGTATTGTGCCAAGAAAGCCCATTACGCGATGTTCCTAACTCCTTTGGAATGGTGTATTAAATATAGCAGTGCTTTACATAAAAATAGATTTACGTAAGTTGTTTCATAACAAGAAAAACACAAGAATAGTTGTTGTATTTGTTCTAATAGAGGTCACACGTGATTCCTGTTGCTGTGTGATAAACACAACCAAACCAACAAGAGGACAGCAATAGCTGTTACTGTGGCTATACTCTTCTGGTTTAAGAGCTGGATACGCTGAGTTCCCACTAAATCTGCATCATCGCACGTACACACACACACACACACAGACAACAGCGACGACAGTGAGTAAGAGGGGAGTCAAGAACGACCACAACCACTGCAGAGAAATCACAGAGGCACATCCCCCAGACCCCCAAGGCCCTGCTGGGGGTTTGGTGTGTGCCCGCATGCTAACTTAACTTACCGACTTCTGCTTCTGCTTAGCTACAGCCCAGGTGGAAGAGAGGAGAGAAAGAGCGTTAAGAAACAGGCAACATGCATGCTAATGGCTCAAACACCCAGCGGAGGGAAGAGACACGGACTGTGGCAGTAAGACACGTAGGATAAACAGAACGGACAGACAAACGGATTTTGGGCAGAGTGATGCTGAGCAGCGACAGTCAGGCAGTTGTCATGGGTAGCCGTGCGGACGGACGGACGGGGAGAGGAGATACAGGTAGAGAAGGAATACCAGCGTAGTGCCATGTTTACCTTCTTAAAGAAGGGCATTCGTTTGTCTTTGGCTAGGGTGGGTGACATGACAGTGTTTGGCTGACTGACTTTAGGGGAGCGAAGGTGGACTGGAAGCTCATTGTCCTCGGGGTCTAAGCTTGTGGCGTCTATGTCAACGACTATGCACACAGACATACAAGGCCACCGTCACACAGAGGTAATACACAGAGGTAATACACAGAAGGCTACAGAGGTAACAATGAACACCAAACACTGAACAGATACACAGGTTATTCCAGCACATATAAAAGCTATACAAACCATAAACAAGCCATAGCCAACTATAGTCATACTATGGTTTGATGATACAGAAAAAGAGCACTGACAGTAACCAATAGGACATAAGTTAAGCAAACATTTAAGGCTACAGTAAAACAAATATACCAGATTTAACATTTTACTATGGGCCTACATCCTGTTGATTTAACAACTGATTGGTCAAATGTCCTGAAGTGTACTAATGACAGGTCAGCAGTAAAGTCAAAATAATGACCTTCCGAATAAAACTTACCATCGCCTTCTATTTCTGTCCCCCTTCATACTCAAGCCCTCTTAGAGGTTGATGGAAGTTTGATAATACTCAAGAGTAAAGAGTTTGTGTTAGTGGAAAACATGTCGACCACTGTCAAAACCATGCTCCAAAACCCTGCTCCAAGGGAATCCTTTACTCACCAGAGGAGGGGGGGGTGGATTTCCGAGAGTTAGGAACCACTTCACCTAAACTGGTAGAGGAGTTTGCTCCCGATTTACTGCAAACATAAATCATTCATATCAGTATATCATTCATATCAGCATATTTGAGGTGTTGCTAGTTGCTAGTGTGGGATATCTCAAGCAGGGCTTAGCCACTTGTCTTTCGGACAAATAGGACAGATTTTTTACTTGAAAGCTGAAGTCACTTGTATGGTCTTTAATACCATGGGCCAAACAGTGACTGAAAATGGTGTTCTATGATGCAAGGAACCACTTCACAATATACATTCATTATTGTCACTGGTATTCACAATGGAAGGCTGCTGGTTTCTGATCCCATGTATTATATCTCCTGTCGTTGTGGCCTTGAGCAAGGCACTTAACCCCCCCCACAAAATAAATACTGCACTGATAGGCTACTGTATAAAAACACATGTGGTCCGTTATCTGGAGAGCTTCTGGGTGTGCAGACTTTTAATTCAACCCTGCTCAAACACACCAGAGTCAGCTTATCAAGGTCCTGTTGAGCAGCTGATTTTTAACAATGTGGTGTGTTCATGCAGGACTGGAGCAAAAGTCTGAAGTAGGAAGGTTGGCCACCCTGAAACATTACAATTATCACCAAATACCTTTTTGTCTTTATAAAATAATTCCCTCACTCACTGAACCAGGGATCAGATGGCTAAGGTCGGTGAGGTAGCTAACTAAGATGTTTAGGGAGATATTGACAGCATAGGAGTTAGGCTACTTGTCAATTAGGCTATTCTTAAAAAGAAATCCATGGCCAGTATTGAATAGAAGCGAATCCTAGCCAATTTTGAGTGCTTGAGAGACTGTTTTACAACCGGGTTATCAACTGCACACCTACACAAAAGCATGTGGACACTTGCTCATCAAACATCTCATTCCAAAATCAGGGGAATTAATATAGAGTTGGTCCCCCTTTGCATATATTCTGGGCAGGCTTTCCACTAGATGTTGGAACATTGCTGCTGGGGATTGCTTGCGTTCAGCCACACAAGCATTAGTGAGATCGGGCACTGATGTTGGGGGATTAGGCCTGGCTCGCAGTCGGCGTTCCAATTCATCCCGATGGGGTTGAGGTATGGACCTTGTTTTGTGTACGGGGGAATTGTCATGCTGAAACAGAAAAGGGCCTTCCCCAAACTGTTGCCACAAAGTTGGAAGCACAGAATCATTTAATTGTATGCTTTAGCGTTAAGATTTCCCTTCACTGGAACTAAGGGGCCTAGCCTGAACCATGAAAAACAGCCCCAGACCATTATTTCTCCTCCACCAAACTTTACAGTTGGCACTATGCATTGCGACAGGTAGCGTTCTCCTGGCATCCGCCAAACCCAGATTTGTCCATCAGACTCCAGAGAACGTGTTTCCACTGCTCCAGAGTTCAATGGCGGAAAGCTTTAAACCCTTCCAACCGACGCTTGGCATTGAGCATGTCGATCTTAGGCTTGTATGCGAATGCTCGGCCAATGGAAACCCATTTCATGAAGCTTCCGATGAACAGTTCTTGTGCTGACATTGCTTCCAGAGGCAGTTTGTAGCTCGGAAGTGAGTGTTGCAACCGAGGACAGATGATTTTTACGCACTATGCACATAAGCCTCAGCGGTCCCGTTCTGTGAGCTTGTGTGGCCTACCACTTCGCGGCTGATCCATTGTTGCTCCTAGATGTTTCCACTTCACCATGTCAGCACCTACAGTTGACCCGGGCAGCTCTAGCAGGGCAGAAATTTGAACAACTGACTTGTTGGAAAGGTGGCATCCTATGATTGCCACGTTGAAAGTCACTGAGCTCTTCAGTACGGGCCATTCTATTGCCAATGTTTCTCGATGGAGATCGCATGGCTTTGTGCTCATTTTATACACCTGTCAGCAATGGGTGTGGCTGAAATAGCCTAATCCACTAATTTGAAGGGGTGTCCACATACATTTGTAGTGTATATCAACTGCGTGTTGGCCATTTATAGCCTACACGAGTGCCGGTTATAGCCTACACAAGTGCCGGTGGAAAGTTATTTTAGGACATTGGACATGACAATGACATTAATACATTCCAATAGCGAAATAGTTAGTCTGTTATTTTACCTGCTGCGCAATATCTCTTGCTCTCCCTCTCCTTTGGCAACCGCCCACTGGCAAACAGGTGATGCACACACCGTGACTTTTCCAGGATTTTCAGTGCTGACCAAAAATTTGCTATAACTGTGCAAATAACTCTAACTAACAATGAATATCAATTAATGTGCACATGCAGCTAGGCTCACTTTGATCTCAAAAACACATCTGGCGACTGCACGATTGAAATACCGCTCGTGCCTGTCAGAGCAGGCCTACAATAATTATACCCCAATGCGCTCTGCAGAGATTGGGAGGTAAATGCATAACAGATCGCATCTGAAGGAAACTTTTATACAATTCTCATAGAGGTAGCTTAATTGCTTGATATTGTGTTTTTTGCGTGATTTTTCTGTACTTGTCCATGCGGACAATTTAATCTATAACCTGCTTGTCAGGCAATTACTTTTACTTGACCTGGGAAAACGGACAAGCGTTAATGTCGAGCCCTGTCAAGTGTTGTTTTCCGTGGTGATTTCAATGAGGGAAGGGGCTGGTAGTTACCTGGAGTGGAACTTGCCCTGTTTGGCTCTCTGCTCGTGTTGTACCCGAGTGTTCTCGATCTTCACAGGACTGGGGATGAAACCGATTTCACAGCCTTCCTTCACCAGACGCCCTATCCACCAGTCATTATTAAATTTCTACAACAGTGGGACAGATGTGAGGGGTTACTAAATCAGCCTTCTCCTTTTGATCATCATCAACATCACTGTTATCATCATCATCTTCAGACAAGATAGAACGGCCAAAGGGGGCGGCGTTGCTATCTATTGCAGAGATAGCCTGCAGAGTTCTGTCTTGCTTTCCAGGTCTGTACCCAAACAATTTGAACTTTTACTTTTAAAAATCTGCCTTTCTAGAAACAAGTCTCTCATTGTTGCCGCTTGCTATAGACCACCCTCTGCCCCCAGCTGTGCTCTGGACACCATATGTGAACTGATTGCCCCCCATCTATCTTCAGAGTTCGTGCTGCTAGGTGACCTAAATTGGGACATGCTTAACACCCCGGCCATCCTACAATCTAAGCTTGATGCCCTCAACCTCACACAAATCATATTTGAACCTACTAGGTACAATCCCAAAGCCGTAAACACGGGAACCCTCATAGATGTAATCCTAACTAACTTGCCCTCCAAATACACCCCTGCTGTTTTCAACCAAGATCTCAGTGATCACTGCCTCATTGCCTGCATCCGTAATGGGTTTGCAGTCAAACGATCTCCTCTCATTACTGTTAAACGCGTTCCTAAAACACTTCAGCGAGCAGGCCTTTCTAATTGACCTGGCCAGGGTATCCTGGAAGGATATTGACCTCATCCCGTCAGTAGAGGATGCCTGGTTATTCTTTAAAAGTGCCTTCCTCACCATCTTAAATAAGCATGCCCCATTCAAGAAATTTAGAACCAGGAATAGATATAGCCCTTGGTTCTCTCCAGACCTGACTGCCCTTGACCAGCGCAAAAACATCCTGTATGCGTTCTGCATTAGCATCGAACAGCCCCCGTGATATGCAACTTTTCAGGGAAGTCAGGAACCAATATACGCTGGCAGTTAGGAAAGCCAAGGCTAGCTTTTTCAAGCAGAAATTTGCCTCCTGTAACACAAACTCCAAAAAGTTCTGGGACACTGTAAAGTCCATGGAGAATAAGAGCACCTCCTCCCAACTGCCCACTGCACTGCGGATAGGAAATGCTGTCACCACCGATAAACCCACAATAATTGAGAATTTCAATAAGCATTTTTCTATGGCTGGCCATGCTTTCCACCTGGCTACCCCTACCCCGGTCAACAGCCCTGCACCCCCTCAGCAACTCGCCAAAGCCTCCCCACTTCTCCTTCTCCCAAATCCAGTCAGCTGATGTTCTAAAAGAGCTGCGTAAATCTGGACCCTTACAAATCAGCCGGCTAGACAATCTGGACCCTTTCTTTTTAAAATTATCTGCCGAAATTGTTGCAACCCCTATTACTAGCCTGTTTAACCTCTCTTTCGTGACGTCTGAGATTCCCAAAGACTGGAAAGCAGCTGCGGTCATCCCCTCTTCAAAGGGGAGACACTCTTGACCCAAACTGTTATAGGCCTATATCCATCCTTCCCTGCCTTTCTAAGGTCTTTGAAAGCCAAGTTAACAAACAAATTACCGACCATTTCAATCCCACCGCACCTTCTCCGCTATGCAATCTGGTTTCAGGGCTGGTCATGGGTGCACCTCAGCCACGCTCAAGGTCCTAAATGACATCATAACCGCCATCGACAAGAGACATTATTGTGCAGCTGTTTTCATTGATCTGGCCAAGGCTTTCGACTCTGTCAATCACCGCATCCTTATCGGCAGACTCGACAGCATTGGTTTCTCAAATGACTGCCTCGCATGGTTCACCAATTACTTCTCTGACAGAGTTCAGTGTGTCAAATCAGAGGGCCTGTTGTCCGGGCCTCTGGCAGTCTCCATGGGGGTGCCACAGGGTTCAATTCTTGGGCCGACTCTTTTCTCTGTATACATCAATGATGTCGCTCTTGCTGCAGGTGAGTCTCTGATTCACCTCTATGCAGACGACACCATTCTGTATACTTCTGGCCCCTCTTTGGACACTGTGTTAACTACCCTCCAGACGAGCTTCAATGCCATACAACTCTCCTTCCGTGGCCTACAACTGCTCTTAAACGCAAGTAAAACTAAATGCATGCTCTTCAACCGATCGCTACCCGCACCTGTCCCCGTCCAGCATCACTACTCTGGACGGTTCTGTCTTAGATTACGTGGAAAACTACAAATACCTGGGTGTCTGGTTAGACTGTAAACTCTCCTTCCAGACTCACATCAAACATCTCCAATCTAAAATTAAATCTAGAATTGGCTTCCTATTTCGCAACAAAGCTTCCTTCACTCATGCTGCCAAACTTACCCTCGTGAAACTGACCATCCTACCGATCCTCGACTTCGTGATGTAATTTACAAAATAGCCTCCAATACTCTACTCAACAAACTGGATGCAGTCTATCACAGTGCCATCCGCTTTGTTACCAAAGCCCCATATACCACCCACCACTGCGACCTGTACACTCTCGTAGGCTGGCCTTCACTTTACACTCGCCGCCATATCCACTGGCTCCTGGTCATTTACAAGTCCCTGCTAGGTAAAGTCCCGCCTTATCTCAGCTCGCTGGTCACCTTAGCAGCACCAACCCGTAGCACACGCTCCAGCAGGTATATCTCACTGGTCACCCCCAAAGCCAATTCCTCCTTTGGCCGACTCTCCTTCCAGTTCTCTGCTGCCAATGACTGGAACGAACTTCAAAATCTCTGAAACTGGAGACACTTATCTCCCTCAACAGCTTTAAGCACCAGCTGTCAGAGCAGTGTACAGACCACTGTACCTGTTTATAGCCCATCTGTAAATAGCCCAACCAACTACCTCATCCCCTACCGTATTTATTTATTTATCTTGTTCCTTTGCACCCCAGTTTTTCTACATTGCACATTCATCTACTGCACATCTACCATTCCAGTGTTAAATTGCTATATTGTAATTACTCTGCCACCATGGCCTATTTATTGTCTTACCTTCCTTATCCTACCTCATTTGCACTCTTTGTATATAGATTTCTTTTTTTCCTACTGTATTATTGACTGTATGTTTGTTTTATTCCATGTGTAACTCTGTGTTGTTGTATGTGTCGAACTGCTTAGCTTTATCTTGGCCAGGTCGCAGTTGTAAATGAGAACTTGTTCTCAACTTGCCTACCTGGTTAAATAAAGGTGAAATAAAATAAATAAATTGTTATCGTCATCATGGTTATCATCATCACCACCTTTATCATAATCGTATTTAACCTCACCCTCCTCCTCCTCATCGTCATCATTGTTATCGCCATCATCATAATCATCATCATCATCCTTCTCCACCTCATCATCATGTGATATTACTGTGACCCCTGACCTCTTTGACGTGGAGGAAGTCTTTAGCCTCAAAGGAGACGGCCATGCCCGGGCACGGGGACGCCATCATCATTGGTGGCGCAGTAGTTGACATTTGTGCGGACAGCAAACGCAACTGGTTTAGTCTGCCAAAGAAAGAAAACGGAGAGATTAAATGTGTTGGTTACACAAGACATGATAATTATGGGTGTGAACGTTTAAACATTCAAATGATTAAACAAAATTGGGATCCTTAACTTTAAGAAAAATCCCTAACTGAAAAACGATGTTAGTGGGTCAATAAGTGGGTAATAGTGGGTCGAGTTCCTCAACAACTAAGAGCGTTGAAGCGCGCGAGGCTCAACTTCTCTGCTGTTCTGGTGGCCTGGCTACCAAGCTGAAGCGAACCCGTGCACATGCGCAGATACGGTGTGTGACTGTGTGAGAGAGAAGTGTTGTATCTCGCTCATCTTAATAGCCTAGCCTATTAATTGAAGTTGCGAGACATTGCAAGCAAAGAAATGACAAGATACAGCATTCCATTGCGAGATACAGATAGGCATAGTGCACGGGTTCAGACTGTCTGTCTGTTGGCCGACCTGCCTATACTGTGCTCCTCCCCTCTCTCTCCGTCCCTCGCTAGCTCGCTAGGAAAGTTGCAAGTGTTTGCCTTCTCAGAGGTACGACAACTAATCAGTCTCCTCAGTTCCAAAACTACTGAATCTTAGGAGTCGATTCCTAGTGGAATCCAATCTTAACATTTAGAAATGGGAGTCGACACCGGAAGTCAATGTGCAAGGAGACGAGGAATCAATTATAGAAAAGATGATATGCACATCCTAAACTTGAGAATACCAGTGCTGGACAAAAAAGTTATACTGAGATTCTGCGTGATGTTTTTTATAACTGAGAAGAGAGTTGTGCTATTCGAGGGGCTATTTTCTTCGCCATTGTGTGAGGTGTAAAAACAACTGCAGTAAGAGATGCTGCCTGGCAGGCAGGTTGTGACTCACGCACGGACACTCACTTCTTTCTTTATCAATGACCATGCTAATGTGCTGGCTGCGTTCCAAATGACAGACACCCTATTCCCTATATAGTGCGCTACTTTTGACGAGAGCCCTATGGGCTTATAGGACAGTCTGGTCAAAGTAGTGTACTAGATAGGGAATAGAGTGCCATTTGGGATGTATAGATTCTCTGCAAATCATCCAGGGTGTGTCCCAAATGGCATCCTATTCCCTTTTTAGGGCACTTCTTTTGATCAGGGCTCATAGGGCCAAAAGTATAGGGAATAGGGTGTGATTTGGGATGCAATGCCAGTCCATCTGAATAAAACAAATTGAATACAATGTTTTTCCCTCCTAGGGCCTGACATAACCGCTTTACGACACAGGGCAAGAGAATGCAACGAGGTCAAATCCCCCCCAAAACTTTCTAAGAGACAGGAGGGAGTGACATGGCATGCAAATCCACCCCCACCGTAGTAAGGCATTACACTTTCTGCAAAAAAAGAATTTAGAACATAAAGACTTACAAAATAGGTCACTGACAACAGAAAAGAGACAGAGAAAAAAATCGTAAACTGATTGTGGCCTTAAAGTTTTTCCTTTTTTATAACTTGTTTCGAGAATCACATGAAATGTTATTGGACATTATAGTAATCTGTGCTGAGTCTGGCTGTGGCAGCGGTAGTGACAGTTGGTAACATGGACATGGCCCTATCCGGATTACATTTCCTCTGCCTGTGAAAGCACGACAAGCCCCTCGGCCTCTGGCGGTCGACAGAGAGCCAAGCCGAATGCACAATGATTCAACCCACATTAATCTCCACTGGCCCTTTGCTAAATGTTTACCTGAAGATAAAAGAGAGAGGGGTAGCCGGAGTGGGAAATGGATGGCTTAGCCTACCACTAGTAAAAAATATATCAGAGATTCATACAGCATAAACCCAATGTAAAACCTTGAAAAATGCTATGCAAACACCAAAGGAACGATAAAGCAAAATCTGACTGGCCATTGTGCAGTTTGGGAAAATTCCAGATGGGCTGGTCAATCTTTAGCACAGTGCAACTGACTAAATTGTGTTTTTTGCATAGAATGATCATTCATTTGCTAATAATTGTGGCCTGCATGGTGTGTACAGATGTTGGATCATAATTTGAGCCAGTTTGCTACAGCAGGAAAATAATCCTGCAGCAACAGGAAATGTGAATTATTATGTGGATTATAATTAATGGACATTTTTGCAGGGGTTGATACATTTTTCGTAAGGGAAAAGGGAGAGTCTGAAAAGTCAACGTGGAAATTACAAACTTCAGAAGCCTTTTTAAGCCTCAAATACACCACACATTTTAAATATCCTGCATTGCAGGAAAGTTCTCCTGCAACAGGGCGATCCAATTAAGATCCTACGTCTGTAATGCCCAGACTCATTTCTGGTCCCAGTCCTTCCCTGTGTTGAAGAAACCATACAAGTGGCCCTGGAAAGCACTAAGCCTGTATTAAAACCCATAGATGTTGCAACAACTGTTAAGTAAGAATCCTCCTCCAAGAAAAGGGGGCATCAAGAACACTTGGAGGAGGGAGTGTAATTCTTCCCAGTCACCTTCAGCCGTCACCTAGCTAATAGGACCCAGGGTCATCACCAGGGTTTGGTAACATTCAGGGCTCAGTCCTGAAGACCAGGGCCTGAGGGGTTTGTGGGTCCCAGAAAAGAAGTGCCTTATCTAAAGTAATTTCCTGCAATTCAACGTCATTTTACATGACTGGAGACATTACAAGGATATTTATTTATACCACACAAATGATCCAAATGACAAGCTACTCTGACACTTACATACTGAGATCAATAAAACGAAAGACCCATGTCTTAAACGCAACCAATAGCATAGGCCACTTGAAAACAGTGGATACACCGATATTAGTCCTACAATATGAGTAGGAAATGTTTGTCCACCAACTTTCCAGTGGCACTCACTTATTCAAACAGATTCTTCCCGCCTTTGTATTTTGAAATATAGCGAAATACCTGTTCATTGACAGCCCCAACTCAACAATCAGCTGTTTTACATTTGCTGCCCAATTGCGGGATTCCCGACTGTAGATTAGGCCTATGTGCTCATAATGTGACAAAACACAATCTACAGCAATTTGTAATAGTAAACTATTGATCCTCTGTGGCGAAATTATGCTGGTGTAGTATTTTCAATGAAAGGAGTAATTACGGAATTTGGCAAATGCATTTCAATTTATCTGCAGCACTTCCAACACCCCTTCCTGCAGCGCTATGTTTTCTTCCATGTTCCAAGGCCAAATAAATGAATCAACACTTCTTACTATTCATTACATCGATTGTGGTCAGTAACCCCATATGAGGTTGTGTAGGTAGGCCTACTGTTACAATGATTTAAAATAAGCTATCCGCAAGTAGCCTAGCCTACAATTACAAGAGAATAAATTCAGTAAGTCAATGAAGCCAATCGTGGTTTCAGCTATATTGTTATTGAAACGATGTAGGCCTTATGAATTTTTAAAACAATAAAACAAATTTGTCAAATGATTTGAACAGCCTATGGGAAAAGCGCACAAAATGTGTATTCGCAAAAGTAGACTAAATGACTGAAATGCATCACAAAAGTATTTGAAAGTTCAGGAAAACATTAGGGAAGCTCATCAGGAAAGCTATAGGCATAATGTGTGTGTGTGTGTGTGTGTGTGTGTGTGTGTGTAGAGAAAATCTGTATTGCTTTCAGTTGCTAGACTAATGATCATGAGCACTCACCTCAACATTTCCCAGCCTAATTGTGACCAAACATCCAAACGGAGATTCAGTGAAACTAAAAATATGAGTTCCCATGCTTGTCTCAAAGCAGCGCATCGACGCTGTCCCAATTAAAACGGTGCTCGAATTTTCAGTTGACCATACATGGCAAATCTTTTTTTAGGTAGCCTACCGGAGCACCATTTTTTTTATTATTACTAAGTCATCATTTCTGAATGAAAGTTGATACCGAAGCCTATTGTATAAAATCATTTTAGAATATACAGACAATGAGTCATCCAAATTGGATGATTGCCTATGCCTACACATAGTGTAAGTGGCTAAAAGAAAAGGTTCTATTTTGTTAATCCTAAAACACCTTATCATAAATTAGGCCTACCTTATCATAAATTAGGCCTACCTTATCATAAATTAGGCATAAATTAGGCCTACCTTATCATAAATTAGGCCTACCTCATTATAAATTAGGCCATCATCCTTGTCAATCGTGAATGATAATTCTTCACGTTTGGTGAAACGTTCATGCTGCATGCATGCCAACCATTTGATCCCAATCGGCTTAATGGGAACATGCATTTTGATCTTCTTGAATGATGTAAGTGAGGGTGGCTAACCAGCCGAACTAATAGAATTATAGAGCAGATGGCGTTAAACAGGCACCGCATGACAAAAAAAAAATCACCATCCTCCTAAATTGTCATAATACTACATGACATGGTGTTTTTGGTATAACAGTACCCTGACATTATCATGCTATTATATACGGTTTGTTACGTAGAATTCAAATTCATCATTAAGTGATCTTGCGAGACATTAGCACCATTTTGAGAAGTGGCGGAGCGTCACTCTGCTGCGCACCGGCAGCACCTTACCCGCGATTATAACGGTTGGATAACTTCGGGAGTTCTATGAACTAAGTGGCGCATTCAGTAACTACATTTTTTTTTACACCATTGCAGCAGTGCAAAAGATTCGGGGCTGACCCAAAATCATTAAGCCAGGTCCTGGTGACGTCCATGATGGGACCATCTACCATTAATGAGCACCATTAGACTGATTGCCCAGTTCTTTCTGGATTTGTAAATGGGTTTTTCCCCAGTACAGAACATGTTTTTTTTTCTCCAAATGGCACCCTGTTCCCTATATATGCACTACTTTAAGCCTTAAGGGCCCTGGTGAAAGTAGTACACTATAACATGGAATGGAGTACCATTTAAAACACAGTCAGGTAGTGTGTGCCTGTGTGGTCTGGAGAACTGGGACTACCTTCCTCATGCTCCACTGCTTCTCTCTCTCTAGCCATTCAGGGATCAATTACCTAGTCTGTGACGTCAGTAGCCCATGCTAGCCCAATTATTTGATGCGAAACTCGTTCTACCAGCTGTATTTCTGCCTGCTTGAGCAGCAATAGCTCAGATACACATGAAAACATGAAATGTTTTAGAATATCGCTCAGAGATGCACAAAAACGATATAGCATTCAAAATGTGTGAATCTTTCTTTTAATGCTATTTCAGAGACCTATGTGCATCTGTGTACCTACTCTCCTAACCTCGTATGGCACCTGTGTACACTGTGGCACCGTGTTGTTCTCCTCTCCTGTCCATCCCCCTGTTCCTCTCCTCTCCTGTCCATCCCCCTGTTCCTCTCCTCTCCTGTCCATCCCCCTGTTCCTCTCCTCATCTCCTCTCCTGTCCACCCCCCTGTTCCTCTCCTGTCCATCCCCTGTTCCTCTCCTCTCCTCATCTCTCCTCCCATCCATCCCCTTGTTGCTCTCCTGTCCATCCCCCTGTTCCTCTCCTCTCCTGTCCATCCCCCTGTTCCTCTCCTCATCTCCTCTCCTGTCCACCCCCCTGTTCCTCTCCTGTCCATCCCCCTGTTCCTCTCCTCTCCTCATCTCTCCCTTCCCATCCATCCCCTTGTTGCTCTCCTGTCCATTCCCCTGTTCATCTCCTCTCCTGTCCATCCCCCTGTTCCTCTCCTCTCCTCATCTCTCCCTTCCCATCCATCCCCTTGTTGCTCTCCTGTCCATCCCCCTGTTCATCTCCTCTCCTCATCTCTCCCTTCCCATCCATCCCTTTGTTGCTCTCCTGTCCATTCCCCTGTTCATCTCCTCTCCTGTCCATCCCCCTGTTCCTCTCCTCATCGCTCCTCTCCTGTCCATCGCCCTGTTCCTCTCCTGTCCATCCCCCTGTTCCTCTCCTCTCCTCATCTCTCCCTTCCCATCCATCCCCTTGTTGCTCTCCTGTCCATTCCCCTGTTCATCTCCTCTCCTGTCCATCCCCCTGTTCCTCTCTTCATCTCCTCTCCTGTCCACCCCCCTGTTCCTCTCCTGTCCATCCCCCTGTTCCTCTCCTCTCCTCATCTCTCCCTTCCCATCCATCCCCTTGTTGCTCTCCTGTCCATTCCCCTGTTCATCTCCTCTCCTGTCCATCCCCCTGTTCCTCTCCTCATCGCTCCTCTCCTGTCCATCGCCCTGTTCATCTCCTCTCCTGTCATACCCCTGTTCCTCTCCTATCCATCCCCCTGTTGCTCTCCTCTCCTCATCTCCTGTCCATGCTCCTGTTCCTCATCTCTCCTCTCCTGTCCATCACCCTGTTCCTCTCCACTCCTTTACGTAACACATGAAGGCCTTCATTAGGCATGCAGTATTGACCACAGCCAGAGAGAGGGTGGGGGGAGGGAATGGGATAGAGAGCGAGGAGGAAAGATAGAGAGGGGTGGGAGAAAGGAAGGGAGGGGAAGAGAAAGAGAGACAGGGATGAAGAGGGAGAGAATAGGATAGAGGGAGGAAAGGCCAGTGAGAGAATGAGGGGTTGGAGAAGTGCGAGTGAGGGGATAGGAAAAAGAACAGGGAAAGAGAAAGAAGGGAGGAAGAGAATGGAATAAAGAGTGGACCGACGGAAAAGAGAAAGCGAGATAGCAGGTTTAAGAGGAGCCAGATCTTTAACTGGGAACCCTGGCAGGTTGCGCTGTGGTTGACGGCCAATTAACACCACAGAGACCTCTCTCTCTCTTTCTCTCTCTCTCTTCTTTGTCTTTCTCTCTCTCTCTGTCAACAAGACTCAATTTTATGCATATTTCATTGGCTAATAACCTGAATCCTTCTCTGTGCCCGAACTGACAGTGTTATTAGACATCTGCCCTGTGTGTTGCTGTGCCCGCCTTGTAACTTGTAATCTGGCACCGTCATTGCATTAGCATGCAACAGTGGATCTCGCACCATAAATCAAGATTCTCGTATAATTTCACCTTGAGCAAACGTTTCGAATTGTTCTGAAGTCAATTGTAAATCCTTACTGCGCGCAGAGCAGGCACAATGTGCTAGCTGTGAAGTAGGAGCCCGTACAATGTGCCGAGTTAAGGTCCCCTTAACCTTCATCAATCCAGATTTTTTTGGTTTCATAAATGAGCAGAGCCATATGGCCATTTCAGCACTGCCTATGCATAATGCAATAGATAATGAGGACAGTTCTCAAGTCCAGACAATTTAATATTTTACATTCATATTGTACTTAATTGGGTGATATTGATTGATTGTTGGGGGTGTTTTTACAGAGGAAAAAGAGCCCTCTCTCTTTAACACTATTATTCTCTCTCTCCCTCTGTCACTCTCTCTCTCCCTCTGTGTTTTTCTCCGTTTTGCTGACTCCAGTGTATCACTGACTCCTTGGTATTGCTCTGAGGTGATGGAGGGGAGGAGAGCAGACAGACAGTGTTGGTTGGCTGTCAGAGTGGGAACAGCCTGTAGAGCTGATTAGAGCTGTGCAGTCAGACAGAGTCGCTCAAAGGCATGTGAGGGGCTATTGATGAGAGAGAGAGAGAGAGAGTGTAGTACCTTGGCCTTCTCGAGCTGTGCCTGAGCCTGCCGCTCTGCCTCTCGTCGCACTGCCTCCTTATCCTCCTCCAGGGAAACATCGGAGTCTGAAGGACGGCTGGTGTAGGAGTCCGCCGAACCCTGCAGAGTAGAGGGAAACACACATTAAGGAAAGATACATGACAGATTATCGCTTCCGACGTCAATAACACACAACAGACTAACTCTTCAGCCCTCAACATCAAACAACAGACTTACTCTTCAGACCTCAACATCACACAAGAGATGAACTCTTCAGGCTCACACTCAGACACACCAACACTCACTGTCACAGAATCTATAAACCATGCCCATGCTGTCAGTGAGGCATCATAGTTGAAAGGTCCAGATTTGAAGTCAATTGCTGGTAAACTAGTTTGCAATGGACATTACTGCCTTGTTCAGCAGTGTCTCACTGCAACTCAAGCAGAAGCCATATTTTTTGGGGAGAGGGGTTCTGTCAAAAACAAAAAACTAGTAAAAAACACTATGAGGCCACAAATAAAGTAATGACCACACTCAACCCCAAAGGTACAATGAATTTTCGGAGAGCATCAGAGCCTAGTTAGTGAACTCAGTGAACAGGCACACACGTCTAAATCACACAATATTCAAACCCAGAGGGAAGAGAGGCAGAAAGAAATCACAACAGCTAATTGGATGCATGTTTCAAATGGACATTCCCCTGCTTCTCATAAAGCAGCAGGACACCCACTATCTCACATAGCCTCAGGCTACATCAGTAACTATAGTGTACTATAGCTGTAGGGTTGTCTTCCATGATATCTCTCTCTCTCTCACTCATTGTAGAATAATATAACACCATCTCATTCAAGGGTTTTCTTTATTTTTACTATTTTCTACATTGTAGATTATTAGTGAAGACATCAAAACTATGAAATAACACATGGAATCATGCAGTAACCAAAAAAGTGTAAAACAAATCAAAATATATTTGAGATTCTTCAAAGTAGCCACCCTTTGTCTTGATGACAGCTTTGCACACTTTTGGAATTCTCTCAACCAGCTTCATGAGGAATGCTTTTCCGACAGTCTTGAAGGAGTTCCCACATATGCTGAGCACTTGTTAGCTGCTTTTCCTTCACTCTGCGTCCAACTCATCAACTCAAACCATCTCAATTGGGATGAGGTTGTGTGATTGTGGAGGCCAGGTCATCTGATGCAGCACCCCATCACTTTCATTGAGCCTGGAGGTGTCTTTTGGGTCATTGTCCTGTTGAAAAACAAATGATAGTCCCACTAAGCGCAAACCAGATCAGAAGGGGTATTGCTGCAGAATGCTGTGGTAGCCATGATGGTTAACTACTTAGGGAGCAGTGGGGCGCTAGCTCCCGACACAATCCGGTGAAATTTGAGGCGCCAAATTCAAAATCCAAAAGTTGAATTATTAAACATTCATCAATATACAAGTGTTGCATAGCCATTAAAAGCTCTGAGTCTTGGCAATATCACAGCGTTGTCAGATTTCAAAAAGGCTTTACGGCGAAAACACAACATTTGATTGTTTGAGGATAGCCCCTCTCATATTTTATGCATTAGCATAAATCCATAACCAACGCGGGTCTTAAAAAACGCATAAAATCGCTAATATAAAATCCCTTACCTTTCGAAGAACTTCTGCTGAGGGCTTCCCAAGTGTCCAATGGGGACATCCAATGGTTCTTTTGTTAGAAAAAGTCATTTATTATATCCATCAATCTCCGTTTGGTTGGCGCGTTATGATCATAAAATCCACCGTATAGTCGCCCATTGAACCGCCCAAATTATACCTATACACTTTCTACAAACAAATCATGTATCCTTAGGTATCCTTTTGTGTGTATTTGCTGTAATATTTCAACCGGACGATAACGTGAACGATAGGAAAGGAAAATAAAGTGGTGCGCGTTCACAATCTCGCGCACGTCAAACCTTGTTTACAAAAATGGTCCCCTGAGTTTTTCCTGTTCCTATCCGTTCTGGTTACTCCTAGAATTCCCAGTCTTTGACTGTTGACTGTTGACATCTAGTGGAAGCCATAAGTACTGCAGTCTCAGTCCTACATAACATTGCATGCAATAGGCACAATGGAGAAGATGCTCATTTAGCAGGCGAAAACCCGAGGAAAATCCATTCAGATTTGCAGTTTTAGCCTGCTATATCAGTTCTGTTATACTCACATACATTATTTTAACACTCTTAGAAACTTCAGAGTGTTTCTTATCCAGTAGTACTAATTATGTGGATATCCTATTTTCTGGGCCTGAGTGGCAGGCATTTTACTTTGGGCACGCCAGACTCTCCAAAACCGTCACCTATGCAGCCGCTCCCTAAGAAGTTAAGTGTGCCTTGAATTCTAAATATATCACTGACAGTGTCACCAGCAAAGCACCCCCACACCATAACACCTCCTCCTCCATGCTTCACAGTCGGAACCACACAGTTTATACACACAGGCAGGCACAGACACGCTGGAACACACGCACATGCTCAGATACACACACACTCTGCAAAGCTACAATGCGGGCAGGCAGCCCAGTATGTTTATAGCCCTGTTTTGTTATTGTCAAACTCAGAGGGGCTTTTTGAACAGAAGGAGGCATGCCACTGCCAGCCACACAAGATCCTCACTGCACCATTGCACTGCTCTCTGTTCTCCTCTGTCTGGGTTCAAAATAATAATAAATAACCTCAAGCTCTACCAGGCTGTTTTAAAACTACCCAAGCATCCCGTAACCCCTACAAATTATAGGGGTTATTATCCATGAATTATAATCCACATAATAATTGACATTTCCTGTTGCTACAGGAGAATTTTACTGCGGTAGCAAACAGGCTCAAATGAAGATCCTACATCTGTAAATGAGACACTGCTCATTAACTATCCATGTCTCTTCTCCTATGTTGTACCTGAGACACCGTCTATAAATAACTCTCTGCTCTTTATCTGAAACACTTCTGTTTCATGCATTTTGCTTAATGCTTTGGATATCGGTGTCTTACCTCGTTCGTTAAAGCCTACCTAAAAATACTTTTAGTACCCACACCTCACCATCACAGTGGCTATGCACACACATGCACACATAGTCGCGCACGTACGCACGCACGCGCAAACTGCACATGGTTGTGTAGGTTACTTTCCAAATTTAATCCGTTACAGTTACTAGTGACCTATGATTACTCTCAGTTACTTATGGATTACTTTCCCCTTAGAAGAAGACAAAAAAGGATCCATCAAACACATGTGGTGTGTCATTAGAGTGGTCTCTGGCTTGTGGTCAGACTCGTTCAGGCTGAACAAATGTAAAATTGCGCTTTTTTTTTTTCAATGCTGAATTCAATGTCATTGAGAAAACAGAAAGGTGTCAATACATTTGTTTTGCAAACATCCTTTCTGAATGTAAAAGTAATCCAAGAAGTAATCTAGTTTTTCAAAAGTATCGGTAATCTGATTACAACATTTTTGCTGGTAATGTAACTGATTACTGTTATCGTTTTTTAGGTAATCAGTTACTCCCCAACCCTGCGCACACACGCGCACACACACGGACTAGGCTACAGTATAACATACGACCACACCAACCTAACTCATGTATCCTTGTATCCTCATGTGACTGACATTGTTCAATCCATCATTCCATTATGTCCAGAGTAAAGCAGGGGTCTGACCAAGAGAGAGGTGAGGACATAATGAGGACTCTGACAGTGATGACGGACGACCCACTAACCCTTATCATCACTAACGCAGCATGACAATTCCACCCCCCTGACCCCTATACAGGCACGCACAGGTACATGCGATGATCTACATTCAGTACACCCACCCACAGACACATACACACAGGAGATAAGGAAGCATGTTTGAATAATCGGCTTACACAGTCATCGGAGCTCTTGACGCGACCTCCCTTGGATCTTTTCAGCAGCCGAATCCAGGTGGCCTTCATCAGCCACACTTGTCATCCAGTGTCCTGGGCCACTGTTACGTATCCCTACTATGACTAAAGATACCTGGACTGCTACTGCTATGAATACCTCTACAGCTTTGGCTACCTTTGTTAGGGCTACCTTTGTTGTGAAAGCTACCTTTGTTAGGGCTACCTTTGGTGTGGCTGCCAACACCTTTGTTGTTAAGGCTATCCCTAACACTGCAGCAACAGATGTGCTACCTCTGCTCCTGCTACTGCTGTTGCCACTGTTAGGTCAAAAGCTACTGATACATGTAGAGCTCCAACTACCGTTAATGGTGCTGCTACGCTGTCCACATGAGCTCTCCAATCTCAGCAGCTGCCTGCCTCTCCTCTAGCCTTGTCTATCTGCCGGCGTTGGTGCTGAAGCCGCCTGGCCAGTGTGAGCTGGGCGGCCGCGACGCTGATCCTCTTCCCTGCTTCTCATGCCTCAGTCCCCCAGCCCCAGCTCCAGCCCCAGCCCCGGTGTCCTTCCTCCACAGACTGGGCTGCCATGCTCCTTCCTCGGGGGACAGATAAGAGCACGCCTGCCTGGATCCTGGATGATCAGTGTGAGGATGCTAATTTTAATTCTACCGCTGCTACTTAGGTGGTGCCTGCTGCATGCAATCTCAGCTCTCCTTAGCCTGTAAATATATATATCCCACACTATCTCTCGCTTTCTCTCACCGGATTTCTTGCATTCTGTTTCTACCTCTGTGGTTCTGCCTGTCTCTCACTCTCTTCCCCCCCTCTCTCTCTCTGGCTCCCTTCCGTATCACTCCCCCTCCTCCTTGCTTGTTCTCACATTTTCCCCTGTTCATCCTCACAGTTCCTCTATCTGTTCGGGTGTCTCAACTATGATTATCGCTGCTCAGTACAGAGGGCCTGTTTGCGTGCGTGTGTCATGTTTGTAAACTATGCATTGATCTATGCATAGATGCAAACATTAAATGTTGCACAGATATTTCAAATCAAATCAAATTGTATTTGTCACATGTGCCGAATACAAATGGTGTAGACTTTACTATGAAATGCTTGCTTACGAGCCCTTCCCAACAATGCAGAGTTTAAAAGTAAAATAATAACAGGAGGAATCAAATAAAATACACAAAAATGGAGCTATATACAGGGAGTACCAGTACCAGATCAATGTGGAGCTATATACAGGGAGTACCAGTACCAGATCAATGTGGATCTATATACAGGGAGTACCAGTACCAGATCAATGTGGAGCTATATACAGGAGTACCAGTACCAGATCAATGTGGAGCTATATACAGGAGTACCAGTACCAGATCAATGTGGATCTATATACAGGGAGTACCAGTACCAGATCAATGTGGAGCTATATACAGGGAGTACCAGTACCAGATCAATGTGGATCTATATACAGGGAGTACCAGTACCAGATCAATGTGGAGCTATATACAGGGAGTACCAGTATCAGATCAATGTGGAGCTATATACAGGGAGTACCAGTACCAGATCAATGTGGAGCTATATACAGGGCGTACCAGTACCAGATCACTGTGGAGCTATATACAGGGAGTACCAGTACCAGATCAATGTGGAACTATATACAGGGAGTACCAGTACCAGATCAATGTGCAGAGGTACAAGGTATTTGAAGTAGATATGCACATGAAGGCATCAGGATAGATAATAATAAGAGTTACATAAAGAACAGAGCAGCAGCAGCAAATGATGAGTGTAAAAGTGTGTGTGTGTGTGTGTGTGTGTATGTATGTGTGTTTGTGTTGTGTCAGTCTGTGTGTGTGTGTTGCGTGTGTGTGCTCCTTGGTCTTACTGACGTTGAGGGAGAGGTTGTTGTCCTGGCACCACACTGCTAAGTCTCTGACCTCCTCCCCGTCGCGTCGTCAACAAACTTGATGAGGGTGTTTGGAGTTGTGCGTGGCCACACTGTCGTGGGTGAACAGGGAGTACAGAAGGGGACTAAGCACACACCCCTGAGATGCCTCCGTGTTGAGGGTCAGCGTGGCGGAGGTGTTGTTGCCTACCCTCACCACCTGGGGCTGGCACATCCGGAAATCCAGGATCCAGTTGCAGAGGGAGGGTTTCAGTCCCAGGGTCCCTAGCTTAGAGATGAGCTTGGAGAGGACTATAGTGTTGAATAGCTGTAGTCTATGAACAGCATTCTCACATAGCTATTTACCCTCTTGTCCAGGTGGGAGAGGAAAGTGCAATTGAGATTGTGTCATCTGTTGATCTGTTGGGGCAGTATGCGAATTTGAGTGGGTCCAGGGTGCCAGGGATGATGGTGTTGATGTGTGTCATGACCATCCTTTCAAAGCACTTCATAATTACAGATGTGAGTGCTACAGGCTGATAGTCATTTAGGCAGGTTACCTTGGAGCTCTTGGGAACTGAGACAGGGAGAGATTAAAAATGTCTGTGAAGACACTTGCCAGCTAGTCTGCGCATCCTTTGAGAACGCGCCCTGGTATTCCGTCTGGCCCGGCGGCCTCGTCATTATTAACCTGTTTAAACATTTTGCTCACACCGGCCACTGAGAGCGAGATCACACAGACATCCGGAAAAACAGGGGCTTTCATTCAAGGCACAGTGTTATGGATATGCCTCGAATCGAGCACAGAAGGCATTTAGCTGGTTTGGGAGTTCTGCATCGCTGGGCAACTCATAACTGGGTTTCCCTTTGCAATCCATTATTGTCTGCAAGCCCTGCCACATACGACGACCGTCTGAGCTGGTGTAGTAGGATTCCACCTCCTATATTGTCCTTTTGCATGTTTGATGTCTCATCGGAGGTCGTTGCAGGCTTTCTTGTATGCTTCCATGTCAGTGTCCCGTTCCTTGTAAGCAGTAGCTTCAGCCTATAGCCCAGCGCGGATATCCCAAAACATATCCCAGTGTGTAATAGCAATACAGTCTTGTAGCCTTGCGTCTGCTTCATCCGACCTCTTCCGTATTGAGCGCATCACTGGTACATCCTGTTTGAGCTGTTCATACACAGGAAGCAGGAGAATGGAGTCATGGTCAGATTTGCCAAAGAGAGGACGAGGGAGGGCCTTGTACGCATTTCTGTGGGTGGAATAAAAGTGGTCTAGAGTTTTAGCACCCCTAGTGGCACAGAAGACATGTTGGTTGAAGTGAGGTAGGAGGGTTTTACGTCTCCCTGCTTTAAAGTCTCCGCCCACCAGAAACACTGCCTCTGGGTGAGCGGTTTCTAGTTTGTTTATGGCCCCATACAGTTCGTTGAGTGCTAGAGTGGTGTTGGCTTGGGGCGTGATGTAGACAGTGGTGATAATTACAGATGAGAACTCTCTTATGGTAACTGGTTGAGGCAGAGATTGGAGAAGTGAAACTGATCCAGGACTAATAGGTCGGCAACCCCATTCCAGAGCTGGGTTACACTGTGTGACCTTTAGGGAGGTCAGCACAGGTCAGCAAAGCAGGAAGAGGTAAGTGGTCCCCACCATGCACTTCAGCACTGAGATGGGTTTAGCGCTTTGTCTAATGGCTAGCAGTCATTCTCCTAGGGGACGCTAACCGCTAACCGCACAGCAAAGGATATGACACGCGTATCAGTCCTGCTTATCATAACCAATCAATGACATAGTTCCATCCGCCAAGGGGTCACCTCAACCAGCCCTGGGCTGCGTCCCAAAAAGCACCCTATTCTTTATTAAGTGCACTACTTTCAACCAGGGCCCATCGTGCTCTGGTCAAAAGTAGTGCACTACAGTATATAGGGAATAGGGTGCTTTTTGGGACGAAGCCTAGTGTTGAAGATGATGTGCTGATTTAGCTGTGTCCTACATGAAAAGAAAGCCTGGCGGAGAAAATAATATAATTTTAGCTCGTTAAGACCAATTAGCCTAACGACAAAGGCAATTACCACAGTCGTATTCAGATTTGGACAGACACAGATTTGAATGACTACGCAAGTAGCAGGTTTTATATACTATTACAGCATCCATTACAAATCGGCCTACAGTATGGAATTCTTTCAAATGTAGCCTGAGTGCCAGTCTGTGTCATCATGATTGGCTTGACAATGAGCAATGGCGATGGCAAGAGCACAAACGGATCTGGGACTAGGCTACTTTAGATGGACCTAATATGACTTGTAAAAACAGCTGAGAAAATATACAGTTTCATGAGAAGAAAAATTCTATATAGTTGCCTAACTACACTGCACCTCAAGTGAAACAGGTCCCATGAAAATAAGAGCAGGCAGTAGCATTCTGAAAGCCTCTACCAATGCTATTGCTGATGCTGAGTGTATAGTCTTAGGTGAAGCGACCTTCCAGGGAATTGTGTGTGTCACACATAGCTTGAACATTGTCTAATCGGGGTGAGCTAGTGTGATGGGAAGTGTTGCTAGCCTCCAGAGCACAGCACAGATGTTTTCCATGTAGAGCTGGGTGCCCACTGCCACTGAGTAAGGGGCCCTCAGACCGGGCTTGTGTCAGTCTGTGAACACTGGGCACAGTGGCCAGTGAGGAGGATGACATGGACTCAGTCTGACAGAGAGAGCCTCTGGCTTCATGACACAGCTGCCATAAGGTCCTACTCACACACTGAGAATTTAGAGAACAGAGCATAAGAGAGAGACAGTGATGAGTTCACTGTGGCCACCCTGAGGAGAGAGAGAGGGTGGGGAGAGAGTGAAGGAGAGAGGGGTGGATGAAGGGTGGGTTTGTTTTTGTGCGCATACGTGTATCATGTCTCTTGTGTGTGTATGTATGTATGTGTGTGAATGTGTGTGTGTGTGTGTGTATGGCGATGGGGTCAATGTTGCTTTAGGGTCCCATTGTGTGTGTGTGTGTGTGTATGTGGGTGGGACGGCGGTGCTCCTGTGGTCTGCTGTAATGGACTTATTGATCCCTCTGGGCTGCTCTGCCTGCAAAATAATAAATAAACAAATATATACAGTACCAGTAAAAAGTTTGGGCACACATACTCATTCAAGGGATTTTCCACATTTTTACTATTTTCTACATTGTAGAATAATAGTGAAGACATCAAAACTATGAAATAACACATGGAATCATGTAGTAATCAAAAATATATTTTTGATTTTAGATTCTTCTAAGTAGACACCCTTTGCCTTGATGACAGCTTTGCACACTCTTGACATTCTCTCAACCAGCTTCATAAGGTAGTCACCTGGAATGCATTTCAATTAACAGGTGTGCCTTGTTAAAAGTGAATTTGTGGAATTTCTTTCCTTCTTAATGCGTTTGACCCAATCAGTTGTGTTGTGACAAGGTAGGGTTGGTATACAGAAGATCGCCCTATTTGGTAAAAGACCAAGTCCATATTATGGCAAGAACAGCTCTAATAAGCAAAGAGAAATTGAGTTGGTTCCCCCTTTGCTGCTATAACAGCCTCCACTCTTCTGGGAAGGTTTTCCACTGGAACATTGCTGCAGAGACTTGCATTCATTCAGCCACGAGCACTGGTGAGGTCGGGCACTGACGTTGGGGCGATTAGCCCTGGCTCGCAGTCGGCGTCCCAATTCTTCCCAAAGGCGTTCGATGGTGTTGAGGTCAGGGCTTTGTGCAGGCCAGTCAAGTTCTTTCACACCGATCTCGACAAACCATTTCTGTATGGACCTCGCTTTGTGCATTGGCATGCTGAAAAAAGAAAGGGCCTACCCAAACTGTTACCACAAAGTTGGAAGCACAGAATCATCTCGAATGTCATTGTGTGCTGTAGCGTTAAGATTTCCCTTCACTGGAACTACGGGGACTAGCCCGAACCATGAATAACAGCCCCAGACCATTATTCCTCCTCCACCAAAATGTATACTCTATATATACACAAAGGTATGTGGACACCTCTTCAAATTAGTGGATCCGGCTATTTCAGACACACCCGTTGCTGACAGGTGTATAAAATAGAGCACAGCGCCATGCAATCTCCATAGACAAACATTGGCAGTAGAATGGCCTTACTGATGAGCTCATTGACTTTCAACGCGCCACCGTCATAGGATGCCACCTTTCCAACAAGTCAGTTTGTCAAATTTCTGCCCTGCTAGAGCTGCCCCGGTGTATATATATACACTGTATATACAGTTGAAGTCGGAGGTTTACATACACTTAGGGTAGTCAATAAAACTAATTTTTCAACCACTCCACAAATTTCTTGTTAACAAACTATAGTTTTGGCACGTCGGTTAGGACATCTACTTTGTGCATGACACAAGTAATTTTTCCAACAATTGTTTTCAGACAGATTATTTCACTTATAATTCACTGTATCACAATTCCAGTGGGTCAGAAGTCTACATACACTAAGTTGACTGTGCCTTTAAACAGCTTGGAAAATTCCAGAAAATGATGTCATGGCTTTAGAAGATTTTGATAGGCTAACCTGTGGATGTATTTCAAGGCCTACCTTCAAACTCAGTGCCTCTGCTTGACATCACGGGAAAATCAAAAGAAATCAGCCTGTCTGGTTCATCCTTGGGAGCAATTTCCAAACGCCTGAAGGCACCATGTTCATCTGTACAAACAATAGTATGCAAGTATAAACACCACGGGACCACACAACCATCATACCGCTCAGGAAGGAGACGCATTCTGTCTCTTAGAGATGAACGTACATTGGTGCAAAAAGTGCAAATCAATCCCAGAACAACAGCAAATGACCTTGTGAAGATGCTGGAGGACACAGGTACAAAAGTATCTATATCCACAGTAAAACGAGTCCTATATCGACATAACCTGAAAGGCTGCTCAGCATGGAAGAAGCCACTGCTCCAAAGATCGTACTTTTTGGAGAAATGTCCTCTGGTCTGATGAAACAAAAATAGAACTGTTTGGCCATAATGACCATCGTTATGTTTGGTGGAAAAAGGGGGACGCTTGCAAGCCGAAGAACACTATCCCAACCGTGATGCACCGGGGTGGCAGCATCATATTGTGGGGGGGCTTTGCTGCAGGAGGGACTGGTGCACTTCACAAAATAGATGGCATCATGAGGATGGAAAATTATGTGGCTATATTGAAGCAACATCTCAAGACATCAGTCAGGAAGTTAAAGCTTGGTCGCAAATGGGTCTTCCAAATGAACAATGACCCCAAGCATACTTCCAAAGTTGTGGCAAAATGGCTTAAGGACAACAAAGTCAAGGTATAGGAGTGGCCATCACAAAGCCCTGACCTCAATCCTATAGAAAATGTGTTGGCAGAACTGAAAAAGTGTGTGCGAGCAAGGAGGCCCACAAATCTGACTCAGTTACACCAGCTCTGTCAGGAGGAATGGGCCAAAATTCACCCAACTTATTGTGGGAAGCTTTTGGAAGGCTACCCAAAACGTTCGACCCAAGTTAAACAATTTAGAGGCAATGCTACCCAATACTAATTGAGTGAATGTAAACTTCTGACCCACTGGGAATGTGATGAAATAAATAAAAGCTGAAATAAATAATTCTCTCTACTATTATTCTGACATTTCACATTCTTAAAGTAAAGTGGTGATCCTAACTGATCTAAGACAGGGAATTTTGACTAGGATTAAATGTCAGTAATTGTGAAAAACTGAGGTGTATGTAAACTTTCGACTTCAACTATGTGTATGTATATACACACACAAACACACACACACACACACACACACACACACACACACACACACACACATATATATATATACAGTGGGGCAAAAAAGTATTTAGTCAGCCACCAATTGTGCAAGTTCTCCAACTTAAAAAGATGAGAGAGGCCTGTAATTTTCATCATAGGTACACTTCAACTATGACAGACGAAATGAGAAAAAGAATCCAGAAAATCACATTGTAGGATTTTTTATTTATTTATTTGCAAATTATGGTGGAAAATAAGTATTTGGTCAATAACAAAAGTTTATCTCAATACTTTGTTATATACCCTTTGTTGGCAATGACAGAGGTCAAACGTTTTCTGTAAGTCTTCACAAGGTTTTCACACACTGTTGCTGGTATTTTGGCCCATTCCTCCATGCAGATCTCCTCTAGAGCAGTGATGTTTTGGGGCTGTCGCTGGGCAACACGGACTTTCAACTCCAACCTCCAAAGATGTTCTATGGGGTTGAGATCTGGAGACTGGCTAGGCCACTCCAGGACCATGAAATGCTTCTACGAAGCCACTCCTTCGCTGTTCGGTGGTGTGTTTGGGATCATTGTCATGCTGAAAGACCCAGCCACGTTTCATTTTCAATGCCCTTGCTGATGGAAGGAGGTTTTCACTCAAAATCTCACGATACATGGCCCCATTCATTCTTTCCTTTACACGGATCAGTCATCCTGGTCCCTTTGCAGAAAAACAGCCCCAAAGCATGATGTTTCCACCCCATGCTTCACAGTAGGTATGGTGTTCTTTGGATGCAACTCAGCATTCTTTGTCCTCCAAACACGACGAGTTGAGTTTTTACCAAAAAAGTTCTATTTTGGTTTCATCTGACCATATGACATTCTCCCAATCCTCATCTGGATCATCCAAATGCTTTCTAGCAAACTTCAGACGGGCCTGAACATGTACTGGCTTAAGCAGGGGGACACGCCTGGCACTGCAGGATTTGAGTCCCTGGCGGCGTAGTGTGTTACTGATGGTAGGCTTTGTTACTTTGGTCCCAGCTCTCTGCAGGTCATTCACTAGGTCCCCGTGTGGTTCTGGGATTTTTGCTCACCGTTCTTGTGATCATTTTGACCCCACGGGTGAGATCTTGCATGGAGCCCCAGATCGAGGAAGATTATCAGTGGTCTTGTATGTCTTCCATTTCCTAATAATTGCTCCCACAGTTGATTTCTTCAAACCAAGCTGCTTACCTATTGCAGATTCAGTCTTCCCAACCTGGTGCAGGTCTACAATTTTGTTTCTGGTGTCCTTTGACAGCTCTTTGGTCTTGGCCATAGTGGAGTTTGGAGTGTGACTGTTTGAGGTTGTGGACTGGTGTCTTTTATACTGATAACAAGTTCAAACAGGTGCCATTAATACAGGTAACGAGTGGAGGACAGAGGAGCCTCTTAAAGAAGAAGTTACAGGTCTGTGAGAGCCAGAAATCTTGCTTGTTTGTATGTGACCAAATACTTATTTTCCACCATAATTTGCAAATAAATTCATAAAAAATCCTACAATGTGATTTTCTGGATTTTTTAGTTGAAGTGTACCTATGATGAAAATTACAGGCCTCTCTCATCTTTTTAAGTGAGAGAACTTGCACAATTGGTGGCTGACTAAATACTTTTTTGCCCCACTGTATATATATATTTTAAAAAGGTGATTAGAAATGATGCTGGTAATTGGATTTTAAATATTTCAATTATATCTGGCAATTTTATATCTGCAAATATTTTTTTGTATGAATCCATAGATTCAGGCTCTGCCGCAACCGGCCGTGACCGGGAGACCCATGGGAAGGCGCACATGGCCCAGCGTCGTCCGGGTTAGGGGAGTGTTTGGCCGTCAGGGATGTCCTTGTCCCATCGCGCTCTAGCGACTCCAGTGGCGGGCCGGGCGCATGTACGCTGACACGGTTGCCAGGTGTACGATGTTTCCTCCGACACGTTGGTGCGGCTGTCTTCCGGGTTAAGCGGGCATTGTGTCAAGAAGCAGTGCGGCTTGGTTGGGTTGTGTTTCAGAGGACGCATGGCTCTCGACCTTCGCCTCCCCTGAGTCCGTACGGGAGTTGCAGCCATGAGACAAGACTAACTACCAATTGCATACCACGAAATTAGGGAGAAAATGGGCAAAAAAAAAAATATCAGCAAAAAATAAATAAACAAATAAAAATCCTATTCCTAGAACCAGTACTATATAGATGGAAATGACTATCTCTGAACATTTCTTTTCCTGGTCCATATTATCAGATGTCCGTATCTTGGATTGTTGCTTTTTTTCCAGTCTCCTGTGACAGACTGCAGTGTTGACATTCAGGAATACAGGCAGCATCCCAAATGGAACCCTATTCCCTACATACTGCACTACTTTTGATCAGATCCTGGTCAAAAGTAGTGCACTATACAAGGAATAGGGTGCCATTTGGGACGTACACAGAAAGGAGAGAGCCAGTAGTTTGTTTGTGACTCATCCTGTAACTGTGTTCATTCTTTAGCTGGAACAAAAGGTTGCTGCTTCACAGCCATCTGCCTGTAAATGTCACATCACTGACAGGAACAGAAAGTCTATCAAATCATCATCCTATACACTATGACTACTTTCTCTTTCTACTGCACAAAGACAATGGCACACAAAGAAAGCATGACAAAAGATGCACTGTTAGAACATGTGTTTGACTCCCGCCACTGCTTCCCACTTCAACTGATAATGAAGAACAGAAGCAGAGAAAAAAAGGGTGTGTGTGTGAGAGAGAGGGAGAGAAAATTAGAGGTAAAGGGGAGAAAAAAAGAAAATGTGAGCGGGTAATTGAGAGATAGAATGAGTGAATGAATGTGCGCGCGTGTGTACGTGCGTTCCTGCATGCGCGCGCGTTTCCATAATCCATATGCATGTCGAAGTGTGAGTGCGCTGGAGAGATCGGTCAGTACTGAAGTAATGGCTTCTCTGGCATGGGGAGCAGGATTGGCTGTTCAAAGTGACACTCAGGGAACAGGGAGGAACAGGGGAACGTGTTTACCCAGCATTCCACGTGCCAAGCGATTTCCTCTTAAATAAGTGCATCATCCCATACAGGTGTTGGTATCTCCGGCTTTCGATAAAACCACAATGTCTCAGGGAGCAGGACTGTGTCTCAAATAGCACCCTATTCTCTATGTGGTGCGTAGGGCTCGGTCAAAAGCAGTGCACTATATAGGCAGTAGGGTGCCATCCCCTGGTCAAAAGCAGTGCACTATATAGGCAGTAGGGTGCCATCCCCTGGTCAAAAGTGTTGCACTATATAGGCAGTAGGGTGCCATGAAACATGGTGAAGCCCCAAAATTGCCCTCCCTGGAAGCCTGTGTTTCAGACATAAGGAAGTGGATGGCGGAACATTTTTTACTTTTAAACTCTGACAAAACAGAGATGCTAGTTCTAGGTCCCAAGAAACAAAGAGATCTTCTGTTGAATCTGACAATTAATCTTGATGGTTGTACAGTCGTCTCAAATAAAACTGTGAAGGACCTCGGCGTTACTCTGGACCCTGATCTCTCTTTTGACGAACATATCAAGACTGTTTCAAGGACAGCTTTTTTCCATTTACGTAACATTGTAAAAATCAGAAACTTTCTGTCCAAAAATGATGCAGAAAAGTTAATCCATGCGTTTGTAACTTCTAGGTTAGACTACTGCAATGCTTTACTTTCCGGCTACCCGGATAAAGCACTAAATAAACTTCAGTTAGTGCTAAACACGGCTGCTAGAATCTTGACTAGAACCCCAAAATTTGATCATATTACTCCAGTACTAGCCTCTCTACACTGGCTTCCTGTTAAGGCAAGGGCTGATTTCAAGGTTTTACTGCTAACCTACAAAGCATTACATGGGCGTGCTCCTACCTATCTTTCCAATTTGGTCCTGCCGTACATACCTACACGTACGCTACGGTCACAAGACGCAGGCCTCCTTACTGTCCCTAGAATTTCTAAGCAAACAGCTGGAGGTAAGGCTCCATTTTTATGGAATAGTCTGCCTATCCATGTGAGAGACGCAGACTCGGTCTCAACCTTTAAGTCTTTATTGAAGACTCATCTCTTCAGTAGGTCTGGCCCAGGAGTGTAGTCTGGCCCAGGAGTGTGAAGGTGAACGGAAAGGCACTGGAGCAACGAACCACCCTTGCTGTCTTTGCCTGGCCGGTTCCCCTCCACTGGGATTCTCTGCCTCTAACCCTATTACAGGGGCTGAGTCACTGGCTTACTGGTGCCGTGGCGGAGATCTTGTGGGCTATACTCGGCCTTGTCTCAGGATGGTAAGTTGGTGGTTGAAGATATCCCTCTAGTGGTGTGGGGCTGTGCTTCGCAGAGTGGGTGGGGTTATATCCTGCCTGTTTGGCCCTGTCCGGGGTATCGTCGGACGGGGCCACAGTGTCTCCCGACCCCTCCTGTCTCAGCCCCCAGTATTTATGCTGCAGTAGTTTATGTGTCGGGGGGCTAGGGTCCGTCTGTTACATCTGGAGTATTTCTTCTCTTATCTGGTGTCCTGTGCGAATTTAAGTATGCTCTCTCTAATTATCTCTCTCTTTCTTTCTTTTTCTTCTTCTCTCTCTCTCTCTCTCTCTCGGAGGACCTGAGCATTAGGACCATTCCTCAAGGCCTACCTGGCCTGATGACTCCTTGATGTCCCGAGTCCACCTGGCCGTGCTGCTTCTCCAGTTTCAACTGTTCTGCCTGTTTTATGAACATTTTAAAATCTTGTCCATGTTCTGTTATAATCTGCACCCGGCACAGCCAGAAGAGGACTGGCCACCCCTCACAGCCTGGTTCCTCTCTAGGTTTCTTCCTAGGTTTTGGCCTTTCTAGGGAGTTTTTCCTAGCCACCATGCTTTTACACCTGCATTGCTTGCTGTTTGGGGTTTTAGGCTGGGTTTCTGTACAGCACTCTGTGACATCAGCTGATGTAAGGGGGGCTTTATAAATAAATTTGATTTGATTTGATCCCCTGGTCAAAAGTAGTGCACTATGTAGGGAATATACTCTGCTATATCAGTCACAACCCAGGATGGTTAAAGCCGGGGAGCTGATGAAGGGAATACGGTTAGGGAGAGACAGGAGGGCCATGGGGGTGTGCTGCACTCGTTCATAGTGCTTGCATCATCAATATTGTGGCAAGAGCTGGGTGTAGGGGGCAAGCGGTACCTGTGGATGATTGATGAGCGCTGGGCTGGTTATGAGAGGACTCACTCTGCTGAGCCCTCTAGTTCCATCCTCAGATTGGGCATAGTGCAGTTTGGGCAAATGTCGGATGGGCTGCTCCATCTTTAGCCCAGTGGGCCTGTCTAAATGTGTGTTTTTGAGCTGAAGGATCTCCAGTGAGGATGGACAGGGAAGGACTGGGACCAGCAAACAGCCCAGGCCCATATTCTTTACTCTCTCGAGGCCCCCTGAGAGAGTAAAAAAAAAAAGAGTCAAAAATATGGGCCCAGGCTGTTTTCTGGTCCCAGTCCTTCCCTGTCCATCCTTACCAGAGTAGCAGACAACACCAGAACACCAGGCCCATTAGAATGACTGCCAGTACTGTGAGTGTCTGTCCTAGCAGTCTGGACAGTGTGAATTACACTCTGTACTACTGCTGTTTAGGCCCATTCTGCTCCCCCGCAGCCATGTGTGTTGTAACAACACTGTAATGTAATACATGTCCATATCAGCCATGTGTGTTGTAACAACACTGTAATGTAATACATGTCCATAACAGCCATGTGTGTTGTAACAACACTGTAATGTAATACATGTCCATAACAGCCATGTGTGTTGTAACAACACTGTAATGTAATACATGTCCATATCAGCCATGTGTGTTGTAACAACACTAATGTAATACATGTCCATATCAGTCATGTGTGTTGTAACAACACTGCAATAGTACAGCTTGGCTCAGTCCCACATAGTATGTTATCACTTATTTGGCAAAATGATTATCCATAGTTGCCTCTTTTAATACAACTGTAGTCCTAAAATGGACAGTTACCTTGAATGCAACACAAAGATGTTAAAACTTTTCAACTTCAATTGAACTCTGTCTATTTTTAGTCTCTATCTGTTCATTACAAAATGAATGGGAAAAAAATATGTGCCGATAGGTATGCTACTAGCAATACGTATTATCACCTGCAGCCCATCTGATGCAGTAGAGCGGCTAGAAATAACTAGGCTGAAGCATGAGGTTGCCTATCTGCATTTACCATTGTGCTAATCATTAGCTAGATCCCCAATGGGATATTTTAACTAGTAAGCATGTCCAGTGTTGATACATTTTATGTCCCAAAAAACGTGTATAAACAATACGTAACTTTTTGGGCGACACGACCAAATTCACATAGAAATGGGTGTTTATAGATCTGTCATTGTTATTGAAAGCATGTCTATGTGCGCAATTTCTATGCTCCCCGTTATTAAAGCTACAATATGTTAATTTTTGGGCAACCAAACCAGATTCACATAAAAAAATGTATGTTATAGATATTCTCATTGAAAGCGTCGCTGCACAGCGATTTTCAGGTCTCTCCAGAGATGTTTGATCCTTAAGTCCGGGCCACTTAAGGAAATTCCGAGACTTAAATCCACTCTTGCGTTGTCTTGGCTGTGTGCTTAGGGTGTTTGTCCTGTTAGAAGGTGAGCTTTTTCCCCAGTCTGAGATCCTGAGCGCTCTGGAGCAGGTTTTCATCAAGGATCTCTCTGTACTTTGACCATCTTTCCCTCGATCCTGACTAGTCTCCCAGTCCCTGACGTTGAAAAACATCCCCACAGCATGATGCTGCCACCACCATGGTTCACCGTAGGGATGGTGCCAGGTTTCCTCCAGACGTGACGCTTGGCTTTCAAGCCATAGAGTTCAATCTTGGTTTCATCAGACCAGAGAATCTTGTTTCTCATGGTCTGAGAGTCCTTTAGGTGCTTTTTGGCAAACTCCAAGCAGGCGGTTGTGTATTTTACTGAAAGTGGCTTCCGTCTGGCCACTCTCCCATTAATGCCTGATTGGTGGAGTACTGTAGAGATGTTTTTCCATCTGGAAGGTTCTCCCATCTCCACAGAGGAACTCTGGAGCTCTCTCAGAGTGACCATTGGGTTCTTGATCACCTCCCTGACCAAGGCCCTTTCTCCCCCAATTGCTTAGTTTGGCCGTGCGGCCAGCTCTAGTAAGAGTCTTGTTGGTTCCAAACTTCTTCCATTTAAGAATGATGGAAGCCACTGTGTCCTTGGGGGACCTTCAACGCTGCAGAATTTTTTGGTACCCTTCCCCAGATCTGTGCCTTGACACAATCCTGTCTCGGAGCTCTACGGACAATTCCTTCGACCTCATGGCTTGGTTTTTGCTCTGACTTGCACTGTCAACTGTGGTACCTTATATATATGTCCAATCAATTGAATTTACCACAGGTGGACTCCAAGTTGTAGAAACATCTCAAGGATGATCAATGGAAACAGCATGCAACTGAGCTCAATTTCAAGTCTCATTGCAATGGGTCTGAATACTTATGTAAATAAGGTATTTCTGTTTTTGTATTTTTAATACATTTGCAAAAATTCTAAAACGCTGTTTTCGCTTTTGTAATTTAATTGATTTAATAATAAGGCTGTAACATAACAAAATGTGGAAAAAGAGGAGAGGTCTGAATACTTTAGGAATTAACTGTACATGTCCAAAAAATACATGGTTCATTTTCCCGTGGTTCATTTTCATGCCAGCCAGGTAGGCTATACTCCTGTTGTAAAGAGAAGCAATGTGCTTAATATTAGGAAAGTTGAGAGATAAATAAAGTAGGTCTAGCCTATAGAAAGCTGATGGGATCCTCCTCTTTTTAATAGCTGCCATCAAATAATTTTTTTTTTTGTCACATGCGTCGAATACAACAGGTGTAGACGTTACAGTGAATTGCTTACTTTACAAGCCCTTAACCAACAATACTGTTTTAAGAAAAATACAACAAAATAAATAATTAAAGAGCAGCAGTAAAATAACAATGCGAGGCTATGTACAGAGTCAATGTGCGGTGGAACCGATTAGTCGAGGTAATTGAGGTAATATGTACATGTAGATAATTATTAAAGTGACTATGCATAGATAATAAACAGAGTGTAGCAGCAGCGTAAAAGGGAAGGGGGGAGCAATGCAAATAGTCTGGGTAGCTATTTGATTAGATGTTCAGGAGTCTATGGCTTGGGGTAGCTGTTTAAAAGCCTCTTGCGTTAGCAGAGAGAACCGTCTATGACTAGGGTGGCTGGAGCCTTTGGCAATTTTTTAGGGCCTTCCTCTGACACCGCCTGGTACAGAGGTCCTGGATGCCAGGAATGTTGCGCAACTCTGTTTTTGCTCTGTTTTCTCACGCAATTGCATAGCCTACAGAAATGTTGCGCAACAATAGCTCATGGGCTCTCATTAAATGTTTGATTATATTTTTGATTACATTTGCAGTGATGTCAGAGTGATTAGAGGGACAATAGAGTGCAGAGTACCAGGCAGTTAGCAAGTTTGGTAGGCTACTAATGACCATCAGCAGCATTAGAGCTTGGAGAAGCCTAATTACCATGACTAAACGGTCACATGGAATTTGACTGCGGTCATGACTCGTGACCACCGGTGTGGCGGTAATACAGTCACCGTACGAGCCCTAGTAATGCCACGGTGTTCAAGATGACCTGTGATGAATGGCTCCCGACATTCCACCAGGGGTAGCTGAACTACTACGGAAGTCCCGAATGAGTCCGGGGTCCAAAATGTCCTGGGCCGGAACCCAGGAACGTTCCTCAGGGCCGTAACCCTCCCAGTTCACGAGATACTGAGTCCCCCAGCCGGATCTGACGGCTTGAGAGGATGTGTCGCATTGTGTAGGCTGGCTGTCCGTCTATCATGCGAGGTGGAGGTGGAGGCTGAGTGGCCGGAACCAGAGGCCTGAATACCACAGGCTTGAGTCTGGAGATGTGGAAGGTGGGATGGACCCTCATGGACCGGGGAAGATGAAGGGGATAGGCAACTTGATTGATGCGCCGTAGAACCTTGAATTGCCCAACGTACCGGGGAGCCAACTTCCTAGATTCCATGCGTAGAGGCAGATCCCTAGTGGACAACCAGACCATCTGGCCTGGATGCCGGAGGGGACTAGGGCAGCGATGACGATTGTCCTGTCATTGAACCTGAGCAGAGGACCTCAGGAGCACTGACCGAGCCCTCTTCCAGGTACGGCGGCAACGAGAGATTAGGCATTGAGCAGAAGGAACCTTCACTTCAATCTCCTGATCTGGAAACAGGGGGGGCTGGTAACCATACAACACCTGGAATGGTGATAGGCCAGTGGAGGAACACTGGAGAGTGTTGTGGATGTACTCCACCCAGGGTAGATGCTGACTCCAAGTGGCGGACACACAGCACCGTAAAGCGGTCTCCAGATCCTGGTTCACCCGCTCAGTTTGACAGTTGGACTGAGGGTGATAACCCGAAGACAGACTGGCTGATGCCCCAGAAGAGTACAAAATGCCAACTGGGGACCCCGGTCAGAGACTATGTCCAGAGGAAGTCTGTGAAGGCGGAAAACATGCTGAATGACTAGCTGAGAAGTCTCATGGGCAGATGGCAGCTTGGGTAGTGGAATGAAATGTGCCACCCTGGAAAAACGGTCCACAATGACCAGGATGACCGTTTGTCCCTCAGAGGATGGAAGGCTCGTGATAAAATGCATAGAGAGATGGGACCAGGGTCGAGAAGGTGTAGGCAGAGGATGAAGAAGCCCCAGAGGCTGCTGATGAGGAGTCTTCTTCCGTGCACAGGTCGGACAAGCAGCCACAAAGGTTTGAGTGTCCGCCTCCGCCAACGGCCAGCAACACATCTTCCTCAAAAACTCTAGCGTTTGCTGCCCTCCTGGATGAGAGGTGAGACGCGACGAGTGAGCCCACTGAAGTACCTTGGACTGTGCCCCAAGAGGAACAAAACAGACAGCCGTCTGGAACTGCCTCCCTACCTTGCGCCTCCCGCACTACAGTCTCTGTACCCTAGGACACTGGCACGAAGATGAGAGACCTGGGGATGATGGATTCAAGTGGCCGATCCTCACTGGTGCTGGGGAACTGGCGAGAAAGGACATCCGGCTTCACGTTCTTAGACCCCGGACGGTAAGATAACGTGAATCTGTACCGAGTGAAGAAAAGAGCCCAATGAGCCTGTCGGGGATTGAGGTGTTTTGCATCCTGGATGTAGGCCAGGTTCTTGTGGTCCGTCCAAACCGTAAAGGGATGTTCCGAGCCCTCCAACCAGTGCCGCCACTCCTCCAAAGCCAGTTGAACTACAAGAAGCTCCCGATTGCCGACATCATAGTTCCGCTCCGCTGGGAGAAGACGCCTGGAGAAGAAATCACAGGGATGAAGCTTTTGGCCTTTTGCAGAGCGCTAAGACAGAACCGCGCCCACGTCAGAGGCATCCACCTCCACCACGAAGGGAAGAGAAGGATCCACATGAACAAGAATGGGTGGAGAAAAAAAAAAAGACATTTCAGGTCCTCTCCACAGCAGAGGTCCAACATACATGTCCAGTCGAGCTCTTAGTGAGTGTTGTCAATGGCGCCGCCACAGCACAAAAGTCTCTCACAAATCTCTGGTAGAAATGAGCAAAACCCCAAAAACACTTGCTTGACCGTGCTGGGCCGCGGCCAGTTGACCACCGCTCCTACCTTTTGGAAGTCCATTGGACACAGCCCTGAGACAGGATGTACCCCAGGAAGGAGATCTGAGGTACGTGAAACTCACACCTTTCGGCCATCACGAACAAGTGATGAGCTAGGAGTCTTTGAAGAACCTGGCGGACATGTTGGACGTGTTCAACCATGGACTTGGAGAAGATGAGGATGTCATCCAGGTACACAAACACGAACTGGTGAAGGAAGTCGTGCAGCACATCATTAACCAGGGCCTGGAAAACGTCTGGAGCGTTAGAATGTCCAAACAGCATGACCCGGTACTCATAATGTCCATTGGGAGTGTTGAACGCTGTCTACCACACGTCTCCCTGTCTGATGCTCACCAGCTTGTACGCGTTCCGTAAATCCAACTTAGAGAAAACCGTAGCTCCCTGAAGTCTCTCAAAAGCTGATGACATAAGAGGAAGGGGGTAACCATTCTTGATGGTAATGTTATTTAGCCCCCGGTAATCGATACAGGGACGTAATCAACCATCTTTCTTCCCAACAAGGAAAAAACCCGCTCCTGCAGGTGAAATGGACTGCCGAATAAAATCAGTCGCTAGCGCCTCCTTAATATAAAACTGTTCATGGCTGCAGTCTCTGGACCTGAGAGAGAATACAGCCCTCCTCTCAGAGGAGTAGTGCCTGGCAGGAGGTTGATGGCACAATCGTAGGCCCTGTGAAGAGGTACTTTGCTGGCCCTTTGTGTGCTGAAGACCTACCCAAATCCCAGTAATCTCGAGGTATGCGGGAAAGATCAGGCTTGTCATTCCCAGCCCGAGGAACAGGAGGATCGGAAGTCTCCAGACGAGCAGGGCCGGAAAGGTGTGGAAATCGTTGCTGGCAGGTGAACTGGCATTCCATCCCAGAACTCTTCCCGAAGGCCAGTCAATTTGGGGATTATGGGTGGAAATCCACAAATGTCCAAGAACCAGGGGAAGCTCAGGAGAGTCCACCAGATGTAACTGGATAAGCTCCACATGGTCATCCAAAACTCGTAGCTGAATAGGCATGGTGAGTTGCTTCACCTTCCCAGACCCTAGGGGTTGCCCATCCAGCGCAGTGGCCGCCAACGGAGTGTCCAGCTTGGTGAGTGGCAGCCTCTGTTGGTGAGCTAGTGTGTGGTCCAGAAAACAGCCGGTAGCCCCAGAGTCTATGAAAGCAGGAATGTCCAACTGCCCATTGTCCCATCGCAGGTTGGCTGGAAGCACGGTGCGTACCGTGTCGGCAACAGGAGACTGTATCCGACTCGCCAGTATTCTCCCATCTACTGACGAGTCATCCCGTTTCCCGTCAGCTCGGGACAGGAGGCACCTTCTCTACAGAGTGAAAAGTCTGGTACTTCCCAATTGCATTGGATCCTCTGACAGATATGAAGGAGCACCATAGCCGACTTGAGAACCCTGGCGGGATACGGAACAAGCAGACCCAGCATACGGCAATGGCCCAATTGAAGAATCGACTACCTTAGCGGAGCCCGAAACACTGGAACCAACTCGGAATCCCTCCGTCCTCTCATGACGACGTTCCCGAAGCCGGTTGTCAATCCAGATGGCCAGAACGATAAGCTCCTCCAGAGTGTCAGGGTTGTCCCGGGAAGCCAGTTCCTTGAGAACCTCACTGTCTGTTCAGAAAGACTGAAGTGCCTCCGTATTCCAACCACTCTCAGCAGCGAGCGTCCGAAAATCAATGGCGTACTCCGCTACGCTCCGGCTGTCCTACCGAAGAGCAATGAGTCTTTGAGCAGCATTCCTGCCACTGATGGGGTGATCAAACACCCTCCTCCTCTCCTGGGTGAAACAAATGTCTGCTTGCTACTCCCATATGGCCGTGGCCCAGGCCAGAGCCCGTCCTGAGAGCAAGGAGATGACATATGCCTCTCTGGCAGGCTCGGTGGGAAACGTTGATGCCTGCAGCTCGAAGACCAGTGAACATTGGAGCAGGAACCTACAACACCTCCCAGGATGCCCCTCATAGCATACCGGTGCCGGGAGATGAGGCTCCCGAGGGTAGGAAGACGATGAGCTGGTAGAAAGTGGAGGGTTAGGAACCACCACAGGTGCAGCAACCGTTGCTCCGGTCTGTCCGTTCTGCAGAGTGAGTTCCTAAATCCTCCGATAATGTCTTCAGCCGCGCCTAATGGCGACCAATCACAGTTCCATGGTGAGTGAGAGCAGACCGTAAGTGGTGGAGCTCGGAGTGTCCCTCGGACGACGGGAGAAATCTCTGCTGGGTCCATTTTTGGCTCAGGTCTACTGTGACAGTCAGTCTCAGTCTACTAGCTAGCTAGTAATTAACAATTTCACAGTGTTCACTTCTTGTCAGAGCGTACAGCGGCAGCAGAAATGTATGGTAGACCCAAAGGGTCAAAAGGGGCATAATGCAGTTCTTTGACAAGTGAACCTGGAGAGCTTCGTGTTCACATTGTGCTAAAAAAGGGAGGCGGGCCGCGGACTTCAAGCGAACCGTACTCAGACCACCTCTCGCTTCGGGGGCTCTTTTGAGTGTTCACACTTGACAAAAATGTAAGCGAAACACACTGAGTTCACAAAAACTGTCTGAAAGGGACCAAGTGTCAAAACACCCTAAGAAGCGGTAGATCTGTTCTATGTGCACTATTTCTATGCCTCCCGTACTTTAGTTTTGTTTTTGCGTCTTTTACTTTCGGTTTTGTACACCAGCTTCAAACTGCTGAAAATACAGTATTTTTGGTTATGGAAAATATATTTCACAGTGGTTTAGATGGTACAATGATTATCTCCCCTAGACTTGCTTGTTTTGACACATAAACTGAAATTAGGCCAACTATTAGAATTTTAGCAACCAGGAAATGGTGGAGCGATTTCTGCATATTGCATCTTTAAGTCATTCCCCCCAAAATATTTTGTGGTAGGATGGTGTTTTATCCGAAGTTACCCTACAATTGACCCGTGTTACATTTAGCCCCAATCTCCCCTATGCATTCAAGGCGAATTGCAGAGCAGTAACGTGCTTAACCATGCCACTGCTGAAAGCTCTGGGTTAAAAATGGTGTAGTTCACACATATTTAGGAGTTGGAAAATAAAGTAGGAATGGAAAGCTGGGAACCACCTCTTTTTAACTAATGCCATTAAAACTGCTGTGTTAGCCGCGATTGTTGTGATCAATTGTTGTGCATTGACTGCTTGTCAGAATGCATGTTTGCCTCCCTAGTATGACACTCAGAACTTGAATACGCCTTAAGAGGAATATTTGTCTCGCTTAGAATGCACAACAACAAGCCGACTAGGTCAATTTATGAACTATTCTACTATGTGGTTGTCTGGTTTTTCTAGGAAAAGTAAATGTGAGGAAAAGTAAATGTGGACTGTTCTTACATCTTCAAAGTTCACCTGGCAGAAATATTGTTTTGGGCGTGGTGGAAATAACTGCAGCGTAGACACTGTTGTGTACCCACATGTTATTCATAACAAAGGAGTCATTATATTTAGCTATATAAAATGATGTCCAGTACCTAGTGTACAGTATGTGTACAACTTGTCACAGCCACATTATGTCCATACTCCTTCTATTATTTAATAACCTGGGGTTAACTCCCTCATATCAAGCAAACACATATCAGACACTTTATGAAAAGGTGAAGAAAAACAATTAGCTACTGGTGGACTATGGTTTTACATAGCTGGAGGTAGGCTGGACAATAGAACGAGTCAGAATTCTCCCAAGGCTGAAAAATGTCCAAAGAACGTTGGCTAGCTGGAACACTAGCGCGAACCTATAGCAAATGAATGGAATCAAATTCACAGAGCCAGTTGTGAAGCTTAGAATTCCATTTAGCCTAAATGGCACCAAAAAATGTATCCCTTTTTATTTTACCACTACATTCTGTTCTTAGGACGAAACTGAAAAACAACAACTTGTGTAGAAAGTAAACATCAGCACCTCGATGGTGCCAAGTGTGCTTATGTCTGTATAATGAGGAAGTAGGAAAAAAAATAGGAAATTCTGACCATTTCTGGTCTAGTGTTTGATGACAACTGAATACACTGCCCAGCCTGATTAAAATGGTGTCCGACTTGAACAAATCGAAATATCAATCCCGAGACCCCAGCAAAAATCAGTATTTCAAATCAAAAACAGTTTTTTTAAAAATGTTTGCTAATTTATAATACCAAAAAACTACAGAAATATCACATTTACATAAGTATTATTTGGCTAAATATACCAGCATGCCTCTCCATAGGAAAACAATGGGTGGAGCTCAGTGTTTTAAGGGCAAAAGGTATTTTGTGGCTAGCGTTTGATGACAACGGAGTACGCTGCCCAGACTTACATAATTAGAAAGAGGAGATTCTCATGATTAAAATTGTGTCGAAAAAAAAAAAAAAAAATTCTAAATATACACATTGCGAGATATTTGCCGAAATAGACAGACATATTTCCCTAAAGGAAACAACGGGACGACCTCAAGAGTTCCATGAGTAATTTTTTTGTTGTTGTTTGCATTTGAACTACAAACAACGTGGGAAGGTCTCATTGCCAACAATAGCAAAGCAGGCATTGTGACGTAGAACAATAAGCTGGGAATAGAACGTTCAGAAGGCGAGTTGGTGCCACGGTGCTCAATAGAACTAATAGTACGGGCGGCAGGTAGCCTAGTGGTTAGAGCGTTGGACTTGTAACCGGAGGGCTGCAAGTTCAAATCCCCGAGCTGACAAGGTAAAAATCTGTCGCTCTGCCCTGAACAAGGCAGTTAACCCACTGTTCCCGGCGCCAAGACGTGGATGTCGATTAAAAAGGCAGCCCCCGCACCTCTCTGATTCAGAGGGGTTGGGTTAAATGCGGAAGACACATTTCGGTTGAAGGCATTTGGTTGTACAACTGACTAATAATGGTGACTTTGACTTTGACTTTGACTAGTAGCTGGCAGGGTGAAAAATGCCCTAAAATAAGGCCTGTTTTTTCATGATTACTTTAAAACTACGGCAAGCAGCTGGGACATATGGTAATATTATGAAACTGGGCTCCACGGCGGGTGCAATGAACTAGTTTTTATAAAAAAAAATGCATTGTTAAAAATGTCATGTGTCCAGCCTACTAGAGGCTTTTCATCTTACAGACAAACGTTGCTTGCTAACAAGCAATTAGCTAGCTAGCTTACTTTAGCAAGTAGATTCCACTCAACTCAAGGTATAGTATAGGTAATTCATTTACACTTATGTATGAAGTTGAAGCTGGGTTTCCCAAGTCGCTCGGTGCTTACTGTTCAAGCTGGCTAGCAAGCTAAACACAGCTCAGAATCACATCTGTTTAACGTCATGCACCCAAGAAGACTCAACAATCACACGATACAACACTTGATTGGCCAACGGTCATGGCTAGAAGGGATACAGCTTGTAAAATGAACGTCTAAAGGTACATTTGTTCATTTTGGCTCATTCTAACCCTTTACCTAACCATAACCTAATTCTCCTAACCTGCAACATTAATTATCCTTACCTGCTGCGTAAGTTCTCCTAACCTTCTACAAAAAGTCTAATCTGACAAAAGCAGTATGCCATCTAGTCAACACCCAGGCCATGTGCAAGCATTTGTTAGTTCGTCCATCACTCCAGTGAAAATGACCAATCTAAGGTTTCTAGACACGCACCTGCCTCTAAGCCCGCCCCAACCAAACTGAAATTCAATAGAGAAAAAAGATATTAAAACCCAAAGGTGCTAAGACTTGAGAGAGAGCAACTTGAGAAATTGAGAGTGAAAAGTAGACAATTTGATGCTTTTTACACATTTGAACCATGTTTCTTTGCTTGCAGTTCTATATTTTTTGATTCAGACATTTTTATGTTCTGCTCACGGGACATGCTCTTCTATCTCGACTAAGTTTCTTCACAGGACCCATCCTCTGTGCTCTCGACTATGTGTTCGCTTCATCTTGCTCCACAGGGGCATCTTGCGCACAATGGACTTTAGAGGCTGATTTGACGTGATACGTCCCCCTGAACACATATTCCCCATGGAGGCAGCAGTTCGATCCCCATTCCACCACTCACTTTCTCTGCTATATCCCTCTCATCTGTCCCCCCATCTACATTTCTAAATTATGTGTGTCATTGGTGTTTGCAGGCCAGTTTAAGTGGAACAGCAAACAGCAGCAGATTGGGAAGAGACAGCTGGTCAGGTACTCCCCTGTCTGTCTCCAGCTCTCTCTTACACCCCAAAGAGTCCACTAGGGAGCAGGAAGATAGACTACAGCATCTGTCACATACACACTGAGTGTCACAGACACACACTCCCAGACTCATAAGGACAGAGACAGACAGAGACAGAGGCACAGACAGACAGACACAAAACAAAGTAGCACAGAAAGGTAATCGATTTTTAGTGATGATCCAGTGTCAGTAATGCCCTTTATTAAGGCCAACATTTCACATGGACAGAGTTAATTAGGAGTTGATGACTGCATCCCAAATGGCACCGTATTCCCTATATAGTGAGCCCATAGGGCTCTGGTAAAATGTAGTGCAGTAAATAGGGAATAGGCTGACATTTGGGATGCATCATGTCTTATGTGAGGCTACTCTTTGTAGTAAGATGGGTTATTAGAGGATAACGCATGATGGCAGTGTGTCTATGTGGCATGACGCCACACACACATTCACATTCCTTCACACACGCTGCTGCTACTCTCTGTTTATTATCTATGCATAGTCACTTTACCCTTAGCTACAAGTACGTACATATTACCTCAATTACCTTGACTAACACGTGCCCCTACACATTGACTCGGAACTGGTACCCCCTGTATATAGCCTCGTTATTTTTCAAACATTGCTGCATTGTTGGTTAAGGGCTCGTAGGAATTTGACTTAGTGTATATTTCTGACAGTCATCAGCACACAGAGGGCTCTGCCAGCTTTCATCACTGTATACTCAGTCACACACATCAAACACCATTTAATATATACACAACGCATATGCATGTACAGACATTCCTAAAACACATAAACACGCACACGCACAGAATTGTGTGGAGGCACAGATCTGGGGAAGGGTACTAAAAGTGTGGAACCAACAAGAATCTTCCTAGAGTTGGCTGCCCAGAAAAACTGAGCATGTTTTTCAGCGGCAGGGACTGGGAGACTAGTCAGGATCGAGGTAAAGATGAATGGAGCAAAGTACAGAGAGATCCTTGATGAAAACCTACTCCAGAGCGCTCAGGACTTCAGACTGGGGCAAAAGTTCACCTTCCAACAGGACAACGACCCTAAGCACACAGCCAAGACAATGCAGAAGTGGCTTCGGGACAAGTCTCCGAATGTCCTTGAGGTGCCCAGCCAGAGCCCGGACTTGAACCGCATCGAACATCTCTGGAGAGACCTGAAAAAAGCTGTGCAGCGACGCTCCCCATCCAACCTGACAGAGCTTGAGAGGATCTGCAGAGAAGAATGGGAGAAACTCCCCAAATACAGGTGTGCCAAGCTTGTAGCGTCATACCGAAGAAGACTCAGGGCTGTAATCTCTGCCAAAGGTGCTTCAACAAAGTACTGAGTAAAGGGTCTGAATACTTATGTAAATGTGATATTTCCATTTTTATTTTGAATACATTTCGCAAACATTTCTAAAAACCTGTTTTTGCTTTGATATTATGGGGTATTGTCTGTAGATTGATGAGGAAAACAAAACATTAAATCAATTTTAGAATAAGGCTGTAACGTAACAAAATGTGGAAAAGGTTAAGGGGTCTGAATACTTTCCAAATGCACTGTAGCTGACTAACTGATGTTCATTCAAGTTAAGGGGTTACAAATAAAGAGTTAGCTTAATGAACTAGAGTGTAAGAAATTCACTACAGAAGGTTTGCATGCTGGGGTCGGCTCCTTCTTGACGTCAGTAAAGTCTCTCAAATCAAAATCTCAAATCAATGTAGTAAACCTTGAAATGGTCCGTTCATCTTTTTTTTGAAAGGCTTTACGTTAACTAACTAAACAGTCTCTGTAACCGGAGGACCAGGCATGTCCCATGTCCCAGGTGTTTATTTTCCTAACTTCACACCAGCCATTAATAACTGACGCAGCTTTCCACCTTTGGCTAGTAACGTTGAGATGCAAATTCAGACAAGATGCCCAAACAATCCACCACCCGCAAAATGACCTCCGTTGAACACTACATAAGAGCCAGAGTCGCGACACTCTCAAACAACAAACTGACTTCCAGGAAAAGTTCTAAGGAAACAAAATAGGAAGCCTAACATTACGCCCTTTGGAATTTGGTCTAAAAACATAACTCTCCAAGATTCCAGAACTCTCCTCCATTGTTCAGAGAGGAGAGTGAGAAAGAACAAGATAACTATTGCTGAATCTGTATGTTTACGGTACGTGTCTGTGCTGTGAAGACTTCAAACGACTCACCACGTCGGACTCCTCACTGCCAGAGAGATACATATCTGTCCTAACCGGCTCTGCTGTTGCTCTGCTCTCCTCTGCCCAGCGCGGAAGAAAAACTCATCAACTGCTGCCCATCTCGTCCCAGTCCCAGCACAGACAGACAAGCTCTTACTTACTACTCCTTGTCTCCTTTCAGTAAAACCCTCTGAAACTACATAGAGGAGAGGCCTCTTGCGCTTCCTCTTTCAAACTACAGTCAAGTGAACCACAGAGAGTTGGGAGTTTCAGCCCTTCTATGACCCAGTCTTGTCCTGCCTTTCTCAAGCTGGGAGAACACTCCTTCAGTGCTCTGTGACCGTTCTCCAGTCCCCGAAAACAAGCCCCCCGCCCCCTGAACCCCTCCCACACACACACACACACACAGCTAGGAAGTAAGAACTCCGGCCAACAGGGCAGGCCTGAAAATTCCAGAATGCAACGAAAGCAGCTGCAATAGCTTTTAATGTATGTGTGTGTGTGTGTGTGTGTGTGTGTGTGTGTGTGTGTGTGTGTGTGTGTGTGTGTGTGTGTGTGTGTGTGTGTGTGTGTGTGTGTGCGTGTGTGTGATCCTGAGAGTTTACATGTGTTCGGCTATGTCTTGAAGAGGTTACACTTTTAGGAGAAGAAGGGTAAAGACTTAACTTAATGTACGTAGAGGCCCAACACATGTTCCTGAAACCAAACTTTAGGAAATGGTTATCTTTACCATGTTGAAAACATGCCATTTACCAGAGGCTTGATACATTTTGAATAGGACAAAAAAAAGTTTTTGAGGAAATATTTGTATAATATATTGCATATCTTGCTTTCTTTCATCATAGTTAAAACATAGTTCAACCACCAATTGAGTACAGTGTTCCTAACATACATGTAGCCTAAACCAGATAGAGATCCTATTGGTCTATTATTGTTCTATTTCAGTTTGTATTTAATCATCAAATTAAAGCTTATTTGTTTTATAACCAGATTTGCAGATATTAAAGCAGGTGGAGCAAAATCTGTGATGCTGATGATTTTCATTGGTGGCCATGAAGCCCTTCGTTTGTTTTCAGTCTATAGTTTGGGCATGCCTTTGGTATTTTTCCTATTTATGTTTTGTCACCATCTGAACAAATAACAATCTGCTTGGACTGGCCGACCAAGAGGTCAAGAAGGAGCTGACCCTGGACCTAAGGTAAGGTAGCTGTCTCCTGGTTACATTCAAAACCTGGCCGCATACGCTCACATTTATGCACAGATCAAATCAGGTTACACAACATGTAGCTAGGCCTAAGACCCCTAGACATAACTAGTGCAGCAAAATCATTAGGCTAGTTACTGGTTTCGTAACACTATAGGTAAATCAATAAAGTGACACCAGATGAGCAAATCCCACTCCTCCTCAGCCTCCTGGCATTGCCCAGATGTTTGAGAGCCATGGAGAGAACCACATGTTTGGTGGGTAAATCCTACTAGATTATGTGACCACGTTTTGTCTGCTTTAACCCCTTTCCAAGGATTATAATCCAGAGTGTGTGCTGGGCACGTGGATCAGTGTTAGAGACTTGCCTTGTCAGTACAGTGATCCATAACCACCACCTAAACCCCTTTTTGAGCCAAGAAAAACCCTGAGGTGCTCTACAGAACACACCTGGTAACCCGGTTATATAGCTGGTATAACACTTCCTGTTATACCAGATCTGAGATTTGGATATTGTCTTCAATCTCTAGTTAAACACTAACAAAAAGGTCTGCTCACATCGACTAGACACTGTTCCCCAGACATAGGCCCTATATCTAAAACACCTATCTTAAAACAGTGGCATACCTCAACATATTGCCCTCGTTATCTCATGGTCAGAGGCCCACAAGCAGAACTAATAGTAACCTGGGGTGAGCGAGGGTGAACCTGCTGCTGGAGAGGAGAGCAGGGCCATGGCTAATTAGGCTATATCTGCCCTCAGGTGGACCAGGGGTGCGTCCCAAATGGCACACTATTCCCTATGTAGTGCACTACTTTTACCAGCGCCATATGGGCTCTGGTAAAAGTAGTACACTCACTATAAAGGCAATAGGGTGCCATTTGGGACGCAGGGAAGGTCTGTTCACACATAGTGTGAAGACAGTAGATTGGAGGTGTGATCTGGGAGGTGAGTCCTCACTCTTAGCCATATAATTCCTGTTGTTGGAGTGAATGAGTGCTTTATTCTCATATTCATCTCATGTAACATGTGTAGCGTTGCAACGTTCCGATAATTTACCCCAAATTCCCAGGTGTTCCAGAAATCCCAATTGGAAGATTATTGGAAGAATTTCCTTACCCTAAACATCTGAGAGTATGTAACATGTAGCCTATTTAGGATGACATATTCCCTAGTGCCTTTCATGTAATGGAGAAAGAATTCTTTTCATTCTCTTTTATTATTAGAAAAAAGTATTATTATAAATGAATGTGAGTTCATTGTTGGGTTTTAATTAGGAGGATGTGGGTGAGTTCTCTGTGATTGACTAACTAGTGGATGCGATCGTGCGTGCGTGACGTATATCAACCATGCGTGTGGGTTGAGACAAACTTTGAATAGATCAATTGCCCACTCGCTCTGCCAGTGTCGGGTAACAAATGCCCTAGTTACCTTTGGCTTATTGATTCACACACATACTGATGAAGTGATGTAAACAAGCATTACATGCATACAGCGAGGTCTCTCCACAACAGCTCATGAAAGAAAAAGGCAGACACTTTTATCCAGGTGAGTAGTGTGTTCATACATTATAGTATTGGTTGCCCCACACAGCTCATGGTGAATATTTACAAAATATGAACTCTCATGAACAAACTGGCATAACGTCATCATCTCTAAAGTACATGTAAAATGGATGGAGACTTGTCCCAGTTAGCCTACATCTGCAACAATACTGAGGCTGTGTCCCAAATGGCAGCCTATTCCCTATATAGTTCATTACTTTTGACCAGGGTATTAGGGTACAGGGAATAGGATACCATTTGGGACAGATCCTGAGAGAGTAGGTGACTGACTGGGAGGTGTGGAAAGTGGAAAACACACATTCCCACTCAGATTCCGTCTGCTCTCATTGGGTAAAATAATAATGTGGACAGGTGGCAGTGCCCTGTGGCATTCCTCCAAAAGGCTGTCATTCCATCCAAAAATAAACTGCCCAGAAAAAATTGTGTCACCATCCACTGTGGAAGAGACACTGGTAATCAATATGAGTTACTGTATAGATCATGAAAGGCGTTTTTGTACTGCCTCTTTTACCTCAGAAGTTTACATATTGACTCAATATCCCAAAATTAGGGACAATATACATAAAGCGTCTCAGAGTACGAGTGATGATCTAGGTTCAGGGCCCCCCTGTCCCTGTAATCTTATTCATTATTATCTAAAAACCTAAACGGATCCTAGATCAGCACTCTTACTCTGTGAAGATTTGTGAATACGGACCCTGAACATCTATCAAATCTATCTTGTTTAACCACCCAAACAAGTCCAAAGAGCTCTAATTGACCAACTGCACAATGATACTATTTGTGAATGAACTATTTGTTTTCTTCCATTGTAAATCTGTACAATCCCAGTAAATGAGAGTGGACATTTTTATAATGTCAACAATACCAATGGTGTCACACTAATGGGCTAGAAGAGGCCTCTATTAGATTATTGGAGAGTTTGCGCCAGTCTCTAGCACTTCTTCCTAGGTGGTTTCATCTTGCCAACAATCTTATTATACAAATTAAATGCTCCAAGATTACACTCTGTGCAATAAAGCTAGCAAGGGACAGAGGGCAGGGACACAGAGTAGGCAGGTCGGCCACCAGGCAGATAGGCATAGTGCACGGTTCTGACTATCTGTATCTCGCAATGGAATGCTGTATCTCGCAAAATCTCGCAACTTCAGTAAAGCAGGGCCTGCCATCAATGAATAGGCTAGGATATTCTACACGCAACAACCTGAAGCCTGAACATATGGATTTTTCTTAACATTAAGGATCCTAGTTTTGTTTAAACGTTCACACCCGTAACTACAGTCGTGGCCAAAAGTTGAGAATGACACAAATATATATTTTCACAGTCTGCTGCCTCAGTTTGTATGATGGCAATTTGCATATACTCCAGAATGTCATGTAGAGTGATCAGATGAATTGCAAAGTCCCTCTTTGCCATACAAATGAACTGAATCCCCCCCACAAAATTCCACTGTATTTCAACCCTGCCACAAAAGGACCATCTGGCATCATGTCAGTGATTCTCTTGTTAACACAGGTGTGTTCTCCCTCTGTCAACCATGCTTACCTGCAAGGAAACACATGCCGTCATCATTGCTTTGCACAAAAAGGGCTTCACAGGCAAGGATATTGCTGCCAGTAAGATTGCACCTAAATCAACCATTAATCGGATCATCAAGAACTTCAAGGAGAGCGGTTCAATTGTTGTGAAGAAGAATTCAGGGCGCCCAAGAAAGTCCAGCAAGCGCCAGGATCGTCTCCTAAAGTTGATTCAGCTGCGAGATCGGGGCACCACCAGTACAGAGCTTGCTCAGGAATGGCAGCAGGCAGGTGTGAGTGCATCTGCACGCACAGTGAGGCAAAGACTTTTGGAGGATGGGCTGGTGTCAAGAAGGGCAGCAAAGAAGCCACTTCTCTCCAGGAAAAACATCAGGGACAGACTGATATTCTGCAAAAGGTACAGGGATTGAACTTCTGAGGACTGGGGTAAAGTCATTTTCTCTGATGAATCCCCTTTCCGATTGAAGGGGCATCCGGATAAAAGCTTGTCCGGAGAAGACAAGGTGAGCGCTACCATCAGTCCTGTGGCATGCCAACAGTAAGGCATCATGAGACCATTCATGTGTGGGGTTGCTTCTCAGCAAGGGAGTGGGCTCACTCACAATTTTGCATAAGAACACAGCCATGAATAAAGAATGGTACCAACACATCCTCAGAGAGCAACTTCTCCCAACCATCCAGGAACAGTTTGGTGACGAACAATGCCTTTTCCAGTATGATGGAGCACCTTGCCATAAAGGCAAAAGTGATAACTAAGGGGTTCGGGGAACAAAACATTGATATTTTGGGTCCATGGCCAGGAAACTCCCCAGACCTTAATCCCATTGACAACTTGTGGTCAATCCTCAAGAGGTGGTGGACAAACAAAAACCCACAAATTCAGACAAACTCCAAGCATTGATTATGCATGGGCTGCCATCAGTCAGGATGTGGCCCAGAAGTTAATTGACAGCATGCCAGGGCGGATTGCAGAGGTCTTGAAAAAGAAGGGTCAACACTGCAAATATTGACTCTTTGCATAAACTTCATGTAATTGTCAATAAAAGCCTTTGACACTTATGAAATGCTTGTAATTTTACTTCAGTATTCCATAGTAACATCTGACAAAAATATCTAAAGACACTGAAACAGCAAACTTTGTGGAAATTAATATTTGTGTCATTCTCAAAACCTTTGGCCACGACTGTACTACACACTTCCCGGATCATAAAACCTTTTCACGTGTGAGATCCAAATATCTCTAACGGTCGCCCCAGCGTGAGATTTTTTATGCGTGTCAGAATGCACTCACTATTCCAAAATGTGATTGTTACACAACAGGACAGTTAACCCGCGCTGCCATCAAACCAAGGCACGCTGCTTGCTAATTATCTATAGGCTAAGTTTCAACTTGTTTCAAATTATTTTCCACAGTAACACATTTTATTTTCTAACAACAGTTTGAATTGAGGTGTGTTTCGCCTCCTCATTAATTCATATAAGAAGGAGCTCACTTCACTGTTGCGGACAATTTCTGTTTGAGGCTTTACTGAGCTGGACAAACTATCTTTAACGCGAGCCCAAGCACTTCCCCAATGTTTCCCCAGATCAAGTATGAATACATTGCGCATCTCTAGGCAGAACAGGCCTTGCACAATACTTTTCCCCCTGGCACATGGTTGTTTCCTAACAATTAATAACTGTGCGTTCCTATCAAAGTGAGGGCTTTATTTTCCCTATATCGTGTCGTCGTTTCTACTGTAGCATACCGAATGCATGTATAGAGCAAAAAGTATTTACTGTTTTATTCACGTTTTCAAGTTCTGGTGACAAATCATGCAGGGCGATTCCTGCATAGATTGTAATGGACACATATGATGTGTGTAAAATACTTTTTTGAAGGTTGTACTGATTATGATGAGCAAATTCTAAGCTATTTGTCAGCTATGTGTGGCGCCATGTTTGTGGACGCCATACAATGCATTCTGGTTGTCACGTAAGTGTCTGTCAGACCAAAGATGTTATAACAAAAAAGAGGTGAAGCGATAGTTCACTCGACTGACTTATGGTGCTTTCAAGACAACTGGGAACTCTGAAAAAATATCTTGTGATCTTCAGGTCGGAAAGTCTGAGCTCTAGAAAGAAGCCTGAGTTCCCGAGTTGGAATTCCGAGTTGGATGACCTCTCAAAACTATTTTTCCCAAGTTGTTTTGAACACGGCATCAGATTGTAACTATGGTATCTCTGGGTTGCCAGCTCAGACCCTCCCTTTCCAGGGGTTTTATTTCGCTTATACACTTCTCCTGTATTTGCCCCCCCATTTACTGATAAATCCCCCATCATAGTAATATTTTCCCCCACGATACCTTCCCCATTTCTACCCCCATGGACTTGAAAACCCCCCACAAATGAATTTAACCTCCCCCCACAAACCCCCCTAAAATGATTTCCTCCCTGTTTAGCTTTCTCGCTATGGTTAGGCTAGGCAGTAGGCTTGTATTTGGGGTGATGATCTGTTAAGTGATAACTTTGTGATTTGTCAAAAAATGTAAAAGACTTGTCAAGTCATGTGCTCCAGTTCTAGTATACACTGTAACAAGTGCATCGAAGATTTGTAATATGCTGAAAAGTGGCCAAACTAAGTTCCTATTCTTTAGGCAAATGACGCAGCAATCTTTGACTTTGACTTTGTTCATTCGCGTCTTATAGTGAATGACATTCTGGGATTAAGGAGATTTCACTCATCAAACATAAACAAACATGGCTGGCATCATAACAAATGTAGCTGCTGTTAGCTTAGCTAACATGCATCTCTTTTATAAAAAATATTCCATTTCTCCTTTGTGCTCACCAGAGATGTGGTACATTGTAAAGAAGTTTAGCTGTTAGGTCACTAACTTAGGTTTAGTTTTTTTGTCAGCGCAACCTGTAATTTAGACTGGTTTATGGAATGAGTTTGGCTGTGTATGTGTTTCGTGTGATGCTTGGACGATGAAGTTCACATTTATCTTTTACAATAAAAGGTGAAATTGAGGAGTAAAATTGTGAAGACCTTTATTTCCCATCTGTACAAAACATTATTTAGATGCTTTTCAGACAACAATGCTGTTTAGATGCATTTGTTGCATCCTACGTTCTGTTGCTACTGTTCCAATCACATATTTTTTTGCAAATACTTTAACACTTAAGAAATATAAAACTGCATTGTTGGTTAAGGGCTTGTAAGTAAGCATTTCACTGTAAATACAATTTTATTTTATTTTGATTAGATTATTGATTTGATCAGAAAAAATATTTGCGATGGTACGCTGCAGGGACCACTCAACAATGATCACAAATAATATTGACAGTCGTCGCAATGACATCATGAACACATACTGACCAGCTCATGTTATAGACAGAAGCGTGCTACATGGCAGACCAATCCGAACTCCTCTCTCGGCATGTCCAGCCAATCCATTATCTCAGACAATCATGGACGGCGGGAAGGTTCCTAACTTTTCCCGTGGGTAAACCAACTAGGCTTGTAATTTAACAATTTTATTCATATTTACAGATGGCATACAAGTTTGTTATTAAGGCACATGAAAGTTCACATGTTCCAGAAGGCATTTCTGCCAAATAAACGCATTTTGATAAAATGTGAAGTAGTGACACTTAGTTTCATACACCTAGTTTCATGAAAGAGTCACGCACAGTACCAGTCAAAAGTTTGGACAGGCCTACTCATTCAAGGGTTTTTCTTTATTTTTACTATTTTCTACATTGTCGAATAAAATGAAGACATCAAAACTATGAAATAACACATATGGAATCATGTAGTAACCAAAAACTTTTAAACAAATCTAAATATATTTTTGATTCTTCAAAGTAGCCACCCTTTGCCTTGATGACACCTTTCCACATTCTCTCAACCAGCTTCACCTGGAATGCTTTTCCAACAGTCTTGAAGGAGTTTGCTTGTTTGCTGCTTTTCCTTCACTCTGCGGTCCAACTCATCCCAAACCATCTCAATTAGGTTGAGGTTGGGTGATTGTGGAGGCCAGGTCATCTGATGCAGCACTCCATCACTCTCCTTCTTGGTCAAATAGCCCTTATACAGCCTGGAGGTGTGTTGGGTCATTGTCCTGTTGAAAAACAAATGATAGTCCGACTAAGCGCAAACCAGATGGGATGGCGTATCGCTGCAGAATGCTGTGGTAGCCATGCTGGTTACAGTGAGGGAAAAAAGTATTTGATCCCCTGCTGATTTTGTACGTTTGCCCACTGTCAGATTTCAAAAAGGCTTCACGGCAAAAGCACAACATTTGATTGTCTGAGGACAGCGCCCCATGTACTTCCCATATTAGCATAATAATAAAACCAGCGCGGGTGTCACAAAATAAAAAGAGCTAAAATAAATCGCTTACCTTTGATGATCTTCTGCTGAGGGCAAGCCGGAAGTGTCCAAGCAAGACATCCAATGTTCCTTTTCTTAGAAAAAGTCCTTGTTTATATCCATAAATCTCCGTTTGGTTGGCACGTTATGTTCAGAAAATCCACCATCCACTCGCCCAATGTACAGGAAAGAGAAAGCATTCGAAATATACATATCATCTTTGTCCAGACAAATCAATGTATCCTTAGGTACACTTTTATGTATATTAACTATAATTTTTCACACAGATAATATCTTGAGCGATAGAAAAGTAAAATCTCGAGGCGCGCACTCACGGTCTCGCGAGCAAAACACAAAAGGCACTTCCTCGCTCCACTTACATAATCTTCTTCTATTCGGTTGTTTTTCAAGGTAAACTCATCAAACCTTGTCTAAAGACTGCTGACATCTAGTGGAAGCCATATAGGTACTGCAACCTGAGTCCTGGATTAAAGCAGATCCCATAGACAACCATTGGAAAAGAAGGCATGTCACAAAAGAAATGTATTCAGGACAGAAATTCCTTTGGTTTTCGCCTGCTATATCATTTAACAGTTTTAGAAACTTCAGATTGTTTTCTATCCAATAGTACTAATGATGTGCATATCCTAGTTTCTGGGACTGAGTGGCTGGCATTTTACTTTGTGCACGCCAGACTCCAAAACTCCCACCACTGCTGCCGCTCCCTAAGAAGTTTAACAAGGCACACCTGTTAATTGAAATGCATTCCAGGTGACTACCTCATGAAGCTGGTTTAGAGAATGCCAAGAGTTTGCAAAGCTGTCATCAAGGCAAAGGGTGGCTACTTTGAAGAATCTCAAATATAAAGTATATTTTGGTTACTAGATGATTCCACGTGTTCCATTTCATAGTTTTGATGTCTTCACTATTATTCTACAATAGAAAATAGTCAAAAATAAAGAAAAACCCTTGAGTTGGTGTGTCTGAACTTTTGACTGGTACTGTATGTGATCGTACGCGTCACAGGGTTAAAGCGTAAACATTCATAACCGACACCCTTCACTGAAACATACAAAATCACTGTAACCTCCTTTGATTTTTCCTTTATGACATCACAATACATGAACCACATAACTAGAATTCCATTTCTATGTCATGAACAAATGGTTTAAGAGAGAATTTGCAAGCATAGCGGGAGTAACAGAAAAAGCAAGAGCATGAAAGAAGGAGATAGAGAAAGAGAGAGAGAGATATATGGAAAATGGAGAGAGACCCAGCTGCTCACTGTGCTGCTGCTGCGGTTTCAGTACTCCCCCAGGCATCCTGCTAGCATAAGCGCTAACTCACACAATCACACTCAACTTGGTAACAAATATCACATGTAGCATGCCAACATTCATCATCTGTCCAATCTTACCAAATAGAGCGGGAAAAAGTTTAACATTTCAAATTGCATTAAATTACACATAACATTTTCCAAATCACTTTTGTGTATTGATGCACTGTGCATTCAGCAAGGGCTGTCAAATCAAATCTATTGCCTTTATTAGGCCTACCGAAAAAGATCTGTTTTATCTCTCGAACAAACACAATGAAGGGGAGGAGAGGAAGAGAAACACGGAGAGCACACCTCCTGTAAAAACTTGTGAACTCAACACGCCTGTCAGACTGTGTAAGCCACATGTATTATTCTAGTGAATGTCTCGACTATACATAAACTGGGTTGGGTCCAATTCCAATTATCCTCAAAACCTTTCAATGAAATTGAAATTTCAGTTTACTTTCCAAATTGACTGAATTTAAATATGGAATAGACCCTAACCAGAAAAGCCATACAAAGCTCAATACCTAGGTCCATTATGAGGTCTCAGAAAACACCAACAATCAGAAAGCAAAGCTTACCCAGACAACCAGGTGTTTGGTTCTTGAAGGCTTTGGTTCTACTGGAGGCTTGTCCAGCATCCCAAGGGAAATCAGAATCATGAGCACGGATAGGAGAGTTCCCCAATGCTTAATGACTAGAGACTAGGCTACTTACACTGCCTAAGCACAAGCACAGACTAGCCCAGATGATAGACCGCTATGCAGATCACTGCACCAGTGTGGCAGTGACTCTGTGCTGAACTGAACACAGAGTCACTTCACGCTTACTGAACACATCAACACATCGGCTGTCCCACATGGACTCGTAGGAAAAACTCTTCAGCCAGTAAATTAGCTGGGACTGCTGTCCCGATATAATCAGGCACGGGCACGCAAACAAACAAACACACTCACACATGCATGCCAGACACACACACCCACACCCACATACACACACACACAGATGCTACCATCAGACAGACAGACAGACACACTCCTATCCTCCTAGTAGTTTGAGGGCAGGTTGCCATGACACTGTCATCATTAATTAGCTGGATGAGTGGGAGGTCTCTGTTATGCTGCAATGACGTGAAACACACACAAAAAACCTGTGCACGTACACACACACTCTCACTCAAAAATGTACACACACACACACACACACTTGTGCAAGCACACACATGCACACACATTAGTGGTGAGCGGGTCAGCTGTTTGTCACCCGCACCTGCCCGCAATTGCTAATAACCCATCTGCCACCGTCCGACTATATGTGATAAAGTGAAAATCTGAGGCTGCACCCAACCTTAACGCGCAAATATAGAAAATGCGTTACAGGACACAGTCAAACTGTCGCGACTTCCACCAAAGTCGGTCCCTCTCCTTGCTCGGTCGGCGGTCGACGTCACTGGTTTTCTAGCCATCGCCATTTTCATTTTTCCATTGTTTTTACACACCTGGTTTCAATCCCACAATTACTTGTTCATTATTTAACCCTCTGTTCCCCCATGTTTGTTTGTGAGTAATTGTTTGTTTGGTAACACGGTCCGTTATTGTGGGCTCGGAATTATTGAGTTGTAATTGTTATATTGTTGAGTAAATACGTTGATTACTCATATCTGCTGTCCTGCGCCTGACTCCGCTACACCAGCTACACACAGGATCCGTTACACAAAGACTGCATAATGATTTTTTGACAGGGGGTGTAGGATATTTTGTTGTTGCCTGATTTAGATATGTTTCTGCTTATAATTTCCAACATTTTGGAAGGCTATTTGTTAGTCAACCTGTCTATTATTAGATACATGTAGCTTCTCTTTTGTCATTATACAGTATGTTGCCCTAGAAGACTAGATAAACCCTTGCTCAACAGAGTAATGTAATAGATCTATAAAATGAATGCTTCAATTTAGCTGACATCGGGGAAGTTTTCTCTGTCATCTTTCATGGAGCAAAGACATTTAAATAAAATACAAAACAAAGATTTTCTGTGCAAAATGTCCAAATGACATCAGTTTGACCGGTTGGTAGGAAAAATAAAGCTGTGAAAACGACCCAACATGTTTCTGACAAGATTTGAGTGAGGCTTCGATGCATATTTTATATGGTTGAAATACTATCAGGTTTTATGATGCTTTTATGATGAAGACAGCACCTCTATAGATGGTATCTAACTGAGCATTGCATTCTCTCAAGATGCAGAAAGAAAGAAATCATATTTCTCCACTCCTGTCCAAATTGTGCCTACATTTGGTGTATCATTTTATTGCAAGAAATGCTTAATTCTGCATGAGTTATTATTAAGGCTACACATCCCTATTCGCACGGGACTAGTATTACTAGAGAACGTTGGTTATGTATTTATTACCTCAGAATGTCCGTTATTTCAGATGATAACGATGCATTTGGCAATTTTCAATTCATTCTAACTGAGCATCTCGCTGTGGGTGATTCCCTGATCCACCTCTACGCAGACGACACCATTCTGTATACATCTGGCCCTTCTTTGGACACTGTGTTAACTAACCTCCAAACAAGCTTCAATGTCATACAACACTCCTTCCGTGGCCTCCAACTGCTCTTAAACGCTAGTAAAACCAAATGCATGCTTTTTAACCGTTCGCTTCCCACACCCGCCCGACTAGCATCAGCACTCTGGACGGTTCCGAATTAGAATATGTGGACAACTACAAATACCTAGGTGTCTGGCTAGACTGTAAACTCTCCTTCCAGACTCATATTAAACATCTTCAATCCAAAATTACATCTAGAATCGGTTTCCTATTTCGCAACAAAGCCTCATTCACTCACGCCGCCAAACACATTCTAGTAAAACTGACTATCCTACCGATCCTCGACTTTGGCGATGTCATCTACAAAATAGCTTCCAATACTCTACTCAACAAACTGGATGCAGTCTATCACAGTGCCATCCATTTTGTAACCAAAGCTCCTTATACCACCCACCACTGCGACCTGTATGCTCTAGTTGGCTGGCTCTCGCTACATATTCGTCACCAGACCCACTAGCTCCAGGTCATCTATAAGTCTATGCTAGGTAAAGCCAAATATTTTCTAAACATGACTTTTCAGGCCTTCCCTTATCTTTACTTTCAACTCTCGTTTCGCAGCTTTTGTCTTATTGAATTCAACTTTGACAATGTCAATCAAGTTGTAGAAACATCTCAAGGATGATCAATGGTCGGAATACTTATGTAAATAAGAAATGCAAACATTTCTAAAAACCTGTTTTAATTTTGTCATTATGTGGCATTGTGTGTAGAAATTATTTAGTCCATTTAAAATAAGGCTGTAACGTAGCACAATGTGGAAAAAGGAAAGGGGTCTGAATACTTTCCGAATGCACTGTACTCTCTAACATAATCCTAATGCAAAAAAGTACACTTTCTACTCAAACAGGCATAAAACATTCTCACAAATAGATTTCGTACTATTATCTACACCTCTATTTTATTTAATCAAGAAAAATAAATTTGACATACAGTTGAAGTTGGAAGTTTACATACACCTTAGCCAAATACATTTAAAATGTTTTTCACAATTCCTGACATTTAATCCTAGTAAAAATCCCCTGTCTTAGGTCAGTTAGGATCACCACTTTATTTTAAGAATGTGAAATGTTAGAATAATAGTAGAGAGAATGATTTATTTCAGCTTTTATTTCTTTCATCACATTCCCAGTGGGTCAGAAGTTTACATACACTCAATTAGTATTTGGTAGCATTGCCTTTAAATTGTTTAACTTGGGTCAAACGTTTCGGGTAGCCTTCCACAAGCTTCCCACAAAAAGTTGGGTGAATTCTGGCCCATTCCTCCTGACAGAGCTGGTGTAACTGAGTCCGGTTTGTAGGCCTCCTTGTTTGCACACGCTTCTTCAGTTCTGCCCAAAAATGTTCTATAGGATTGAGGTCAGGGCTTTGTGATGGCCACTCCAATACCTTGACTTTGTTGTCCTTAAGCCATTTTGCCACAACTTTGGAAGTATGCTTGGGGTCATTGTCCATTTGGAAGACCAATTTGCAACCAAGCTTAACTTCCTGACTGATGTCTTGAGATGTTGCTTCAATATATCCACATCATTTTCCATCCTCATGATGCCATGTATTTTATGATGTGCACCAGTCCCTCCTGCAGCAAAGCACCCCCACATGATGCTGCCACACCCGTGCTTCACGGTTGGGATGGTGTTCTTTGGCTTGGAAGCCTCCCCCTTTTTCCTCCAAACATAACGATGGTCATTATGGCCAAACAGTTCTATTTTTGTTTCATCAGACCAGAGGACATTTCTCCAAAAAGTAAGATTTTTGTCCCCATGTGCAGTTGCAAACCGTAGTCTGGCTTTTTTATAGCGTTTCTTTTTAGCAGTGGCTTCTTCCTTGCTGAGCGGCCTTTCAGGTTATGTAGATATAGACTCATTTTACTGTGGATATAGATACTTTTGTACCTGTTTCCACCAGCATCTTCACAAGGTCCTTTGCTGTTAATCTGGGATGGATTTGCACTTTTCGCACCAAAGTACGTTCATCTCTAAGAGACAGAACGTGTCTCCTTCCTGAGCGGTATGACGGCTGCGTGGTCCAATGGTGTTTATACTTGCGTACTATTGTTTGTACAGATGAACGTGGTACCTTGAGGCGTTTGGAAATTGCTCCCAAGGATGAACCAGACCTGTGGAGGTCTACCATTTTAATTTTAACGACTCCAACCTAATTAAACCTCCGACTTCAACTATATGAGCCTGTCTGACCACCACACTTACCAACTTCAAATCTTACAATCTACTAAAAGAGCCACAAGATTGCATTTCAACGTTTCATTACTGTAAAATCTACATTCTGTAATACATTTGAAATTTTAATTAATTCATAATGATCAAAACAAATTCAGTCGATGACCCACAGATTCTATGGGATGCTACCAAAAGTTATATATAAAATAATGCAACTGCATTTGCATCTGGGTTGAATAAATCCCAATTAAAGAAGATATCAGAATTGGAAATGTTTTTAACTGCATTAGAGCGTTCTCAACAAACCCTTTTTTCTTACCAGGTAGCTATTACTCTTTCCAAAGTCAAGACAGAACTTAATTTATTGACACGACGGAGAGCAGAATTTGCAATCCATCGAGTTAGACTCAACCATTACTTCCATGGTAATCGTCCTAGTCGTTTACTGGCAACAAGCTACGCAGTACTGATCAATTAGCTGATGTAACTATTGAATTTAGAATTTAGTGTATCCCGCTTCTATAAAGAACTGTACACCTCTTTCTAAAATAATTAAGAACTCCTCTTCTCTCAACAGAGGAAGACACCTCATTGGTAGCCCAAATATCTCAAATCAAATCAAAGTTTATTTGTCACGTGTGCCGAATACAACAGGTGTAGACCTTACAGTGAAATGCTTACTTACAGGCTCTAACCAACAGTGCAAAAAAGGTATTAGGTGAACAATAGGTAAGTAAAGAAATAAAAACTACAGTAAAAAGACAGTGAAAAATAACAGTAGTGAGGCTATAACAGTAGCGAGGCTACATACAGGCACCGGTTAGTCGGGCTGATTGAGGTAGTATGTACATGTAGATATGGTTAAAGTGACTATGCATATATGATGAACAGAGAGTAGCAGTAGCGTAAAAGAGGGGTTGGCGGGTGGTGGGTGGCGGGACACAATGCAGATAGCCCTGTTAGCCAATGTGCGGGGGCACTGGTTGGTCGGGACAATTTAGGTAGTATGTACATGAATGTATAGCTAAAGTGACTATGCATATATGATAAACAGAGAGTAGCAACAGCGTCGTAAAAGAGGGGTTGGGGGTTGGGGGCACACAATGCAAATAGTCCGGGTAGCCATTTGATTACCTGATCAGGAGTCTTATGGCTTGGGGGTAAAAACTATTGAGAAGCCTTTTCGTCCTAGACTTGGCACTCCGGTACCGCTTGCCATGCGGTACTAGAGAGAACAGTCAATGACTGGGGTGGCTGGGGTCTTTGACAATTTGTTGGCAGGCAGCTTAGCCCCAGTGATGTACTGGGCCATACGCACTACCCTATGTAGTGCCTTGTGGTCGGAGGCCGAGCAATTGCCATACCAGGCAGTGATGCAACCCATCAGGATGCTTTCGATGTTGCAGCTGTAGAACCTTTTGAGGATCTGAGGACCCATATCAAATCTTTTTAGTTTCCTGAGGGGGAATAGGCTTTGTCGTGCCCTCTTCACGACTGTCTTGGTGTGTTTGGATCATTCTAGTTTGTTGTTGATGTGGACACCAAGGAACTTTAAGCATTCAACCTGCTCCACTACAGACCCATCAATGAGAATGGGGGCGTGCTCGGTCCTCCAATTCCTGTAGTCCACAATCATCTCCTTAGTCTTGGTTACGTTAAAGGATAGGTTGTTATTCTGGCACCACCTGGCCAGGTCTCTGACCTCCTCCCTATAGGCTGTCTCGTTGTTGTCGGGGATCAGGCCTAACACTGTTATATCGTCTGCAAACTTAATGATGGTGTTGGAGTCGTGCCTGGCCATGCAGTTGTGGGTGAACAGGGAGTACAGGAGGTGACTGAGCACACACCCCTTGGGGGCTCCAGTGTTGAGGATCAGCGTGGCAGATGTGTTGCTACCTACCCTCACCACCTGGGGGCAGCACGTCAGGAAGTCCAGGATCCAGTTGCAGAGGGAAGTGTTTAGTCCCAGGGTCCTTAGCTTAGTGATGAGCTTTGAGGGTACTATGGTGTTGAACGCTGAGCTGTAGTCAACGAATAGCATTCTCACATAGGTGTTCCTTTTGTCCAGGTGGGAAAGGGCAGTGTGGAGTGCAATAGAGATTGCATCATCTGTGGATCTGTTTGGGCGTTATGCAAATTGGAGTGGGTCTAGGGTTTCTGGGATAATGATGTTCATGTGAGCCATTAGCAGCCTTTCAAAGCACTTTATGACTACGGACGTCAGTGCTACGGGTCTGTAGTCTGTGCTACGGGTCTGTAGTCTGTAGTCATTTAGGCAGGTTGCCTTCGTGTTCATTAGGCACCAAACGGACGAAAGATCTCTGTGGATGGTTTGTCCTCTGACAAATCAAATGTAAGTTTCAGTATTCCTCAGATGTTCTGTTATAGGACCACTATTGCTTTCACTATATATGCTACCTCTTGGTGAAGTCATTCGGAAACACAATTTCAACTTTCACTGCTATACAGACGACACACAGCTTTCCATTTCAGTGAATGGTGAAGCCCCAAAATTGCTACCCTGGAAGCCTGTGTTTCAGAAATAAGGAAGTGGCCGTTGGCAAATGTTTTACTTTTAAACTCGGACAAAACAGAGATGCTAGTTCTAGGTCCCAAGAAACAAAGAGATCTGATGTCTGATCTGACAATGAATATCTATGGTTGTACAGTCGTCTCAAATAAAACTGTGAACGCCTCGGCCTTACTCTGGATCATGATCTCTTTTTTCCATCTTTGTAAAATTGCAAAAATGTGAACATTTTGGTCCAAAAATGACGCAGAAAATCAAATACATGCTTTTATCATGTCAATATTAGACTACTGCAATGCTCTACTCTCCGGCTACCTGGATAAGGCACTGAATAAACTTCAACTAGTGCTAAATACAGCTGCTATAATCTTGACTAGAACCCCAAAATTTGATCATATTACTCCAGTGCTAGCTTCCTGTTAAGGCTAGGGCTGATTTCAAGGTTTTACTGTTAACCTACAAATCTCTCCGATTTGGTCCTGCCATACATACCTACACGTACACTATGGTCACAAGACACAGGCCTCCTTATTGTTTCTAGAAGTTCTAAGCAAACAGCTGGAAGCAGAGCATTCTCCTGTAGAACTACATTGTTATGGAATGGTCTGTCGATCCATGTGAGAGACGCAGACTCGTTCATGACCTTTAAATCTTTACTGAATACTTATCTGCCAAGGCAGTAGCTACTCTTCCTGGGGTCCATCAAAATTAAGGCAGTTATACAATTTTAAAAACTTTACAATACATTCACAACAGATTTCACAACACATTAAGTGTGTGTACTCAGGCCCCTACTCTACTACCACATATCTACAACTCATAATATGTGTGTATAGTGCTTATGTTATCGTGTGTGTGTATGCATATGTCTGTGTCTATGTTTGTGTTGCTTCACAGTCCCTGCTATTCCATAAGGTGTATTTTTATAATTTTTTATATCTAATTTTACTGCTTGCATGAGTTACTTGATGTGGAATAGAGTTTCATGTAGTCATGGCTCTATGTAGTACTTTTCTGGACTTGGGGACTGTGAAGAGACCTTTGGTGGCATGTCTTGTAAAGAAGCCGGATGTGGAGGTCCTCGGCTGGCATGGTCTGCGGGTGTGAGGCCGGTTGGACATACTGCCAAATTCTCTAAAATGACGTTGGAAGCAGCTTGTGGTTGAGAAATGAACATTCAATTATCTGGCAACAGCTCTGGTGGACATTCCTGCAGTCAGCATGCCAGTTGCACGCTCCCTCAAAACTTGAGACATCTGTGGCATTGTGTTGTGTGACAAAACTGCATATTTAGAGTGCCCTTTTATTGTCCCCAGCACAAGGTGAACCTGTGTAACGATCATGCTGTTTAATCAGCTTCTTGATATGCCACACCTCAGGTGGATGGATTATCTTGGCAAAGGAGAAATGCTCTTTTACTGGGATGTAAACAAATTGGTGTAGAAAATTTGAGAGAAATAAAATGTTGTGCGTATGGAACATTTCTGGTATCTTTTATTTCAGCTCATGATACATGGGACCAACACTTTACATGTTGCATTTATATTTTGGTTCAGTATATATACCTATTTTAATATTTTTTACTTTCTTTGTTTTCAGGCCCACGGGGAAGGGGAAGTATGGGGAGTGATATTTTCTCTGGTCACCGAAAGAGGGTGGGGTGTCTGGGGAGAGACTGACGTTGCTCGTCAAATGACACAGAAGATGATACATGGCAGTGTGAAACTCTAGCCTCTGTAGAAGAGTAACACCTCACATAATACAACACCCACGAGCGCAATTGCTCCATGTCTATTTGATCCCCTTCTCACTTTGTAATGATTGCTTCTCGGTAAGGAGATTAAAAGCGGCTTGCACCAATCCAGGATTTACAGAGAAAGAAACCATTGCCATCCTTCTTCTTGAAGGACAAACCTTGTTTGTCGGTTGTTTTGGTTGGCAAAGACACTTTTGATACATTTAGCATAAAACAAGCATAATAGAGGATTATATAAAATATAATATCAAGTCCAATGGTGATGTTATGGAAATACCCATGAAAAGGCTTTGGTTTAGCTGTAAGACAATACCCAGTTCTTCGAGCTAGATAGACATAGAAAGATGAGCCTACAGCTCATCTTTCAGTCAAAGAGAGGTCTCATTTATACCTCGGTTGTATTCATTAGGCACCAAACGGACGAAAACGGACTGACACAAGGAGGGACTACATGGATTTGTCCAATAAGAAATGCTAATTTCCCTTTTCTTTTGCAAAAATGTTTTCCATTGCATTTAAAAGTTAAGAGTTCACACACATTCCAGCACCACACACACACACACACACACACACATGCATACACCCAGGCCAAACTAAACAAAAGCTAGGTACTGAAACACAAACATATTAAACAAAGAAGTGGGTACTAAAGTAAAGTAATGTAGTAGTGTGTAGTAATGCAAACATAACAAAAGAGAAAATAATTACTTATCTCGGTTAAAAATGAATCATCCCACCAACATAGATAGATGGATACAATTCCGAATAGCTGTTGTTGTTTTACCTTAGGCTTCTTTGACATGCTCGTTGTCCCAGACTGCCAGAGACACCTGTGTCCCCTCTCTGTTCCAGCGCGGCTGCAATGAATTATGCAAATCCCCTGGATTTGTTCAGAGTACCATGACCCATGGGTAAAAGCAGCTGACGCCTTACATAAAAAATACCCAACCTATTTACCCTCAGTCAAATCGTAATTAAACGCTCAAAATGTAACGTTCTGCTCACAAGTGGTTCTCCATTATAACAATCGACCAACCCCAAAACTATGGATGCTCTGCTGTCTGGGCAGTTAGCTTCCATAGTACCAGAGGGGATGAGACGGGGATGGGGTCAGCCACGGTAAGGTCCGTTCTCAGGAGCGTCTCCAACTGGAAATTACATGCCTCATGTTGACGGAGCCCATCTGAGGATCTCTGGGGCAGATGTACACACACACACACCGCAGGGAAGGCGCCTCTGTTCAGTGTGCGTGCGCACACCCATACACACAAACACACACACACAGAGCTGGGCAGACGGGACAGAGAGAGAGAGAGAGAGAGAGAGAGAGAGAGAGAGAGAGAGAGAGAGAGAGAGAGAGAGAGAGTGTGGAGGGAGGATCAGCGGTGTAATGGTTCGCTCCAGAGTGTTTTTCTTCAGCTCGCTGGGCATTAGGCTTTAATTTGATATTGTGACATCTGTCGCCTGGGCTGGACGGATACACTATGACCTCAGGCTGACCGCCGGCCTGCACTGAGCTGCCTTACTGCACACACACACAGACACGAACACACACAAACCCATAATATGTTGTGAAATCTGTTGTGAATGTATTGTAATGTTTTGAAAAATGTATAACTGCCTTCATTTTGCTGGACCCCAGGAAGAGTAGCTGCTGCCTTGCATGTTAATTTCTCTACCATAAGCCGCCAATAACGTTTTAGAGAATTTGGAAGTACGTCCAACCGGCCTCACATCAGCGTGCATAGCGTAGTGTGGGCGAGAGATTTGCTGATGTCAGCGTTGTGAACAGAGTGCTCCATGGTGGCGGTGGGGTTATGGTCTGGGCAGGCATAAGCTACGGACAATGAACACAATTGCATTTTATATATGGCAATTTGAATGCACAGAGATATCGTGACGAGATCCTGTGGCCCATTGTTGTGCCATTTATCCTCCGCCATCACCTCATGTTTTAGCATGGTAATGCATGGCCCCATCCTACAAGGATTTGTACACAATTCCTGGAAGCTGAAAAGTTATTCCATGGCCTGCATACTCACCAGACATGACACTATAAAAATCCATTAGAATTACAGGTTGTAATGCAACAAAATAGGAAAAACACCAAGGGGATGAATACTTTTGCAAGGCACTGTATATACAGAATTATTTGTACATTGGATTTGGAGAAAGTGACTGGTAGCAGGATAAATAATAATAATAAACAGTACGGCAGAAAAAAAAACGCTTTCACATGTGGAAAATCACATGATTTCACATGATGCGCAGTCGATCGACGTGTACCACAGCGTGTTCCAGTTCCCACCAATATCCAGCAACTTCGCACACCCATTGAAGAGCAGTGGGAAAACACTCCACAGGCCACAATCAACAGTCTGATCAACTCTATGCAAAGGAGATGTGTTGCGCTGCTTGAGACAGATGGTGATCAAACCAGACACTGACTGGTTTTCTGATCCACATCCCTACCTTTTTTTTAAGGTATCTGTAACCAACAGATGCATATCTGTACTCCCAGTAATGTGAAATCCTTAGATTAGGACCTAATGCACTTATTTTAATTGACTGATTTTCTTCCATATATGACATTGTTTCATGTTGCGTTTATATTTTTGTTCAGTACAGTATAACTAATAAAACATTTAAATAAACACGAGAAATATGCAATAGGAGATTAAGCTACAGTGCCTTGCGAAAGTATTCACCCCCTTGGCAGTTTTCCTATTTTGTTTTCTTACAACCTGGAATTAAAATAGATTTTTTGGGGGGTTTGTAGCAGTTTTTCCTTGAAGAATGGGCAGAAATCCCAGTGGCTAGATGTGCCAAGTTTATAGAGACATACCCCAAGAGACTTGATTTACACAACATGCCTACCACTTTGAAGATGCAAAATATTTTTTATTGTGAAACAAACAAGAAATAGGACAAAAAAACTGAAAACTTGAGCGTGCATAACTATTCACCCCCCCAACATCCATACTTTGTAGAGCCACCTAAATTGCAGCAATTACAGCTGCAAGTCTCTTGAGGTGTGTCTGTATAAGCTTGGCACATCTAGCTACTGGGATTTTTGCCCATTCTTCAAGGAAAAACTGCTACAGCTCCTTCAAGTAGGATGGGTTCCGCTGGTGTACAGCAATCTTTAAGTCATACCACAGATTCTCAATTGGACTGGGGTCTGGGCTTTGACTAGGCCATTCCAAGACATGTAAATGTTTTCCCTTAAACCACTCCAGTGTTGCTTTAGCAGTATGCTTAGGGTCATTGTCCTGCTGGAAGGTGAACCTCCGTCCCAGTCTCAAATCTCTGGAGGACTGAAACAGGTTTCCCTCAAGAATTTCCCTGTATTTAGCGCCATCCATCATTCCTTCAATTCTGACCAGTTTCCCAGTCCCTGCCGATGAAAAACATCCCCAGAGCATGATGCTGCTACCACCATGCTTCACTGTGAGGATGGTGTTCTCGGGGTGATGTGAGGTGTTTAGTTTGCGCCAGACATAGCATTTTCCTTGATAGCCAAAAAGCTACATTTTTGTCTCATCTGACCAGAGTACCTTCTTCCATATGTTTGGGGAGTCTCCCACACGCATTTTGGTGAACACCAAACGTCTTTGCTTATTTTTTTCTTTAAGCAATGGCTTTTTTCTGGCCACTCTTCCGTGAAACTCTGTGGAGTGTACAGCTTAAAGTGGTCCTATGGACAGATACTCCAATCTCCACTGTGGAGCTTTGCAGCTCCTTCAGGGTCATCTTTGGTCTCTGTGTTGCCTCTCTGATTAATGTCCTCCTTGCCTGGTCCGTGAGTTTGGTGGGCGGCCCTCTCTTGGCAGGTTTGTTGTGGTGCCATATTCTTTCCATTTTTTAATAATGGATTTAATGGTGCTCCGTGGGATGTTCAAAGTTTCAGATATTTTTTTATAACCCAACCCTGATCTGTACTTCTCCACAACTTTGTCCATGACCTGTTTCTAGAGCTCCTTGGTCTTCATAGTGCCACTTTCTTAGTGGTGTTGCAGACTCTGTGGTCTTTCAGAACAGGTGTATATATACTGAGATTATGTGACAGATCATGTGACACTTAGATTGCACACAGGTGGACTTTATTTAACTAATTATGTGACTTCTGAAGGTAATTGGTTGCACCAGATCTTATTTAGGGGCTTCATAGCAAAAGGGGTGAATACATATGCACGCACCACTTTTCAGTTTTATTTATTAGCATTTTTTGAAACAAGTAATTTCACTTCACCAATTTGGAATATTTTGTGTATGTCCATTACATGAAATCCAAATAAAAATCTATTTAAATTACAGGTTGTAATGCAACAAAATAGGAAAAACAGATACTCCAATCTCCACTGTGGAGCTTTGCAGCTCCTTAAGGGTTATCTTTGGTCTCTTTGTTGCTGTCTGATTAAGGCCCTCCTTGCCTGGTCCGTGAGTTTTGGTGGGCGGCCCTCTCTTGGCAGGTTTGTTCCATTTTATAATAATTAATTTAATGGTGCTCTGTGGGATGTTCAAACTTTTTAAAAATATATATAACCCAACCCTGATCTGTATTTCTCCACAACCTTGTCCCTGACCTGTTTGGAGAGCTCCTTGATCTTCATGGTGCCGCTTGCTTGGTGGTGCCCCTTGCTTAGTGGTGTTACAGACTCTGGGGCCTTTCAGAACAGGTATTCAAATATACTGAGATCATGTGACAGATCATGTGACACTTAAGATTGCACACAGGTGGACTTTATTTAACAAATGATGTGACTTCTGAGGGTAATTGGTTGCACCACATCTTATTCAGGGGCTTCATCGCAAAGGGGGTGAATACATATGCACGCACCACTTTTCTAACCACTAGGCTACCTGCCGCCCCAGCCAAGGTTCAATGTTAGCTAGCTAACATTAGGTTATAACAAGCAAAGCAAATGGCTCTGAGATAGGAATAATAAGATCATACACGTAACATTAGCTAGCTAGCTAACAGTACACTTTAACTTGAAATGAAAATACTTTATGTCAAAATTAGAAGCGTGTAAATATCTGAAAATATAGCTAGCTAGACTATCTTACCCGCGGTCTGAAATTGGAGTAGATAGCCAGAGAGAATTTACCAGCTATGTCAATCAACAGTTGTTGCAGTGACATTCTATTGAAAGGACAATTGCATAGTGGAGTCTTTTGTTAAGACATTTGCATAGTGGAGTCTTTTGTGAGACAAGGATGCAGCTTGAGCCCCACACTCTTCAATATATATATATCAATGAATTGGCGAGGGCACTAGAACAGTCTGCAGCACCCGGCCTCACCCTACTGGACTCAGAAATCAAATGTCTACTGTTTGCCGATAATCTGGTGCTTCTGTCCCCAACCAAGGAGAGCCTACAGTAGCACCTAGATCTTCTGCCCAGATTCTGTCAGACTTGGGCCCTGACAGTGAATCTCAGTAAGACTAAAATAATGGTGTTCCAAAAAAGGTCTAGTAGCCAAGACAACAAATACAAATTCGATCTAGACACTGTTCCTCTAGAGCACACAAAGAATTACACCATATTTCCGCCTAAACATCAACACCACAGGTAACTTCCACAAAGCTGTGAACAATCTAATAGACAAGGCAAGAAGGGCCTTCTATGCCATCAAAAGGAACATAAAACTCAACATCTCAATTAAGATTTGGCAAAAATACTTGAATCAGTTATTGAACCTATTGCCCTCTATGGTTGTGAGGTCTGGGGTCCACTCACCAACCAAGAATTCACAAAATGGGACAAACACCCAATTGAGAATTCTGCAAAAATATACTTTGTGTACAACACAAAATCCCAAACAATTTGTGCAGAGAATAATTAGGACTATACCCGCTAGTTATCAAAATCCAGAAAAGAGCTGTTAAATTCTACAACCATCCAAAAGGAAGCAAATGTATTTATAAAGCCCTTCTTAAATCAGCTGATGTCACAGAGTGCTGTACAGAAACCCAGCCTAAAACAGCAAGCAACGCAGACGTAGAAGCACGTGGCTAGGAAAAACTCCCTAGAAAGGCCAGAACCTAGGAAGAAACCTAGAGAGGAACCAGACTATGAGGGGTGGCCAGTCCTCTTCTGGCTGTGCCGGGTGGAGATTATAACAGAACATGGCCAAGATTTTAAAATGTTCATAGATGACCAGCGGGGTCAAATAATAATCACAGTGGTTGTCGAGGGTGCAACAGGTCAGCACCTCAGGAGTAAATGTCAGTTGGCTTTTCATAGCCGATCATTCAGAGTATCTCTACTGCTCCTGCTGTCTATAGAGAACTGAAAACAGCAGGTCTGGGACAGGTAGCATGTCTGGGGACAATGCCCACACATTCCACCACAAAGCCCTCAGAGAGATGAACCTAAGGAACCTCCCATCAGCCAGCTGGTTCTGGGGATCTGTTCACAAACACAAAACAGACCCCACAGAGCCCCAGGACAGAAACACATTTAGACCCAAACAAATTATGAGAAAACAAAAAAGATAAATATTTGACCCACTAGAAAGAATCAACCATAAAACAGAGCAAATTGAAATGCTATCTGGCCCTAAACAGAGAGTACACAGTGGGAGAATACCTGACAACCGTGACTGACCGAAAATTAAGAAAATCCTTGACTATGTACCATAGTACATAGGCAGACCTGGCTCTCGGGAAAAGACAGGCTATGTGCCCACTGCCCACAAAATGAGGTGGAACTTGCGCTACACTTCCTAACCTCCTGCCAAATGTATGACCACATTAGAGACACATATTTCCCACAGATCACACAGACCCACAAAGAATTTGAAAACAAATCAAACATTGATAAACTCCCATACCTCTTAGGTATGGGAGTTTATGCCATGATAAAAAGGCAACCAGTGGAGCACAAATAACATTGTAAATACAACCTATATGTATCTGTTTATTTATATTCCCTTTACATACTTCAACTACTTGCACATTGTTACAACACTGTACATAGCCAATAATATAACATTTGAAATGTCTATATTCTTAAAAAAAGAATTGTGAGTGTAATGTTTACTAATGTTGCCCTTGTAATCTCCCTTTTGTTTATTGTCGATTCCATTTGCTTTGGTAATGTAAACATATGTCTCCCATGCCAATAAAGCCCTTTGAATTGGAGAGAGAGAGAGAGAGAGAGAGAGAGCGAGCGAGCTGTGGGTAAACGGGCACCAGACTAAGCCCCTCCCCCCTCCCCAACTAGTTGATTTGATCTGAGTAAAACCACTCTCTCTCTAATCTTCCCTGATCCATCTGCACTGGCCCAGAGTCAGAAATGACACTCCCACACACACAAACATAATACACAGACACATTTTTGTAAATGCACATTCAGATAACAATTGTACACACACAAATACTGTGCAAGTACACATGCATCCTGTAAGACTCTTTTCAGACGATTCCTAAGGTAAATCAATATAAATGTAAGCTAATAGCAAGCTAACACATATGTAGCGATTCACCAATACGCACCGGTTCCTCGGTTCAAATGTTTAAGATGTGAGTGCATCTGTCCGTGAGACCCCAAACCGGTCCAAATGTAGCATGCATCATCAGAAAATCGATTAAAACGCTACAAATCGACGGTTCACAAATTGTTTTAGCTCATATTACTTTTGTTCTACCTTCCAAAAATACCTCTCATCTTTTGTGACAACTGATGGGTCCTCTCATTTAGTGTCAAACTAAACATGGAACTGTTGACAGTCATTGATCAACAAGTCCTTTTACATGCTGAACAACCCAGGCGATATCAGAACAACCCAGGCGATATCAGAACAACCCAGGCGATATCAGAACAACCCAGGCGATGTCAGAACAACCCAGGCGATGTCAGAACAACCCAGGCGATATCAGAACAACCCAGGCGATATCAGAACAACCCAGGCAATGTCAGAACAACCCAGGCGATGTCAGAACAACCCAGGCGATATCAGAACAACCCAGGCGATATCAGAACAACCCAGGCGATATCAGAACAACCCAGGCAATATCAGTAGCCTAATCAAACTGTGCGCTGCCACCTTCAGTGTTTAAATGTTTGCAAAATGGCAATAATAGGCTTTATTAGGTGAGTGACAACCAATGTAATTTGCTAGGTTATTGTAATTAAATGCACTGTTAAAAATGATGTTTTACTGGAATAATGTAGCCTAAGCAACCGCTTGCGACACGACTCTCATTTGGCTATATGTTGATCTGGGCGTAGGCTAAATAAGATTTCAGTTTCACCATCAGAAATAGTTTGGGTAATTGTGCTTTAAACAATCAGTGTATATGGTCATTTTTAGATATAGAGGCTAAAGTTGATCATTTCATAACAAGGACAACAATCAATCAGCAATCACTTATTCTACCCGCACTGCAAGGTCGAAGCAGCAGGACAATTTCACTCAGTGGAATCCAAAGTTGTGCTGTATCATTTAAAGACACATTTTTAAAGATAAACATCGATACATTAATAGCTCCAACTAATTAGTGGGTGAGGATGATTTCAGTTCAAAAGTGGGGGGACAAAGAGCAAACATTACCCCCCTTATGTAACAGTGGGGTGGTAGATGCCAAGTTTCCCTTATGGCTCAGCTCAGGTGCCTAGATACAGCCTTGACATACGCACGCATGCGCACACACACACACACAGACACACGCACAGACAGCTAGGAAGGAAGTCGGCTCAGACAGAACCGGCTCAGAAGGCCCAGCTCGAGAGGTCCGCCAGCAGCAGATTTGAATTTAGAAAGGAAAATGAATGTGTTAATGCACAAACGTTAGTGCATCGTATCGTATCTTATCATACAGCATCAAACCAAATCACATGAATTTGTCTATATTAAATTTCATGCTGGACTGAGTTCTTTAAAAAAGAAATACAAATAAAAAAAACGTTTGCCGAACAAGTGATGTATGCAAAGTTGCAACATTTCTCCTGGTTCCCATGAATCACATGACTGGATCATCATGAGGCTCGTGGCAAACTTTCCACCTCCCTACCGAGTAAACTCATTAACTAATGTAGCCAATGCTTTTCCCACAAAAACACACTTTCAAGTTGACGTTATACTTTTTCACAAACATCGCCGTCATGAAAAGACAAAGTGGTGGACTGATAAAGTGGGTATGTAGTAGTTATATAATCCCCAAATCTCTAAGCCTCCCCTAAAATAGCCATTGGATGGGCTCAGGAGCAAACCAAAACCACAGCTATCTATCCCAGGCTTTAGTACTGCCACTATCAGCTGCCTCCAAGGAACCAGTGGGAATCTCAACATTCTCCTTCAGATCAAGTCCAAAGATAGAAATGCTTGAGAAATCCCAAACACAAATTTTATTGATGTTTGTTACTTGTCATAACCACAATCTGGGCTAGAAGACTTAAATAATAACAATGTCAATGCTTGGAATGCTTTTTTCATTAGTACTACATGCTTAGATAACAGCTGGCGATGGATGAACTGGACTACATACAAATACTATGATTTCAGCAATAGTGCTTTTTGAATAGGTTAGGTAGGAAAATAAATGCATATACATTGCAGTTCCTTAAAACAAAAGAGTTGAACGATCTGCTTTAATGAATTTCTTACAACACCTTTAAACACAATTGACTTCTGCTTAGATGTAGAGGTTCCGTAACAAACTCTCAAGCACCGCTTTAGAATGAACACTAATTGGACAATGAACACTGTCCTTACAATTCATTCTCTCACAATCTAGATTTAAATACTTTTTAAATATCAATTTTTTCCTATTGCTATGATTCAATGCGATATCTGACAGAGCAAATGTGATGATTGTACATGTGTTTTAAGAGTGCCTAGACAAAGCACAGAGATGAGTAATGGGTAAGGTACCTTGCATCACCATCCCGACCACTCCCTGCCCCCGCAACTCCCTACATCCCAGGGCACCTCCTGCACATAACCCACTTACCCAGGATACATTTTTATTCTTAGGTGGTTTGAGCATGGCAACAGGAGCAGCCTGGCAGCATGGATGGAGAGAGGAACCCTTCCTCAGCGGCTCTTAGCCCCACAGTCGGTGCCTGTTCGGTGGGCAGGTGAGAGCGGTGGCGGGAGTAAGGGCCAAGGGGCCAGGGTGGAACTCAGCCATGGGTTTTCTGCAAACTGTCAAATCCAAATCCTTGTCCGTTCTAGACGACTCCAACATCTGTCAGGAGTGGCGGACACATCCAATCTCAGTACCGCAAACACACCCACAGGACGAAATAAAGAAGTGCAGGTAGAAAACAAGATGTCAACACCTTCCTGACTCTCCAAGAGGTGCGATTGTTGCCATTATCAAGGCCTGAGAAATAATAATTCCTTCAAAAAGTTATACTTCTTTTTCTTCTTCTTTTTCTTCTTCTTTTTCTTCTTCTTACTCCTTCTGGTAGTTCTGAGTAACCTCCTGGACTGATTATGTATATACACTGGCTATGAATTTGCAATGCAGGTTTAAAACCCGCCCTCCTGCTGTGCCGGAGCAAGCGTCCAATCGCTGATCAGGTCTTTGCCGGTGGCTCCCGCGGGTAGGCTTATGGAAGTATTATGAGGAAAACACTGATTCTGTTGGTAACGGAGATGGTTTTATGGAGTTATCCTCAGACAGGCAGATCAGAGATCAGCAACACTCCCAGATAGGGTTGCAAAATTTATTTCCAAAAATTCCCAGGTTTTCCAGAATTCTGGAATAAACCACGAAATCTGGAATCCTAAAACCAGGATTTCTGGAAAACCTGGGAATTTGGGGGAAATTATTGGAATTTTGCAACCCTACTCCCAGAGTTCTGAGAGGGTGAGAGAGTCAAGAGAGCATCCGCTGGGGATGAGACACCTCATCTGCTGACTCACTATGGAAATCTATTGACAATTCTCTGTCTCTACACCTTTCTTCTTCTTCACTCTTTCTGAAGTAATCGCTCATTCTCTTTCAAGTAGATCCTCATCCTACCTTGTGTTGCTGAAGCTCCTCGATCACATCTCTTTTCTCTCTAATTCTCTTTCTCCTCCTTCCTCAATATTTCTCTTCCTCCCTCCTCCCACATATCTTTAAGGTATTGGATGTGCTCTCGCCTGGCTGGCACCTGTTGTCACGGCACCACAACATAGAGACAGGTAATGACAAGCCAATGGGGAGAGGGTAAACCACTGGGAATTCAATGTTTATTGTCTTCCCTCTTCTCTTTTCATTCCTAACGCTTCAATCTTTCCCTTTTCTTATCCTCTATCCACACAATTACACTCACTCCCTCCCTCCCACTATCTGACCACAATCTGGTATCTCAACTTTCGATTGACTCTTTCCCCCCCGCTCTCTCAATCTCAGCCGCCTATCTCACTTTCACTCCTTCTCTTACTCAATAAACCTCTCTTCTCTTTCATGCTCACAATTTCTCCCACTCAACCTCCCGCCTCTCTCTTTCCCTTTGCCGTCTGTCTATTTGTTTATGCAGCATGTCAATCCAGATTAACTGAGAAGATTGTGGCTGAGTTGTGCAGCTATCACTGCTGATTTTGCGTTAGGTCATTTAGATTGGATAGTGTAGGGTCTTAAGTTACCCTCTACAGTGACACGCATGGAAGTGCATGCTCTCACACGCACACACACGTTCCATAATGCCTTCTAAACAACCTAGACCTACTGTACATAATCACGAGCGAACAATTAAAACCCCATCCCATAAATGTATGGGTTCAGGTTTAATGGTAGCCTTTATGTAACGTCTTATGTAGCCCTAATATATTTCTAACGTCTGTCACTAATTAATTGTGCTCAAGTATCCATATGGGTTAATGACCTTCTCCCAGTGCATGGAGGAGAGGAGAGGGAGTCTTCTACATCCCCACCCTTAATTGGATGCTAAGAAACATCTGTTCCCTTTTTTATGCGATGCTTGACTTAGTGTGGATGCTCAATCGGTCTGAGGTGTTAAATGCGCATGAGCCGTGCCCAAGAACTGCAACGCTCAACAGTTTCCCAGGTGTATCAAGAATGGTCCACCACCCAAAGGCTATCCCGCCAACTTGACACCACTGTGGGAAGCATTGGAGTCAACATGGGCCAGCATCCATGTGGAATGCTTTCGACACCTTGTAGAGTCCATGCCCCGACGAATTAAGTCTGTTCTGAGGTCAAAAGGGGGTGCAACTCAATATTAGGAAGGTGTTCCTAATGTTTAGTTCACTCAGTGCATATTGTCTGCACAATATGGAGGCCCAAACCGCTGTTTTACGTCTGAAATGGGGCTGAACACAATTCCCATCTCATCACATCTAGCCTACTGTATTCATATATGAAACACTGGTAGTTGCACAATTCTTCATATGCACCCAACCCTAACTGGCAATGATTATTTCTTCTACAGCTTATCAGCCTACTTTGGATGTCATTATGATCAGTGTTGGGGAAGCTACTCTGAAAATATAGCATACTATTACGCTACACTAAAGCTACACTTAAGAAAAATATAATTGAAAAAGTCGTTTACTACATCCAAACTACTAATAGGGAAAATGATCAAATGTAAACTTGAAATGCCAGACTACAAATTGCAAGACAGATCACTTTGGGGTCAAATGTTAACATATGTAATTTTGCCTATTAAACACAAAAACAATGTTTCAACAATGTTTTTTTTGTGTGCAAATAAAGTAGTGTGTAGTTCCAGTAGTTAATTACCATGTAGAGGTGTAAGACACATTTCGGTTGAAGGCATTCGGTTGTACAACTGACTAATAATGGTGACTTTGACTAACATAACAAGAGGAACTGATGATGCACTACCCAATTTCGAAATTGCACCTTGTGCATTACAACTTTCAAGAGTAAATTTAATGCCGGACTGAGGAATCTTCCAATCGGGATTTCTGAAATACCTGGGCATTTTGGGAATAACATAAGGAATAACTGGAATTTTACAACCCTACTGCAAAACATAGTGTATACATATTAATAAATGACCATGAGCACTCAATCACTAGTGTGTATATTCTTCTTAGAAAAAGCAATTTAAGGATCAGTTGATAATGATATTATCAAGGCACAAGGCAAGACCCAGAGGCAGATGGTTGGAGTCTTACAATGTTTATTAATCCAAAGGGGTAGGCAAGAGAATGGCCGTGGACAGGCAAAAAGGTCAAAACCAGATCAGAGTCCAGGAGGTACAGAGTGGCAGACAGGCTCGTGGTCAGGCAGGCAGAATGGTCAGTTAGGCGGGTACAGAGTACAGGCAAGGGTCAAAACCGGGAGGACTAGAAAAAGGAGAATGTAAAAAGCAGGAGAACGGGAAAACCACTAGTTGACTAGGAAACATACAAGACGAACTGGCACAGAGAGACAGGAAACACAGGGATAAATACACTGGGGAAAATAAGTGATACCTGGAGGGGGTGGAGACAATCACAAGGACAGGTAAAACGGATCTGGGAGTGACAGATATAGGAAAGAGAGGGAATCTGTATTTTGAGAGGAGCCTGACCAGACACCACCGGTATGTTATTACATAAGTGATGATGTTCAGCATCAATCTCGTAAAAGCCAAAGGAAAGTGGTGCCACTTCGCCATTATCATTACTTCACTGTTTCCAGGGTTGTATTAATTAGGAACCAAACAGAAGCAAGCCAAAATGGGGTATACGACACAGGCCTGTAGGGCTATTTACAAAGCAGCAGCTACAGACAGATTGCACTGATCCAGGATCTGTCCACATCACACTCACACCCACTCTTAGTGAGGTATGTTACACACACAAGGCCTCCACAGACACATATCACAGTTTCCACTAGTCCGAGGGTGAGATGATAGATTATGTAAAAAGCATAAAACTGTGAAACTAAGACATTCTGTTAGGAGTCCCGTTTACTGGATGTTTCCCTACTACACTCTGGAAAAGTGGAGGAACGCACATCCACTGCCAAGGAAGCCCAGCTCCAGACAGAGTGTCCACAGTGGCCCAACGTTCCGGCTCTGGGCTCTGATCCCATAGCCTGGAAAACTGGGAATTCCAGGCCACACATTCACCAGGGGAGATTAGCTCACCGCTAGCATTCATGAATTTAACTGCAGTTTCAGGGAAAAATTAAGTATTTTTTAAATGCTCTGTCTCATTTACATTGTGTAATTTATTGACGGTCCCTAACTAGCCCCGGCGATAGGCTATCCAAAGTCAAACCAATTTTGCTACGGTAGCACATCAGCCAGTTGAAGCTAATTGGCGAAAGAATTTGGCTAACTCTTAAGAAACAAACACACAAAACCAACTCACGTTTGAATTCAGTCATGGCCGCTAGCATTTCTTAATGACCCAAATCCAAAACGATGCCAAATCAGGAAGTTCAGCCAGCCTTTAAAAGCACAAGCACACACACCAAACCACCTACAGTATCAAAACCCCACACTTCCCATGAGAAAGTAAGGGGCAGTTTCCTAAACACAGATTAAGCCCCTGAAATAATAAACTTTCAATGGAATGTCCCCTAAAACCCTCCCAAACTTTTACAGATGCACAATTGAGAGGATCCTGTCGGGCTGTATCACCGCCTGGTACGGCAACTGCTGCGCCCACAACCGCAAGGCTCTCCAGAGGGTGGTGCGGTCTGCACAACGCATTACCGAGGGCAAACTACCTGCCCTCCAGGACACCTACAGCACCCGATGGCACAGGAAGGCCAAAATGATCATCAAGGACAACAACCACCCAAGCCACTGCCTGTTCACTCCACTACCATCCAGAAGGCGAGGTCAGTACAGGTGCATCAAAGCTGGGGCCGAGAGACTGAAAAACAGCTTCTATCTCAAGGCCATCAGACTGTTAAACAGCCATCCCTAACACAGAGAGGCTGCTGCCTACATACAGACTTGAAATCATTGGCCACTTTAATAAATGGATCACTAGTAACTTTAAAATGCCACTTTAAAAATGTTGACATATCTTGCATTACTCATCTCATATGTATATACTGTATTCTATACCATCTATTGCATCTTGCCTATGCCGCTCTGTCAATGCTCATCCATATATTTATATGTATATATTCTTATTCCATTCCTTTACTTAGATTTGTGTATATTAGGTAGTTGTTGTGGAATTGTTAGATTACATGTTAGATATTGCTGCACTGTCGGCACTAGAAGCACAAGCATTTCACTACACTCGCAATAACATCTGCTAACCATGTGTACGTGACCAATGAAATTTGATTTGATTTGAAATTCTCCCTTAGTCCAGGACTAGGCTTAACCTGTGTCCAGGAAACAGCCCTTATGAGTTGTTTCTACTCTGTTGCTGATACACTAGCTTGGTTGCCATCTCTGTTCAGCTATTACATTCCACTCCTTGCCACACCTGTCATTTGCCAAAGTGGCTGGCCTATCGGCAATCTTCAAATATGAATATGAACACATCATTAATGAGCTCGAGGAGATTTGATCCTGATTCAATATCCCTCAGAGCTATCATCCGATGACAATGTTTATGCAAATTAGACTGTTAGGAAACATTGTAACACTGGGCATTCTGACATAATTACATGTCATTGTAAACATAAACATTGGCCACGGGCAGAAAAGACGATTCCCGTTTATTGCATTTTTACCACCAGCCAATGTGATCACAAATATATATTTTTGGGATTGTTCAAAATAAGTGACCAAATTGTAGCTTATTGCTACTTCTGGGACACGCATTGGGCTAGGCTACTGGTTCAATTGTATTTGTTTATTTCACCTTTATTTAACCAGGTAGACTAGTTGAGAACAAGTTCTCATTTGCAACTGCGACCTGGCCAAGATAAAGCATAGCAATTAGACACATACAACAACACAGAGTTACACATGGAATACACAAAACATACAGTCAATAATACAGTAGAAAAAAATAAAACAAAAAGTCTATATACAGTGAGTGCAAATGAGGTAAGATAAGGGAGGTAGTGGTATTTATTCTAGGCACGAAGATATTTCAACATCATGTCTAGATGTTCAAGAGCTATACAAGGGAATACACAGTGGATGGAAGAGAGCGAGGCCAGTGGAGATGCCAGGGGAGATGGATGAATTGCGCAAGAAGGAAACAGAGAAGACATATGTGTAAGTTAGAAGTTCATTTATTCAGTAGGTTGGGCTATTTATCCACCATTTGTATGCTAGCCAATATATTAGGCCCAGGCTACTACAGTGAATTGAGGTGACCGACACCACCTGTGCTATGCAAGCCAGAGATAAAATAACATGTCTGATGTACGTTTTGTGCCAATGAATTGAAGTCGAACGTTGCTAAATGCGTCAATTTAATAAAATCAATTGAATACAATAAGTATAGTACCTACTGTCTAGGCCTATTAAATGAAACCCTGGCTGTTGACGTAGGGAACAGATTGCAAAGCAGGCAATCACCGATTTCCCTCTGAGCTCCTTTTTGGAAATGGCTACTTCACGTTCTCATCCATAAACGCATATCAAGTGCAAGTATGCTGTCCAGCAGCTCACAGCAGGATGGCCTTTTCATTAGGAGGGGCGTCAACTATGGATCGAAAAATATTTCCTCAATTTCAAATATTAGGCCTATGTGGACATCTATACATTTGGCAGTGTACTGGGTGATTGGGGTTTTTATCATCTGGACATGATGTTGAAATATCTTCGTGCCTAGAATAAATACCACTAGGTTTCCGTCATAGACTCAATTTAATGCAAAAAAATATATATAATTACAGTGGGCAGTTTGGGAAAAGGAATGTCCATTCTGAAAGTATCCTCAAGTAGCCTGTCTGATCTCCATCTGGAATCCAAGGTAGGAGGGACAAATAATATAACTGAAATGAGCATAACAACATTTTAGAAATGTAAGCAACTCATTAATGTTACGCAACTGAAGCAAACCTATCTCCATTGAATCTTGTAGGCTAATATTTTCCGCGTCATTATTTCTCTTTCTCTCATTTACAGTCCTCCTAGCCACTTTGATCAACATGATCTTGCATTGACACTGCCTTCTCACAAGGGCAGGTCGCAACGCTATTGTTTATTGTTGTTCTTAAAATTAGAATTCTAGATTACGCCAAATTTGCACACACCTCATGTTCCATAACGTTGTCAAGGAAAATATTAATGTTGTTTCCAACTACCAATCAGCAACTGCGCCATAAATCTGTCTGCATATTGGACGTTGAGATTTGTCAATAGGCCAGTGTCTTCGGCAAATGACAGGAGTGGCAAGGAGTGGAATTTTAGCTAAAAAGACCGGTACCGAGACTACTGCTACGCTGACTGTGCTGCTAATGCACTACTCTCTAGTCCCGTTGCACGATGGGAACCAGTAAGAGCGAACAAAACAGTTAGGCTGGGCCTGCTGTCTTCAATTAGCCCAGTTTCCGTGCAGTGTCTGAGACTGCCATGGCCCTTTAGTCTGCTGCTTGTCAGAGTCAGAACGAGTCCAATTCAGCAAGGTCTCCCTCCGTGCTCTAAATTCCATCGCGAGCGGAATTGTGTTCCGCCCCATTTCAGACGTAAAACAGCGGTTTGGGCCTCCATATTGGAAACATGTGAGAGGAGTGTCATAGAAAGAGTGGTGTGTCACGGAAGGCAGCAGTCTCAGAGTTCAAAAGTAGATAGAATCACATGAACGTGCTTGGGCTCTTACCACACCATATGCACCATATACTTCATACTTTTGGCCATAGTGTACACGGAATTTACAAAACATTAGGAACACCTGCTCTTTCCAATATCATAGACTGACCTGGTAAATCCAGGTGAACGCTATGATCCCTTATCGATGTCACAAATCCACCTCAATCAGTGTAGATGAAGGGGAGGAGACAGGTTAAAGTTAGATGTTTAAGCCTTGAGACAATTGAGACATGGATTGTGTTTGTGTGCCATTCAGAGGGTGAATGGGCAAGACAAAAGATGTAAGTGCCTTTGAACGGGGTAGGGTAGTAGGTGCCAGGCGCACCGGTTTGAGTGTGTCAAGAACTGCAATGCTGCTGTGTTTTTTGCGCTCAACAGTTTCCTAGGTGTATCAAGAATGGTCCACCACCCAAAGGACATCAAGCCAACTTGACACAACTGTGGGAAACGTTGGAGTCAACATGGGCCAGAATCCCTGTGGAATGCTTTCAACACCTTGTAGAGTCCATGACCCGCAAAAGGGGGTGCAACGCAATAATAGGAAAGTGTTCCTAATGTTTTGTACACTCAGTGTATACACAAACAAAATCATTACATTCTTTATTAGTTTCACCCTTCCACAAAGAATGCCTTTTGCATTTTTAAAAGCATCCCACACACAGAGTTCTTGGCCTCTGCTCAGAGCATCCTGCAGAGTAGGGAGTAGGACAACAGCCATCTCTCCAGCTGTACAGGGGCAGTAAGCCTAAACCCTGCCTGCAGTCATGCACTAATCCACTCATCACTCAGATTAAAATCCACTCTTTTGTAAATGTTAATCCAGACCACAGCAGCATGGGTGCGCATGCCGCTCAGACATGGTCAAATTGACTTAAACAGAGACCACTGAGGAAGAGCGGTAATGAGGATTTTGTTGTTGTCGTTGCAGTGGATAATTTACAACCATTATGTCAGCAAAAATGCTTAAGTAGTCTGATATAACAGCTATAACAGCTGTACTGGGAGCACAATGCATGTGTTGTATGCTGATTGGACTGGGGTAATTTGTCCATAGAAATTAATGTATAACCTCTATGGCTTTGTCCTAAATTATACCCTATTCCCCATATAGTGACTAAACTATACTAAATAGGGAATAGGGTGTAATTTGTGAACACTGTATGTATGTAGCCTACTGTAAGCACTTAGCTATGGTTGGCTCTGATTTGGACTAGTGAAGGCATCATAATGGAATGACATACTACAGGCCAATTCTAAGAACATTCTATACACATTAACAACCGAGCTGAGTCTGAGATCTGGGGTCACGTGACATACAAAGGTGAACCCAATGAAACTTCACTACTGCACTATTGCATCATTAGTTGAATATAGTAACATAAAAGCTGTGGTACTAGGTGCATGTGTAAAATGTGTGTGTGTGTGTGTATGAAACATCTCATCTGAAAGGTGCTATAGGGGCATCTAGTGGTGACAGCAGTCATGCAATAAAACGGTTATCTCTGCAGTCCTTGTGTTCTAAATGGTGTGTGTGTGTGTGGCAAAAACAGTTGCTACTGTATCAGAGTACACTGTGCAGAGCCAAGATACTTCTATTTCTTCTGGCTATAACTTGGCATGAGTCCACCCAAACACTCTCAGACACTGTTAGAGATGTGAACCAGCCCAAAGTCACATTTTGGGGAAAAAGCAACACAAATGGCAGATCATTTACATTTTTGGTTGCACCTCTTTTCATACTGACCAAGTCTGTCGCTGCCATCCCCCCCCCCTTTGGCAGACATAGATGCCAGGGAGGAGGAACCCTAGAATGTTTATCCCACTGCGCTCCATTAGGCTGAAGCACAAAAGAAAAGCCTGCTCCCTTGAACTCATTTGATCTGTTAGCCAGCATTACAGCCCAGACGCTCACACACAAAGAAGAGAGTTGAAATAAACTGAGTAAAGCCCATTAAAAACTCTGCCGTCAGCACCAGCATGAGCCCGGAGTCTGCAGCCATGTGGACATCGCTCTGTGCCACCCACTGACTGCATCCTAAGCTCTCTCCGGCCAACCCCATATAAACGTGGGATCAATCGACTGCCTCTTAGTGTGGTTGGCTGGCTGTGTGCACATGATGTCAACAGCGGAGTTCTGTGGAGAGAGCTGCCGAGTCGATAGAAAAAAAATGGTCTCGGTAAGACCGTGTAGTTAGACAGTGTGCAGAGAAATCTGCAAGGTTGCATCCGGTACATAACAGAGAAACACACAAGTGTGTGTGTGTGTGTGTGTGTGTGTGTGTGTGCGGCGTGCGCGCGTGTGTGTGTGCGTGTGCATGTGTGTGTTTACTCTTTCCGGCAAACATGTACATACATACACTCCGAAAACATGTGCATGTGCCTGCATGCACACACACGCATGCGCACACACACACAACTTTTGAATGAGCCACAGGTATTCTTAGAAAGAAATCATTACCTGAACCGTTTCCTCAGTGTATTTGTTGTTGACAACAGCAGAACATTACTAAGACTCATGCAGTATGCCTCCGGTGTTCTCAGTGAAAAAAAGCTATTACACTTTTTCTACCCTCCCTTTATTCATCTCTGTCCCTCCCTCTCTGTCTCCGTTCTAAATTGAGAGAATTAGGCAGCAGACTCACGTATGGAAGCTGTGCTCTCCGGCGATGGCCCAGCCCACAGCACGGCATGAAGGGAACCAGGGGGGTTCAGGAACGGACGGCAGCCGCCTCACAAACACTGTGTCAGGCAGCAGCATCCACTCGGCCTCGGTCCATGGCTTTACACTCTGCCCGCAGGGGGGAGCAGGAGAGGAGGGGCGGAGGTGGAGGGAGAGAGAGAGAGGGAACGGAGGAAGGAGACGGAGAGACGGAGCAGCAATAGAGAGCAGAAGAGACTGTCGTATCCACACCGAGCCCCCCTTCCTCCCCCTCCACACGTGCACTTAGATCCTCACAGACAGACCCAAGCACTATCTAACTCTCGGCAGGGCAGTTTCCACGGTGAATTCGACTCTGTGCCTCCTTAGCCCTCCAGCCCACCCACATGTCCCACAGCACAGCAGAGAGGCAAAGAGAGTCGAGTGCCTCTGAGTGAGGCACAGGTCTGTTACAGCACTGCCAGTTACCCCACCTTAAATCCTTATTCTCTTCAGCACCCCGGGGTTGCTCCTCTATCTAGCTTTAACCAAATCCTCTGCAGTGCTGCTGCTTTTCAGCTCCCTGCTGTGGCTGGCTGGCTCCCTTGGTTCTGGTGTGTGTACTGTGGCAATATCCTGTAGATGCTCCTGGGGGACACACGGTGCAGACAGGGGTTCTGACTCAGACGCGGAGGTGGAGCTACCGGTGTCCTTTATTGACCGCTGTTCTTCCTGATGGGGGACGCCGCCTTCGCCACTTCTCCCTCTCTGACACCTTGGGTTCAGTCAGATGGATGGACAGGAAAGAGTCAACAGGGCTGTTTCTCTCTCTTCTTTCTCTTTCTCTCTCTTCTGTAAAAAGTGTTTTGCTGGCAGGGAGAGTTCTGCAGGGCAGTGGTCAGGGCAGAGGCTCAGACAGAGAGCTGGCTGCTGGGCTGGCTGGTGAGAACAGTGAGTGTGTGTCTTGTTGTGTCTGTTTGTCTGGTGCAGAGAGCAGCAGCAGTAGCAGGACTCTCTCTCTTTCTCTCTCCCTGTGGTGCAGAGAGCAGTCACAGATTCTCTGGCTCAGTCATGTCTGAGCACTGAGTGGAACGCTGGCTTCATCGCTCCTCTCCCCCCCCTCTCTCTTCTCCTCCTCCCTTGCCCTGCCCAGTGCACTCCGCCTAACAGATGATTAAGTCCAGACCTTATATACTCACTGCTGTGTCTCTGCTGTGATAAAGCCTTCCATCGACTTACACCCCCCCCTCGCTCAACCTACCCTTCCCCCGAAGGAGAGGGGCATAATAGAAAGATAGGGAAGGAGACGGAGAGAGAAGGGTAGAGAGGAAAGGGGCAAAACAGAGGGATATAGGGAAGGAGAGGGAGAGAGAGACTGTTGCTGTGTGTTTCGCCTATCTTTACCATTGTCTCCTCCCTGCATTGAAGAGACACACAGAATGAATTTCAATTGGCCACCGGCACAACCAGCTTATAACATTAGCTTTACCCTCACGTTCTCTCCCTCTGCCTCCATCAACCCTGACGGCACACATCAACTTTATTTCTTTATTTCTCACTCCCTCTACTCTCTGTCTCTCCCTCATTCTTGTTCCCTCTTTCTCTGTCTCACACCATCTACTTAACTTTCTCTCCCTCTCTCTCTCACATTGATTGGAATTCTCTCCCTTTTGGTGTCTCAAAGGCTGGTATTTATGAGTACATTCGCTCTGCCTTTTCCTCTCCGGGGGAGAGTTGTGCTGTTAACATCATACACTTCCGGAAAGCAGCAGCATTTCTTCAGACTCTCTTCACTCTACAGGAACCTCAGTGTTTCTATTCCTTCTGCCAGGGAGTCACTTCAAATCCAAATCAAATCAAATCAAAGTTTACTGGCCGCGTACACAGTTTAGCAGATGTTATAGCGGGTGCAGCAACATGCTTATGTTACTAGCACCTAACAATGCAGTAAAATATCAACAAGTGTCTTCAGTGTCTGCCGTCCTTATAGCACAATGTTGCTCATTGTTTGATTCCGCTAATACAGGCTAATGTATTAATTGTATGCAGAGATGACACAGATAAAGTGGCATCTGCTGTGCTGTGACTAAAACAGACAGCGGTAAACACTGGTGTCCCCTACACCGCTCCACGGGGCAAGGGCAGCCACTGATGGTGTCTCACTCTCCTCTCCTCCACTGCTGCTGCTAATATACAGTGACTTCGGAAAGTATTCAGACCCCTTTACTTTTTCCACATTTTGTTACGTTACCACATTATTCTAAAATGGATTAAATAAAATAAATTCCTAAGCAATCTACACAAAACACCCCACAATGACAAAGCAAAACAGTTAAAAATATATATATAATACAAAAAACATGAGACTCAAAATTGAGCTGAAGTGCATCCTGTTTTCATTGATCATCCTTGAGATGTTTCTACAACTTGATTGGAGTCCACCTGTGGTAAATTCAATTGATTGGACATGATTTGGAAAGGCACACACCTGTCTATACAAGGTCCCACAGTTGACAGTGCATGTCAGAGCAAAAGCCATGAGCTCGAAAGAATTGTCCGCAGAGCTCCGAGACAAGACTGTGTCGAGGCACAGATCTGGCGAAGGGTACCAAAACCTTTCTGCAGCATTGAAGGTCCCCAAGAATGAAAGAAGTTTGGAACCACCAACACTCTTCCTAGAGCTGGCCATCTGGCCAAACTGAGCAATCGGGGGAGAAGGGCCTTGGTCAGGGAGGTGACCAAGAACCCGATGGTCACTCTGACAGAGCTTTAGAGTATCTAAAGAACCTTCCAGAAGGACAACCATCTCTGCAGCACTCCACCAATAAGGCCTTTATGATAGAGTAGTCTGATGGAAGCCACTCCTCAGTAAAAGGCACATGACCAGCCCGCTTGGAGTTCACCAAAAGGCACCTAAAGACTCTCAGATCATGAGAAACACAATTCTTTGGTCTGATGAAACCAAGGATTAACTCTTTGGCCTGAATGCCAAGCGTCACATCTGGAGGAAACCTGGCACCATCCCTACGGTGAAGCATGGTGGTGGCAGCATCATGCTGTGGGGATGTTTTTCAGTGGCAGGGACTGGGAGAATAGTCAGAATCGAGGCAAAGTACAGAGAGATCCTTGATGAAAATCTGCTCCAGAGCGCTCAGGACGTCAGACTAGGGGCGAAGGTTCACCTTCCAAAAGGGCAATGATCCTTAAGCACACAGCCAAGACAATGTAGGAGTGGCTTCGTGACAAGTCTCTGAATGTCCATGAGTGGCCCAGCTTGAGCCCAGACTTGAACCAGGTCGAACATCCTGAAAATAGCTGAGCAGCAATGACAGAACTTGAGAGCATCTGCAGAGAAGAATGGGAGAAACTCCCCAAGAGTTTAGCGTCATACCCAAGAAGACTCAAGGCTGTAATCGCTGCCAAAGGTGCTTCAACAAAGTACTGATTAACTTCTCTGGGAGCAGTGCATGAGGTGACCGTTTTGGAGAGCCTGGCGTGCCCAAAGTAAAATGCCTCCCATTTAGGCCCAGAAAATAGGATATGCATATATTTAGTACCATTGGATAGGAAACACTCTGACTTTTCCAAAACTGTTAACCATTTGTCTGTGAGTGAACGCATATAACAGGCAAAACCCTGAGGAATCTCTGTCCTGGAAAAAGTGATTTTGACACATTGCTCATTTGGGAACCCCTCCCTATTGAAAATGACCATATATAGGCATATGAATGCAGTACACGTCGCTTCCTTATGATGTCAACAGCCTCGAGACGGTGTTTCCCTCCATTTTGGATGAATTTAGAGCAGAGAAAACAGCAAACAATGAAGACCCTCGTTCTGAGAAAAGTTCCGTGGCGCTGCGCACGAGAAGTCACGGAGTGTCTTTTGTAGCCTCGTTATTGATCAGTTTATATTCCGGATGATTTATAATAGTAAATATACGTAAAAGTGTTCCCAAGGATACATTTAAAACTATGTTTGATTGTTCTTGGACAAGTTTATAGTTATAATTTGAACGAGTTCGCACCGCGTTTCATGGACTAGTGGAGGCTGTCGTTTCTGATTATAACGCGCGAACCAAATGGAGGATTTATGGATAAAAGTCGTTACTTTTTCTAACACAAGAACCATGGATTGTCTTCGTTGGACACTTAGGATGACCTCAGAAGAAGTTCTTCAACAGGTAATTGATTTGTTTTCGCTGTGAAATGTGTTATGTGTGTGCCATGATGGCTAATCGATACATGGCTATTGGAAAAATATGTGAGGTGCTAGCCTCAAACAATGAAATGTGCTGCTTTCGCGTAAAGCCTTTTTGAAATCTGACAACGCTGTGATATTGCCAAGAAACATAGCTTTTGATGAGTATGGAACACTTGCATATTGGTGGATGTTTAATAATTCCATTTTGGGATTTTGAATTTGGCGCTTTAGATTTTCGCTGGTAGTGTCGGGACGAGCCCGCTAGCGACCCAGCAATCCCTGACTGGTTAAAGGATCTGAATACGTAAGTAAATGTGATATTTACTTATTTTTTTATAAGCATTTCTAAAAACCAGTTTTTGCTTTGTCATTATGGGGTATTGTGTGTAGATTGATGAGGAAAAAAAAGTATGTAATCAATTTTAGAATAATGCTGTAACGTAACAAAATGTGGAAAAAGTCAAGAGGACTGAATACTTTCCGAAGACACTGTAGGTTGCGTACCAAAATCAAAAATCAAATCAAATGTACATTTTATTTGTCACGTGCCGAATACAATACCTTACCGTGAAATGCTTACTTACAAGCCCTTCTCTAACAATGCAGTTAAAGAAAAATAGTTAACTTCTTAGGGAGCGGCAGCAGAGGTGACGGTTTTGCAGAGTCTGGCCCAAAGTAAAATACCTGCCACTCAGGCCCAGAAAATAGGATATACATAATTAGTATTATTGGATAGGAAACACTCTGAAGTTTCCAAAAGTGTTAAAATAATGTATGTGAGTATAACAGAACTGATATAGCAGGCGAAAACCTGAGGAAAATCCATCCGGATTTGCAGTTTTCTTTTTGTACATGACCTTCTTCTCCAGGGTGCCTATTCATTTCTATTTTAACTAGGACTGAGACTGCAGTACCTATGGCTTCCACTAGATGTCAACAGTCTTTATACAGAGTTTGGAAGCTGTAGCCCTCAGCAGAACGGATAAGAACAGGAAATAGTCGAGGTAGCTCAGATGTCAACAAGGTTTTACGGGCGCGAGACCGTGTGCGCGCCCCACTGTATTTTCCTTTCATAACGTTTAGGCTACCATCCGAGTGAAATATTATCGCTAATATTCATAAAAGGATAGCTAAGGATGCATTATAAATGATCTACGATTTGTTTAGGAAAAGTTGATAGGTATATTTGAACGCGTTCTCTTCAGGGTTCAATGGGCGATTCGACGTTGGATTTTCTTATCATAACGCGCCAACCAAACAGAGATTTATGGATATAATAAATGACTTTTTCTAACAAAAGAACCATTGGATGTCTTCGTTGGACACTTGGGAAGCCCTCAGCAGAAGTTATTCGAAAGGTAAAAGATTTATTTTAGCTGTGATATGGGTTTTGTGTGACCTGCGCTGGATATGAATTTATGCTAATGTAGAAAATATGTGGGGTGCTATCCTCAAACAATCAAATGTTGTTCTTTCACCGTAAAGCCTTTTTGAAATCTGACAACGCTGTGATATTGCCAAGAATCAGAGCTTTTGATGACTATGCAACACTTGTATATTGATGAATGTTTAATAATTCAACTTTTGGATTTTGAATTTAGCGCCTTACATTTCACCGGACTAAAGTAAAAAATAAAATAAAAAACACAATAAAATAACAATAACGAGGCTATATATAGGGGGTACCAGTACTGAGTCAGTGTGCGGGGGTACAGGTTAGTCGAGGTAATTTGTACATGTAGGTACAGTAGGGGTAAAGTGACTATGCATAGATAATAAACAGCGAGTAGCAGCAGTGTAAAAACAAAAAAGGGGGGGGGTGAATGTAAATAGTCCGGGTGGCCATTTGATAAATTGTTCAGCAGTCTTATGGCTTGGGCGAAGAAGCTGATGAGGAGCCTTTTGCACCTAGACTTGGCGGTCTGGTACGGCTAGCATAGAGAACAGTCTATGGCTTGGGTGACAGGAGTCTTTGACCAGAGAAATTGACACCGGATAGTATATAGGTCCTGGATGGCAGGAAGCTTGGTCCCAGTGATGTACTGGGCTGTACGCACTACCCTCTGTAGTGGCTTACGGTCAGATGCCGAGCAGCTGCCATACCAGGTGGGGATGTAACCGGTCAGGATGCTCTCGATGGTGCAGCTGTATAACTTTTTGAGGATCTGGGGATGCATGCCAAATCTTTTCTTCACGACTGTCTTGGTGTGTTTGGACCATGATAGTTAGTTGGTGATGTGGACACCAAGGAACTTGAAACTCTCGACCCACTCCACTACAGCCCCATCGATGTTAATGGGGGTCTGTTCGGCCCTCCTTTTCCTGTAGTCCACAATCAGCTCCTTTGTCTTTCTCACATTGAGGGAGAGGTTGTTATCCTGGCACCACATGGCCAGGTCTCTGACCTCCCTATAGACTGTCTCATTGTTGTCGGTGATCAGGCCTACCACTGTTGTGTCGTCAGCAAACTTAATGATGGTGTTGGAGTCATGCTTTGCCATGCAGTCGTGGGTGAACAGGGAGTCCAGGAGGGGACTAAGCCTACCCTTACCACCTGGGGGTGGCCCATCAGGAAGTCCAGGATCCAGTTGCAGAGGGAGGTGTTTAGTCCCAGGGTCCTTAGCTTAGTGATGAGCTTTGTGGGCACTATGGTGTTGAACGCTGAGCTGTAGTCAATGAACAGCATTCTCACATAGTGTTCCTTTTGTCCAAGTGGGAAAGGGCAGTGTGGAGTGCGATTGAGATTGCGTCATCTGTGGATCTGTTGGGGCTACCGATATGAGTGCTATGGGGCGGTAGTCATTTAGGCAGGTTACCTTCGCTTTCTTGGGCATTAGAAACTCGGTCAGGGAGAGGTTGAAAATGTCAGTGAAGACACTTGCCAGTTGGCCAGCGCATGCTCCGAGTACACGGCCTGGTAATCCGTTTGGCCCTGCGGCCTTGTGAATATTGACCTGTTTAAAGGTCTTGCTCACATCGGCTACAGAGAGCATGATCACACAGTTTTCTGGAACAGCTGGTGCTCTCATGAATGCTACAGGGTAGCCTAGTGGTTAGAGTGTTGGACTAGTAACTGAAAGGTTGCAAGTTCAATTCCCCGAGCTGACAAGGTACAAATCTGTCGTTCTGCCCCTGAACAGGCAGTTAACCCACCGTTCCTAGGCTGTCATTGAAAATAAGAATGTGTTCTTAACTGACTTGCCTAGTAAAATAAAGGTAAAAAAAAAGGTGTTTAGCTCAACTGGGAAACTCGCGGCACTGGGCAGCTCATGGCTGGGTTTCCCTTTGTAGTCTGTAATAGTTTGCAAGCCCTGCCTCATCTGATGAGTTTCAGAGCAGGTGTAGTAAGATTCAATCTTAGTCCTATATTGTTGCTTTGCCTGTTTGATTGTTCGTCTGAGGGCATAGCGGGATTTCTTAGAAGCGTCCGGATTAGTGTCCCGCTCCTTGAAAGCGGCAGCTCTAGCCTTTAGCTCGGTGTGGATGTTGCCCGTAATCCATGGCTTCTGGTTGGGATATGTACACACGGTCACTGTGGGGACAACGTCGTCGATGCACTAATTGATCAAGCTGGTGACTGAGGTGCTATACTCCTCAATGCCATTGGATGAATCCCGGAACATATTCCAGTCTGTGCTAACAAAACAGTCCTGTAGCGTAGTATCCGTGTCATCCATATTGAGCGAGTCACTGGTACTTCCTGCTTCAGTTTTTGCTTGTAAGCAGGAATCAGGAGGATAGAATTATGGTAAGATTTGACAAATGGACGGCGAGGGAGAGCTTTGTATACGTCTCTGTGTGTGGGTAAAGGTGGTCTATAGATTTTTTCCCTCTGGTTGGACGTGACATGTTGGTAGAAATTAGCTAAGTTTGCCTGCATTAAAGTCCCCGGCCACTAGGAGCGCCGCTTCTGGATGAGAATTTACTTGTTTGGTTATGGCCTTACACAGCTTGAGTGTGGTCTTAGTGCCAGCATCAATTTGTGGTGGTAAATAGATGGCTACGAATAATATAGATGAAAACACTCTTGGTAAATAGTGTTGTCTACAGTTTATCATGAGTTACTCAATACCTCAAGACTTCTTTAATATTAGACATCACATATCAGCTGTTATTGACAAATAGACACACACCCCCACCCCTCGTCTTATTAGACGTAGCTGTTCTGTCCCGTCGATGCACGGAATACCCAGACAGCTCTATATTATCCGTGCCGTCCTTCAGCCACGACTCGGTGAAACATAAAATATTAGTTTTTAATGTCCCGTTGATAGGATAATCTCGAACGGAGATCATCCAGTTTATTTTCCAGTGATTGCACATTTGCCAACAGAACGGATGGTAGAGGTGGGTTACCCACTCGCCGACAAATAATCTGTCTGTAAACAATTGTTGGAAAAATTATTTGTGTCATGCACAAAGTAGATGTTCTAACCGACTTGCCAAAACTATAGTTTGTTAACAAGAAATTCGTGGAGTGGTTGAAAAACGAGTTTTAATGACTCCAACCTAAGTGTATGTAAACTTCCGACTTCAACTGTAAGTTGACACTTTACTCAGTACTTTGTTGGCAGCAATTACAGCCCTGAGTCTTCTTCGGTATGACGCTACAAGCTTGAAACACCTGTATTTGGGGAGTTTTTCCCATTCTTCTTTGCAGATCCTCTCAAGCTCTGTCAGGCTGGATGGGGAGCGTCACTGTACAGATATTTGCAGGTCTCTCCAGAGATGTTCGATCGGGTTCAAGTCTGAGCTCTGGCTGGGCCACTCAAGGACATTCAAAGACTTGTCCCGAAGCAACTCCTGCATGTGTGCTTAGGGTCGTTGTCCTGTTGGAAGGTGAATCTTTGCCCCAGTCTGAGGTCCTGAGCGCTTTGGAGCAGGTTTTCATCAAAGATCTCTCTGTACTTTGCTCCGTTCATCTTTCCCTTGATCCTGACTAGTCTCTCAATTCATGCCGCTGAAAAATATTCCCACAGCATGATGCTGCCACCACCATGCTTCACCGTAGGGATGGTATTGGCCAGGTGATGAGCGGTGCCTGGTTTCCCCTAGAAGTGACGCTCGGCATTTAGGCCAAAGAGTTCAATCTTGGTTTTATCAAACCAGAGAATCTTGTTTCTCATGGTCTGAGAGTCCTTTAGGTGCCTTTTGGCAAACGCCAAGCGGGCTGTCATGTGTCTTTTATTGAGGAGTGGCTTCCCTCTGGCCACTCTACCATAAAGGCCTGATTGGTATAGTGCTGCAGAGATGGTTGTCCTTCTGGAAGGTTCTCCCATCTCCACAGAGGAACTCTGGAGCTCTGTCAGAGTGACCATCGGGTTCTTGGTCACCTCCCTGACCAAGGCCCTTCTCCCCCGATTGCTCAGTTTGACCGGGCGTCCAGCTCTAGGAAGAGTCTTGGTGGTTCCAAACTTCTTCCATTTAAGGATGATGGAGGCCACTGGGTTCTTGGGGACCTTCAACGCTGCATAAATGTTTTGGTACCCTTCCCCAGATCTGTGCCTCAACACAATCCTGTCTCTGAGCTCTACGGACAATTCCACATGGCTTGGTTTTTGCTCTGACATGCACTGTCAACTGTGGGACCTTATATAGACAGGTGTGTGCCTTTTCAAATCATGTCCAATCAATTGAATTTATCACAGGTGGACTCCAATCAAGTTGTAGAAACATCTCAAGGATCATCAATGGAAACAGGATGCACCTGAGCTCAGTCTCATAGCAAAGGGTCTGAATACTTATGTAAATAATGTATTTCAGTTTTTTATTTGTAATAAATGTGCTACAATTTCTAAAAACCTGTTTTCACTTTGTCATTATGCTGAATTTTTTCTTAATCCATTTTAAAATAAGGCTGTAACGTAACAAAATGTGCAAAAAGGGAAGGGGTCTGAATACTTTCCGAGTGCACTATGTATGTATGTATGTACGGATAACCTCCAGTGATGCTTTCACATCTACTGTAATCAGTCAATATATATTAATTCCCTATCTGGACTGGGTAAACCTTTTTAGAGCTCACTTGTCAGAATAATACATGGCGCGTTCTTTCCTCGATGCGTTGATAAATCACGTCAATGCTTCTGTGGCAGGTGTGGCAGGTGTCACTGTTTTGATGGAGGAGCATCATTGCAGGCAGAGACCTCTCCACCTTTCAGAGGTAATGGGAGGAGGGTAGAGGAGGGGGGAGGAAGAGGGGGGTACTTTCACGTTCTATCAAAAAAGTGATCATCACTCACTCTCTGCTGACACAGTGACCATGACAAACAGCTGAGGGTTGTGATACACCGCTCCTCAACACAATCTGTACTATCTGAATAAGAACACATGCAAATAAGTAGCATTGTGAGGGTGCAGAGTATCTTTCAGGGACATGGACCTAATAGGTACTGTACTATACCACTTGAGGCCACCAGTTATGTATCAATACTACAAGCTGCCACAGGTTTAATGAAAATACCAGCACACCACTATTTATCAGAAATGCAAAGTAATGATTCACAGTGATAAAAAAAATACAAGGACACAGAGGATTCAGATACAAGGATGTCATTGTCTATTATTCTGAGGAAAGTAGAAAGCGACTTGGCAGGTATCAGTCAATGTCTGTCCTGCAGACATTCTCAATCAATCACTGATAATGCATCCTAAATGGCACCCTCTTCCCTATACAGTACACTACTTTTGGCATGATCCCATAGGGCTCTGGTCAGAAATGTTGCACTATATCGGGAATAGGGTGCCATTTTGGACACACACATCCTGAAACAGTGGGTGCCTGAAGATAAAGACTGCCCTGCTTGTAACAGAGGGCACTGTTCTCCAATGCTTCCTCTCCTGACAGGACAGGAGAAGGAAGGAGAATATGCAGGCATCCAGCTTACATTTTGCACTCAGATAAACAAAACAAGGTTACTCCTGGATATATTACCCTGATTCTATGCCGTTCATGGGCCTGAATGACCATACTATTAACATAGAAACAATCTACTCTAATACTGCAACAGAAACAAAACATTTTCTCTTTTAATTTTGTCTCCTACTTAGCTTAGTATCTATTCACAGTGGCGACCCCACATTCAGGGCAGGTGGGGCAGAGCCTGTTTTGAAACCCACATTTTTAGCAAAAAATGTAATACAAATATTTAAATATTTTTGTTTTTTTGGGGGGGTGGCTTGCTTATTTTGCATGTAATTTTGGCATTAATACGTGTCACATATCAGTTTTCAAACAATGTAAAAAATTATATACAGTGGGGAAAAAAAGTATTTAGTCAGCCACCAATTGTGCAAGTTCTCTCACTTAAAAAGATGAGAGAGGCCTGTAATTTTCATCATAGGTACACTTCAACTATGACAGACAAAATGAGGAAAAAATCCAGAAAATCACATTGTAGGATTTTTATGAATTTATTTGCAAATTATGGTGGAAAATAAGTATTTGGTCACATACAAACAAGCAAGATTTCTGGCTCTCACAGACCTGTAACTTCTTCTTAAAGAGGCTCCTCTGTCCTCCACTCATTACCTGTATTAATGGCACCTGTTTGAACTTGTTATCAGTATAAAAGACACCTGTCCACAACCTCAAACAGTCACACTCCAAACTCCACTATGGCCAAGACCAAAGAGCTGTCAAAGGACACCAGAAACCAAATTGTAGACCTGCACCAGGTTGGGAAGACTGAATCTGCAATAGGTAAGCAGCTTGGTTTGAAGAAATCAACTGTGGGAGCAATTATTAGGAAATGGAAGACATACAAGACCACTGATAATCTTCCTTGATCTGGGGCTCCACGCAAGATCTCACCCCGTGGGGTCAAAATGATCACAAGAACGGTGAGCAAAAATCCCAGAACCACACGGGGGGACCTAGTGAATGACCTGCAGAGAGCTGGGACCAAAGTAACAAAGCCTACCATCAGTAACACACTACGCCGCCAGGGACTCAAATCCTGCAGTGCCAGACGTGTCCCCCTGCCACCTTCCTGTTTAAGTGAGCACAGCACAAGATGATCAGAAATAAATTAATCAGAAATACAGTGTAGACATTGTTAATGTTGTAAATTACTATTGTAGCTGGAAACGACAGATTTTTTATGGAATGTCTACATAGGCGTACAGAGGCCCATTATCAGCAACCATCACTCCTGTGTTCCAATGGCACGTTGTGTTAGCTAATCCAAGTTGATCATTTTAAAAGGCTAGTTGATCATTAGGAAACCTTTTTGCTATTCACAGCTGCAAACTGTTGTTCTGATTAAAGAAGCAATAAAACTGGCCTTCTTTAGACTAGTTGAGTATCTGGAGCATCAGCATTTGTGGGTTCGATTACAGGCTCAAAATGGCCAGAAACAACTAACTTTCTTCTGAAACTCGTCAGTCTATTCTTGTTCTGAGAAATGAAGGCTATTCCTTGCGAGTAATTGACAAGAATCTGAAGATCTTGTACAACGCTGTGTACTACTCCCTTCACAGAACAGCACAAACTCTAACCAGAATAGAAGGCCCCGGTGGGAGGCCCCGGTGCACAACTGAGCAAGAGGACAAGTACATTAGAGTGTCTAGTTTGAGAAACAGATGCCTCACAAGTCCTCAACTGGCAGCTTCATTAAATAGTACCTGCAAAACGCCAGTCTCAACGTCAACAGTGAAGAGGCGACTCTGGGATGCTTGCCTTCTAGGCAGAGTTCCTCTGTCCAGTGTCTGTGTTCTTTTGCCCATCTTAATCTTTTATTTTTATTGACCAGTCTGAGATATGGCTTTTTCTTTGCAACTCTGCCTAGAAGGCCAGCCTCCCGGAGTCGCCTCTTCACTGTTGACGTTGAGACTGGTGTTTTGAGGGTACTATTTAATGAAACTGCCAGTTGAGGACTTGTGAGGCATCTGTTTCTCAAACTAGACACTCTAATGTACTTGTCCTCTTGCTCAGTTGTGCACCGGAGCCTCCCACTCCTCTTTGTCTGCTTATATGAACCCTTTATTTATCCTACGGTTCTGACTTGGTGTACAGCGAGTACACTGTAAGAATGGCCCATGTTCTGAATTCTGTCCCTGTACATTTCAAAAGTGCTGAACAAATAGTTATATTGACTACGTCCGTCATCACTCGCTCATTAATGTCTTAATCAAAGTTTATTAAAATGCCTCTTATCCGCTTGTCGTCCCCTTATGCCATAGTTTGTACATCTCAATTGTCAGTTGAAACCACATTTGTTTAAGCAAGTAAGCCATATCAGCTATGCTTTTTTTTAAGGCAGATAATGAGGCTGAATGAACTGTTCGCTGCCAGACATGGCTCTGCTGACGTAGCAGTGGTAAGGTGTTGGGACTGCTGTTGGGACTATGCTGTTGGGACAGCTTTATGTAGGCCCTAACAGTTTGTGGGCACCGCTTGTCACCGTTATAGTGCAATGAATGAGTTGTTTCGCATTGTGTTGTGAAGTGGCTTTTCTGGCAGGCATCCCACATTTTGTGTTTGTTTGCCCCACAGACATACATGCTAAAATGGCCACTGCCTATTCATATAAGTTCAACTCTAAGGATAGGTCAAACATGCATGCAAACACTGACTGACAGTCAGTAGCTCATAGTCATGATGGGCAAATAGCTCTCTTTATTTCTTACCACCTGATGGCAGTCTTGCTGTTCTGTGCCGGTAGCTCAAACTGTCAGAGGAGCCAAGTGAAACGATGTGCTACCATAAACCGGCTTACAGCAGCCAGCCCATCCATCCTTCCCTAAGCCATTTATTTATTATTCATGTGCATTTAAAACGAATGGTTATTCTGTTATTATGATAAAAATATAAGCACTGCATATGTAACCAATAAGAAGCATCATGCTCGAGTCAGTTGTCTTTGGCTCATAGATCACAAAAAATAGGTACAGTTGGAGACTTTGCTACATTCTCTCCACATTTGGTGTATCCCTAAACATTGTCAGCAGGGCTCAGGTCTATAAGGTTGTCAGTGGCCTGAACAGAGGCGACTAGGTTACTCCATGCCCTGTCCGTTACATAAAACCCCCTGGGGTTGCCAGATCTGATAAGGAAAACAGCAAATACGTCGCTTACGTAACCCCTTCCCCCCATTAACGGCAGAAAACATAATCTGGCGGATGAAAAGAAAAGACAAAAGTCTGTAATCAAGATAACGAAAAAGGGGTTTCCTGCGACCACACCACACCCTGCCTTTTAGACACCCCACCACCACTACCTCCACTCCTATCCGTATGGAGAGAGGGTCAGCATCCCAAATGGCATCCTATTCCCAACTTACATAGTGCACACATTTTTACCAGGGCCCATAGGGTGCATCATAGTGCACTATATAGGGCACTTTGTAGGTTATAGGATGACATTTGGGACACACGCAGAGAATCATTCCATTTTGGACGAACAAAGGGCCTAAAATCTCAAACAAATTAGACTGCAATGCCCTTCAACCTTTTATCCCTGCAATTACACAGTATCAGTTACCATCCCCTCAATGACATTCAGCTCGGTTGCACTTTATTTATGGAATCCATGACGCAGTTTAGTCCTATAGAAACTACTCCTTCTTCCTCCAGAGCTGGGCTGTGAGTTAAAGTAGATAGCGACCACACCACCACTACTCCCACTGCTGAGTGATCCAGACCGCCACTGCTCTCAACTTCCTCCATCCCATGAGCAGTAAGAGTCACAGGGCACCTCTTTCTTTCTTTCTTTGCCCTCTAGCTCTTCTCTCTCTCTCTCCCACTGTCAATTCAATTCAAATCAAAAGGGGCTTTATTGGCATGGCAAAGTTTACCAATGATATATACACTAGATGACTGACAGTGGCACTGTTTTGAAGCCAACGCGCCTCCATGTTGGTACTCCTCCTCCATTGTAAAAGAGATTTTTGAAGCTATCGAAATGCATTTATTAATGTCTACATTAGTTTTTGCCACGTTTATTCTATAACAGACACCTTTAATGCATATGTTTAACAACAACAAACAACAACAACAAAAAACTGTAATACGTGTAACTACAGTATTAATTAAAATACTGTAGAATTCCATTTATTCTGAAGAGTTCCAATATGGCCGACTGGTGGCTTCAAAGCCTCTAATAGGCCAATATATAGCATCAGAAATCTAGTGTTTATATACATCATTGATGTTTACATTGCTAAAGCAGGTGAAATAAACAAACTAAATTCAGAAGAAACAATGTGAAAATAGTTGAAGTACGAATAGTAAGGGAATTTAATAAAACATATAAACATTGGTGGTAATTACAATGTTGTTTGTGCTCCATGATTGCCCTTCTCTGTCTCTCTTCTCTTATTCCACCCACTCTCTCTGTCTGCCCTCTCTCTGTGTAAAAATTAGTAAAGGAATACTGTTCTTTTAGAAGCAGTTTCACTGCAGGAACGAGAGTTGAGAGCAGTAATGGATCGATCGTACAGTAACCATGATGAGCCTCCGATGTACTGAACACTCTGAACACTCACCCACGTGAATGCTGGGATTGAGTCACCATTGCAACAGGTGTGGTGTTGAGGGAGATGGGAGAAGAGTAGAAGGCACTCAACCAACGTCAGACAAGTCGCAACCCAAAATAATATGAGCATTTGGAAGGAATAGGAGAGACTCCCGACTTGGCACACAATGGTTGAATCAAGGTTGTTTTAGAGCTGGGCGATATGGATATAAATCCATATCGCAATAAATTGAACAATGTTTTTGGCTCTACACATATTTTTTCCAGGACCAAGTAAGACAACTGAGATGGTAAATAAGCTACATTGAAATTTTCCATTTGCACAAAAATCTAATTTCTCAAAAATGTTGTGCACAAATGTATTTAGATCTCTGATAGTGAGCATTTCTCATTGGCCAAGATAATGCATCCACCTGAAAGGTGTGGCATATCAAGATTAAACAGGTGCACCTTGTGCTGTGGATAATAAAAGGCCACTCTAAAATGTGCAGTTTTGTCACTTAACACAATGCCACAGATGCCTCAAGTTTTGAGGGAGCATGCAATTGGCATGCTGACTGCAAGAATGTCCAACAGAGCTGTTGCCAGAGGACTGAATGTTCATTTCTCTACCATAAGCTGCCTCCAACGTCGTTTTAGAGAATTTGGCAGTATGTCCAAAGGCCTCACAACCGCAGACCACGTGTAACCATGCCTGCCCAGGACCTCCACACCCGGCTTATTCATCTGTGGGATCGTCTAAGACCAGCCACGCAGACAGCTGATGAAACTGAGAAGTATTTCTGTCTGTAATAGAGCCCGTTTATGGGGAAAACTCATTCTGATTGGCTGGGCCTGGCTCTCAAGTGGGTGGTCCTATGCCCTCCCAGGCCCACCAATGGCTGCGCCCCTGCCCAGTCATGTGAAATCCATAGATTAGGGCCTAATGAATTTATTCCAATTGACTGATTTCCTTAAATGAACTGTAACTCAGTAAAATTATTGAAATTGTTGCATGTTGCATTTATATTTTTGTTCATAATAGATGAAAACAGTACTGGTTGATTACTTTTTTCAAATCGAATGTATTTTCCGCGTCTGGTTAAGTGACAAAAGCAGAGGTCGCTTAGAATACACTAGGTGCAATTTAGAAGATTGGTTGTGAATCAGCAGTTTTTTTCTTGTTATGTATCTGTCACTGACAGACCCTCAATTAGCCATGTCAGCTAAAAAAAATGTATTGGTAGTTAGTCTAGCCAGCTATCTAAACTTGTAGTAATCATGGCCAAATACCGACCGGGCACGCAGGGCACGTGGCCTGGCGCCTTGACCTCCAGGGGACCCCCCATGATTTTGAGAGTCATTCTCACTCAGATATCAGATTTATATGGCCTAAATCACAAAATGTATCTCAAATATTATTATAGTCATTAAAAGATATCTCATTTCAATATGTATACATTTGGGGCTGAACATGGTGAGAGTCCTGATAACAAAAAGGGAATATTATGATCAGGCAATGAAAAGAATGTTGGAAAGATTAAAAAGAACTTGACAGCTTGATGAATAGGCTACTGAAACAACAAATGTTCCTCCTCATATCTGAAAACCACTTCCCAGTATGGAGTTAGTTTAAAGTTTTAAACACTGCAGCCTCATACTTGTGTGAGAAGTGAAAATAATCATGTTCAACAAGATGGAGAAAGTGAGGAGGAGGGAAAGAAGGTCAGCTTAACCACTGTTATGATAAAACAAATCAAAACGGTGTATTTATGTTAGTTCCTAACAGAGTTCCTGGAATGGCTGCTATTCCTGGGGTCCTCTTCCAGCAAACATCTAAAATGGGATACTATGTCTGCTCTTCGCTTTGCCTGTCTGATCTTGTTAGAACCTTTCCCCCCTCTCTGTTTTTTGTATTTCTCTCTCTACTTTTCTCTCACTCCCCATCCTACTTGCTACATCATATCTGGGTATCTCTCTCAGTAGGGTTTTGTCTCAGATGTACTGTAGTTGCTTGTCTGACCCTCGTACTGAATAACATTCCTGCCTCTCTCTTTTTTCTTTTTCTCTCTCCTTCTACTTTTCTTTCTTCTTACCTATCCTAATTTCCACTTAATTCCTGGTATCTCCTGCAGTGTTGTGTTTCAGATGTTAGTTACTGTAGTTGCTCTCAGTCTAGTTTAGTTTAGCCACGATGACTCAGAGATGTTAAGGGGGGTGGGCCTAATGAGCCTGTTGGAATACCCAAGGGGACTGTGGGAATGGACGTGTGACAGCTTCACAGGACCAGTTTTCCGGGTGGTCGAGGGGGAAGGGCATGACATATCACTGCCGAGAAGACCTTCATCACCACCCCCTAATCTACCCAGCAGGTCCTCACTGATCAGCTGTCAGTGCAATATAAACACATGGAAAAAGCAAATGCGAACATCTCGTAGCCTCAATTCAAACACCTTTTCTGTCTGAGAGAAAGGAGGTGGCAATTCCACAAGGTGCCATATTGGTCCGATCCACTCCGATTGGCGGCAAAGAGGAGGCGATCTTTATCTCCTCCAAAAAAGGATTTCAGCAGAGGCACCTATCCTTAACCCGGCCTCTCCCAGTCTGTCCCTGCAGGTCTGCTGCTCAACAAAGACCAGACACCGTGAGTGCTTCACATACACACTGTGTAGCTCAGAGGGTCTGCTTTATAACAGGCCACAGTGTCAGCAGCCACTCTCAAGCACTTTGACTGCAAAGCTAAAGAGACGCCTGCAGTTCACAGAGACCGTTAACATACTGAACCAAAGTTATGTTTATAACGGAGGCTTTCATTGCAACTTGCATTGATTTATATCAATGACTTTGCATTTTTTGCTCTTACGCCAGTCTGAACATACCAGCTATGTACTGTAAACCATAGAAATAGAATGTTCTAATTACAGTACATGCTGTAAACATCCAGTGCAGACATGATGTCATAAGTGTCCAATGAACGGTTATTGAATCATATATGCCGTGAGATATCATCACATTCCTTCCATTAAGGTTACACTCACGGCCCATCTCTAACACAATCACCGTCAGATCACTCTCACACCACACATTCTCACTTCAGCTCAGATTCTCACTGCTAAAAATTTAAATCACTGCCTTCACAGAAAAGTATAGGCCTCCAAGATACCCAGGTGGTAAACACCTTGTAAATGGAATGTGTCTTCCCTTTAGATAAGCTGAGCACAACGTGCTACTGGTCCCCTTACCTGTCGCACAAAGCTGTTGGTTGTTGTATCTGAAGAGGTGCTGCCGTCTGATCCTTTGAATCTGCCTTTTCTCCGTGCTCCTTTTCCATGTGACTTTAGCAGAAGGCGAAAACAGAAAAATAACATGAAAAGATCATTATCAGCAGGTAACACAATAGAACCTGGACAACAAAGATATTGGGAATTAATTGTTATTAGAGTGCTATGAGCAAAGATTCTGGTGACGTTGAGACTGGTGTTTTGCAGGTACTATTTAATGAAGCTGCCAGTTGAGGACTTGTGGAGGCGTCTGTTTCTCAAACTAGACACTCTAATGTACTTGTCCTCTTGCTCAGTTGTGCACCGGGGCCTCCCACTCCTCTTTCTATTCTGGTTAGAGACAGTTTGCACTGTTCTATGAAGGGAGTAGTACACAGCGTTGTATGAGATCTTCAGTTTCTTGGCAATTTCTCACATGGAATAGCCTTCATTTCTCAGAACAAGAATAGACTGACACGTTTCAGAAGAAAGTTCTTTGTTTCTGGCCATTTTGAGTCTGTAATCGAACCCACAAATGCTGATGCTCCAGATACTCAACTAGTCTAAAGAAGGCCAGTTTTATTGCTTCTTTAATCAGTACAACAGTTTTCAGCTGTTCTAACATAATTGCAAAAGGGCTTTCTAATGATCAATTAGCCTTTTAAAATGATAACTTGTATTAGCTAACACAACGTGCCATTGGAACACAGGAGTGATGGTTGCTGAAAATGGGCCTCTGTACGCTTACAGTATGTAGATATTCCATAAAAAAATCTGTTGTTTCCAGCTACAATAGTCATTTACAACATTAACAATGTCTACACTGTATTTCTGATCAATTTGATGTTATTTTAATGGATTTTTTTTAGCTTTTCTTTAAAAAACAAGGACATTTCTAAGTGACCCCAAACTTTTGAACAGTAGTGTACATATTACCTCAATTATCTCAACTAACTTGTGTCCCCGCACATGAACTCTGTACCGGTACCCCCTGTATATAGCCTCGCTACTGTTATTTTACTGTTGCTCTTTAATTGTTTGTTATGTTTATTTTTTACATATCTATTTTTTACTTAACATTTATTTTTCTTAAAACTGCATTGTTGGTTAAGGGCTTGTAAGTAAGCATTTCACTGTTGTATTCGGCACATGTGACAAAATCAATTTGATTTGATTTATCGGGGAAAATACAGTGCTGTATTACAGGGATGAGGTGCTTATGTGTTGCTAGTAGCAACTGAAAAACACCCAACGATCCCAAAGCTGATTTTTTTCATTCTCACCCATTCCCCCAGGACATAAAGGACGAATATAAAAAGAAAGCTATTCTGTTAGTTACTTAGAAACCGGGTATGTATGTCTATTTACTCGTAAATACCCATTTTGGTGTAGGCACTCAATATGCAGCGATGTTAGGCAATGCTGAATGCCATTTATAATGCATATATTTACTACCTTTTTATAAGAGTAGTAGTCATTGAAAATTCTGAACTGAATTCATTACATTCATAAAGAGACAGGCAAGTGGAAATAGTGCAGCTTCCTGTAGGCTGCTTCCAGCAATTTGCTCTTTCAGTAGATCAAAACCAAGGCTGTTATACCGTGTACTGTAATGTAATAAAATTACGCCAGGTCATTGGACCATTGGTCAAGACGATCTATTTACTTAATCAAAGCATGGCTGGGAGACAAACCCCAGCTTAGTTGTGGATCAACACCAACCCCTAGGCTACTGTAGCGGACTGAACGGCACTCCATGGTGAAGGAGGTTTCTGATGAACTTCACCAACGGCATGGAGCCGAAACCAGGCTTTGTGGAATCTAGCTCCGACTACATCGATAGCCCAAAAAATGTAAATGATGAAACAACCACCTTGTAACTATATTTGTCCTCTGTCGTCGCGTGCCTTTCTTTGTTTGCTGAAATACATACTTTTTCAATAAACATGAATTAAATACCACCACTGACTGTTTCTTTGTTGAGATTCAATGAGTTGTCACCTTGGTGCAACAGCAGTAAGCAAACAGTCGGTGGTTGTCTTCGATTCATGTTCATTGAAAAAGTATGGGTTTCAGCAAAAAAAAGAAAGGCAAGCAACTACAGAGGACAAACATAGGTACAAGGTGGCCGTTTCATCATTTACATTTTTTGAAGTATTGGCCTTGGGCGAATCGATGTAGTCAGAGCTAGATTCCACAAAGCCTGGTCTCGGCTCCACACCATTGGTGAAGTTCATCATAAACTTCCTTCACAATGGAGTGAAGTATAGTCCGCTAAGGCTACTGTAGCCTACTGGACTGGCCTTGCAAAAATCGACACATTTACTGATGCAAAAAATGCATTTCTAATTGAATAAACCAGTTGGCCATATAAGGTTCACCAGGTAAAATAATCAGGCAGTTGCAATTCAATTGACTTTAACTAAATACAAATTGTCCAAATCACAGTTATAACTGTGTAACACGCCTGAAACAACTGTAGCCTTGCTGTTTCAAACTACAGAAAAACATTCGTCCTTATTAGCAGGTTATACCACCTGACATAACGCAGACTCCACCAACTTCCGGTTGGAGTTTACTTTTTGGCGTTACATTTGTCGCCAAGACGAGCGAAATGGAAATGGTATTTGCGGCTATTTATTACCATACACATGCGAACTAGGCATAGAAATCACAAAATACAACAACTGTGCATACTTGTAGTCCAGGGTTTTCGAGCGAATCCATGTGGCTGTCCAAAAGTGAGTGCGTATTTGGAAGTTATTGTGGACCATTTGACATCCAACCGTCGGTCTATCGTTGAGATAGAAAACACACGTTTTCAAGGGTCGGTGGTCATGCGTGACTCTCGCTCTCTTCAAAATGTAGAGCAGATTTTGGTTTGACACGAAGTAACGTCCAAATTAATAGAACTAGTTGGGTGAAAGAGACTTTGGTGGCGCAAAGGTGAAGTGACTCGCTGCTATTTTTCTCAGCCTCTGCTTTGCAGTCTTAAGTTGGAGTCAGACCACAATCGGGAAGGCTTGGGAAGGAGGAGCAGTTTGCGTAAAAAGCTTCTTCCTAAAGGACTAGTTTTCTCCGCTTAGGTACACAAATAAAATACGACTGCATGTCGTTCAGAAGCTCAGTCACTTTACCGAGTCTCTGCCCCTCACTCCCACGTTAGCTCACATGCAGTTTTTCCTGCAACTGATAATAGCTGCTGGGAGCAGGTAAACTCGCCCATATCCAGCAAAGGCACAGGCAAAGCATACGCGTTGTCTTGAGCTACGGTAGGTATGACTAATAGCTGCTGGAGTTTTTAGCATAATAATAGTTAGTTTTATGATGGGGTTGAAACCAAAGGGGGTTGATAGGTGTTTGTTTGTAGCCTACGTAATCTTGTTGACCAGACACTTCCGACAATGGTAAATTACACTGAACAAAAATGTAAATGAAACATGTAAAAGGATTGGTCCCTTGTTTCACGAGCTGAAATAAAATATCACAGAAATGTTCCATATGCACAAAAAGCTTATTTCTCTCAAATGTTGTGCACAAATGTGTTTACATGTTAGCGAGCATTTCTCATTTGCCAAGATAATCCATCCTCCTAACAGGTGTGGCATATCAAGAAGTTGATTAAACAGTATGATCATTACACAGGTGCACCTTGTGCTGGGGGCAATAAAAGGCCACTCTAAAATGTGCCGTTTTGTCACACAACACAACGCCACAGATGTCTCAAGTTTTGAGGGAGCATGTAATTGGCATGCTGACTGCAGAAATGACTCCAGAGATGTTGGCAGATAATTTCATGTTAATTTCTCTCTACGTCGTTTTAGAGAATTTGTCAGTACGCTCAACCGGCCTCACAACCGCAGACCACCCCTTACAAAAAAAATATTGCAGTTTTGAAACTGCAGTAAAAGTGCAGTAACTGCACTCGACTGTGTTATTTTGGAATTAGTAATTGCAGAATAACTGCACTCTAACTGCAGTTACACTGCAAAATTCCTGCTATTAAAAAACTCAGTATTTGCAGAATAACTGCAGTGTACTGCAGTTGAACTGTAGCTATTCTGCACTCTACTGCAGTTATACTGCACTCTAACTGCAATCTTTTGGGCAGGCATAAGCTACGGACAATGAACACAATTGAATTTTATCAATGGCAATTTGAATGCACAGAGATACCATGACAAGATCCTGAGGCCCATTGTCTTGTCATTCATCAGCCGCCATCACCTCATGTTTCAGCATGATAATGCACAGCCACAGGTTGCAAGGATCTGTACACAATTACTGGAAGCTGAAAATGTCCCAGTTCTTCCATGGCCTGCATACTCACCAAACATGTCACCCATTGAGCCTGTTTGGGATGCTCTGGGTCGACGTGTACGACAGCGTGTTCCAGTTCCCACCAATATCCAGCAACTTCACACAGCCATTGAAGAGGAGTGGGACAACATTCGACAGACCACAATCAACAGCCTGATCAACACTATGCGAGCGAGATGTGTCACTCTGCATGACGCAAATGGTGGTCACACAGACCAGATATTGACAAGGTTCATTGCACCATCAGCGCCATTGAGGCCGTCTCCATTTTGTAGTAGTCAATTTTCTTCTTCTATGAGTTGGTAAACAAACTGAAAGGGTGCATACTGCCACCTGGAGTGTGTTTTTTGAACAGGTATAAAGTAGGGCTGGGCAATATATCGAGTTATACAGATGGTTTATTTGGTTCCAGGTCATCTACAAGTCCCTGCTAGGTAAAGCCCCGCCTTATCTCAGCTCGCTGGTCACCATAGCAGCACCCACCCGTAGCACGCGCTCCAGCAGGTATATCTCACTGGTCACCCCCAAAGCCAATTCCTCCTTTGGCCGCCTTTCCTTCCAGTTCTCTGCTGCCAATGACTGGAACGAACTACAATTATCACTGAAACTGGAGACACTTATCTCCCTCACTAGCTTTAAGCACCAGCTGTCAGAGCAGCTCACAGATCACTGCACCTGTACATAGCCCATCTGTAAATAGCCCAACCAACTACCTCATCCCCTAGTGTATTTATTTATCTTGCTCCTTTGCACCCGCAGTATTTCTACTTTGCACATTCATCTACTGCACATCTACCAGTGTTCCAGTGTTTAATTGCTATATTGTAATTACTTCGCCACCATGGCCTATTTATTGTCTTACCTTCCTTATCTTACCTCATTTGCACACATTGTACATCGACTTGTTTTTCTACTGTATTATTGACTGTATGTTTGTTTACTTCATGTGTAACTCTGTGTTGTTGTATGTGTCGAACTGCTTTGCTTTATCTTGGCCAGGTCGCAGTTGTAAATGAGAACTTGTTCTCAACTTGCCTACCTGGTTAAATAAAGGTGAAATAAAAATAAATAAAAAAGTATGTTTCTACTACTGTGGCTAGATGGAGTATGCCTACAGCTCCATCTTGTGGTCGTGTCCGGGACAACAGTTGTTGACAAATGCAGCATTGTAGTTTTTTTAATTTTTAATTTTATTTTACCTTTATTTAACCAGGTAGGCCAGTTGAGAACAAGTTCTCATTTACAACTGCGACCTGGCCAAGATAAAGCAAAGCAGTGCGACAAAAACAACAACACAGGTACACATGGAATAAACAAACGTACAGTCCATAACACAATAGAAAAAAGAAAAATCTATACAGTGTGCAGATGTAGTAAGATTAGGGAGGTAAGGCAATAAATAGGCCATAGTGGCGAAATAATTACAATTTAGCATTAACACTGGAGTGATAGATGTGCAGATGATGATGTGCAAGTAGAGATACTAGGGTGTAAAAGAGCTAAAATAAATAACAATATGGGGATGAGGTAGTTGGGTGGGCTATTTACAGATGGGCTGTGAACAGGTGCAGTGATCGGTAAACTGCTCTGACAGCTGATGCTTAAAGTTAGTGAGGGAGATGTAAGTCTCCAGCTTCAGTGTTTTTTTATAGATGACCTGGAGCCAGTGGGTTTGGCGACAAATATGAAGCGAGGGCCAGCCAATGAGAGCATACAGGTCGCAGTGGTGGGTAGTATATGGGGCTTTGGTGACAAAATGGATGGCACTGTGATAGACTACATCTAATTTGCTGAGTAGAGTGTTGGAGGCTATTTTGTAAATGACATCGCCGAAGTCAAGGATCGGTATGATAGTCAGTTTTACGAGGGTTTATTTAGCAGCATGAGTGAAGGAGGCTTTGTTGCGAAATAGGAAGCCGATTCTAGATTACATTTTGGATTGGAGATGCTTAATGTGAGTCTGGAAGGAGAGTTTACAGTCTAGCCAGACACCTAGGTGTTTGTAGTTGTCCACATATTCTAAGTCAAACCGTCCAAAGTAGTGATGCTAGTCGGGCGGGCGGGTGCGGGCAGCGATTGGTTGAAAAGCATGCATTTAGTTTTACTAGCATTTAAGAGCAGTTGGAGGCCACGGAAGGAGTGTTGTATGTCATTGAAGCTCGTCTGGAGGTTTGTTAACAGTGTCCAAAGAAGGGCCAGAAGTATACAGAATGGTGTTGTCTGCGTAAAGGTGGATCAGAGAATCACCAGCAGCAAGAGCGCCATCATATATACAGAGAAAAGAGTCGGCCCGAGAATTGAACCCTGTGGCACCCCCCCATAGAGACTGCCAGAGGTCCGGACAACAGGCCCTCCGATTTAACACACTGAACTCTATCAGAGAAATAGTTGGTGAACCAGGCGAGGCAGTCATTTGAGAAACCAAGGCTGTTGAGTCTGCGGTGATTAAGAAATGCGGTGATTGACAGAGTCGAAAGCCTTGGCCAGGTCGATGAAGACGGCTGCACAGTACTGTCTTTTATCGATGGCGGTTATGATATCGTTTAGGACCTTGAGCGTGGCTGAGGTGCACCCATGACCAGCTCGGAAACCAGATTGCATAGCGGAGAAGGTACGGTGGGATTCGAAATGGTTGGTGATCTGTTTGTTAACTTGGCTTTCGAAGACTTTAGAAAGGCAGGGCAGGATGGATTTAGGTCTATAACAGTTTGGGTCTAGAGTGTCTCCCCCTTTGAAGAGGGGGATGACCGCGGCAGCTTTCCCAATCTTTAGGGATCTCGGACGATACGAAAGAGAGCTTGAACAGGCTAGTAATAGGGGTTGCAACAAGGGAGAGAGGATCCAGATTGTCTAGCCCAGCTGATTTGTAGGAGTCCAGATTTTGCAGCTCTTTCAGAACATCAGCTATCTGGATTTGGGTGAAGGAGAAGCGGGAGGGGCTTGGATTTATCGGTGGTGACAGTGTTTCCTAGCCTCTGGGAAGAGGTGTTCTTATTCTCCATGCTACTTTACAGTGTCCCAAAACTTTTTGGAATTTGTGCTACAGGATGCAAATTTCTGTTTGAAAAAGTTAGCCTTTGCTTTCCTAACTGACTGTGTATATTGGTTCCTAACTTCCCTGAAAAGTTGCATATCGCGGGGGATATTTGATGCTAATGCAGTACGCCACAGGATGTTTTTGTGCTGGTCAAGGGCAGTCAAGTCTGGAGTGAACCAAGGGCTATAACTGTTCTTAGTTCTACATTTTTTGAATGGGGCATGCTTATTTAAGATGGTGAGGAAAGCACTTTTAAAGAATAACTAGGCATCCTCTACTGACGGGATGAGGTGAATATCCTTCCAGGATACCCAGGCCAGGTCGATTAGAAAGGCCTGCTCGCTGAATTGTTTTAGGGAGTGTTTGACAGTGATGAGGGGTGGTCGGTTTACCGCGGACCCATTACGGACGCAGGCAATGAGGCAGTGATCGCTGAGATCATGGTTGAAGACAGCAGAGGTGTATGTAGAGGGTAGGTTGGTTAGGATTATATCTATGAGGGTACCCGTGTTTACGGATTTGGGTTGTACCTGGTAGGTTCCTTTATAATTTGTGTGAGATTGAGGGCATCTAGCTTAGATTGTAGGACGGCCGGGGTGTTAAGCATATCCCAGTTTAGGTCACCTAACAGTACAAACTCTGAAGATAAATGGGGGGCAATCAATTTGCATATAGAGTCCAGGGCACAACTGGGGGGGTCTATAACAAGCAGCAACAGTGAAAGACTTATTTCTGGAAAGGTGGATTTTTTTTAAAAAGTAGAATCTGTTTGGGCACAGACCTGGATAGCATGACAGAACTCTGCAGGCTATCTCTGCAGTAGATTGCGACCCCGCCCCCTTTGGCTGTTCTGTCTTGGTGGAAAATGTTGTAGTTTGGGATGGACATTTCAGAATTTTGGTGGCCTTCCTAAACCAGGATTCAGACACGGCTAGGACATCAGGGTTGGCGGAGTGTGCTAAAGCAGTGAATAAAACCAACTTTAGGAGGAGGCTTCTGATGTTAACATGCATGAAACCAAGGCTTTTACGGTTACAGAAGTCAACAAATGATAGCGCCTGGCGAATAGGAGTGGAACTGGGGGCTACAGAGCCTGTGTTAACCTCTACATCACCAGAGGAACAGAGGAGGAGTAGTACGGCTAAAGGCTATAAGAACTGGTCGTCTAGTGCGTTGGGAACAGAGAATAAAAGGAGCAGAATTCTGGGCGTGGTAGAATAGATTCAGGGCATAATGTACAGACGGGTATGGTAGGATGTGAGTACAGTGGAGGTAAACCTAGGCATTGAGTGATGATGAGAGAGGTTTCGTCTCTGGTGGGACCAGCTAACCCTAACCCTTTTCCTAACCTTAACCTTATTATCCTAACCTGCTATGTTAATTCACCTAACCTGCTGCTTTAGCGCTCCTAACCTGCCACGTTAATTCACCTTACCTGTCACTTGAATTATCCTAACCAACTATTTTAGTTATCCTAAACTGCTATGTAATCAAGCCATCTGTGGCAACAAGTCATCAGTATTACCACACCTACACACACACCAAGCCCCTCCCCCTGACATTATTTTACGATTATGGAGAACTTAACCTTTCTAACGATACCCTCTTTATTAGGGCTGTGCCGACCTGGCCAGACTCGTATTCGTAATCGTATCCGTAGATCGACAGTTGATAGTCGGATTGGATCGGATGATACTCGTGAACAGAAAACACAGAAGTGTTTTAATATGCTTAAGTAGGTGCAGATTAAGAGCAGTGCGCAGAGGCATAGCTGCGGGAAGTTGGGGTGCAGAGGGTTCTGCAGCACCCCCTGAAAAATCTGAATTGCAAAAAATATTAATAAATATAAGTTGTAGTTTTTTTAAGAAAGAAAAAAATTTGCACACAAAAGTAGTGCACTGGGGCTTTACTAGTCCTGCGCTGATGGGCGTGTGTGTGTGTGTGTGTGTGTGTGTGTGTGTGACTGCGTGTCCTCAACAGCGGGTTGACAAGTTTGCTGTCACTCAGTCAGAATGTGCATCACCGTTTCATCTTTTTTTCCCTACCCTCACCCCATTTGTTAGATGCTATGCACATGGATAGCTTGTTGAAAAAGTCCTCACCATTTGATTTATCATAGTAGCAGGCTAACAGCATCCAGCAGCAATCTAAACGAACCGACCAAAACATGCAAGGAGAAGTGATCGGGTTGAATGAAGCAAAGCGAGTGGATGGAGAAATACAGCTTCGCCCTATCTAATCAGAGCAGCAGGATCAACGGAAACCCACCCTTCTCTTTACTGACTGGCAAACTAGCCACTTGAGTTATTTAGACCACGTAGCACCTTGCACTTGATGGAAAGATAATAACAAAACCTACTCCGATAATAATCGTATCAGGACAATTACCCATATCCATTATGATACTCATTTGGTCCGACTACTCGGCACACCCCTACTCTTTATGTCTTAATTCCCCAAATTGCGCACAGAGCAGACTACTAAATGGGAGTATCAATTAACATTGATTCTGGAAAAATGAGTTTATGTCAGCGCTGCATTAAGGTACCACAGCTTGCTGCTAGCAGCATTATAGCAACAGTGTTATGCGCTAGCGAAAATGTATATAAGGAATTGGCAACTCGTTATTATTCTGAAAAATAAGCATCTTCTTATCCAGGTACAGGGCCTTCAGAAAGTATCCATACCGCTTGACTTATTCTACTTTGTTGTGTTATAGCCTGAATTCAAAATGGATTCAATATTTTTTTCTTCTCACGCATCTACACACAATACCCCATAATGACAAAGTGAAAACATGTTTTTAGACATTTTTGCTAATTTATAAAAAATTAAATACAGAAATATCTAATTTACGTAAGTATTCACACCCGAGTCAATACATGTTACAATTAACTATGGCAGCGATTACAGCTGTGGGTCTTTCTGGGTAAGAGCTTTGCACACCTGGATTGTACAATATTTGCACATTATAATTTTTTTAATTCTTCAAGCTCTGCCAAGTTGGTTGTTGATCATTGCTAGACAGACTATTTCAAGTCTTTCAATAGATTTTCAGTCAAAACTGTAGCCAGGCCACCCAGGAACATTCAATGCTGTCTTGGTAAGCAACTCCAGTGTAGATTTGTCCTTGTGTTTTAGGTTATTGTCCTGCTGAAAGGTGAATTTGTCTCCCAGTGTCTTGTTGGAAAGCAGACTGAACCAGGTTTTCCTCTGGTATTTTTCCTGTGCTTTGCTCTATTCCGTTTCTTTGTGTCCCTTGTCCCTCCCGTGTCCTTGCCGATGACAAGCATACCCATAACATGATGCAACCACCACCATGCTTGAAAATATGAAGAGTGGTACTCAGTCATGTGTTTTGTTGGATTTGCCACAAACAAACACTTTGTATTCTTGTCATAAAGTACATTTCTTTGCCATATTTTTTGCAGTTTTACTTTAGTGCCTCATTGCAAACAATATGATTTCTTTGTAATATTATTTTATTCTGTACATTTCTTCATTCCACTCTGTCATTTAGGTTAGTATTGTGGAGTAACTACAATGTTGTTGATTCATCCTCAGTTTTCTCCCATCACAGCCATTAAACTCTAACTGTTTTAAAGTCACCATTGGCCTCATGGTGAAATCCCTGAGCGGTTTCCTTCCTCTTTGAGTTAGGAAGGACGCCTGTATCTTTGTAGAGACAGGGTGTATGGATCCACCATCCAAAGTGTAATTAATATCTTCACCATGCTCAAAGGGATATTCAATGTCTGCTTTCTTTTTTACCCATCTTCCAATAGGTGCCCTTCTTTGCAAGGCATTGGAAAACCTCCCTGGTCTTTGTGTATGTGTGAAATGCACTGCTTGACTGAGAGACCTTACGGATAATTGTATGTGTGCGGTACAGAGATGAGGTCATTCAAAAATAATGTTAAACACTATTATTGCACACAGAGGCCATGCAACTTATTATGTGACTTGTTAATGCCATTTTTACTCCTGAACTTATTTACGCTTGCCATAACAAAGGGGTTGAATACTTATTGACTCAAGACATTTCAGCTTTTCATTTTTTGGTCTTCAAAATAATTGTAATTACAACAAGAAATATTATGATATATTTCTGACTGTCTCTGGATAGTGCCAATACAATACTGAGATATTCACAGTAACTTGATGCCAGTAAGAGTTACTATTAAACTATAAGAAATTATTTCTACAGTATTTTATTGTAATTACAAGGGATTAGAGCAAGCAGGGTGGTTGTAGGCATTTGCATATTACAGCATATTACTGAATACTTGGTGTTTTATATTTACACTATATATACATAAGTATGTGGACACCAAATTAAATTAGTGGATTTGGCTATTTCAGCTATACCAGTTGCTGACAGGTGTATAAAATTGAGCACACGGCCATGCAATCTCTATAGACAAACATTGGCAGTAGAATGGGCCATACTGAAGAGCTCCGTGACTTTCAACATGACACCTTTCCAACAAGTCAGTTTGAGAAATTTCTGCCCTGCTAGAACTTCCCCGGTCAACTGTAAGTGCTGTTATTGTGATGTGGAAACGTCTAGGAGCAACAACCTCTCAGCCGCGAAGTGGTAGGCCACACTAGCTCACAGAACGGGACCGCCGAGTACTGAAGCTCATAACTCATAAAAATCATCTGTCCTCGGTTGCAACACTCACTACCGAGTTCCAAACTGCCTCTGGAAGCACAGTCAGCACAAGAACTGTTCGTCGGGACCTTCCTGAAATGGGTTTCCGTAGCTGAGCAGCCGCACACAAGCCTAAGCTCACCATGCGCAATGCCAAGCGTTGGCTGGAGTGGTGTAAAGCTTTCCATCATTAGACTCTGGAGCAGTGGAAACTCGTTCTCTGGAGTGATGAATCACGCGTCACCATCTTTCAGTCCGACAGATGAATCTGGGTTTGGCAAATGCCAGGAGAATGCTACCTGCCCGAATGTATAATGCCAACTGTAAAGTTTGGTGGAAGAAGAATAATGGTCTTGGGCTGTTTTTCATGGTTCGGGCTAGGCCCCTTAGTTCCAGTGAACGGAAATCTTAACGCTACAGCATACAATGACATTCTAGACAATTATGTTATTCCTAATTAGTGGCAACAGTTTGGGGAAGGCCCTTTCCTGTTTCAGCATGGCAATGCCCCCTTGCACAAAGCGAGGTCCATACAGAAATGGTTTGTCAAGATCGGTGTGGACGAACTTGACTGGCCTGCACAGAACCATGACCTCAACTCCATCGAACATCTTTGGGATGAATTGGAACGCCGACAGCGAACCAGGCCTAATCGTCCAACATCATATTCATCCATAAAAAGGTTTAACACTTACAGAAAAACATATGAATTTCAAACGCTCTCATGTGATCTTATTTGAAGTTAATGTGATAACGTGACAACATCTAGAAGCAGCATGAGAAAGCTACACAAGACAGGCGCAAGCGCATACCGATGGGAAACATTCCTACTGCCTGAGCTATGTTGTTGATGTAAATTGAGAAGAGTATGCGTGTGCCGAGCCTTTCGCCTTCCATGCGATGCCATCGGATCGACGTGAAGCAGAAATACCCTTGCATGGTAATCTTTAAACTGTGGAACTATCAGAGCAAAGCCAACATTCTGAGGCCACAGGGGGGAAAGGAGATCAAGGGCCAGGGCCAGGACCAGTCATTCGATTTGTTCAGGACCTGTCTGCCAGACTGAGGAAAAAATTTATTCCGATCAGACACTGGAGGAAAAGGAATCAAGTCTCAACTCCGATTCCCGGCAGTATTGTGGGTATGGAAGGGAACACCGAGAATTGAGTTCACAAGCGCTGATGAATCCCTAAGCAAGCTGCAGGAAACATTTCCAGTTGAAAGAGAACCCATTGCCCTGAGGAAAGGCAGATGCGGAAAAAAATGATAAGCACACTAGGCTACATATAGTGATGCCCAAGTCCAGCTTATTGTAAATTTAGACAATACTCCTTCCCCCACAATACAATGTAAACTCTATTGTCCCTAAGTAACTGTTCTTCTCTAGAAAGTAAAGATCTAATTAGCCGATGCCAATGAGATACATGGACACTGAAAAGACAATTTAAAAGAGGAATTATATACTGAACAAAAATATACAACACTGCAGAGCTCTCTCTGTCCTCTGCCGTGCCTTGATTGTATTACTGTTGATGATATCTGGAAATGTGCATGTACACCCTGGCCCATCTACAGTTGCTAGCCCCAATTCTGACTTGTACTCTGATATCTGTTTCACTGATTTCTGCTCTCGTAAAAGCCTGGGTTTTCTGCACGTTAACACTAGAAACGTATTACCTAAAATGGATCAATTGAAAGTGTGGGTTCACAGCTCCAATCCAGATGTGTTGGTCATTACTGAGACGTGGTTAAGAAAGAGTGTTCTAAACACTGATGTTAACCTTTATGGTTATAACCCTTTTCGACAAGACATATCTTCCAAAGGTAGGGGAGTGGCAATCTTTACCAAGGATCACCTTCAGTGCTCAATGGTCTCCACCAAGTCTGTCCCCAAACAATTTGATTTGCTGGTTTTAAGCATTAAACTTTCAAATAGCTCTTTGTTGACTGTTCCTCTTCGTTGACATCGTCCTCCATCAGCTCCGGCCTGTACCCTACCTGCCCTAAGCTCTCTCCTGGCCCCTTACACTAAGTCGGAATTTGTCCTGCTAGGTGACCTAAACTGGGACATGCTTAAACTACCTGACCAAGTCCTAAAGCAATGGGACTCCCTAAATCTTTCTCAGATTATTACCAATCCCACAAGGTATGACCCCAACACAAAAAAGGCTACTCTCCTCAATGTTATCCTCACAAATAGTCCTGATAGGTATCAGTCTGGTGTTTTCTGTAATGACCTTAGTGATCACTGTTTTACAGCCTGTGTTTGTAACGGCTGCTCAGTGAAACGACCTGTCCTGATTTGTCATAGACACTTGCTAAAAAACTTGAATGAGCAAGCAAGCCTTCCTTCATGACCTGGCCTCTGTAAATTGGTATAGAATCTGCTTGATCTCCTCTGCCGAAGACGATTGGACCTTCAGTTTTGATATTTTCATTGATATTGTTAACAAACACGCCCCCATAAAGAAAATGAGAATTAGAAACAACCTCAAGAATTGCATTTGGCGAAAGGCTCGGCACACGCATACTCTTCTCAATTTACATCAACAACATAGCTCAGGCAGTAGGAAGCTCTCTCATCCATTTATATGCAGATGATACAGTCTTACACTCAGCTGGCCCCTCCCCGGATTTTGTGTTAAATGCTCTACAACAAAGCTTTCTTAGTGTCCAACAAGCTTATTAATAAACAAATTAGGCACATTTGGGCAGTCTTGATACAACATTTTGGACAGAAATGCAATGGTTCATTGGATCAGGCTAAAACGTTGCACACACACTGATGCCATCTAGTGGCCAAAAATCAAAATTGCTTTTTGCCAGTCCCGTCTGGTCCAGCGACAGTGGGTTTGTGCCCATAGGCGACGTTGTTGTCGGTGATGTCTGGTGAGGACCTGCCTTACAATAGGCCTACAAGCCCTCAGTCCAGCCTCTCTCAGCCTATTGCAGAAAGTCTGAGCACTGATGGAGGGATTGTGCGTTCCTGGTGTAACTCGGGCAGTTGTTGTTGCCATCCTGTCCCGCAAGTGTGATGTTCAGATGTACCAATCCTATGCAGGTGTTGCTACACGTGGTCTGCCACTGCGAGGACTTTCAGCTGTCCGTCTTTTCTCCCTGTAGCGCTGTCTTAGGCGTCTCACAGTACGGACATTGCAATTTATTGCCCTGGCCACATCTGCTGTCAGGCACGTTCACGCAGATGAGCAGGGACCCATCTTTCTTTTGGTCAGTAGAAAGGCCTTTTTAGTGTCATAAGTTTTCATAACTGTTACCTTAATTGCCTACCGTCTGTAAGCTGTTCGTGTCTTAACGACCGTTCCACAGGTGCATGGGAAACAGTGTTTAAACCCTTTACAATGAAGATCTGTGAAGTTATTTGGATTTTAAGAATTATCTTCGAAAGACAGGGTCCTGAAAAAGGGACATTTCTTTTTTTGGCTGAGTTTATTTTTGTTTCTTTTTGACCATATTAATCTTTCAAAAAAAGACTCCCTACCATTGATTCAATACTATAACTCTTGACACATCAAAACCTGACTCTAACCTCACACACAAGACACTAAGGTCAACATCTACAAGGCAGTTGGGAAGTACGGTTGGCACATTTACTGTACATGTATTGAGTCAGAGCAGCACCCCGGTATAAAATCCAACAGGAAAACATATGAGTACATCGCTTGCATATCCCATTGTATGTCTGCTTTTCCCCTCATGTCTATGCTCACTCTGTCCTCCTGACCCCTGACCTATGCTCTGCTTTGGGGACTCTTTGCTGAGCGAGTGAGGATGGCTGCGGAAACAGAAGTGCACTCACATTCACAGCCCAGATAAAAAGCAATTCCTTTCTCTATCCTGGCAGCAGATGCCTTTCAAAACACACACACAAGCATGTCAAAGAGTATCTTTTAGAACAAGACATGCGCACATAAACACACAGACACACTCGCATGTGCACAGACATTGTTGTAGAATGACTAGAATATTCACAGCTTTGACACCAACCCTAAGCCAAACCATCTCAGTACTCTATATTTACAGATCTGAGGTTATGCTGTCGTTATTATGAATAAACATATTTTCAGAATTGTAAAGTTACTGCCAGGTGATCTCCAGCTTGTGGACATGGCTTTTGTGAAATGATGTTACTGTACTGTTTCGAGTACTCAACATAAACCAGAGGGGTATCCTACAAAGCAGGTTTGAGGAGTTAGTGAGATAACTTTGGTCAGCTGAGTTCAACTCGGGATAACCGGTCATACGAAAGTGTCTCACCCTTTAGCCAGGTAAATTTCTATGGCAATGATTCCTTCAGAACTAACCTGCTCCGGGACAGGCTAACTCACGGCTAACTCCACTTACCCTGAATGAAATGACTGAGACCAATTAAATCAGATTCCCTCCCTCTTGCAAAGATTGCATCATCATCCCCTTTGAGGAAGACGACTGATTAAATAATTTATTAATCAAAATGTTTTTTTTGTGTGTAATTTAAAAAAAAAAAAATAATTATACCCATCCACAGGAGTCGCTACAGTGCGATGGGACAAGGACATCCCGGCCACCCAAAACCTCCCCTAACTCGGACGACACTGGGCCTGTTGTGCGTCACCTCATGGGCAACCCGGTTGCAGCCTGCACGGTTCTCGAACCAGCATCTGTAGCAGCACAGTTTGCACTGCGACGCAGTGTCTCAGACCACTGCGCCACTCAGGAGGATCCAGCAACAAGTTTTTTATGCTTATCAATTGCCTTGCACAAAGTAGGCCGTCACCCGCCTGTGTTTTGGTAAAATGTAACCACTCTCAAATTTTAGACATACACTACCGTTCAAAAGTTTGGGGTCACTTAGAAATGTCCTTGTTTTTGAAAGAAAAGCAATTTTTTTGTCCATTAAAATAACATAAAATTGATCAGAAATACAGTGTAGACATTGTTAATGTTGTAAATTTCTATTTTAGCAGGAAACGGTTGATTTTTTATGGAATATCTACATAGGCGTACAGAGGCCCATTATCAGCAACCATCACTCCTGTGTTCCAATGAAACGTTGTGTTAGCAATTATGTTAGCACAGCTGAAAACTGTTGTACTGATTAAAGAAGCAATAAAACTGGCCTTTAGACAAGTTGAGTATCTGGAGCATAAGCATTTGTGGGTTCGATTACAGGCTCAAAATGGCCAGAAACAAAGTGAAAACCTGTGGTTTGAATTGAAGAGGATCTGGAAAGATTCTGTATGGAGGAATGGCCTAAGATCCCTCTCAAGGTGTTCTCCAATCTCATAAATCATTTTAGAAAAAGGGTTAGTGTTGTTATCCTCGCAAGGGGAGGGTGCTAGAGTATTGAAAACAGGGGTGCCAATAATTGATGTTTTTCTTTCTTGTTAAACAAACTCTCTTTCTCTGAGAAATTGTATTAGTATAAAATACTTTCCTTTATTTTTTAATACAATATCTCAGTATTTGTATAATTTGTTTTATACAGTATTTTCTTCTCATTTTTATCAAGGATGACAATAATTATGGACCTGACTGTAGGTGTGCCAGACATACTGTAAGATAGCTATGTGCCCTATGATTCACAGTACATCATACAAAATAAATCACATAGAAAATGTGTGCATGTCCTAAAGCTCACATGCAGGCATCTGATTTATACAAAAGTGGATTCATCCAGCTCTAACACACATGTGTAACTACTGGAACAAAAATTACATTTTGATTGTCACTACTATTATTCACCTTACCTTATTATCACTATCATTTGCATAAAATGCCTTTCAAATAGGCAGTTCGATGCCTTCTTCCAGTGTAATGCTTACACAATTATGACAAGTAGCAGTAAATAATATAGTAATCAACAACATGTCTAAATGATAAAAAGCAAGACCAGACAGTACCGTCAACATTGCCATCAATTACACATATTGTATGGCAGATACCATAGTAGGATGTGCCTGCGTGTGTGTCCTGTCATCAAAACTTGAGTTTGTGCTCAAACAGGGTCAGGAGCAGGAGGCAGGCCCAGCCCATTAGGAGGCCAAGGTTCTGCAGGAGGAACATGAGACAGGGCCTGTTGGTCTTCACACGACTCATCTCTGGAAGCTGAAAGAGAGAAAGGGGAGGAAGAGAAGAGGGAGAAATTCGGGTTTGGGAGTTTGAGTAGTGGGCACATCTCTCTATCCCAAATCACCTGTGAATTGTAACAATCTATTACCTATCAATAGGGACAGAAGATTTTCTTGACTGTGTGAGCTGACTGATCAGGGGAACACACGGTCTGGTCAAACTCCAGTCCCTACCTATCACTGTGTTTTACTAAGAACAGCAGTAGCCCAGTCTCACCATCTCTACCAGTGACAGATAGAGGAAGATCCCTGCAGTAACCGTAAAGAGACACTGCTGGATCTGAGGAGACGAAGAGGCCGACGAAGGCCGTCAGAGCACTGAGTAAGTTCATCGTCACTGCATTCCTCACAGAGAGACCTGAGCTGAGCAACACCACAAAGCCACCTGAGATAGAGAAAGAAGAAGACGCTATTTTAGGTCATTTGGGACCAGCGTTTTCAGTTCTTCGCAACTGGGACACAAATTACTCAAGTCGTGTTTGGTTTGGTTGGACAAAGGGACCCAGAGAAGAACAACAACGCTGCCACCCCATACCAACAACCTTTGAGCCGCTACTCTGTGACCTCTCACCCATTTCATGAGTGATTTCGTGGCAGAGGATGGCTACGGTGGTCGGCATGCCCATCTCGGCGGATGAGGAGAAGGCCGCCCCCACCAGGAGGCTGTCTCCCACGATAACCATCACAGCCAGTATAGGAATACCCTGTCCTGGGAACACAAAGAAAGCCTGTTTGTGTGGCGGCTCATCCACTACGCTTCCTAGCCCAGTAATTACACACAGCACAATGGACAGAACAGAACAGGATCAAATTAAACAGGGAGAGAACTGTGGGACAATGAGTGAAGATAAATGAAAAAGGAGGATGAGGAAATATCTTATTTACTTGTCTGATGTGTAAGGGTTCTTGGTTCAGGCTCCTCTGATGGGATTTCTGTCCTCTACAGTTCCCTGTAGGGGAGCAACAACTAATAGGATTTTTCCTTTCAATACACATCATTACAATTACACGTAATTACTCCCATCCATACCAAAATCAGCAAATCAGTGACCACAGTTCCCCCTGGCTATATTAAAAACAGTCTAGAGGAAGTTCACCAAAACCGTTCAGTTTCTCTCTCTCCTCCTACACTATCTGCATAAGGCCTGAATGATTCAACAGCAGCATCAAGGTCTCCTACACCATAGTCTGTTTCACATTTACTCCCACACACACCACTCTTCACTTTCCCTGCAATGCAACACTCTGTAGATGTCTACATCAAAGCTCCAACTGTTCAAAATATTGCCAAAATAATTGTGACTCCTGTAGGCCTTCCTCTTTTGAATTCCTGTGCTTCTATATTAGCCTCCCACCCCCACACAGTGATGACAGCACATTGTCAGATCAGGACTGCTATTCCCACTCCAAACCTCCTACAGGTTTGTCTTGTCTGTGACAGTGAAAGCTGGTAAATATGACACATTTTGTAACAATTGTGTTTAACCAGGTGGATTTTTTTTTTTAATATCAGCTCTAATTTTAATCATGTGAACAGGAACACAGTCATACCACTGCAGTCTGCCATCTTCAAAGCAGAAATCTCAAAAGCTTTAAAAAATAACACTGTTTTCCTTTCACAATTCCAAACAAGCCTAAAAAGGGACATTTGCGTGAGGATGCACCTTCAATTGAGTTATCTATTTCTGCTTTCATTTGAGGAAGTGAAATAGGGTTAATACCATATAGCTTCTGCCCTCCATTAATGCAGTCACTGAACAATATTTTTTTTAAGCGCTGCCAATTACACTTTTGGAGTAGAGTATGGGTGCCAGATAGAGACAAACAGACTCACCAGCTGCATAGTGGAGATGGACTTGCCCCTTTGTGACTGGCCATTGCAGTTGTGCTCCAGGGGGAGGTCATGGGAATGGCCCAGGCCCCTGTGACCCTGCCGGAGAAAAAGAGACTCAGTCTCCAGTCACTCTGTGGCCATGAGCCATCAGCCACCTGCACAGTCAGCTCAGCTTGTGTCCCAAATGGTAACCTATTCCCTGTATAGTGCACTACGTTTGACCGGGGCCCATTTGGCTCTGCTCAAAAGTAGTGCACTAAGTACGGAATAGGGTGCCATTTGCGATGCAACTTTAGTCTGGGTTCAGCCAGAGCCAATGGGAACCCACAGATAAGCACCATCATGACAAACTGTAATGAATGACTCAGATGGATTTCCACAGCAAACGTTCAGACATAGACATGCTGGTTATGCTGAAGAGTGAAACAGTTATTGTTATAACTGTTTCACTATAACGGTGTTTTGTTGAGTTACCACAGGATGTGGAATGTGTCTTACCGTGGACTGATGAACATCAAGGCTTTTAGAGATACTTTTGTAACCCTTTCTAGCTTTATGCAAGTCAACAATTCTTAATCTTAGATCTTTTTTGTTCAAGGCATGGTTCACATCAGGCAATACTTCTTGTGAATAGCAAACTTTGTGAGTGTTTTTTATAGGGCAGGGCAGCTCTAACCAACATCTCCAATCTCATCTCATTGATTGGACTCCAGGTTAGCCTACTCCTGACTCCAATTAGCTTTTGGAAAAGTCATTAGCCTAGAGGTTCACATACTTTTTCCAACCTACACTGTGAATGTTTAAATGATGTATTCAATATAGACAAGATAAATACAATAATGTGTGCGTTATTAGTTTAAGCACACTGTGTTTGTCTATTGTTGTGACTAAGATGAAGATCAAATCAAATTTTATGACTAATTTATGCAGAAATCCAGGTAATTCCAAAGGGTTCACATACTTTTTCTTGCCACTGTAAAACCTACTGGAAACTTGCAAAATGAGTCAGGAAGACTTTCCCAAGTGGATTTACTGTGACTAATTTTAATCCATTAAACTGATCAGTCGTATGTGAATATGGATAGAGTGATTCATAAGAAATCTGTAAATGTGATTTAATTTTGGTTCTGGTACTGGTTCGGACCGACATCTGTAGGTCGAAATGGCTTGCATTGAGCAATAGCCCTGGTTCCCAAGGACACAGCAGTATTTTTTCTGAGCCTGTGTGACATAGGATGTGGAATCTGAAACCACTTGAAGCTGGGATGTCCTTCCTACCATTTCATTCGCTCTTCCGACTGTCCATCAACTCCTGGATTATGTAGATTACATGTTCCATTACATTTAGTAGCATTTATTAATGGACTAAAAGCCAACAAACAAGCAGTTTGTGCTAAATATCCAGGGCATGTTCTTCGACACATGTGAGGTGCTGTAATGTGCTGTCCCCCTGTGAAATGCAATTAAATTCACATGTATTATTTTCTCTTTCCGTCCCTTCATCAACTGATAGTAGGCCTCTTTAACCCATTTAGGGGCTTTGTGTTATTGTGAATACAGCCCTGGCCAGACACACACAAAAATCCACAGGGCGAGAGTGGGCGAAGCACTAACCCTTGCAAATATGTGCAATGCACAATTCAATGGTGAACAAAACCCAAATGTTTCAGGGTCATAAGAGTTTTCAATGAATGAGTTGCTTTCCTAATTTCTAAATCCCCTGTTCAACTGAGAGATTCATTCTGTGCTTCTTACACTCACACCTCTAAAGCCACTCAGCATGAGTGCTGCATAGGGGTCAAGCCCTTAAAGAGTGACTGCACTTCCTGATTTGGCCAAACTTTTCATCAAGCCTCATTGAGAAATGCTAGCGGCCATGACTGAAGGCAAGCAAGAGTTGTCTTGGGGATGTGGTTTGATTTCTGTGTCTTTGCCATTCAATCACAACAAACAAGTGCAGTAGTGAGTACAGCGAGGTAAGCTAAGCTAGCTTTGCTTAGGAGAGAAAAACGTTTTGAAGTTGAAGACTTCTCCGCTCCTGACTGACTTGCCTTGTTTTGATCTTGTGCTTAGCACCATAGCTGTGTTCGAAATACCCATACTAACATACTGTATACTACATACTTAATGAGTATACACTACATACTATATACTAATAGTTAATTTTAGTATACTGTAAACAAACGGTATCCTTTCAGTTGAGTGTACTAGCGCATCTACCGGAAGTTGATGCTGTTGCTATGCAACTTCTTGCTAGCATAGCTAACAAATTTCTAGCTAGTCATCGTACGACTTCATTAACAATGTCCACTGAAAACGCACAACGTCTGTACCACTTAGCTAAGCTAAGAGTAACCAAGTCAATAAACGTTGGGTTGTTAGTTAGATAGCATATAGTTAATATACTGGCAAGTTCAATGTATTAGTAGCCAACTAATGGTACATACAAGCAGCTGCTGTAATGATATGCTACGCGGTTCGTAAGTCTAGCGTAGTTAACAAATCCGTCAGCCAACATAACGTGTGACGTAACCTATTTGAAAAGTCATTAATTTATTGCATGGCTCAACATAATTAGTTAAAAGCAATCAATTTGTATCCGCTCTCGTCGGACTATGGCTGCATATTTTCCGCCATTTTCTTAAAATCTGAAACTGTTGTGAAGCCACGCCCATTTTATGAAGAATTGCATTATGGGCCTTAAAAGCACAGAAATCGTGTCCACTGCTTGTAATACTTTGGATTTTAATAATAATAATAATACATTTTATTTAAGGCGCCTTTCTTGACACTCAAGGACACCGTACAGGGAAACATAAGACATTTAAAAGCATAGAACAGCATTAAAAACAACAAAAGAAGCAGAGCAGTTGACGTCAAGTGAGATAGGCAGTTTTAAACAGGTGTGTTTTGAGTTGTGATTTGAAATGGGAAAATGAATCGATTTTGGCAAATGTAGTACGACATCAGGGAACCTTTGGCATACTAACTATATCCGTACTATGACCAATAAGCATACTACATACTCAATTTAGTCACAAATAGTACAGTTAGTGTGGTTAGTCTGAATATTCAAACACAGCTCATGTCTTGTTTTGAGTTGTTTTGACTGGTGTCAAGTCTATACTAATATGGCAAAACATTTCTAGCTTTTTGAGTGCAATTCCCCATTAATTGCAGACCTAGTCAGAGATGACAGTATTTGTCACATCCTGATCAGTTTCACCTGTCTTGTGCTTGTCTCCACCCCCCAAATGGTGTCTCCCATTTTTCCCCGTTATCCCCTGTGTATTTCTACCTGCGTTTTCTGTTTGTCTTTTAACAGTTCGTCTTGTTTTGTAAAGGTCTTACCAGCGTGTTTCCCAGTTCTCTAGTTCTTGTTTTCGAGTCTTCCTGGATCTGACCTTTCTGCATGTCCTGACCCGGACTGCCGTTCTGTCCCTGATTGACTCTGCCATGGATTACGAACCTCTGCCTGCCCTCAATCTGCCCTTTGCCTGCCCCTTTGTTTATAATAAATATTCTGAGAACCAAACTATCCACCTCCTGTGTCTGCATCTCGGTCATATCCTTGAGTCGTGATAGTATTTGTCTTGCAATATTTCTCTACTGCACATCATCATGGCAGAGTTTGCAAAACATATGTGAACTGGATTGATACAAATAAGCATGCTATCATTCTGTCAGGTAGGCCTACTTTGTAGTTAACATTTTATTGAGAAGATTCTGGGGAAAGCTTTTCTGTCTACCCACAAGACAGTTGCCATTAACACAACACTGATAGTCAGGGACAATATTGCTGTAAATGTATTTATTGACAGATATTGTGTTATGTTTGTCTTTTTAAGCCAATAGTGTCTAACCAGGGGTAGGATTGTGTCAATGTGGCATTGATTGGATAGCAGCAGGGAGCTTGCAGTGGCTGATATTTGTGAGATGTGTTAATGACAATTTGCGATGGAACACATGGAAGGTTTATGCTCTTTCAGAATAGTTTGGCTAGCTACTCATAGGTGGACTGAGAGCTACTCATAGGGGGACTGAGAGCTACTCATAGGTGGATTGAGAGCTACTCATAGGTGGACTGAGAGCTACTCATAGGTGGATTGAGAGCTACTCATAGGTGGATTGAGAGCTACTCATAGGTGGACTGAGAGCTACTCATAGGTGGACTGAGAGCTACTCATAGGTGGATTGAGAGCTACTCATAGGTGGACTGAGAGCTACTCATAGGTGGGCTGAGAGCTACTCATAGGTGGATTGAGAGCTACTCATAGGTGGACTGAGAGCTACTCATAGGTGGATTGAGAGCTACTCATAGGTGGGTTGAGAGCTACTCATAGGTGGACTGAGAGCTACTCATAGCTGGACTGAGAGCTACTCATAGGTGGACTGAGAGCTGCTTGTAGCTCGTGATCTACCTGTTGGAGACCCCTGACCTATATAGTAATATGAGAAGAATGTAATTGCTTAACTTATGTGGATATTTTAAAGAAAGTGTTTTGATAACTTTCAAGTGAAAAAGAATGTGATTCTGATTCTGATATTACTAAACACTGATGTCCTGTCTTATTAGTTATCACCTTTTGTCCCTTCTCAGGTGTTCGCCAGCGCTGGTAGATCAGCTCCAGGCCCCCCTTGTCACGAATACTGGTCATGAAGGAGCCTGACATATGGCTCCAACCCAGCTCCAATCACAGAAAAAGAGAGGGAGAGAGAGAAAGACCATACAGTCATGGAAGCCAACAAAAATACATGGTTCAAGTAGCCAATCAGAGATTATGAATCACAGCTAATGTTCCAGCATGACACTGATTGGTTGGCATTACTCACCCTGGCCCAGAAGTAGTCCATAGATGGGGGGATCTCCTTACAACATACAAGACACAAACAGCACTGACTACATTTCCAATTTTGGTTATGTCCTCCATTACTCTGAAACAGGACTGGTGTCTGGCATGTAAAGACCTTGTATCATAGCGATGTAGCCTTTCAAATAATGCCATGTAGCTAGCTAGCAGCAATCAAAACTTAGCTACGTACCAACAACACACCAGTTTCAGGTTTGACGGTTGACAGCCCAAGTAGAAGTTAGTCAGATGAAATCCATATCCTGGCAATCTGCCCAAGATTGTTCAACAACTTTATGGAAGCCTATTTTCACTCCAATTTGCAGAGTGAAATGTGTGTGCTCTGCACCCATATGCAGACTTGATATCAAATGTCCACACGATAGTTGGAGGCGGACCACAATGTGTTGTCTCTGGGCAGCTGGTCATCATTGGCAAAAGTGGTCATATAAGTAATCCAGTGGCGACCCGTCATTCAGGGCAGGTGGGGCAGAGCCTGTTTTGAGCCCCACATTTTTAGCAAACCCCAAAACCCATTTTTTATTTTGGCATTAATACGTGTCACATATCAGTTTGCAAACAATGTAAAAAATATATAAAAAATCATTGAGTTAATAAAGCCTCCATAAAAACAAGCCTCTTTTTTGCTTTCTTGAGTAAGGCAGCTCCAAAATGCAGGTGTTTCAGCCTAGCTCAGTGCTTTCTGTGGTGGTGGGGCAGCCAGCGGAAAATACAGAGCGTAGGGGTTGGTAATGTTCTTTAGTTGCGCCGTGATTGGCTCAGTGTTCTGTCACTCATGGGGACACTACATCACTGCCAAATCTAAGGGTAGAGCTCAAAAATTCAAGCCCCTTGGGTGCTGCCATAGAGTTATTGATCATGTCAACATCATATTTTCAAAATCTTAGCTACAGTCATCACCAAGAATCAAGTTGACAACCTACTGGAAAATCCTTTTTAATCCTTGTCATATGAAGAGAAATGATAGATAAAACGTATCGGTTCTCATCGGCCATTGGACATAAACATTACACAACAAGTTGGAAATCGCAAATTCAACAATGAGTGGTTTGGAAGGAATCAGTGGCTAACTGGAAGCATTGGGTTTAAGGGTCTCTTTTCCAAGCTTTGTTTAAGGCACCTGAAAGTGCAAATCAATTCGTTATTTTAAAGAATTAGAGAAGTTATGCTGTTACTTATTACATATTTTCACTAAATAGTAGGTCATGCATAGAACACCTTAACGGATAGAGAGTAACAGTTTGAGGTCAAAACAATGTCCAGGCCTTACCCTGTCCCAGAGCTCCTGCGATCACCCAGTCCGCTCTTCACAGTGCACAGTATGGAGGACAGTGGAGAGTAGAACCCCTGTCTGGTCCCTCTGGAGCTGGGGTAGGGCCATATTGGCTGTCTGCAGGTAGCCCCCCTCCTGGCTCTGTTCCTGGGCCTGGCCCTCCACAATCCTCCCCAGCAGACACAGGTTTCGAAGGAGCAACGTGATGGCCCCAGAAGTGTATGGCCCCAGCTGAGCCTCCCATCTCCCTGCTGGGACTCCTGCCACCGACTTAGGGCTGGATGGAGAAATGACAAGGAGGAGAGGAAAGCCGAGTGAAGGAGAGAGTGCAGCAAAGAGCAAAGAGTTCAAGAAAGACAGAGAGGAAGAGTTCAAGAAAGAGAGAGGAAGAGAGACATTTTATCAGGCAGGGATAGTAGGAGCCAGAAAGACAGACAGAGAAAGAGAGAGCGAGAGAAAGGAGTGCTCCTAGCGAGGCCAGAAGCAAGGAGAGAGAATGTGTCCAGGCTGAAGGAGGCGTTAATAATGGGCCCACCTGCCTAATCTAGTTCAGGATGGCCGGCAGGAGGGCTGTCAGGTCTCCCTTCACCCGAATTAGCCACCACCACACAGGGATGACCAGTCAGCCTAGAGCTCTGGCCCCCCAGGAACAGGGATATGGGGTGAAAGGGGGAGAAAAAGAGGGGGACAGGGGAGAGAGCATGGAAGGAAGGGCTTTGAGTTTAAATACAGTAAATGGTCCATATGGACAGAGCCTGCTAGAGTATGTTGGTAATGATACAAGTGCAAAATGGCCAGAGAAACTCGCCCGAGTGGATACCCACAGTAGTAACTTGTGTAATATTTTGGGGAAAGCGTCCCTCTGTGTGAGCTATTAACTGAGGATCAGACAGACGGATTTTCGAATCTTCTGGCTTCACATCTGAACAACAACATTCCTCAGAGGGCTACAGAAAATGTTGCAGATTAGAGAGTTAAGCCATATTATAAGAGCACAGAGGCTATAACTGGGTGTGATACAGCCTGGAATCGAACCAGGGTGTCTGTAGTGATGCCTCTAGCACTGAGATGCAGTGCCTCAGACTGCTGCTCCACTCGGGAGCCCGAGTTGTATGAACATATGCATTCTTACTGTATAGAAATTGAAGTTCAAGTAAGTTTAAATAAAATGAAAATCTCACTGGATGTCCACCTGCTCACCAATGAGTCAGATTACCATCACACATCTAAACAATAATAATAGCTACAGATCCAACCAACAACATGAGCATAGGACAATTTCTAATACAGAAGCTGCATGCTGTGTAACAGTACCAGATGCCAGTAGCAGCTCCCCAGACATCAATATACAAAGTATGTATGCTGTATGATCCCAGAGTCACCACAGAGGAAACGCACAAGTGCATGCACGCCAACGCTACCTCTGAACACTTGCACAAGACTCCAATATCTCTCCAACATCCTCCCACACACCATGTACCATGCATGTCAGACAAACCTGAACAATACACACTTTTGTAAAACTCAAATGATATAAAACTGTTTACCTGTCCAAAACTACAATTGGAAATAAATGGAACAAAAAAAAACATGAAACATGAAGAGACCTACCTACCGTTGTTCCCTCTCCAACTTTCAGCAGCTGTAGTATCTAGACCTGTTGTTGTTTTCCTCCTCTGGTGGATGGAGAGGGAGGGTTTATGTTGTTTGGGGGAGAATTCTTGGGCATTGGTAAAACCCTCTTACGAGAAGAAGTAAGAATTGTGTAGTATCTTGAGGATTAGCTGCCAGTGCCACTGCCTTATGGAGAAACATGTCTCCTTTCAAATATGACGGCACTGGGAGCAGCACACCACAGGCTGGGGCTGGGCGAGAGAGAGGGAGAGGGTTGAAGGAGAGGTAGGCAGAGGAGAGAGGAGGGTTGGAGGTGATCTAGTTGAATGATTGACACCTGAGAGACCACTGTTCTGAGAACTGCTCATTCCTGCAAGCTGGAGCCCCACACTGAGCCACAGAGATTGTTGTTACCATAACTGGTGTGTGTAGTTTAGGACCTGCTGACAGTAATGACTGAGTGGGTTTTGAGGCACCATGTTTCCTTTATGTTGTTGGACAGGGTTGACAGGCTTGGACAGCTTGCATTCCACACTGCACTCCTTGGACAGCCTAAAGGGCACACATTCAATTCCACACTGCTCTCCTTTCTGAGGCTCTTTGTGGTGGTCACAGTAACATTAATTTGACCCTTCTCCATCTCTTCCTGTTCTTGTACAGTATGTGTAAAAGCCTCTATAATCTGCCTCATACACGCTTGGAAAAAAGGGTTCCAAAAGGGTTCTTCGGCTGTCCCTATAGGAGAACCATTTTTTGTTCAAGGTAGACCCCTTTTTTGTGTAGTTATGGAGCTGTGTTTCATTATAGTTTAGGTCCAATTATATTAACCCCCTAAAAACCTGTTGATTCAGTATGTATTGATTTAGCATGCACTGTAAGTCAGAAGTGTGAGTAAGAGTATAAGGCCAAAGACATTTGTTTCAAAACGTTATTTCTCTCTCTTTTTGGACTGTATGCTGGACTGTATGCTTGACAAATGATGCTGATATGCACGAGTGTCCACCCATTATTTACAGAACAAGAAATTGAACAAAGACATGAATGCTTTCAACTTTAGTTGCAGTCTCTCCGTTTGGGTTAGAGTTGGTCAGAGTTGGTAGGCCTATACCCCAGCAGCATGCTTGTTGTTCTTGTTGTGCTCCACAGTTTGTTTCATACCAAAGCTCGTCTCAACCATGTTTTCACCTGTTGGTTCTTGGTTTTCTATCATGGCTAATTCGTTCTGCTCTACGTTGTCCACCAGGCCCTTTGTGTCCACTGTGGAACCATAGGTACTGACCTTCATGGCTCTTGTACATGCCGATCCAGAAGGGCTTGGATCCGTCCTGCAGTAGCTCAAGGTTTTCCTGGATGATGCTGGCCTCCAAGGGATCCTCGATACTCACCAGGGATGCTCCTGTTGTCAGAGAATCATGCTCTTATTTCTCATATTCGTCATCATCACCATCAATCACTTTGAATGATTTTCATTCAATGAATGAGTTCATGTGCTTTACATTCAATTGAAAACATTAGGTATGTCCTAAATGGCACCCATTCCCTATATACCCACATAAAAAAATACTATAGTGTATACTATAGTAGGAATACTATAGTATTCACTGTAGTGTTTTTTTTGCAGACTACAGTGTATACTGTAGTATTACTGTAGTATTTAAGATTTACTATAGTATAAATACTGTAGTAAAAAAAATAGTAGTATATACTATAGTAATTACTGCAGTATTTTAGCGGACTGTAGTATACTGTATTATTTACTGTACTGTTTTAGTTTTATTATAGTCTTTTAGTTTTATTATCTTTGACATAGAAGTGGGGTTCTTCCTCCTTAAGGAAACCTACTGGAGAAATACTAAAAGAGCACATTTTCCATAACCTCTAGGTAGGACTGGGTTCTGAACAGAGAGTTCAGAGCTTCTGCTCTTTCCTATAACCTGTAGCGACGACGATGAACTTTATGACTTGTAGGGACATCTCAGGGCTTCATGCCCTCTTCTATCCCTCTTCTCCATGTATCCGTTTAGTGAAGGTTAGGTTTGGCAACGTACAAGGGGGAGGGGGGTGTGGAGTTCAAATTCTTTCTTCCTCAACTTGATTTGGTTAAAACCAACTTTAATGTACTTAAAATGTAAAGAAGTAAAGTAAAACATATATATATATATACAATGGCAAGAAAAAGCATGTGAACCCTTTGGAATTACCTGTATTTCTGCATAAATTGGTCATAAAATTTGATCTTCATCTAAGTCACAACAATAGACACACACAGTGTGCTTAAACTAATAACACACAAATTATTGTATTTTTCTGATCTATATTGAATACATCATTTAAAAATTCACAGGGTAGGTTGGAAAAAGTATGTGAATCCCTAGGCTAATGACTTCTCCAAAAGCTTATTGGAGTCAGGAGTCAGCTAACCTGGAGTCCAATCAAGGAGATGAGATTTGAGTTGAATCACAAGAAGCATTGCCTGATGTGAACCATGCCTCGAACAAAAGATATCTCAGAAGACCTAAGATTAAGAATTGTTGACTTGCATAAAGCTGAAAAGTTTCACAAAATTATCTCTAAAACCCTTGATGTTCATCAGTCAACAGTAAAACAAATTGTTTATAACTGGAGAAAGTTCAGCACTGTTGCTACTCTCCCTAGGACTGGCCGTCCTGCAAAGATGACTGCAAGGGCACAGCACATAATGCTCAATGAGGTTAAGATAAATCCTAGAGTGTCCGCTAAAGACTTACAGAAATCTCTGGAACATGCTAACATCTCTGTTGACGAGTCTACAATATGTAAAACACTAAACAAGAATGGTGTTCATGGGAGGACACCATGGAAGAAGCCACTGCTGTAAAAAAAAACATTTTTGCAAAATAGCACCTGGATGTTTCACAGCGCTACTGGCAAAATATTCTGTGGACAGATTAAATTTAAGTTGAGTTGTTTGGAAAGAACACACAACACTACAGTATGTATGGAGAAAAAAAGGCACAGCACACCAACATCAAAACTTCATCCCAACTGTAAAGTATGGTGGAGGGAGCATCATGCTTTGGGGTTGCTTTGCTGCCTCAGGACCTGGACAGCTTGCTATCATCGACGGAAAAATGAATTCCCAAGTTTATCAATACTTTTTGCAGGAGAATGTTAGGCTATCTGTCCGCCAATTGAAGGTCAACAGAAGTTGGGTGATTCAACAGGACAACGACCCAAAACACAGAAGTAAATCAACAACAGAATGGCTTCAACAGAAGAAAATATGCCATCTGGAGAGGCCCAGTCAGAGTCCTGACCTTAATCCGATTGAGATGCAGTGGCATGACCTCAAGAGAGCAGTTCACAGACATCACAAGAATATTACTGAACTGAAACAGTTTTGTAAAAAAGAATGGTCCAAAATTCGGTTGAGGTTATTGCTTCCAAAGGAGGGTCAACCAGTTATTACATCCAAGGGTTCACATACTTTTTCCACCCTGCACTGTGAATGTGAATTCCTTCAAGACTGTTGGAAAAGCATTCCAGGTGAAGCTGGTTGAGAGAATGCCAAGAGTGTTTAAAGCTGTCATCAAGGCAAAGGGTGGCTATTTGAAGAATCTCAAATATAAAATATATTTTGATTTGTTTAACACTTTTGTTGGTTGCTATATGATACCATATGTGTTATTTCATAGTTTTTATGTGTTCACTATTATTCTACAATGTAGAAAATAATTTAAAAAATCAACAAAAACCCTTGAATAAGTAGGTGTTCTAAAACTTTTGACCGGTAGTGTACGTACAAGAAAATAGACAATTGAACAAGAGAAAAAAAAATCTTCAGAATAAAGAAAGTGGGAGATCTTTGCAAACGTAAACCTGTGACCGTTCTTTTTACTATTACAGGCCACCTACAGACTGAGGCCGGTAACACACGCATATAAATGCAGTCATACACAATTCATGCTCACGTGAAATCATATCATAAAACAGATGTCTTTTTTTCTCCGATTTTCTATTTTTCTTTATAAATTTTTACACCCAAAAATATGTTTCATTTGTACAAACTCACACTTTGTTTAAATTTGTGGATATGATAACCTATCAAGGGAAAGAAATCTGGGATGTATAACAACATTGATGTATATTCTTACACAATTCACTGCACTTTATGGTAATTGAATAGAAACATCATATATTATCTGTTATCAAATCTGTAAGAAGTGACATGACAGGTTCTTTACATTCTCAAAGTGCCATGGTTCAGGTTGGGGACAAGGGGCAAGGGGAGTTGGGTGGGTAAAAAAACTACGTTGAACAAATAGGAAATACGATAACTCTAAGACAACACATAGTCCTCTGACAGTCAATGTCCTCTATCCCCTTTACGGGAACAAATTGCCAAAGAGTTCCCTTTTAGCCTGCAAAAAGCACCACAATGCCTCCTTTAAACAGAATCATCATTATCAAATGGATCAATCTCTCTTTGCTGTGCCGAACACAGGAATCCCCTCCAATTCTTCTCATCGCTGTGTGAGTCAGTTGATGTTTTGGTTTAGTGTCTCTGTTATGAAGTCCATTTCCACTGGGCACAGACGTAATTTCAATGTCTAGTTTTGATTTACATTTGATTGAGTTGTGAATTCAATGTGAAGTCCATCGTAGTAGTCCATCGTTTTTTCTCATCCTTGGCTGGCGGCTCAGATTAGAACATCCTCTCGGTGTTGAAGACCCTCAGCTTGGTCATAAAGTTGAAGTAGATGAAGGCCAGGCAGACGAGCAGGTTCTTCATCAGGTAGAGGAGGGGCGTGACAAAGCCGAAGAAGGCGATGAGGCCGATACGCACAAACAGGAAGGGCAGATCCTGTAGGGCTACACCTAGTGATGACAGCAGGGGACTGTGGGGCATGACCACCAGCCGCAGGCACGACAGGTAGCTGAAGATGTAGATAGGGAACACCCAGCCCGAGTAGTAGACCGCCGGGTGCCCAGCCACCCTCACCATCTCCACTGTGTCCATCCAGAACAGAAAGCTGTCCACAAATACCTCGGCTCGGGCATCGCTGGCACACAGGAAGTGCAGCGGCCCTGTGTAGGCGTATGGTGAGACGCCACGGTCCACCGACGTGCTGACAGAGTGTGCCGAGCGTGCCGAACGTGCCGAACGTGCTGAGCGTGCCGAGCGTGAGCTCAGGCCTGAGATGCTAAACTGTCTCCCTGGTATCTGGTTACCTGACATCCCCTGGAAAGTCCCATTGGCCTCTGATCGAGAGCCCGCCCCGTTCTGGTCCTGCCCATTTGGACCACCAGGTTGCCCTGGTTGTGCAGGTTGCCCGGGCACAGCTGGCGTTACGGGTGACGCAGGGTTTACTGGTGTCACTGGGGTTCCACGTAGGTGCTCCACATGTGTGAGGACAGTGGAAGGGATCTCAGCCTCTCGGTCCAATTCATTAGCTGGACGGAAAGACAACAACACATGAGTATGTTAGCCATGACTGAATGACGCAGATCAGAACATCTCATTATGGTACAAACATGCACACCACACAGCCCAACAGTGTAGAACACAGGACAACACAGCGATTGTCTCTCTGGGCTCCATAGGCACTATATTTTACCATAATACAATAGCATTTCTGATCAGTGGAAAATTACAGGATCTAGTTATTTCCTCTAATAAAGGGATTCCAAGAAAGTGACAGCCGTCCTTAGAACATGTCATGGTTTTTGCCAATTCAACACTGTGTTACGAAAAATCAATTGGGGGGTCGTACAGAGAATTTCCTGTTCATTTCCTGAGATACATACTGTGTCTCTTGATAGAGAATATCCCCTGATAGTGTACACTATTGTTGTCATAATGAAATGACACTAGGTCCAGATCCACGTGACAGAGGTTGCGCTCAGTGAGTTGGCAGAGGATCAGGTAGTATTCAGACTACAGTAGCTAGCTAGTGTTCAGTTAAACGTGTGTGTGGAACACAGAGCTTTGCCTTCTCACCGTGTCCAGTGAGTCGACAGTGGCGGATCCTCTCCAGGATATCAATGCAGATGAGGGAGAAGAGTATCAGCGACACGGGGAGCTCTGCGAACGTGTCCTGTCTTATGCTGTTATTGATCTGCACCTGAGAGAAAACAATGATCAAAACCAATCTGTGATTTGAATCAGATTACGTCGACATTTTAGCAGACTCTTATCCAGAGCAACTTACAGTTAGTGCATTTATCTTACAATAGCAAGGTGGGAAAACCACATCAGTCATAGTAAGTAAATTCTTCCTCAGTAAAGTAGCTATCATTACAATTTCTTGTGATCTAATGAAACGGCCATGTGCCAGTCGTGTGACAGTCCTGTGCCAGCTTTGCTTCCCCTCCAAACCTTCTCCAAATACTACATGGCACCCTATGAGTGCTATATACCCTCTGTGATACTGGGTTAGTGGGCTTAGCTCTGGCATGTGCTTAACCCAGGACTACTTGGCCTACAGGACTACAGAACAAAACAGACTGGGAGTCAACTGAGCTTAATTTATGGCTTCTCTTATGTGAAAGAGAGTAGATAAGCCAAGGACCTGAGGTCACCCCTGGACCTTCATGAACCTCTAGAAAGTGGGCTCATAGGAGGTGGGCTCTTCACAGTCAGGAAGTGGGAAAGTGCCAGATGGACAGCTGATGTGATCAGGGTGGCTAGGACAGGAAGAGGAACTCAGCTGCTTATCAGTAGCTCCTTGGCCATAGGGCTGTAGATTGCTCCCCTGAGAACCTACATGTTCCTCTCAACTAGGTTTTCCAGCCATTTATGTTGGAAACAGGTTCATTACTCTAGGCTTTGATCAACACAGTGTACACTAGTGGCACCTGCTGGTAAAAAATATTTAGAGCAGCCAAATGATTAGTTATGACGTCCCGCACCCTGTGTAGCCTGTACGCAGCATCGCCTTTTTGTCTTCTACCAAACCAATGGTTGTTCGATGAAACGATGCCCCGGACGTCAATAATCACGGGCTTCTGATAAAGTAATACAGGAATCGGCACACTGCTTCGAAGTACATTGCTTAGCAATTTCGACATATGCCTCGGAGCTCCGGGATCAAACATACTTTCACTACTCTCAACTCAACTTGCCCCCTCCTCTCTCATAAGACCCCCACTAGTTGGTTGTGTCATGATGGTACACTCAAGTTTTTTTTAAATAGATTTGTCCCTAAAGGGGTACAAATGCTTGTCACTGGGGTGGTACCCTGTAGTACGCCCTTTGTACCTTTAGTTATAGATACAGAATTGTACCCCAGTTCATACCTTGATTCCATACAGTCCACAGGTACAAAAAGCTTTCTTTTAGAAAAGGAAAAATGTGCCTTTATGGGTAACCACCACAGTAACAAAGCCAATTGTTCCTTCAAAGTAGCAAAAATGTACCTCTACCATATACCACTTAAACTGGTAAAACACTTCCACTCACAGGTGGCCAAAAAATAACTAACTGAAAACCACGCCCGCACTTAGCCGGTGTACCTTGCCTTTTCGAGTGAGTAGTAGAGTTACCACCCATGACTGTATTTGTTAGTAACAGAGACATGATTGTTCAATTCATTCATTTTTAGTCCTGTGACCTTCACCAAGTGAGTTCCTAGGTCAATGTTATCATTACAATTAAACTAATTTTACCCTTATACAGTGGTGTGAGCCTCATAGTTCACATGCCACATGGTGGGTACAAATATGTACTTTTCTTCAATACATTGCTTTTATGGTAAGCAAAGGTACAGATCAGTACCATCAAGAGTTAAGGGTACACAAAATACGTTTGTACCCTGGGAAACAGAAATGTACCTTCACCGTGCGTTGAGAGTAAGAGTGTCATGATTGTACATTTAAGTTAAAAATATTGGGTACAAATATGTACCATTATACTGTTTATCACACAGTACCCTAAAAGGTACCGTACAGTACCTTGTAAGATCATACTGTATGTGTACCTCTGAAGGTACATTATGTGTATTTTGATCTACTTGTACTCCAGGGAACAATACTGTACCCTTATTTCTAAGAGTGTAGACGATAGTCTGCATCGTGCTCAGTAGGGTTTGATATGCATGGAATCATCTAGACTGATTCGGACCTGGTACATAAGGTGAGTGGACTCTGGAACTAATCAAAAGCATAATTAATCTATTAACTAACTACCAGGGGTACCAGGAAACAAGCAATACTGTAGACCTCAAGAACTGGATGTGAATACCTCTGAGTTAGAATATCTCTCTGTAAGTGTCACTCTCATTTCAGAGGTAACCAACAGGTTGAGTGTCAAAGGTCACCTACAACGGTGAATCTAAGTCAAAGGTCACGGAAACATAGACACACTGAGACGAGCATAAACAAATGATGCATAACACCAGGGTCACATGGTTTACCTCTGAACTGGCGATGAGAAAGGCAAAGCAGGGTAATGTGGAGAGGATCACATAGACCAGGGCCACCGGCCTCCTGGGAGAGAGAGACAGAGAGAGAGAGGGAGAAGGAAAGAGAGAAAGGAGCGATAGTTATAGGCTAGAGGTTATGAAAGAGGAAAATATCAATGCATTTGGAAATGCTCAATGTCGGCATGATAGACATTGCCCAGCTACGGCCAAACCAATTGCAGGCCAGTCGAGTCAGACACAGCACAGCTACCGGTCAAGTTCACGCCACACAGACCAGACAACCATTATATATTCAAAATCAAATCAAATGTTATTTGTCACAAACGCCGAATACAACAGGTGTAGACCTTACAGTGAAATGCTTACAAAAAAGTACAGCAACAGCTCAGACACAGCTCCTAGCGTAGATTCCCAGCTAGGCCGCAGAACAAACAGACCAGATAGACCAGAAAGACACTCACCACTTCTTCCTGCCGACAAGAAACTTCTTATTCGTGAACACCATGTACTTCATGGGCACCCAGACCAGCAGGGCTGTGGAGGTGACATAGGCGATGGAGGAGGCCACAATGAGCCAGTAGGCAGTGCTGGCGTCGCCAGGCGGCTGCGCCACGCTCTTGACCCGCGCCACGATGAGGGCGAACCTTTGCATGACGATGAAGAGCGGCACGCACAGGCCTGCAAACTGCAGCACCTCGCACAGGGCGAACTTCAGCGTCCTCCCCGAGGCCATGCTGTGGCAGCCCCTGCGCTGGCTAGCCCTCAGAGGGAGGGAGGGAGAGAGGGGGCTGTTGTCCGCAGTGAGGCAACCCCTGTCCCTCTGAGGGCTAGTCAGGCCTGAGCCTGTTGCATTGTCTGTGTCCACTAGCATTTTCCACACGCCACAGCTCCCGCTCGCTGTTCTGCCATTTGCTTACACTGCACTAGGCATTGTGTACCTTTATCGTCGCAGTCATGACGGTGTGATGTGACTGCCCAGCTAACCTCTTTATATATGAATGTTGCAAACAATTTGTCTCTCTCTCTCTGGCCCTTCAAGGGTACTATATTTCAGCAAGAGTGTGAAGCCTGGGAAGAGATGTGAAACCTAGAGGAAAATATACCTATGGAGCAGAACCGTCAAGGATCACGCCAAACACTTGCAGTTCCATGTTATTTAAAGGAGCAGTGAGAGAGCACACTCTTTTTATCATTTGGCTGTTCTGTGAGTTGCATGTTCTTCCTGCCATGACTACACATCCCCATCTAGTGGTACTCTGCCACACTCTGCCAGCAGTGTGGCACAACCGTGTTGGACTGCAACCAAAAGCCATAGAACAGATGTAGAGATTATCCCCTTCCAGACCAGACAGAAATGAGTGTAGGGGAGACAGGAAGAGAAGAACAAGGGAATGCAGGAGGAATAGAAAGCCTGGGAGAAGAGAGAGGAGAGATAATACACTTTTAAGACAAGCTCAATCAAGTGCTGCTGATGAGATATTGATGTTATATTATGCAGATTAGTAAATTACAAATAAAATAATAATAAGGAGTAATCTGACTGAGAAGAAGCTATGAGAGAGATAATCCGACAGGCAATCTGTAGTCGTGAACCTAACCATGCAAATTAACCTACTAAACTCAGCAAAAAAATAAACATCCCTTTTTCAGGACCCTGTATTTCAAAGATAATTCGTAAAAATCCAAATAACTTCACAGATCTTCATTGTAACGGGTTTAACACTGTTTCCCAACAATTAATTAACATGCACCTGTGCCGTTAAGACACTAACAGCTTACAGACTGTAGGCAATTAAGGTCACAGTTCTGAAAATTTAGGACACTAAAGAGGCCTTTCTACTGACTCCAAAAGAAAGATGCCCAGGGTCCCTGCTCATCAGCGTGAACGTGCCTTAGGCATGCTGCAAGGAGGCATGAGGACTGCAGATGTCCGTACTGTGAGACGCCTAAGACAGAGCTACAGGGAGACAGGATGGACAGCTGATCGTCCTCGCAGTGGCAGACCACGTGTTACAACACCTGCACAGGATTGGTACATCCAAACATCACACCTGCGGGACAGGTACAGGATGGCAACAACAACTACCCGAGTTACACCAGGAACGCACAATCCATCCATCAGTGCTCAGACTGTCCACAATAGACTGAGAGAGGCTGGACTGAGGGCTTGTAGGCCTGTTGTAAGGCAGGTCCTCACCAGACATCACCGGCAACAACGTCGCCTATGGGCACAAACCTACCGTCGCTGGACCAGACACGACTGGCAAAAAGTGCTCTTCACTGACGAGTTGCGGTTTTGTCTCACCAGGGGTGATGGTCGGATTCGCGTCTATCGTTGAAGGAATGAGCGTTACACCGAGGCCTGTACTCTGGAGCAGGATCGATTTGGAGGTGGAGGGTCCGTCATGGTCTGGGGCAGTTTGTCACAGCATCATCGGACTGAGCTTGTTGTCATTGTAGGCAATCTCAACGCTGTGCGTTACAGGGAAGACCTCCTCCTCCCTCATGTGGTACTCTTCCTGCAGGCTCATCCTGACATGACCCTCTAGCATGACAATGCCACCAGCCATACTGCTCATTTTGTGCGTGATTTCCTGAAAGACAGGAATGTCAGTGTTCTGCCATGGCCAGCGAAGAGCCCGGATCTCAATCCCATTGAGCACGTCTGGGACCTGTTAGATCGGAGGGTGAGGGCTAGGGCCATTCCCCACAGAAATGTCCGGGAACTTGCAGGTGCCTTGGTGGAAGAGTGGGGTAACATCTCACAGCAAGAACTGGCAAATCTGGTGCAGTCCATGAGGAAGAGATGCACTGCAGTACTTAATGCAGCAGGTGGCCACACCAGATACTGACTGTTACTGTTGATTTTGACCCCCTTTGTTCAGGGACACATTATTCAATTTCTGTTAGTCACATGTCTGTGAAACTTGTTCAGTTTATGTCTCAGTTGTTGAATCTTGTTATGTTCATACAAATATTTACACATGTTAAGTTTGCTGAAAATAAACGCAGTTGACAGTGAGTGAGTTTTTGCTGAGTTTATAATGAGGCATGCACTGGGCAGACTTTAACACAAACATTGGCAATTATGGCCCGGGTCCCAATTGCATTTACATGCATCGGGTTACTCTCCAGGGACCCTTTACTGGCTGTGAGGTATTCGCTAGCCGTGTGAAGACACACTGCTCGGAATAAGAAGTATGTCACAATGTTCCTCCTGCCAATTCACTACAGCTAAAACACAAATACACTGTATAAATCAAAAGTTAATTACCCCCCTGGTTATGTTCTGCTGAGCATGCATGCTGGCTATCAGTTTCAGATGTTGATGATAGCCTCCCCTCCTCATCAGGTCAGATGCATTCTTTGAGCATGAGGACACACTTGGCAAAAGATTACTCCAAGAAGGGGATGAGATGTGTGTGATTCAAACACTGACGTGTGAATGATGCCTACGATCTCCACATCGTTCAGATACAGAGAGTAGTACAGAAAGGATAGCGACATGAACACACACTCACGTGTGCGCACGTAGACACACGTGGACAAACACACACACACACAGACACACACTGTAACCCTCACTCAGGTAATCACTGTTGAGTCCGACACTGAGACAGCAATTTCAACACTTGTAACTGGATCAGGATTGGGCGGCCTGCACTATATTTGGTGGTGTCTTTGGTTTACACAAATTTCTGCTGGGGACTACGAGAGGAGCTAATTTTAGATCGTACAGTGATGCACTTTCTCAAGCTGAGCCTCCACTACTGAGTGCAGGGCTCTAGTCCAAACACTGCCCCCTTACCCAACCCAACACTACCCCCTTACCCAGCCCAACACAACACTGCCCCTTTACCCAGCCCAACACTGCCCCTAGCCCAGCTCAACACTGCCCCCTTACCTAGCCCAACACTGACTCTTTACCCAGCCCAACACTACCCCCTAACACAGCCCAACACTACCCCCTAACCCAGCCCAACACTACCCCTTACCCAGCCTAAGACTGCCCCCTTACCCAGCCCAACACTACCCCTTACCCAGCCCAACACTACCCCTTAAGCCAGCCCAGCACTGCCCCATAACCCAGCCCAACACTACCCCCTAACCCAGACCAGCACTGCCCCTTACACAGCCCAACACTAGCCCCTAACCCAGCCCAGCACTGCCCTTTACCCAGCCCAACACTACCCCTTAAGCCAGCCCAGCACTGCCCCATAACCCATCCCAACACTGCCCCTCACGCAGCCCAGCACTGCTCCTTACCCAACCCAACATTACCCCCTAACCCAGCCCAGCACTGCCCCTTACCCAGCCAAACACTACCCCTTAACCCAGCCCAGCACTGACCCCTAACCCAGCCCAGCACTGACCCTTACCCAGCCCAACACTACCGTCTAACCCGGCCTAAGACTGCCCCCTTACCCAGCCCAACACTACCCCCTAACCCAGCCCAGCACTGCCCCCTTACCCAGCCCAAAACTACACCCTAACCCAGCCCAACGCTGCCTCTTACCCAGCCCAACATTACACCCTAACCCAGCCCAGCACTGCCCCCTTACCCAGCCCAACACTGCCCCCTTACCCAGCCCAACACTGCTCCTTACCCAGCCCAACACTACCCCCTAACCCAGCCCAAAACTACCCCCTAACCCAGCCTAAGACTGCCCCATTACCCAGCCCAACACTACCCCCTAACCTAGCCCATCACTGCCCCTCACCCAGCCCAAGACTACCCTCTAACCCAGCCCAGCACTGCCCCCTTACCCAGCCCAACACTGCCCCCTTACCCAGCCCAACACTACCACTTAGCCCAGCCCAACACTGCCCCCTTACCCAGCCTAAGACTGCCCCCTTACCCAGCCCAACACTGCCCCTGAACCCAGCCCAACACTGCCCCTGAACGCAGCCCAGCACTGCCCCTTAACCCAGCCCAACGCTGCCCCTTACCCAGCCCAACACTACACCCTAACCCAGCCCAGCACTGCCCCCTTACCCAGCCCAACACTACCCCCTAACCCAGCCCAGCACTACCCCCTTACCCAGCCCAACACTACCCCTCACCCAGCCCAAGACTACCCCATAACCCAGCCCAGCACTGCCCCCTTACCCAGCCCAACACTTACCCCCTTACCCAGCCCAACACAACACTACCCCTCACCCAGCCCAAGACTGCCACATTACCCAGCCCAACACTGCCCCCTTACCCAGCCCAACACTGCCCCCTAACCCAGCCCAGCACTGCCCTCTTAACCAGCCCAACACTGCCCCCTTACCCAGCCCAAAAACACTGCCCCTTACCCAGCCCAACACTGCCCCTTAACCCAGCCCAACACTGCCCCCTTATCCAGCGCAATACTACCCCCTAACCCAGCCCAGTACTGCCCCCGTATCCAGCCCAACACTGCCTCCTTACCCAGCCCAACACTGCCCCCTTACCCAGACCTGCCCAACACTGCCCCCTTACCCAGCCAAACACAACACTGCCCCCTTAACCAGCCCAACACTACCTCCTTACCCAGCCCAACACTGCCCCCTTACCCAGCCCAACACTGCCTACCTACCCAGCCCAACACTGCCTCCTTCCAAGCCCAACACAACATTGCCCCCTTACCCAGCCCAACACTACCTCCTTACCCAGCCCAACACTACCCCCTTACCCAGCCCAACACTGCTTACCTACCCAGCCCAACACTGCCCCCTTCCAAGCCCAACACAACATTGCCCCCTTACCCAGCCCAACACTACCTCCTTACCCAGCCGAACACTGCCCACTTACCCAGCCCAACACTGCCTCCTTACCCAGCCCAACACTGCCCCCTTACCCAGCCCAACACAACACTGCCCCCTTACCCAGCCCAACATTACCCCCTAACACAGCCCAACACTGACTCCTTTCCCAGCCCAACACTGACCCTTTACCCAGCCCAACACTACCCCTAACCCAGCCCAGCACTGCCCCTTACCCAGCCCAACACTGCCCCCTTACCCAGCCAAACACTACCCCTAACCCAGCCCAGCACTGCCCCTTACCCAGCCAACACTGCCCCCTAACCCAGCCCAAGACTACCCCTTACCCAGCCCAACACTACCCCCTAACCCAGCCCAGCACTACCCCCTTACCCAGCCCAACACTACCCCCTCACCCAGCCCAAGACTACCCCATAACCCAGCCCAGCACTGCCCCCTTACCCAGCCCAACACTTACCCCTTACCCAGCCCAACACAACACTACCCCCTCACCCAGCCCAAGACTGCCACATTACCCAGCCCAACACTGCCCCCTTACCCAGCCCAACACTGCCCCCTAACCCAGCCCAGCACTGCCCTCTTAACCAGCCCAACACTGCCCCCTTACCCAGCCCAAAAACACTGCCCCCTTACCCAGCCCAACACTGCCCCTTAACCCAGCCCAACACTGCCCCCTTATCCAGCGCAATACTACCCCCTAACCCAGCCCAGTACTGCCCCCTTATCCAGCCCAACACTGCCTCCTTACCCAGCCCAACACTGCCCCCTTACCCAGACCTGCCCAACACTGCCCCCTTACCCAGCCAAACACAACACTGCCCCCTTAACCAGCCCAACACTACCTCCTTACCCAGCCCAACACTGCCCCCTTACCCAGCCCAACACTGCCTACCTACCCAGCCCAACACTGCCTCCTTCCAAGCCCAACACAACATTTCCCCTTACCCAGCCCAACACTACCTCCTTACCCAGCCCAACACTACCCCCTTACCCAGCCCAACACTGCTTACCTACCCAGCCCAACACTGCCCCCTTCCAAGCCCAACACAACATTGCCCCCTTACCCAGCCCAACACTACCTCCTTACCCAGCCGAACACTGCCCACTTACCCAGCCCAACACTGCCTCCTTACCCAGCCCAACACTGCCCCCTTACCCAGCCCAACACAACACTGCCCCCTTACCCAGCCCAACATTACCCCCTAACACAGCCCAACACTGACTCCTTTCCCAGCCCAACACTGACCCTTTACCCAGCCCAACACTACCCCCTAACCCAGCCCAGCACTGCCCCTTACCCAGCCCAACACTGCCCCCTTACCCAGCCAAACACTACCCCCTAACCCAGCCCAGCACTGCCCCTTACCCAGCCAACACTGCCCCCTAACCCAGCCCAAGACTACCCCTTACCCAGCCCAACACTACCCCCTAACACAGCCCAACACTACCCTCTAACCCAGCCCAACACTGACTCTTTACCCAGCCCAACACTACCCCCTAACCCAGCCCAGCACTGCCCCTTACCCAGCCCAGCACTGCCCCTAACCCAGCCAACACTGCCCCCTAACCCAGCCCAACACTGCCCCCTAGCCCAGGTCAACACTGCCCCCTTACCTAGCCCAGCACCGCCCCCTTACCCAGCCCAACACTAGCTCTGACAAGGAGGATTTGAGAGGGATGTGTAGGTGGCTGGCTTGTCTTTCTTTATTAGGTATATGTGTGTGTTTGTGTGTGTGTGCGTGTGGTGCGCGTGTGCTTGTGTGGCAAAGAAAATGGGGCGTGGCAACTGCAGAACAGAGAGGAAAACTTCCAAACAGCCGGCCCCAAATTTGCCTTGCAAATTTGCTAGAGTGGAAGGTCATGGGGTTCAGGTAGGGCAGGGAGTGGGATGAGGCGGGCAACGGGTCTTGTGTACTGTTTGTCCCCCACCTGGACATCTGCTACCCTACAACGGCTGTCTTTGCAGGGATGGAGGGAAATCACTTTACCTACTGGCCAGAGGGATCGGGGGAGCTGAGGGTCAAGAATGAGAACAACAGTATTTAGTTGGAGGTTAGGCTTATCAGTGCGCCACTTCTGTCTAGACTGGAGAGAAGGAAGATCATTTCTGAGGAAGTGGGCCCAAAAATAATTGGAAAGAATCTGACTATGACGCCACTGACGCCGGCTGCGCAGCTCAGAGTCAGGATACGTTACCAATGGGAGGGAAGAGTCATGCCGCCCAATGAGCAACAGGTTAGGAGTCACTGGATCAGGATCCGCAACGTCAGAAGAGACAGGGCCCGAAACAAGGGCCCGAAACAATCCCAGCCCAGAGAGGGCCCGAAACAATCTATCCCGGTGGAATAAAAGGGAGGTTTGCGTAGGCGTAGGCGAGCAAGAGGGAGATCGGCCATTTGGGGAATAAGGGGTTTGGCACGGGACTGCTGGCACTTAGCACACCTGTGCGGATGTTTCCTGACAGCCTCACGACCCCTCAGGATCCAGAATCGCCTCCTCAGTTCAGTGAATAGCCTCTCGGGACCAGAATGATGTAGGTGGTCATCACAATCTTTAATTATAAGTTTTGTGATCGGATGGGCAGGGTCCAGGGCAACTGGGTGTATGGCATCAGGGGGCAGGTCACTGCTTTGTCGTAACCTTCCGCCTACTCGAATGAGACCTGACACTGGATCTAGTTCCGGAGCAAGGGAGAGAAGACGACTGGAATGTGGGAGGGGTTTGTGGGTCTGAAAGCATGCCAGATCATTCCCAAATGAATCCAGCTGGGTCTGTCTTAGGATGGCAATCTCTGCATCGATGTAGGTTGCTGCCGATGGTGTTGCAGGAGGCTCTGCCACCCCATGATGTGAGGCAGCGGTAGAGTCAAGGAGATCCTGAAAGGTGGTGAACTGGGTAGGGTCAGAGATGGAGGGATTTTGGCCAAGAAATACTGCACCACAGAAACTGGGCTTACGTAGCTCTACAGGATCTTCGGCTTGAGCTATTGTGGGGTTAGTTGGCCACAGGTCAGGGGGTTGCAGGAGGAAGGCAGGTCTTTGGTTCCACCTGCAAGGCTTACTTAGATTAGACAGCTGCTTCCCTCTAGTCAGATCGTCAGCTGGGTTGTTCTGGGAATCCACATAGCACCATTCCTGGCTTTTGGTGAGTTCCTGGATTTCAGCCACCCTGGTTCCAACAAAGACCTTATAGCGGCATGAGTCTGAGAGAAGCCAATAGAGGACGGTGGTAGAGTCACTCCATAAAGTAGCCTGTCTGAAGTTGAGGGTGAGCTCTGTTTGGAGGAGGTTGAACAGTTGAGCTCCAATGAGTTCAAGTCGAGGGATAGATAGTTGTTTTTTGGGCGCAACACGGGACCTCGCCATTAGGAAGGACACATTCACCTGTTGACCATCTTCAGTGCGCATGTAGGCGACTGCGCCATAAGACTGCTCTGACGCATCGCAGAAGATGTGCAGGTCTTGGATGGCTGAGGGGGTGTCTATAAGACAACGGGGCAGTACTATTGAGGAGAGAGTAGGGAGTTTTCCTTCCCAGGATAGCCAGGCTTCTAGGATGTTGTGGGGAAGGTTTGGGTCATCCCATTCTCTTGCCTTTGCCCACAGGTGCTGGACAATGATCTATTTCAGGGTGTCCGTATGGCAATTCCAGTGGAGGCCTAGAGTAGATTCCATGGGATCAAGGGAAGGATGGTGTGACAGCCAGAGCTCTGCCTGGTCTGACCTAGCATCGGGAGGGAGATCACAGATGATCTTCGGGTCATTACTGGCCCATTGTCTAATCTCAAAGCCACCAGAGGAGAGGGTTGCACGCATGCAGTGAAGGAGGTCCTTAGCTTCCTCTGGTGTGGGGAGACTTTGAAGGCAATTATCCACATAGAAACAATGCTGTATGGAATAGGTAACGCGCTCATCTGCCTGTGCATCCTCGACGATCCTCTGGAGGGCGTAAATGGCACAGCATGGGCTGGCGGTGGTGCCAAATGGAATGACTTGCCATTCATATACAGTTGGAGGGGATCTACTGTCTAGGTCACGCCAGAGGAAGCGCAGGAGGGGTTTATCTCAGGGTAGCAGGCACACCTGGTGGAACATGGACTTAACGTCTCCGCTGATGGTAATCTTGTGCTGCCTGAAACGGAGGAGAACTCCAAGGAGGGATGGCCCAAGGGTTGTACCATGCGGTCCTTTCCATTATGACGCACAATGTGGTGAGGTATGTACCAAGACTCAGGAGCATCTGCTACTTCAGATAGTGGTTAACTTCTTGACATACCCAGCATCAACTAACTTCTGGATCTCTCTGGTATAGGTCTCCACCTGTAGGGTTTTTTGGAGCAGTCGCCTCTCACAGCTGCGAAGACGAGACATAACTGCTTCCTTAGGGGCCTTTAGGGGGGGCCAGGGATCTGCTCGGAGGAAAGGTGTGGCATACCGTAGGACATCATCAACAGGAATTCGGATGGTTTGAGTCTCCAGCTGGTGAATTGCATCTTGGTCCAACCATTTTTGTGGTCCTCGGAGGTACTGTGTCCAGCTGCCACAGTTTTTGCACATTGTGGTGGATGTCATCAGTTGGGCATTTATAGTTACACTTGGTAGAGGGAGAGCTAACAATATCTCTAGCAGGGCCCTGTAACGTCCAGCCGAGACGGGTTTGATTGCTACAGGGGCTCCGGGGCCTAACTTTACAGGCAGTGTTGGAGTGATCAGGTGGGTATGATCAGCTCCTATGAGTAGAAGGGGGCTTACATTATCATGCTGCTTCAAGGGAATCTGCCGGAGATGAGTGTAGCGCCGCTGGAGGGATGTCACAGGATGAGAATGTTCGGACAAGGAAAGCTGATCAGCAGTGAAGACATGCCTGATGGCATAGGATTTCTCTGGATGAGCCTTTGGAATGAGGGTGAAGGACACGGCGGCACCGTTTAGAGTCTGGACATCCTGTCTCACAGTCCTCAGTTTCAGGCTCTCAGACTCTCCTACCAACTGGAGTTTCTGGGCGGCAGGATGCAGGAGGATCGTACGTTCTGACCCATCATCCAATATGGCATACGTGTCTAAGGACTTGTTTCCATTACGCAGGGTTACTTCAACTACCTTCAGCAGCACTTTATTGCAAACACTAGGAGGGTCTAGGTAGAAATTCTGCACTTGTCTCTGGTTGTTGTTGCATAGGACCTGCAGATGTTTCCCATTGCATTGGTTGCAACGTCCCTTCAGATCACACTGATTTGCAAAGTGGTCTCGTGCACACCGCCAGCAGCGTTTCTGTCCTTTGATCCAACTAGTTCTCTAATCTTCAGTGAGCTGGAGGAAGTCATCACATTTACTGACATGATGTTCAGGGGAGATACAGTAAGCACACACTGGACAGCGTGTGGATGTGGTGTTGGGGGGAAGCTGACTGGCTCTAGGAGGAGCTATCTGGACTTTAGGGGAGGTCACTTGGGAAGTCTTGCTACCATGGAGTATAGCTGTAGCTCTGAATGGTTGAGAGGGTGGTGGCCTTGGTCGAACAGGCTGATGGTTTCTCTCTCTTCTGGGCTGGCAGCGGGTTTCCTGTTGCAGCCAGGAGGAGAAATCTAGGAGGTTATAGGAAAGGGGACCTGGTCTGCTCAAACTCACGCTTCTCTTAAACTGACAAAATTGCTCACTGGGTAGTTTCTCTAGTAGCCGCTCTACATGTGAGCCACAGGTAAGCTTGGAGAAACCTTCGAGGCCCATGGACTGGAGGAGACCCACTAAGGCCTGTACTCTAAGGGAGAACTGATCTAGGCCTCTACCATCACCTATCCGGATAGCAGGCATCTCCATTATAGCCCGGAGCTCTCTTAGAGCAAGCTGTCTGGGTTGGCCATAACGCTCATCTAGGGCCCGAATAGTTTGAGTGTAGGGATCTTGGGCATAAACATAAGCTAAGGCAAGCCGCTTCGCCTGATCTACCTTTAAGTGATCCAGTAAGATGTGATATTTATACTGCTCTGGCTCTCCTGGGTCCAACAGGTTGGATAGGGCCATCTTTAACATCATATACTGGCTTCCATCCTCTCTAGTAAGATCAGGGAATGAGGGACCTGCTATCTTGCTATATGACTGCAGTCGGCCTGAAGGGGGAGCTAAATGGCTTGATGGGGCTGCAAAAGTAAGGTGGTGATGCTGCATATTGCGGGGATGGTATGCTGGCTGGGCAGAGTGGGCCATAGCTCTAGGCGAAATATGAGGTGACGACATGTAGGCTGGGAGTTGACGGGTGGCAGGGAACTGACTATGGTCAGAAGGATTTGTGTGCTGCCAGGACTGCGCTAAGGGCTGAATGGCAGGGGCACGGCTTCCAGGAGGTGGATAAGGAAGCTGCTGCCGAGGTGGGGAAAAAGGGGGCTTATAGTGACTTGTGGTAGCCTGGGGTGGCATTGCAGTATGCTGGGCTTGTGATGCTACTAACTGAGGGCCAAGGTTTTCAGGGAATTGTACTGAATGAGACCATGAGGAGTGGCCTTTACCAAGCATACATCGCTGGATTAGTCTACCTTGATTCCTTACTTGCTGTAAGAGCTCAGTTTGAGGGTCAGGAATTGGGGCTACATGAGAGTCATGTGGGTACTCAGAGGCTAGGGCTCTTCTGGAAGAGACAGGTGAGGAAGTGTCTGTTGCTGGCTCCAGCTCTTCCTCTTCATCCTCCTCGCTGGGTAGTTGAGGTGGCTCTTCCTCCTCCTCAGACTCGTACTGTGGTTGATGCTGAGGTCCAACACCACAGATGTCTGCAGAGTGAAGCAGCGGTGGCTCTGGTGCTTCAGCAGGATGCTGTGGCTGCTGACCATATTCCATGACGTAGTCATCATAGCGTACTGGACGCGTGGCTTGGCGTTGAGGACGCTGAAGTAACGAAGGCAAGGAGTGACTGGACATCTCCACTGGTCGTCAATGGATCCGGCTCGAAGGACCATGACAAGGAGGGTTTGAGAGGGATGTGTAGGTGGCTGGCTTGAGACCAGTGGAGGTGTCGGTAAGAACAGTCCTGTCCAGTCACTTTAATTGCACAATGTCTTTCTTTATTAGGTATATGTGTGTGTGTGTGTGTGTGTGTGTGTGTGTGTGTGTGTGTGTGTGTGTGTGTGTGTGTGTGTGTGTGTGTGTGTGTGTGTGTGTGTGTGTGTGTGTGTGTGTGTGTGTGTGTGTGTGTGTGTGTGTGTGTGTGGTGCGCGTGTGCGTGTGTGGCAAAGAAAATGGGGCGTGGCAACTGCAGGACAGAGAGGAAAACTTCCAAACAACCCCCTTACCCAGCCCAACACTGCCCCCATACCCAGCCCAGCACCGCCCCCTTACCCAGCCCAACAGAACACTGCCCCCTTACCCAGCCCAACACAACACTGCCCCCTTACCCAGCCCAACACTGCCCCCTTACCTAGCTCAACACAACACTGCCCCCTTACCCAGCCCAACACTGCCCCCTTACCCAGCCCAACACTATCCCCTAACACAGCCCAGCACAACACTGCCACCTTACCCAGCCCAACACTACCCCCTAACCCAGCCCGGCACAACACAGCCACCCCAACCCAGGCCAACACTGCCCACCTAGTCTAGCCCACCACTACCCCGCTATCTACCAACCCCCCTAACTAACCTTGCAACACTGCCCACCTAGTCTAGCCCACCACTACCCCGCTAACTACCAACCCCCCTAACTAACCTTACAACACTGCCCACCTAGTCTAGCCCACCACTACCCCGCTAACTACCAACCCCCCTAACTAACCTTACAACACTGCCCTTTTAAGTAAGTCCAACACTGTCCCACTAACCCAGAACTACATTGTTCTTTTAACCCAGTCTAACTCTGTCCCTTTAACCCCAGCCAACACTGTCCCTTTAACTTGGGACAACACCACCTCTTTAACCCTGTCCAAACACCTTTCAAAACAGGACAGTCAAAGCTTTGCGGTTTTGACTGCAACTCCTTCCAGCCCCTGCAGGCAGAGGGCAGTACCCTACAGTACATCTGAAAGAGATCAAAGGAATTGGAAAGAGCTCTGAAATACAATTAAACATCAACTGGAGACCATTTGGGTTAGTGACTTGGACTGAAATAGGTGTCAGTACTCATGTTGGGTGCCGGTACTGTTTATATTTAGGTGCAGGAGCTCCACAATAGTTTTGAGCTCATATTCTATAAGAGGAACAGGAGCTCAAGCAGTAGAACATTTTGGGTGCCAGTACTGAGCTCCTGCCCAAGTCAAGCACTGGTTATTGATGTTGAGGCCTTAAAGATGTTGAATGCCCAAGTTGGCTATCTATTTCGTATTTATGCAGTTAAAATAAGCTGGAGCTATTTAAATGGTGGGTATTTATAGTTTCGAGCACCCTAATATTAAAGGCTTAGAGGGTTAGGATGACATCAAATGTATGGTTATCAATGTAGACCACCATTGTTCATCAGGGTACAAAACTACTTTTATAACTATTTTATCCCCTAATATCCAAGTGAAATTAGTATAGTCAAGAATTCATGAACAGTTACAGTTACATTAAATTGATCTAATGAAGGCAGTGTCACTACCGGGGCAAAAGCTTGATTGAATGACTCATTGACAGTGGGACTTTTCTTAGGGACTTGCCACCACGCACTTGTTGCAGCAATAGTCCCGCGAGAGGGGTGCCGTGGGTACATTGATGGATGACCCTGCTGCTCCCAGTCCCAGCTGTCAGCTGCGCTCGTGCACCGTTTCTGACTTTCCCACTCTGTCCCCGGTACCATGGCGTCCATGGAGGAGGACGGCTCGGTTGAGGAGAAGGATAACAACAACAAGAAGAGAACGAAAAGTGCAATCGCTGTCGCATGGCTTACATTTTACAACATCGCCATGACGGCCGGGTATGTGGATTATTCTACCCTATAGCTGATTATAAAATAGCCACTCCCTGAGCGCTGTGAGCAAGCGTGTGTTGCTGTTTATAGGTCCGTGGTGTCTCTGACACTGCAAGTGTCCCATTCAGTTGCAGTCAGCAAAATAAAAGTAAGGGACTTGATATGAAAGGGGTCCAAGAAGTCATATTGATTATTTGAGAATTGTCTATCTTTCTTTTTTTTTTTTTTTTTTAAATAACGGCGGTGGAAGTGCGGCTCCCGGCGCGGGTTCAGCCTGTCCAAATACGGTCGATTACACGATGTCAGCGTCATGCCCAGCCTTATCTCCACAGTTGCAGTGATAAGTATAGACGGAGCGCTGACACTGGAGCTCTGATCTCGGAGAATGAAATGCGCAATTGGCATATTTTTATAACTGCAATTATACCGCGCGGGCGAGACTACCCAATTATTTTACTCAAGTGTTCTTAGTTATTTTAGTGAACTCACTAAACGAACTTACTTTATTGGTTGCCAAGTTTTCAAACATGTATGAATCTGTTGATGGTGTCTTACATTCATTTGCATTGTTCTGAGCCACTTTAACGAGGATTGCGCCTTTTTGGAGATATGCATAACATGCGCTTTTTAAGGATATATAGGATCCACTTCCACTCAGTGATCTCCACTTCCACTCAATGTAGTTTATTGTCTGTTCTACACATAATGGTTATTTTTGTATTACACGAACGTGTGAAAACTAGGTTCAGTTGTCTAGACTTTTGTTCACAATGACCAAGAGGTGGTTGGTTATAAGCCCCTGTACCTGATCTCCCTCATACAGAGTAAACAGATACCAGACTTTTGATTCAAACATTCAAAGAGCTGTTAAAATGTTGACTATTGCATTCAAACTGTTCTTTTTATGTCCCTTCTCTCCATATGATAGCACAAACCTACACCCATATTATTCAATAATCCTTATATGATAGTAACTGTTAGTAACTGAACAGTTTTGCAAGTCCTAAACCCAGTTAATGTAATTAGCATCAAATAAACCCTAATTAATTATTGTGCTGAGACCGAGACATAATATATTTACAATAAAATAGGAATATACTCCCAAGTAATGCACCTCTGCCCTGGTAAACCGCTGTTTCTATTTTAAACGGCTTGTGGTTTGAACCAGATAATGTTGAGTTTTTCATGTAATCAAATAAGAGTTAGGCAAACACTTGTCCACAGCTTGTGCACCTAACCGACCAACCACATGAGGTCAAACAGTAAACGGTAGCCACTAGGCTACAACGGTATCTACAACAGTACCAGGTCAACCTGGTTGAACAGTACCATTCCTTTATAACAGACTGTAGCAGTAGTGTATCTCTCGCTAATCCCTGACAAGGTTTTAGTTAACTTCAAGGTACAGTATAAAATGTCCCATAAACTGAGATTTACAAGTAACATACAGTACCAGTCAAAAGTTTGGACTCACCTACTCATTCAAGGGTTTTTCTTTATTGTTTATTTATCTACATTGTAGAATAATAGTGAAGACATCAAAACTATGAAATAACACAAATGTAATCATGTAGTAACCCAGAAAGTGTTAAACAAATTAAAATATATTTTATATTCTTCAAAGTAGCCACCCTTTGCCTTGATGACAGCTTTGCACACTATTGGCATTCTCTCAACCAGCTTCATGAGGAATACTTTTCCAAGTGTTGAAGGAGTTCCCACAAATGCTGAGCACTTGTTGGCTGCTTTTCCTTGACTGCGGTCCAACTCATCCTAAACCATCTCAATTGGGTTGAGGTCGGGTGATTGTGGAGCCCAGGTCATCTGATGCAGCACTCCATCACTCTCCTTGGTCAAATACCCCTTACACAGGGTCATTGTCCTGTTTAAAAACAAATGATAGTCCCACTAAGCGCAAACCAGATGGGATGGCGTATCGCTGCACAGAATGCTGTGGTAGCCATGCTGGTTATGTGTGCCTTGAATTTTAAATAAATCACGACAGTGTCACCAGAAAAGCACCCCCACACCATCACACCTTCTCCTCCATGCTTCACGGTGGGACGCACACATGCGGAGATCATCCGTTAACCTACTTTGCGTCTCACAAAGACATGGCAGATCACCTACTTTGCGTCTCACAAAGACATGGCAGTCATAACCAAAAATCTAAAATTTGGACTCATCAGACCAAAGGACAGATTTCTACCGGTCTAATGTCCATTGCTCGTCTTTCTTGGCCCAAGCAAGTCTCTTCTTATTATTGGTGTCCTTTAGTAGTGGTTTCTTTGCAGCAATTTGACCATGAAGGCCTGATTCATGCAGTCTCCTCTGAACAGTTGATGTTGAGATGTGTCTGTTACTTGGACTCTGTGAAGCATTTATTTGGGCTGCAATCTGAAGTGCAGTTAACTCTAATGAACTTATCCTCTGCAGCAGAGGTAACTCTTGGTCTTCCTTTCCTGTGGCAGTCCTCATGCCAGTTTCATCATAGCACTTGATGGTTTATGCGACTGCACTTGAATAAACTTTCAGTTCATGAAATGTTCCTTATTGACTGACCTTCATGTCTTAAAGTAATAACACAAATAGCCACTGTGGTTTCTTTTTGCTTATTTAAGCTGTTCTTGACATAATATGGACTTGGTCTTTTACCAAATAGGGCTATCTTCTGTATACCACCCCTACCTTGTCACAACACAACTGATTGTCTCAAATGCATTATGAAGGAAAGAAATTCCACAAATAAACTTTTAACAAGGCACACCTGTTCATTTAAATGCTTTCCAGGTGACTACCTCATGAAGCTGGTTGAGAGAATGCCAAGAGTGTTCAAAGCTGTCATCAAGACAAAGGGAGTCTGCTTTGAAGAATCTCAAATATAAAATCTATTTTGAACACTTTTTTGGTTCCTCCATGATTCCATTGTGTGTGATTTCACAGTTTTGATGTCTTCACTATTATTCTAAAATGTAGAAAATAGAAAAAATAAAGAAAAACCCTAGAATGAGTTGGTGTGTCCAAACTTTTGACTGGTACTGTATCCCATGGGCACTTAGATGATGTTGGTGTAATGTCCAGGGACTAATCCTGCTATGAGCCCATTTAGCCATGAATACTGAATCAAGGGACCAAGTGTGATCTAAATGAGGATTTTAAAATGTGACTGTAAAATAATAGTTATCTCAATTAAGTGGAATAGGGAATACGGTTGAGGAAACTATGCAACTTTGGCCTGTCTCATTACTAATACTGTACGTATTTGTGATCCTATGACACACATTTTTGTAAAGTTACACATTTTAGAGGAAAAGAGAACAGCTGTATGCCAACACCCACAAAGACACCTTCACAGACACGCCTTCACAGAGATCCCGTAACACTGCTGACCTAGTAGACGTGTGAATGTAAAGACAACACAGGCCATTCCCCCCAGGTCATGCATAGTTTAAAAAGCAAACGGTGAAAACCAGGGGCAGTATGTATCAAGCGTCTCAGAGTAGAGGAGTGCTGACTTAGGTTCAGTTTAGCCTTTTTAGATCAGAATGAATAAGAGGACATGGACAGGGAGGACCTGATCCTAGATCAGCACTCCTACTCTGAGACTCTTGATCCATACGGCCCCTGGTCTTCTGTGTAAGTTCTGTACAAGAACTCTTACACCTCTCTGTTATTTAACCTGATCTTTACCCATGACTAAAGCCACAGAGAATTAGCTTTAAATGGTCCTCAAAATGGATCTGCCATTAAATAGTAAATCATGTTGTATTGATTTTAATTCAAACATATAAACATTACTGTCATAGCAAAAACATACATATTTTATGTTGTATCCTGTGTGTAATGGACCAATAAAGATTGTATTGTATTAGTATAGTGCTCTGCAAATGGTGTCTGCACGTGATGGTTCAGGGATTTGCTTGATTTAAAAAATAAGAATCTTCAGTTCCTCCTGAATGTAGTTTTGGCAGTAGCAGGGTTGCTGCTAGTTCAGAGAGATGACAAGCTGAACAGCTTTTCCCAGCATTCTGTGTTTACATTCTGTCTGGCATATAGCTGTGCTGTAATGACTGATGTATAGCGAGATTAGTGTGTGCAGTACCAGGCTAGAGACAATTATCTCCTCTGTAGAAAGGACTTGGTGCTCCCTGTTTCACCAACTGACGCTGTCAATGTGTCCCAAATAGCACCCTTTTCCCTACATAATACACTACTTTTGACTAGAGCCCTGGTCAAAAGTAGTGCACTATGTAAGGAATAGGGTGCCATTTGGGACTTATCGTGGGTGATGAGGAGGCATACAAGTTTAGTTGGTGTCCATTCTGCTTTTGCTTCCGATAGTACTGTAAAAAGCCTTACAGAAAAAAACTTACATTAAATGTGACAGCATGTGATCATGTGATCTTATGTGGCGTTAACGTGATAATGTGACAACATGTAAAAAAACGTGATAACATGAAACTACAAATTTGAGCATGTGAAAACATGATCTCGTGAAATAAATGTCAACCGTTTTTCACATATTAATGCAATTCCATATGTTAGAGTTAGAGTTTCAAGATGAATTGAACAGTATAAAACAATCAGAATGGAGAAAGACCCATTAAAATCAATTAAAATGTATATGTTGCCGCCCTAGGGTCACCCACTACTCATAAAGCACATTTTTTACTTTTATTATTCAAAACCATAAAATACCGTCATATCGTCTAATTAAAGTACTAATCAAATCAAATCAAAGTTTATTTGTCACGTGCGCCAAATAGAACAGGTGTAGACCTTACAGTGAAATGCTTACTTACAGGCTCTAACCAATAGTGCAATAGTGGCACAATGCAAAAAGTCTGGGTAGCCATTTGATTACCTGTTCAGGAGTCTTATGACTTGGGGGTAAAAACTGTTGAGAAGCCTTTTTGTCCTAGACTTGGCACTCCGGTACCGCTTGCCATGTGGTAGTAGAGAGAACAGTCTATGACTGTGGTGGCTGGGGTCTTTGACAATTTTTAGGGCCTTCCTCTGACACCGCCTGCTGTAGAGGTCCTGGATGGCAGGCAGCTTAGCCCCAGTGATGTACTGGGCCGTACGCACTACCCTCTGTAGTGTCTTGCGGTCAGAGGCGGAGCAATTGCCGTACCAGGCAGTGATGCAACAAGTCAAGATGCTCTCGATGTTGCAGCTGTAGAACCTTTTGAGGATCTCAGGACCCATGCCAAATCTTTTTAGTTTCCTGAGGTGGAATAGGCTTTGTCGTGCCCTCTTTACGACTGTCTTGGTGTGTTTGAACCATTCTAGCTTGTTGTTGATATGGACACCAAGGAACTTGAAGCTCTCAACCTACTCCACTACAGACCCATCGATGAGAATGGGAGAGTGCTCGGTCCTCCTTTTCCTGTAGTCCACAATCATCTCCTTAGTCTTGGTTACGTTGAGGGAGAGGTTGTTGTCCTGGCACCACACGGCCAGGTCTCTGACCTCCTCCCTATAGGCTGTCTCATCGTTGTCGGTGATCAGGCCTACCACTGTTGTGTCGTCTGCAAACTTAATGATGGTGTTGGAGTCGTGCCTGGCCATGCAGTCGTGGGTGAACAGGGAGTACAGGAGGGGACTGAGCACGCACCCCTGGGGAGCTCCAGTGTTGAGGATCAGCATGGCAGATGTGTTGCTACCTACCCTCACCACCTGGGGGCGGCCAGTCAGGAAGTCCAGGGTCCAGTTACAGAGGGACGTGTTTAGTCCCAGGATCCTTAGCTTAGTGATGAGCTTTGAGGGTACTATGGTGTTGAACGCTGAGCTGTAGTCAATTAATAGCATTCTCACATAAGTGTTCCTTTTGTCCAGGTGGGAAAGGGCAGTGTGGAGTGCAATAGAGATTGCATCATCTGTTGATCTGTTTGGGCGTTATGCAAATTGGAGGGGGTCTAGGGTTTCTGGGATAATGTTGTTGATGTGAGCCATTACCAACCTTTCAAAGCACTTCATGGCTACGGACGTGAGTGCTACGGGTCTGTAGTCGTTTAGGCAGGTTGCCTTTGTGTTCTTGGGCACAGGGACTATGGTGGTCTGCTTGAAGCATGTTGGTATTACAGACTCAATCAGGGACATGTTGAAAATGTCAGTGAAGACACCTGCCAGTTGGTCAGCACATGCCCCGAGCACACGTCCTGGTAATCCGTCTGGCCCCGCAGCCTTGTGTATGTTGACTTGTTTGAAGGTCTTACTCATGTCGGCTACGGAGAGCGTGATCACACAGTCTGGAACAGCTGATGCTTCCCTTTGTAGTCTGTAATAGTTTGCAAGCCCTGCCACATAAGACGAGCGTCAGAGCCGGTGTAGTATGATTGAATCTTAGCCCTGTATTGACGCTTTGCCTGTTTGATGGTTCGTCGCAGGGCATAGCGGGATTTCTTGTAAGCTTCCGAATTAGAGACCCGCACCTTGAAAGCGGCAGCTCTACCCTTTAGCTCAGTGCGAATGTTGCCTCTAACCCATGGCTTCTGGTTGGGGTATGTACGTACAGTCACTGTGGGGACGACGTCCTCAATGCACTTATTAATAAAGCCATTGACTGATGTGGTGTACTCCTCAATGCCATCAGAGGAATCCCGGAACATGTTGATAGCAAAACAGTCCTGTAGTTTAGCATCTGCTTCATCTGACCACTTTTTTATAGACCGAGTCACTGGTGCTTCCTGCTTTAATTTTTGCTTGTAAGCAGGAATCAGGAGGATAGAGTTGTGGTCGGATATTTTGTCCATATCGCCCAGCCCTACATGTGAATCTGTAATTCACAATTCACATGTGAGGTGAAAACATGTTATTCTCCTCACATGTGAAAAGGTGGTGTTAACATGTGAACTCTACGTTTAATACATGTCAACATATTTAATAAAAATGTCACCTTTTTTTGTAAGGGAATTAAATTATATGGGGGTTTTAAAGTAAATGGTAAGCTGTTCAGCTAAAATAGTGTAAAAAGTAATGAATAAATGACAATGTGATCGCATTTGGCTTGACCACTTGGGATTTGAACTCATAACCTCAGAATTTGGGGTACGCTGATATTTCTGTTGCACCGCAGTCTGTAGCATTCCTCAACACATTCATTACCTCTAATACATCTCTGCACTTAGCAAAAGAGTGCCATCTGCACTTGTACTGCACTTGTTTAGTTATCAGTTAATCTGACTATTCTCTCATCATTGTTTTAATTGACTTATTTCAGCTATTTGAGGGTTTTCTGTATAGTTGGTGGGACGTATTATTCGGTTTTAATGTTACTCCTGAATCACTATGATAAATATAATAGTTTTTCTTGAGTGTATTTTTAACAAAGCTGAGATTTATGTTACTTAAGTCCAAAGTGTATGAATATAGGTGAAATCAGTCATTGACACAGACAAATCAAATACATTTTTATTTGTCACATACATATGGTGTAGCAGGAAGATCGTAATTCTGTGAACCAAGAGGTTGTTAGTTCAAATGTTAAATAATAATTACTTTATAAATAAACACACACAATTTAATCATGTATTTCAAAGTGTGTCAAATATGTCAATTGAAAACACAGAATGTTAAAAGCCCTGTTTGTGTGTTTATCCTAACTAATATTCACATGAAAGGTTATGTGATCACATGTGAAAATCCACGTGACACTCCATGTGAAATATCATCACATGTGAAGTGTTCCAAAAACAAATGGTTTCACATGATTTCACATGTGAAATAATTCGATTTTCCACATCATGTGGTTTTTCTGTAAAGTAGGCTGAGACTGAAAGTCAAAAAGATGAGACTGAAAAAGCTAAAAACTCTCACTGTGTAATGTTATACTGTAACTCTAAAGTGGTATCTATTCAGTAATCTATGTCCTTCTCGTGCACACTTACGTCTCTAATGTAAAATTTTGTTGGACTCTAATGTCCATTGCTTGTGTTTCTTGGCCCAAGCAAGTCTCTTCTTCTTATTGGTGTCCTTTATAAAAATGTTATAAATATTTTATCTTCTTTTCCAGGTGGCTGGTTTTGGCTATGGCAATGATGCGCTTTTACATCCAGAAAGGCACACACAAGGGTCTGTACAAAAGTATATCAAGGACACTCAAGTTTTTCCAGACAGTTGCATTAGTTGAGGTGAGTTTCTGGAATATTGGCAGAGTTCTCTATACAGCCGTATTCAAACAAAGTATTCAACGAAGACAGTAGGGAAAATAGGCAAATGTTGAAATTACTGGTAAGATCCCTCTGTGTGCTTTAAATACTTTGATGCTGAGAGCTTTGATGCAGAGAAGAAGTGAGGAGAGGCGATTCACTGATTCTGATTTGTTATCTTCTTTCAGGTGGGGCACTGTGCAATCGGTATGTATTGTCTTGAATAACAAGCATGTAATGTGAGGGCCTCCCGAGTGACGCAGCGGTCTAAGGCACTGCATTGCAGTGCTTGAGGGCGTCACTACAGACTCGGGTTCGATCCCAGGCTGTGTCACAGCTGGCCGTGACCGGGAGACCCATGAGGCGGCGCACAATTGGCCCAGCGTCGTCCGGGTTAGGGGAGTGTTTGGCCGGCCCGGGATTTCCTTGTCCCATCGCGCTCTAGCGACTCCTTGTGGTGGACCGGGCGCCTGCAAGCTGACCTCGGTCGCCAGATGGACGGTGTTTCCTCAGACACATTGGTGCAGCTGGCTTCCGGGTTAAGCGAGCAGTGTGGCTTGGCAGGGTCGTGTTTCGGAGGACACATGGCTCTCGACCTTTGCCTCTCCCGAGTCCATAGGGGAGTTGCAGCGATGGGACAAGACTGTAACCACCAATTGGATATCATGAAATTGGGGAGAAAAATGGGTAAAAGTACAAAAAACAAACAAACATATAATGTGAATATCTCCTACCTCTGACAGCAATGTTTATTTCCCCGGTTCTGACCCTCTAGGAATTGTGAGGACCTCTGTAATTGTGACCGGGGGTTCAAGTGTGTTCACGAATCTTCATGGTGTGGTTCATCACCAACAGCATCAAACAGGTGACTATCACATTTATCACCAAAGAGGTGTTTTGTAACCCTGGTTACCATCTACAGTAAGATACCTTGGAGTGGGTGAGGTTAAGTTGCCCCTAGACACTGATCTTGGATCAGTTTAGAATTTTCCCCACCAATAGTTAAGTTTAAGGATTGGGGGACAGGAAGCTGATCCTAGATCTGTACGTAGGGGAAACTTCACCCCGGAGCCCAACTGTTGTAATATCCTACTATACAACATGGACCCCATTAACTGTTAACTATCTTCTCTGCCATTGTTTTGTCCCCCTATCCTTGTTGACTTTTTGGAAGATCCAGAACGAAGAAAGTGTAATCCTCTTCCTGGTCGTTTGGACGTTGACAGAGATTACCAGATATTCATTCTATACATTCAATCTGCTCAACCACCTGCCATACTTCATCAAATGGGCCAGGTGGAGATAGGGATGGGAAGGCCGGGTTTGGGTAGCTCTGGTTCAGTGCGTTTACATGCGGCTTGCTGATGCAAAGCCTTCTCAGCATCAGAAAGCTGCACATAAACGCCCCGGACAAGAGCTAGGGTTTGCGGTGCTGTTACAGTTCTGTGCATGCCGGTTTGGTTTGATTGGCGTTTCCCCTGGCATGCTTCCCAGTAGTAGCCTACAGCCATGCATAAGGTATCTCCTGGCTCATAGCCAGACAGCATGTGATCAGCAAGAGTGTGTTGTGTTTATTGATTAGCCTGTTCAATGTGGATGTTGGCTGACCTAACTGCTAACACTTAGTACTCTGGCATTATCACTTGGATTTATGGGCTAGGACAGTTGTGGGTAACCAATGGATTACATGCTAGGTGATCAAGCATTGATAAGCATACAGATCAGAGATTGGAGAAGAGGTGGTGACACCATCAGTCCAGGGATTGGGATTTATTCTCTGGCCATATGTATGAAGCATCTCAGAGTTAGAGTGATGAATAAGAATAACAATGAGTAAGAATACATGGACAGGGAACATGATCCTAGATCAGCATTCATACACTGAGATAATAAGGTTTCTCCTCATTTTCAGCTCTGAGTCAAGCTGTGATTGTCTTTCCAGATGTGGATGACGTAAGGATGGTGTCATCTTTTCTCTCATACTTTCAACATTCCTTCACACCTCTTCGATGTAGACTCACAGCTTGTGTGGACCGTAGCGCCACTGTTGTTGAGTCTTTCATACACTGCAGCAGACCAGGGTTCAAATACTATTTTAAATAATTTCAAATACTTTATCTGTGCTTGATTAAGCTTCCCTGTCTTCCAAAGGAATAGTACCAAAACTGCAAACCCCACCTATCTGGCACACGAAGCAAGCTCAAGCAAACGTTACAAGTATTTTAACGATTTCAAATAGTATTTGAACCCAGGCCTCAGACATACACAACTACTGTAACACATGGCATTAGCTGATGGTGACAGGGGGTAGGTGTTGGTGTTGCCTCCCAGTCCAACAGCTAAGCAGTACTGTAGTAAAAATACCTATTTCTTATGTGTATATCATTATACACAACGCTCATCATTATACACAAACACTCTATTTACCACCGCTGTCAGCAGACCGGTGACATAACGTGGGACTATCAGGAACACTAGTGAAGTGTAACTGTCACCCTCATATGAAGGCCCTCAGATGAAATGTGAGCACTGGTGAAGAATGCCTACTACACACATGAGGAGCAATCTGACCGACCTAGAATCCTGGGATCCTATGGCTTAGAGCTCGCTGCTTTCCGTTCAAAAGAAATCAGATTAGTGACCGACCCCATTTTTTGCATGGCTGTGCGGTGGCTATGAGTCTGGGTGACAGTGAGTGACAATGAGACTCCAGTTTTTTCAATGACTTCAGCAAGTCAGATCTTGTTCCTGTAACCACAGTACTGTACATTCAATATGTTTGTTTACATGTACGACAAATCTCTTGGGATTGCGGGTTTGCTGGTCTTGATCAGTCAGTGTAACCCCTGTTCTCCTCCACTCTCGTCCTCCCCCATTCCCCGTCCCCCTCTGAGTGATCTCAAGGGTTCCTTTAAGCAGGGAGGGGAGGGGCGCAGCCAGGCCCCCAGAGGGAGGGAAGAGGGGCTCATGTTCAGCTGCTCCTGGTTTTAAGACCATCTGTTTCGGGAATGGAATGCTCGCCCAACATTTCACTCACATCCGCCAAGATGCTCCCCCGAGCCGCCACCACGTTCTTGAGTAAATAAGGGATTCCTATGCACCGCCATCACCACATATATAGATCCCTCTCTTTTGATAACCGACTCGTTTTAATCCCCCATACATTTTTGTTCACTTTTGAAATGGAATACAGTAGTGTAATTACTGGTATATTAATCCTTCCTTTCTGGGTTGTTTATTAACCCATATTAAACATTGTGGCACGGTTTCCTGGACACTGATTAAGCCTAGTTCTGGACTGAAAACCAAGCTCAATTGAGAATCTCCTTTGAAAGTGCTTTTTAGTCCAGGGCTAGGCATAACCTTTGTCCGGGAAATGGCCCCCTGTACATTTTGAATAATGATGTGCAGAAATCCAATAATGTTAAAACACTTAGAAAATCGTTAATTGAGCTGATCCTTTGAGGGCATTCAGACCTGTTGGTAGTCAAATAGCTACTTTTTTTTTAGAGGCCAACTGTATTTTTGAAAAATTCCAATCTAGTTTTAATGCCCACCACAGCACAGAGACAGCTTTAGTTAAAGTGATAAATGATCTTAGAGCCAACACAGATACCAAACAGCTCTCTGTCCTTGTACTCTTGAATTTAAGTTCTGCATTTGACACTGTTGACAATTACGTCCTTCTGAATAGACTGGAGAGGTGGGTTGGCCTCTCCGGTCCAGTTCTAAATTGGTTTAGGATCTATTTAACCGGTTGAGAGTTTTTTGTCACCCTTGGTGAACATAACTCTGAGAAAATACATATCACATGTGGCGTTCCACAAGTTTCAATTTTGGGTCTGGTACTGATCAACTTATATATGTTACCCCTTGGCAGCGTTATCAGAAAGCACAGTAGCTGCTATGCAGACGATACACAACTTTACATCTCTATGTCACAAGAGGATTTTAGCTCCTTGGATAAATGATTAGACTGTATTAGTATTTAATTACTTGGATGGCTCACAACTTCCTCTGGCTGAAACAAGACCGAGGTACTTATTGTTGGAGCCAAAGCACAGAGAGAGAATCTAGCCACACATTTTAATTCACAGGCAATAAAGATAAAACACCAGGTAAAAAACCTAAGTGTTATTTTAGATTCTTAACTCAACCTCGAATCACACAATGTGACCAAAATAGCTTTTTACCACCTCATCCATGCTTTTATTACAAGGTTTGACTTCTGTAATGCTCTCCTATCTGGTCTACCCAAGAAAGCCATATTTCAACTGCAAAACATACAGAATGCTGCAGCACTGGTACTAACCAAGACCAGACCGAGAGCACACATTACACCGGGCTTAAGGTCTCTTCACTAGCTGCCTGTGAGTTTTTGAATTAATTTAAAGATTATTCTATTGGTTTTTAAATCAATCCACGATTGTGCACCCCAATACATGTCAGATGCTTTTAAGTTATGTACCCAGTAGGTCCCTCAGGTCCTCTGGCACTGGCCTTTTAAGTACCTCAAAGCCTAGGACCAAGAGGCATAGAGATGCAGCCTTTAGTTAAAATGCCCCCGTCCTCTGGAATAGCCTGCCAGAGAACCCGAGGGGGGTCGAAACTGTGGACATGTTTAAAAGAGATGTTAAAACACACCTTTTTAGCTTTCCTTTTCCTTAGGGTGCTTTTTAGTTGTTCAGATTGTGTCATTCTTTTGTTTTTTTATCTTATGTTTGTTGTGTAGTACATTTTCAGCTTTTTTATTCATTGTATTTTATTTGTTTTTTCCTGTAAAGCACATTGCGTTGCATTCCATGTCTGAAATGTGCTGTATAAATAAAGCTTGATTTGATTTGTTATACACTACCGTTCAAAAGTTTGGGGTCACTTAGAAATGTCCTTGTTTTTGAAAGAAAAGCTATTTTTTTGTCCATTAAAATAACATCAAATTGATCATAAATACAAAGTAGACATTGTTAATGTTGTAAATGACTATTGTAGCTGGAAACGGCAGATTTTTTATGGAATATCTACAGAGGCGTACAGAGGCCCATTATCAGCAACCATCACTCCTGTGTTCCAATGGCACGTTGTGTTAGCTAATCCAAGTTATAATTTTAAAAGGCTAATTGATCATTATAAAACCCTTTTGCAATTATGTTAGCACAGCTGCAAACTGTTGTTCTGATTAAAGAAGCAATAAAACTAGCCTTCTTTAGACTAGTTGAGTATCTGGAGCATCAGCATTTGTGGGTTGGATTACAGGCTCAAAATGGCCAGAAACAAATAACTTTCTTCTGAAACTCGTCAGTCTATTCTTGTTCTGAGAAATGAAGGCTATTCCATGCGAGAAATTGCCAAGAAACTGAAGATCTCGTACAACCCTGTGTACTACTCCCTTCACAGAACAGCGCAAACTGTCTCTAACCAGAATAGAATAGAAACACCAGTCTCAACGTCAACAGTGAAGAGGCGACTCCGGAATGCTGGCCTTCTAGGCAGAGTTCCTCTGTCCAGTGTCTGTGTTCTTTTGCCCATCTTAATCTTTTCTTTTTATTGGCCAGTCTGAGATATGGGTTTTTCTTTGCAACTAGAAGGCCAGCATCCCGGAGTCGCCTCTTCACTGTTGAAGTTGAGACTGGTGTTTTGTGGGTACTATTTAATGAAGCTGCCAGTTGAGGACTTATGAGGTGTCTGTTTCTCAAACTAGACACTCTAATGTACTTGTCCTCTTGAACAGATGTGCACCAGGGCCTCCCACTCCTCTTTCTATTCTGGTTAGAGCCAGTGTGCGCTGTTCTGTGAAGGGAGTAGTACACAGTGTTGTACGAGATCTTAAGTTTCTTGGCAATTTCTCGCATGGAATAGCCTTCATCTCTCAGAACAAGAATAGATACTAAAAACATGTCAGCCGTCACTATGGAAATCAGCCATTTAGTGGCCTAATTCATTGGCAAAACCTACAAGACACTCCATTCAAGATGGCATACATTTTCCCCTTAATTTTGCAGGGTATGCATTCCAACGTAGTGTGAAGTTTTGTTTTTTTGTCGTTCTTTGCTGCACGGCCCTTAAGCTGAAGTGTGTGTGTATGTGTGCGCGTGTGCATGCCTCTGTGTGTTTGTGTTATTGATGACTATCCTCTCCCTGTCAGATACAATATGTTTATCATCATGTACCCTCTCGGAGTGGCCGGAGAACTCCTGACTATTTACGCTGCTCTGCCGTTCGTTCGCAAAACCGGAATGTTGTCCATGAGGCTCCCCAACAAGTATAACATCTCCTTCGACTACTACTACTTCCTCATCATCGTTATGCTCTCCTACATCCCATGTAAGCAGCTACGTACAACGTGTTTGTATGTTCAGCCTATAGGTGGACGTTAGTTACTCATGGGTGTTGATTGTCTTGTTTTGACAAGCAGAATTGTTCAGGAGTTCAGTAGTTTGTGATAGCTGTTTTTAATTTGGGTTGTTTTGGGTAGTTTGGGTCACGTTTGTGGTGGCTGTTGTTCATTTGGGTTGTTTGGGGTAGTTTGTGGTGGCTGTTGTTCATTTGGGTTGTTTGGGGTAGTTTGTGGTGGCTGTTGTTAATTTGGGTTGTTTGAGGTAGTTTGTGGTAGATGTTTTGGGGTATTTTGGGGATGGTTTGGGTTGTTTTGGGTTGTTTTGGATAATTAGTAGGACCCAGTGTTTGATGTTTAAGTGCCTTTCACTCTTTGAAGGCTTTTTGTTAAAATATTGATCTGGACTGGATAATTGTTTAGATTGGTGGGTAAAATCTCTGTCTCTCTCCTAGTGTTCCCACAGCTCTTTTTCCACATGCTCCGTCAGAGGAGAAAGGTGCTTCTTGGGGAGATCATAGTGGAGAAGGACGAGTAGAGCCGCCTCACAGTCCAGCACCTGACGTTCGTATTTGGAACAGCAAGCCCAAGTTCTCCACACTGCAACGCAAGCGACCGGGAGAGTCAGACCACTACCAACATCACGGGATTAACCAAGTAATAATCACGGAAACAGGATTATGACATTCACCACAATAACCTAACTGGATTTAATACAGTTCTGCAAGAAAAATCATTACCCAACAGGAATAACCTTCATCAGAATCATCACGAACAGTCATCAATCAACCAGAAGAATCATTACAGCAACCTGATAGCATACTGCACTGATTATCTGCTCTCAACTGCAACAGTACAATATTGGAAGGCGCTTGCTGTGCATTGGGTCAACCACACAGCAGATACATACTGAACCCACCATCAGTGCAACATAGAGGGAGTTCGAGGGAACCAGGGAAGGGTGATATGTATGAAAGGAGGGAGGAGGCCCCTGAGCTGTTTTTTTGTCTTCTTTTAAATTGGAAATACATTTTTTAAGCGTTTTCCACCACACTGATTTTATACATAAATAGCATGTGGCGACAATGACTAGACAGAAGCTCAAAAATGAGAAAAAGTTATGCGTAGACGTATTATACCTCGAAAATAAACAGACATTTGGAAAATATGCTGCTTCCTTGGAGTATGTTTTTTTTGTAAACAATGAAATGTGAAACGGCACCAATTAGTAGGTTATTTTATGCACAGATCGGATCATTTGAAGAATTACTTAATTTATTCACATATCGCACGGTTGGCAATTCTATGGTTTTTAACAGTAAAACACTTGTATTGAATGTTGTTAGTACTTTAGGTGTAGCTTAGACTAAACACATTTATTTTTTGTTGCTTTGCTCAGCTCTAATATTCTCTCCATGTTGTTTTTAATGTTTACCAAGAACTCAGTCAAATGTATTTACAAGTGTACATCTTAAACAAGGTTGAATCTTTGCAGAAAAGCGCTTCCTTTTGAAAGTTCAAGCCAACATAGGAGACACGCAGAGAAGATACGAGATAATACATTATATCTGAGCACTCACAGTCTTCAGTTAGTCACTCTTTTGTTCTTTATGTTTAAAAATCTGTGTTCAGGATCCATTGTCCTTGTTGGTAAAGTACTGGTAGTTAGCGTTAGATTCCCTCTACTAAAAGGTGCTACTGTGTCAGATCATTTCAATCTTCTGTGCAGCTGAAGGATAGATTGGGATTGGGGTCATCTAATTGTATGCACTGCGATACCTAGCCCTGTGCTACAGTGTGCTGAATGAATCAACATCATGCTATGAATCAGGACTAGACAAGAAAGAAAGAAACAATAAAAATCAATGTCAAAAATCACTGGACTATTATTGTTTTTCCAGTCACAAATGTACGTGTGAAGACACAGTACAGTATCTTATAAGTACTGTAAGTACAAAGACATGGATCCGAGGATGGAATCAACTTCCTGGCACCATAAAGGCAAATGAGACCTCTGATAAGAGCTCCAGTAAAACAGACATGTGCTGCGTTCCAGGCTGACTACATTGCACTGCCAGAACTCACAACACCTGGATAGGTGTTCAGCAGCCACATCATAACCACATCATATGACATAGCAATCTGATGCCTGACTGCTCAGAAGATGATGTGGCATGCACCTAATGGTTGATGTAACGCAACGCCTGCAATGTAGTCATCCTGGAACACGACCAGTAGGGTTGTGATGGTCATGGAATTTTGGATGCTGTAAGGGCCAGCAACAATGACCACGGTCTCCGTAACAACCATTAGAATAGTAACAACATTTTTATTATTTTATTATTTTATTAAAGCAGGATGTGCTGTGATTTGTTGATTTAAACTCAACTAACGTTACAAAAAAATACATTCCATTGCATGAGCCACATCAGTTAACATCATTTGAATGAACATTCTGAATTACCATGACAATTATTGCATCACAATACCAGGCAGCCATTGCGAGTGTACCCATGAGTTCATCAGTCAAATTGCCAGGGTTAAAGGTTCCAAGCCCGTTCTATTCTTCCTATTTCTATGTGTGCTGCTGCTGCATTTTGGGGGGGCGTTGCGCATTTTGGTCGATGCAATGCAACGTTTGCAATGTAGTCAGCCTGGAACATGACCACAGACTATTGCTACTTTGTGGAAAGTTCACATTCATACAACAATACAGGCACCATAAGCAAACATACAGTACCGTAAAGAAACACTAACATGTACACTTTTGCAATCGTGACTTTACAACCAAGCAGACTTTCTGACTGTTATGTGTAAATACATCATTTATTCAAATTCATGTGTATAATAACATAGTTATATCTAGCTAGACAGTTCTTGAGGTTTGAGAAAGGACTGGTGTTCCTCAAGGATAGCATATCAGCGACATTTCTTAGCTTTTTTGCGCATCATTTTGCACCTTACATAATTGTGGAACTAGACTTTAAACCGTGAAAGGCACTGTGGTGATTCCCATTGGCACTGCTAAAATAATGATCTACATTGAAAAAAACTGCAATATGAAAATATACATTCGGATAATCAGATATAAATGGACTAAAGTCGTACAAAAAACAGCATTAAAAACAATGAGACCAATCTATGAGTCAATTACTTTGGTCATTATTTAAAAAAAAATATGGGATCCTCTCAACTCTTGATTGCCGTGTTGTTGTAATGCAAATGCTGGAAGTAATGGTCTGGATTCACTTTGGAGGATAGCTGAATCTGGCCACTAGAGGGGGAAAGCTCAGTGAATGCAGCCTTAGTCCCGATTCAGGCATGTGCCTCGTCTCTCTCCATACAGCATCTCCATGCAAAAGTGTGTCAGAGGGCTAGTTACACTTGTGGGTGGAACATAATGTTGCTCACCACACTGCCTCTGACTCAACCGTGCTTCTTTTTCTTCTTCCCCAGAGGGTGCTACAACCCTGGAGTTCTTGCTGTAGAAAATGATATTACTTAGAGATTATACAAATATTTTTGTCATGCAAACAATATAACTATGACTTAGACAGAAAAACCGATGCGGACAGAAAACCTCAAAGACAGACAAACAGACACACAAAGAGACAGACGGATACTCACAGCTCTCCATGGCTTTCTCACAGATGTAGCTGATGAGATCTTCACAGAAGAAATCATTCCACAGTCCCTCGTGGATGAGGCCTGCGCAGTCCTCTCCTCTCTCATGCCCGTGGCTCCAGTTGTCTGGCTGTCCCGGCTTCCACTTCCTACAATCACACAGCAGAGGGCACTCACACACTGAAATCCTTCCAACTATAGAAAACAATTCAGTGAGGACTGAAACCTAACTTCAGACACCTTCCCTTCAGTCACACATTGATGTCAATGCGAGGTCTCACATGGATCAGTCTTGTCACTGAGGTACCATACTCACGTGAAGGCAGGTTCGGTTCCATCCAGCCAGTGCCAAACATTCTCCTTCTCCCTATCTGTCAGACCCATCCAGAAGTAGCCCTTTCCAGAGGTCTGCTTCTGCAGCCATTTCTGAGGGAAAACAAGAAAACATGATGTCAGTAATGTCACTCATTTAATGACTGTTCAAACAGATGTGCTTTGTATTCCAAAAGGCTTATAAGAAGGACTGTCACCTGTTCATCTATGTCGTTAATGATCACCATTGACGCAGTCTGGGCATCACAGCTTTTCTTTGCATCGTCAAAGTTGTGCAGCTCCCTGGAGAAGTGGTAGCATTTGTCTCTGAAGCTAACCCACTCATGAGGACAACCTGAAGTTAATTTGGTTATATTGTTATACTATCACCAATTAACTCATGTCCTGTCAACTCATAGATGGTGTTGACAGAGTGATACAGAGATATGAATGGTGTATAAAGAGTATTATGAGTGAGTCTTACCTGGGGCCAACACTGTAGGGGCGGGGGGGTCACTCTTCAGAGAGACAGAGACCAAAGGCACTGCTGCTACTGCTGCAAGTCGGACAGGATGTCCTGGCAGTCCAGGTGGCCCTGGGGCCCCCACAGGCCCCATTTCTCCCCTGGGTCCCTGTACCCCAGCCGGCCCCACCTGTCCTAGGTCTCCTGGCGGGCCCTGGGGCCCCTGAGGACCGGGCTGTCCGTCTCTCCCAAGGAGCCCAGCCATTCCTGGCTCACCCTTCGGTCCTGCCCTTCCGCCTGACCCTCGGGAGCCCTTTGAACCTGGGTTGCCCCGTGAGCCTTGTTGACCTCTGGAACCTGGTAGTCCCGGTGGTCCTGGAGATCCCTTCTCTCCACGCATCCCCTGTCCTCCAGGCCAAGCTTTATCCCCTTTCTCCCCCTTCTGACCGGTCTGACCGGCCGGTCCCTGGGGTCCTTTGTCTCCACGCGGGCCTCTGGGACCAGGTGGACCTGAAACAAGAAACAATATGTTTTCTTTTTAAACGTGTCTGTTCAACTGTATACTGTTTACAATACACTTATGAACAAAACAAAAAAGCTACTATTTAGTGTGCTCTCACCCTGGAGGATGGTGAAGTTAGTGATTAGCTGTGAGTGCTTGCTGTCCACCAGTTTCATCTCCTCCATGACGATGGAGAGGCTGGTGACCTCCTTGTCGAGGCGGCCCGCCAGGTCGTCTTGCTGCAACCGTAGCGTGGTGGTGTCCGACCTCACGTCCGAAACCGTGGAGTTCAGGTCAGCCAGGTAGTCGGAGTGGCGTCCCACCGTCTCAGCGCAGGTGCGCAGCTCGTTGAGGTTGAGGTTGATGGCGCCCAGGAGTTGGGTTGTAAAGCTGATGTTGCCCGTCACACGGTCGATGCTCCCCTCCGACTTGTCCAGGCGTATTTCCAGCTGGTCGAACTTGGAGGAAGTGAGGTTGTCATGGTCCCTTTGCTGGTCCATGATCTCCCTGAGGGTCTGGTCGTGGTTCTCCGCCACGCTGGAGGTGTTCTGCAGCTGTCCGGACAGCGAGGCCAGCTGAGAACCCACGTCCACCAGGATGTCGTTGTTGGACTTGGCCAGGGCAGAGGCGTTGGAGGCCAGCACCTGGAGGTTCTGCACCTTCTCCCGCAGCCAATCAGCGTCCGACTTAGTCTGACTGGCCGTCTGCTCTATGCTCTGGAAGTCATTGCAGATCTTCTGGATGGCCTGGCTGGTGTCGTCCACGGACCTCTGCAAAGCCAAGATCAGGCCCCTTTGTTGGGCCTGGGTGAGGTTGAGATTTCCGATGCTAAACAGGGCCTGGCTCTGCTGCCGAACCTGCTCCTGGAGCTCCGTCTGCAGCCGAGCCGTGTCATCCTGAAGACCCTCCATGGTCCCGCCGTAGGCCCGCAAGGTGCTGTTGACGGACCTCAGCATGGCTGTGTTGGCGTCCAGCAGACCCTGGATGGACCCCTGGCTGCCTTGCATGTCCTGGCCAGCATCCTGCAGACGACCCAGGGCTGCTCGGTTACTACTGCTTCTTTCAGCCACCTCGGACAGCTGCCTCTGCAGAGCGCAGATGTTGTTCTTAAAGGCCTGGATTTCTGTGGTGGTGTTCTCCGACTTCTCGTCAGTCTGGTCATCTGTGAACACGGGATGAAATTGACTTGGACTTTGTAACTGAGAGTTGGATGAAGTTACACTTCTCTCAGTGATGAATGTTTCTAAAAACGTCTATTCTGATTCATTTGATGTATTCAAGATAATGCATAGACCCATAAAACAAGGGATACTGTATGGTCAAGTGGCTAGTGTATATGCTCCATACTGCTGTGACCATGTGGTAGGTAGGGGTGAAACTCACCTAGCTTTTTCAAGTCTGTTTCCACAGCAATTATCTTCCCCCCATAGCTCTCGATACCTTCGGACACATTGTCAACCTTTTGCACCACTGCAAAAACAAACAAAACAACACCACACAACACACAACACAGACAAGATCAAGGTTAGGTCTTCAGCACAGTGGTTGACTCCATACAATATTAACAGTCTGAGAAGGATGGGCAGAAAATCCTGAAACTATACAAAAGGGATCAGAAAGGAAACTCGCTCAGACACAATATGTAAGATATCATATAAGATGTATATTTATCTGGTGGGTATGTAATAATATTCTCCTCGGCAATCACAAGCTCTAAGATTAGGAAATGGTCATGTAATACACAATAATGTCTCAATGACTGGGTGTGTCCATGAAGACTGAGCATGAGATACTGAAGACACTGGAAGATGAGTGCAGAGGGGGTGGGGCGTCAGAGGGAGTAGGATCTGGAGAGTATCGAGGTGGGACAGAGACAGGGGGACCCTGGGGGACAGGATACGACCAAAGTGGGGGTCCTCACTAAACAGGGGGTTCAAAGCGTACTCTAAGGAGACAGACGCTGTGCCAGGCAGGGTCTTTACGCCCCCACAGGCGACAGGACCCTTCATTTCCTATGGAATGTGTCTGGGAATCATCCCACCACCACCACCACCACAGGCTATGGAGGCATCTCTAACCATCTAATTGGAGACCACAGGGGTTCCAACCAGTGGTGAAAACTGCACACCATGCTATTTATGTTATTTCTATCTTCCACAGGTAAAGACCAACCAACCCATCAAGCTCAAAGACCCCACCAAGCTCAACCTTTAACGGGTATAATCATTTATTTTATTCTAGGGCCAAATCATCATAAAGACACAGGATGAGAAGATTTAGCACCACCTCATTCCCTCCCTCTGACTGGGAGGACATGGAGAGATAGATCCCACTGTTATGACTGGGTGTATTTCCCTGAGCACGCTGTATGTGCTTATGATCTCCATAGCTTTCATTGTGTAAGGTGTAGTTGCAGAGTACTTTACATCTACTGTATGCCAGTCACAGACTGTGAGGGGTGAGGAAGCTTTCCAGCAGAGCCCCACCTGTTTTCCATGTTATTTTGGCATTAATACGCATCACATATCAGTTTGCAAACAATGTAAAACATTTTTTACTTTAAGTTAATAAAGCCGCAATACAAACATGGTCTCTTTTTTGCTTTCTTGAGTAAGGTTGCTGAAAAATGCAGGTGTTTCAGCCTAGCTTTCTGTGGGGGTGGGGCAGCCAGAGGAAAATATGGAGCGTAGGGGTTGGTAATGTTCTCTAGTTGTGCCGTAATTGGCTCAGTGTTCTGTCACTCATGGGGACACTATGTCACCGCAAAATATATGGGTAGAGCTTGAAAATTCAAGCCCCTTGGGTGCTGCCATAGACTTACATTAGAAGTGCCCATCCATGAAGGCTCAAGGTCATTGGCCACAGATAAAATTACATCAAATCACGTTATCTCTGCCGTAGCTTTGATTGGACTGATCATGTCAATATCTTACTTTCAAAATCTGAGCTAGCAAGCTAGACAAGCAGTCATCATCATGAATCAAGTCAACAATCTGCCTGCAAATCCTTTTCAATCCTAGTCATATTGAGAGAAATTATAGATAAAACGTACCGGTGCTCATCGGCCATTGGATATTAACATTCCACAACAAATTGGAAATCGCTAATTCAAAAATGAGTGCTAAGGCACCACTGCAGCCACGGGTTCGATCCTAGGCTGTGTTACAGCTGGCTGTGACCGGGAGACCCATGAGGCAATGCACATTTGGCCCAGCGTCGTCTGGGTTAGGGGAGGGTTTGGCCGGCCGAGATGTCCTTGTCTCATTGTGCTCTTGTGACTCCTGGTAGCAGACCGGGCGCGTGTTTCCTCTGACACATTGGTGCGGCTGTCTTCCGGGTTAAGCAAGCAGTGTATCAAGAAGTAGTGCGGCTCTCGACCTTCGCCAAGTCCGTAGAAGAGTTGCAACGATAAGACAAGATTGTAACTACCAACTGGATATTACAAAAAAAAGGGTAACGCCATGGGCCAGAAAAGTTTGAATACATTGGCCATGCTGTAAATCCAGCATGACTTCTGCCATGTTCAAAACTACTGGAAACTTGGAACTGGGAAATCTCAATTCCGAAATATCATGATTTTGGCCCTCTTTCTAGAGCCCAAAAGAAGGACCGTCGCGCCACCTTCCTGTTCAAGTGAGCACAGAACAAAAGGTGAGTCCAAAAATGTATTGTATGCTGCTATAGAAATGATGTAATATGCCAGGGTGATACTGTATGTATACTTGTAGCCAAGAAAATAGTACTAAGTGTATATTGTGTAGTAAGCTGTTAGTAGCCCATGTGCGTCACCCTAATAATGTTGTCCCTTTTACCCTCAGAACTACTTTTACCCTCAGCCTACTGTTCTGACTTGGTGGTGCACATGTAGCTTATAGTCTGTTTTAGAGAAATGTTATCATTGAATATTGTAAGCGCTTTCATTTTCTGCTTATATGCCCCCTTTATTTATCCTACGGTTCTGACTTGGTGTACAGGATGGCCCATGTTCTGAATTCTGTCGCTGTACATTTCAAAAGTGCTGAACAAATAGTTATATTGACTACGTCCATCCTAGCTCGCTCATTAATGTCTTAATCAGAATTATGGATTGCCTCTTATGCGCTCGTAGTCCCCTTATGCCATAGTTTGTACATCTCAATTGTCAGTAGAAACCACATTTGTTTAAGCAAGTCAGCCATATAAGCTATGTTTTTTTTAAAGGCAGTAAATGAGGCTTAATGAACTGTTTCGCTTCCAGACATGGCTCCGCTGATAGCCATGTGTAGCGGTGGTAAGGTGTTGGGATTGTTGTTGGGACTCTGCTGTTGGGACAGCTTTATGTAGGCCCTAACAGTTTGTGGGCACCTTTTGTTACCTTTATAGTCCAATTAATTTCATGTTTGGTGTTGTGTTGTGTAGTGGCTTTGCTGGCAAGCTTTAAATTTGTTTTGCCCAAACAAGATTTACATGCTAAAATCCCCACTGAATTTTACATGTTTCTATGGCACAGTTGTAATAAAGGAAAAATAAATACGCTACAACATTGCAAGTTAAACGTCGTGATAGCCACAACAATGCAGAAGAGGGCTCCGTAATTAAGGAAGTATAGTGATGATAGAACGTCTAACTGACAATGAAAGGCAACTTCGACTGGAAATGAGAGACGAGAGACAGAGAAACATTCTTCAAACCGCCGAGGATGAGTGTACTTTTCTTATTGTCAACAAACAATAGAAAAAATGCATTCCGAAAATAGAAACCCAGAAGTTTCATGCAAGCTTTTAATGACTTGCATGTGTTCCATCTGTAATTATGGTAAACAAACATTCAAGTAGACTGAATCACTCGATTTGTGCCATATTCGCTTGCATGCATAGCAGGGAATTCATCCCAACAGTACTGTATGTACATTTAGATGGAATTTGTTTCAGGTGAGTGTCCTGTGTTAGGAGCACTCCTACTGTAGCTGATTGTGTTGACTGGGGGTCCATATTCACAAAGCGGCTCAGAGTAGGAGTGCTAATCTTGTTCATTATGATTTAAGGCAAAACTGATCCTAGATCAGCATTCCTACTCTGAGATGCTTTCTGAATATGGGCCTGGTATGGGTAGCCTCATAGACGTGTGTAGTAGTGTGTGTGGAACGCAGAAGTAAATGCTTCCACATGTTTGAGAAACCATTTACTACATTCACTCGCTGAACGTCTAATTCTCCCAGCATCCCTCTCTTTCTAGTACAGGAAACAAGGAATCAAAACAACATTCCCTACCATTCACAGAAATGTATCCAGACTTATAATTCTGATGGAAAATGGTTTTGTACAGAGTAGACGTCCAAATGTTTTGGGAAACTCAAGTTGCCTGTATAGGGAAAACAAATGCCACTAGGGATGTACAGTAGCCTTTTCATGATGGAAAGACGTTTAAAATGTTAACCCTCATAGATGACTATCCGCCCTCAAATACTCTCAAAATAAATTTTAAAAAAACCAAAAAAATAACATATGAACTAGAAAAACGCCCTGTAGTAGTTGTATTAGCTCAGAGTGGAGTCTGTAGTAGTATTAGCCCAGTCTGAAATGAAATGTTCCGCTGCAAACTAAATGAGACACATTTCCAGACACCACAAACTACTGTACCACACAGAGCACAAAAGACGCATTCAGCTCAAGTCTGCAGACCAAACAGTACACCTACTGTACATTGCTTCTCTCTATAACAATTATATACACACACACACTTGTTTCCATGTCTGGGAGTCAACCCATGTGGGACGTGACTCAGCGCTGTGTTTTTAATTGCACTCATCCTCTCTGTTAAACTTTAATCACTTCGGTGTGATGCTCTCTGCACTAATGTATTACTTCCTCTCTGTCTAGATGTTGAAACATATGAAACAATTACCACCCTAAATGGCCCACATACGCTGCTAGCCTGCTACTCTGGAACGACAGTGATGCTTTACATGGTTTAGCTGAACGCTGGAGTATCACGGATTACACACACACACATACGCTCTTCATGGTTGGAATCCTGCTCAATTATATTAATAAATATTTAAATATTTGTAATACTATGTTGATACACGCATGCACACACACGCACTCACACACACGCTCACACACACACACACATATACACACACGTATGCACGCACACACACACACACACACAGACACACACACACACACACACACACACACAGAAACACACACACTCACACACCACACATCACACACACACACACACACACACACACACTGTATAATATCTGGTCCCCAGAGCTATGCCCTAGGCCAGCTGTGCCGCAGCTATGGTTTCTGGGTGTCATCCTTTCCTCACAATACACACAACACATGCAAGCACACGACAAACACACACACACACACACACCCTGACACCACTGCTTATTTTGCTAAAGCTCTGATTATAGCCCAGAATGTAGTGACAGATTCCATGTACACAGCTGGCGCAGAGGGAGAGAGAGGGAGAGAGCAGCATGAGCCCTGAGTGAGGCCAAAGAGGGGCGAGACTCCCCCTACACCCTCTTATTCTCTTCTCTGATTCCTCTCCCTCCTCATATTCACCTGTGTCTAATCCCTCCCTCATGTAGCCTGGGTCGTGTCTTGAATGACACCCTATTCCCAGTGCACTACTTTTGACCAGGGCCCCCATGGGGGACGCAACCCTAGTCTTTCTTGCGAGGACAGTGTCCGAGAGCTGGAGAGAAGGTTTTCACAGCCTATCATGGAGGTTCTATACTGTAGCTCAGTGGAGATCACATACACACCATAAAGAGATCAGGTGATGAAGCGAGATATCTGGCCACACTTCATCATACACTGTATCCTAAAGTGCAGAATATACAGTTGAGGTCGTAAGTTTACATACACTTTGGTTGGCGTTATTAAAACTCATTTTTCATCCACTCCACACATTTCTTGTTAACAAACTTTAGTTTTGGCAAGTCGGTTAGGACATCTACTTTGTGCATGACACAAGTATTTTTTACAACAATTGTTTACAGACAGATTATTTCACTTATAATTCACTCTATCACAATTCCAGTGGGTCAGAAGTTTACATACACTAAGTTGACTGTGCCTTTAACTTCCTGACAGATTGAGATATTGCTTCAATATATCCACCTGGTTCGCGCGTTATAATCAGAAACGACAGCTTCCACTACTCCATTGAAACGTGACGCGAACTCGTTCATCTTATACCTATAAACTTGTCCAAGAACAATCAAACATAGTTTTAAATGTATCCTTAGGAAAAATTTTACGTATATTTACTATTATAAATCAACCGGAATATAAACTGATCGATTATGACGGTAAAAAAGACACTGCGCGCCCTGCCTACTGTTGACATCAAAAAGTGACTTCCTGATTTGCTCTTCTTCTCTGGTCTTATTCATCCAAAATGAGAACTTACACTGTCTCCAGACTGTTGACATCTAAAGGAAGCGATGGGTACTGCATTCATATGCCCTTATATGGTCATTTTCATGAGGGAGGGGTTCCCAAATGAGCAATGTGTCAAAATCACTTTTTCCAGGACAGAAATTCCTCGGGGTTTCACCTGCTATATGCGTTCTGTTTTACTCACAGACAAATGGTTAACAGTTTTGGAAAATTCAGAGTGTTTCCTATCCAATGGTACCAAATATCTGCATATCCTATTTTCTGGGCCTGAATGGGAGGCATTTTACTTTGGGCACGCCAGGCTCTCCAAAACGGTCACCTCATGCGCCCATCCCCAAGAAGTTAAAGCTTGTTCGCAAATGGGTCTTCCAAATGGACAATGACCCCAAGCATACTTCCAAAGTTGTGGCAAAATGGCTTAAGGACAACAAAGTCAAGGTATAGGAGTGGCCATCACAAAGCCCTGACCTCAATCCTATAGAAAATGTGTGTGCAGAACTGAAAAAGTGTTTGCGAGCAAGGAGGCCTACAAACCTGATTCAGTTACACCAGCTCTGTCAGGAAGAATGGGCCAAAATTCTAATAAATCATTCTCTCTACTATTATTCTGACATTTCACATTTTTAAAATAAAGTGGTGATCCTAACTAACCTAAGACAGGGAATTTTTACTAGGATTAAATGTCAGGAATTGTGAAAAACAAAGTTTAAATGTATTTGGCTAAGGTGTATGTAAACTTCCGACTTCAACTGTAGATGTGAAGTGAATAGAACATTGGGGTCTCACTTACGGCTGTTGCGGTGACTGTATTACCGCCACACCGGCAGTCCCGAAAATCTAATCAAACACCACATGAGAGCCCATGAGCTCTTGTTGCGCAACATTTAAATAGGCTATGCAATTGTGCGAGAAAACAGAGTGATGGCCTCTATTAAAAAGAGGAGGATCCCATCAGCTTTCTATAGGCTAGGCCTACTATATTTTTTTCTCAACTTTCCTAATAATCAGCACACCTGGCTGGCATGAAAATGAACCACAGAAAAAGCGTCCTCAATTCGCTGTTTAAATGCATAGATGGCATGTATTTTTTCCCGCTGTCCCTGTTTCCAGACAGATGCATGATAATGGTCCATTCTAAATCAAAACAAATTTCACACATATATTATTTGGTATATGTAAAGACAAGATTAAATCAAGAATAGTCTGATTGGTGACAATATTAGCCTATCACTTGTAAATTATATATTATCACTTTGTGAACAATGCCCAGCATAAAGTAAGAATTAATGCCTTTTCTTTGCGACTTTTTCGAATCATAGTCACACACGTCATATAGCCTAGCCCATAGGCCTATATGTTTTGATAAGGTTTGGATCACAACTAAAGTGGCCAAATAGCTTCTTAAAATTACAAGGGGTGTAGAGTCTAACTGGCATACATAAGTAGAGAGTAAGTTTCAAGTTTGGGGAAGATCATTTTCACCATAAAAATGCAACTTTATAATAAAAGCATTAAATGCATAATTGCATTTACGGTCACTTTTGAGAATGGTGTTTTCCCACTAATGGAACATTTGTGCTTATAGCCTACTGCCATGTGCGCATTGCTGCGTTATAACGTAAAGAAATAGCCTAATAGTTTATCAACATTTAAAGCTTAACGTTCTGATCTGTTGCGTAAGCCACATTTTGGGGATGCTAGTGTTTGTATTAATTTGGGATCTATTGCATCCCACAACTGTACCAGACTATGTTTGGAATATTTATTTCCCGCACAGAATAGGTCAACTTTTGTACTATGGGGGATAGTAGATTGACATAGGCTAGTGCTTTTGCTGTTCGTTAGGGCTACTCAGCTTGTTGGCTGCCGAAAAGTAAATGTGGACAGTTCTTTCAATATCTTCAATATGTACCTCGGGATTGGATAAGGATGCGCGCAGTTGCATCCCCGATGTGTCTGTCTTCACTTGTAGCGAGAAAGACCCGTGAGAAAGACCTGATTGCGTGTGATGGAGAACCATGTGAGTGAGAGGTGCTTCGGGGCGCGCAGCACTCAGGGAGAAGGGCACAACGCAGCACCCCGGGCCAAGGACACAACAGCCACTGGCCGCACACCTGCCACTACCCATACAAATCAGCTGGACCCGTACAAATCAGCTGGGCTAGACAATCTGGACCCTCTCTTTCTAAAATTATCCACCGCCATTGTTGCAACCCCTATTACCAGTCTGTTCAACCTCTCTTTTGTATCGTCCGAGATCCCTAAAGATTGGAAAGCTGCGGCGGTCATCCCCCTCTTCAAAGGGGGAGACACTCTAGACCCAAACTGTTATAGACCTATATCCATCCTGCCCTGCCTTTCTAAAGTCTTCGAAAGCCAAGATCACTGACCATTTCGAATCCCATCGTACCTTCTCCGCTGTGCAATCCGGTTTCCGAGCTGGTCACGGGTGCACCTCAGCCACGCTCAAGGTACTAAACGATATCATAACCGCCATCGATTAAAGACAGTACTGTGCAGCCGACCTGGCCAAGGCTTTCAACTCTGTCAATCACCGTATTCTTATCAGCAGACTCAATAGCCGTGGTTTCTCAAATGACTGCCTCGCCTGGTTCACCAAATACTTCACAGACAAGAATTCAGTGTGTCAAATCGGAGGGCCTATTGTCCGGACCTCTGGCAGTCTCTATGGGGGTACCACAGGGTTCAATTCTCGGGCCAACTCTTTTCTCTGTATATATCAACGATGTCACTCTTGCTGCCGGTGATTCCGTGATCCACCTCTACGCAGACGGCACCATTCTGTATACATCTGGCCATCTTTGGACACTGTGTTAACAAACCTCCAAACGAGCTTCAATGCCATACAACACTCCTTCCGTGGCCTCCAGCTGCTCTTAAAAGCTAGTAAAACCAAATGCATGCTTTTCAATCGTTCGCTGCCCACACCTGCACACCCGACTAGCATCACTACTCTGGACGGTTCCGACTTAGAATATGTGGACAACTACAAATACCTAAGTGTCTGGCTAGACTGTAAACTCTCCTTCCAGACTCATATTAAACATCTCCAATCCAAAATTAAATCTAGAATCGGTTTCCTTATTCGCAACAAAGCCTCCTTCACTCACGCCGCCAAACAGATCCTAGTAAAACTGACTTTCCTACCTATCCTCTACTTCGGCGATGTAATCTACAAAATAACTTCCAATACGCTACTCAGAAAACTGGATGCAGTCTATCACAGTGCCATCCGTTTTGTTACCAAAGCCCCTTATACCACCCACCACTGCGACCTGTATGCTCTAGTCGGCTGGCCCTCGCTACATATTCGTCGCCAGACCCACTGGCTCCAGGTCATCTATAAGTCTATGCTAGGTAAAGTTCTGCCTTATCTCAGCTCACTGGTCACGATAACAATACCCACCCGTAGCACACGCTCCAGCAGGTATATCTCACTGGTCATCCCCAAAGCCAACACCGAATTTGTCCGCCTTTCCTTCCAGTTCTCTGCTGCCAGTGACTGGAACGAATTGCAGCTGTACATAGCCCATCTGTAAATAGCCCACCCAATCTACCTACCTCATCCCCATATTGTTTTTATTTACTTTTCTGCTCTTTTGCACACCAGTATTTCTACTTGCACATCATCATCTGCTCATCTATCACTCCAGTGTTAATTTGCCAAATTGTAATTACTTCGCTACTATGGCCATTTTATTGCCTTAACTCCTCACGCCATTTGCACACACTGTATATAGACTATCTTTATTTTCTATTGTGTTATTGACTGTACGCTTGTTTATTCCATGTGTAACTCTGTGTTGTTGTTTGTGTCGCACTGATTTGCTTTATCTCGGCCAGGTCGCAGTTGCAAATGAGAACTTGTTCTCAACTAGCTTACCTGGTTAAATAAAGGTGAAATAAATAAATTAATTAACTAATTAAAAAGGGCATGGATTTTTTTTAGGGTGCATTACGGCCACACAAAGGGATGCCGCCGTGAAATTTGAGGCATTGTCAAGTACTTGCCAAATTGTGAATGAGAGACTGATAAAGTGTGTGTAGCCTGCGCAAAAAAACAAAGCAGAGTTCATGCTTTTCAAGCGACTTTTTCAAATCATCATTAGAGTCGCATAATGCAGCCTTACAACGTATTAAAAATCAAAACATATAGACCAACATTTGTAGAACAACTTAAGTTACATTAATAACTCTTACATAAGCATATAGGAGTACATACACTACCGGTCCAAAGTTTTAGAACACCTACTCATTCAAGGGTTTTTCTTCATTTTTACTGTTTTCTACATTTTGCATAGCCAGGTCAGGACCTAACATAAGGGCAACTCGGAGTATGCTATTCTGTTCTTCTGAATTAGACTTAAATAATGGATTTTTTTGTGAAGGTGTAGGCTATATTACATGGATTTATTCAACTTTTTAAAATGTAGATGTTCCAAAGGTCTGCATCAGTGTGTGTGGAAGCCAGGAGATGCTACATGTTAATTCATGTCAATTACCGTGAGATCGACAGTTATTTGTTTGACAATCACCGGCTGACGAAATTTCGTGACCACCACAACCCTAGTCTTACTTCACATAACCATCTAGACCTGACTGCATGTTTAGGCTGTGGAGCTGTGGTTCCCTGGACAGTCCACTACTACAGCTCTGCCAGTAAAAAACAATTTCAGTGGGTTTTGCTAGAATTGCAGTGAGTTCACCACTTATCTGGTCTAAATTAGGGCTGCATGAAAACGTGGAGTGTGGAACAAGGATGAGGATTGACTACTGACTGACTGAACCCAATTAATTTACTTGAAAATCCCCAACAACCACAAGAGATGTTAAACTGGTTATTTGTGCACACATATAATCATCACAGGAACAGTCTAAGTTCGGCCTTTGGACCGTTGCGGGACAGTTTTCCCGAAGCTGGAAAATCGGAACAGGAAGTGGAGCTCCACAAAACCGCGGGTCGGTTCCTGGAGGTGTGAGCGTGGGGGTGTTGGTAAAACAAGCGGAGAGTAAGTCCTTGGGTCCCGAGAGAGGGGGAACGGGGGAACATGTGCAGGGGTGCAAGGAAGGGTGCAAGGGGGAGAACATACAACAGCGCTGAGGTTTTCAAAGAAAGGCAAAAAAGGGGGCGGGCTGCGGCTGAGTTAATGTTACTTTGGAGAGAACAGGGCTTGTTTTGGTTTCAGAGAGTGTGATGGTCTTACAGTCAGTGGGATCGCTCAGAGTTTCCATGACTCTTCCACTAGCCTGAATTAATAACAATGAAACATTGCCCAACAGCATCTATGTCATGTTTGGGCAGACCATAAGGAGTCACTGGGGACATTAGCCCACACAAACACACACACACGTACACACACACACACCAAACACACAGCCACACACTCCAATGCAAACAAACACACTGTGCTCATGGTGATCAAACAGGGGTGATCTTATTTCCTGGCAGGATGTGGAGAAGGACCTCACGCACAGTTTGGACATTCACTTTCTCAACGAACCACATGACTTTAGTGAAATATGCCTCTGTATTCCATGTGAAGGTGTAATAAGGTTTGGTTGAGCAATGCTGGCCATCACGGTCCCAGTCAGCTTACACAGTGACATAGCTAACTTTCCATTCTATGTCTCTAAAGTAGCAACTACTTTGACAGATACACAAGCATGAAGAGATGTCTCTCCCTACCTTACAAGTATTATAGCCATAGTTTTATTAAGACTTTATTTTATGCATAACGTATTGAGTCATTGTAATTGTCTGTACCCTGGGGGACTTGTATTTTGAAAGCAATATTATTTCCAAAGACACCAGTGGAGGCAGTGTAAACTATCTACAACCAGAAATACATTTACAGAAGCATGCACTTTGACTGACAGGTGTCCTTGCTTACCTTTATACCCGAGGACAGCAACAGCGATGGTGAGTAGAGTGCACAGCACGTAGAGCAGCGCTATGGAGGTCTTCAGTGCCCACTCATTCTTACACTTAGTACACTGGGTACCCTCCTGGATACCTACGCAAGGGAGAGAAATGCAGATGAATAAAAATGTGTATGTAAAAACATAGTCAAATTAGTTATCGACAGCATCATAGTTAGTTTGTTGACACTATTCAAACTTTAACCATAGGAAAGGGGTCAGCAACAGGCGGCCCTCCGACAAAAACAGGCCCCCAAGCGGAGGAGGTATTCCCACAAAAGAATTCGATATTTGATCATGTCTCAATGTAATCAAGGTATACAATTATTGCTATTTTCAAATACAATGTATTTTGGGGCTTAGTTGTGGCCAATTTGCAGTGTACAAATTATAATAACTATTTTCCGGCCCCCAGACCATTCGCTCCAACAAAAAATGGCCCGCGGCTGAATCTAGTTGACTACTCTTGCCAGCACCCACCCGTAGCACGCGCTCCAGCAGGTATATCTCACTGGTCACCCCAAAAGCCAATTCCTCCTTTGGCCGACTTTCCTTCCAGTTCTCTGCTGCCAATGACTGGAACGAACTACAAAAATCACTGAAACTGGAGACACTTATCTCCCTCAATAGCTTTAAGCACCAGCTGTCAGAGCAGCTCACAGGTCACTGCACCTGTACATAGCCCAACTGTTAATAGCCCAACCAACTACCTCCTCCCCTACGTATTCATTTATTTATCTTGCTCCTTTGAACCCCAGTATTTTTACTTTGCACACTCATCTACTGCACATCTACCATTCCAGTGTTAAATTGCTATATTGTAATTACTTCGCCACCATGGCCTATTTATTGCCATAAGTTCCTTATCTTACCTCATTTGCACACATTGTATATAGATTTGTTTTTTTTCTACTGTATTATTGACTGTATGTTTGTTTACTTCAATGTGTAACTCTGTTGTTGTATGTGTCGAACTGCTTTGCTTTATCTTGGCCAGGCCGCAGTTGTAAATGAGAACTTGTTCAACTTGCCTACCTGGTTAAATAAAGGTGAAAGAAAATAAATAAAAATGGGAAGTGAAAGGATGTTAAGTGTCTTTAAACGGTGTATGGTAGTAGGTGTCAGGTGCACTGGTTTGTGTCAAGAACTGCAACAATGCTGGGTTTTTCACGCTCAACAGTTTCCCGAGTGTATCAAGAATGGTCCACCACCCAAAGGTCATCCAGCAAACTTGACACAACTGTGGGAAGCATTGGAGTCAACATGGGCCAGCATCCCTGTGGAATGCTTTCTACACCTTGTAGAGTGCAACTCAATATTAGGAAGGTGTTCTTAATGTTTTGTACACTCAGTGTATATTCAATATATTATATCCTATGATATATCCCTATCCTATCTCTGTACTCTGCCTAGGGATGCATCCCAAATGACACCTATTCCCTATATAGTGCAAGTGCACTACTTTTGACCAGAGTCCTTTGAGCCCTATGGGCCCTCATCAAAAGTAGGGCACTATAAGGGATTAGGGTGCATTTGGGTATATTATGGCTCAGGTGGCTGCAGAGTCAGGCTATGTGGAGACAGCCGAGAGCCTGGTCAGAGTGTGGCCTGGCTGGCCCAATGTGGGCTGAGGTCTGGGGTTCTCTCTGCCCTGGGTCTGAATCTCCAGGTCCCCACATCTGGACAAACAGCCTGGAGGCCACATTAAAGGGCCCAGTTGTTCCCTGAGGCCCCGGGTGGTGAGGGGGCGAGAGACACCATAACAAGACCCCCCCAAACTGTTTACACTGTGCCACAGGCTTATTTTCCTGTGAAAGCCCTCACTTGGAAGACTCTGACACACACACACAACATGCATAAATTCACACACACGCACACACACACACACACACACACACACATCATAATTAAACATAAACAGACAGTTCCTGGATTCAATAATCAACATCAGTATGTAGGAGTATGTATTCAAACCATGAACCTTCAAGTGCCTCCAACCAGCGGGGAAAGTCATGGAGGAATGTTGGCATTCTCTTACATTTTACTGGAATATTTCTTTCCAAGGATATCTTTCCTGACAGATGAGTGCCGACATCCGCAGTGCTAACGGGTACACAGCTGTAATGCATTTGAATTCAGGAAGTTGGTGAAAAAAAAAAGGTCCTGCTTTTCATGTACCTGAAATAAAACATCTTTGCATGCCCAGCTCAAGGAAAGCCACTTCATAGATATGAACATTTCCATGGCAACAAAAAGATGGCCTGTGCCAATGCAATCTATGTATTAAAACTTCTTGACCTACTGCTAATAAATGCCTATAGGGCTTGCTGTCTCATGTAATATGATTACGATGATGAATTATAAAAGTGATAATGCCCGAGAAGCTGTTGTTTGGAGGATATATTGGCACAGGTGTTGTTAGGCCCAAGACCCCGTGTCAATATATCCTCCAAACAACGGCTTCGAGGGCATTATCACTTTTCTACAACGGGTTACCAACATATTCAAATAATGATTGACATATTTTCATAAAAGAATGTACTTTGATGAATTTATTCATACTATTTCATCCTTCCATGAGATATAGTCACGACACAAATCTAGGGTTGGTACCCAAGCCGGCTGGTCGTTCGTTCTCTGTTCATTTGCCTTTGCCAGAGACCGACCCAGTCGTTAAGTCTTTTTGTTCTAATTCTATGGATGCCACCCATTCATTCTAAATGTTTCATTGCTGGCAAAGTTCTTATCCCTTGCTTGCTAACACAGTCACGTCAAACAGTGCAGTCAGAATAACAGCGAAGGAGCTGCATTTGCGTTTGTCTAAACTGTTTTCTAGGGATTCTTTGGGGATACATCCATAACAATGAGCTAATGATGCGAGATTTCATCTGGCATAGAACATTTGCTCTCTCGCCAGGACACACAGTTAAGACAATCACTTCAAACTGAAGCTGCATTTCGTGTTTTTCCTTTGACATTTCTTTGTATATATATCCATAAGAATTATGCTGATTCATGATTTTGAAGCTGCCAGCCTGTCTGCTCGTCCCGACACGTTCATTACCATAGGACAGATCGAATTTCAATATTGAAACAATGTTGCAAATGTCAGTTGCAAATCTCCGCTGTTGAAAACCAAATGCTAGTCTAAACTAAATGGTAGATAATGTCTAGATGCTATTTACAGTGTATATCTAGTATATAAATGACCTGGCTGAGTTGATGGTAATTTGTTCCAGTCAGATGGAACAGAGTAAATAGGCATTTCAACGTCATAGATTTAGCAGGTGGTAATTTGTGGAATAGACACCGGCTGGAATGCGTTTTTAACCAATCAACATTCAGGAATAGACCCACCCGTTGTATAAAGCCTAATATTTTCCATTATAGAAAACCATTGGTGTAGAATAGACTTCCAACGTAGCCTGGAACAGTTTGATGCCGGAGCACTTGAGTCGCCACCCATGCAGTTGAAGAGCAGTATAGCTAGCGAGGGATACCTTTAGCCAATTAGAAAATAAGTGCTCAGCTAGTCAGGTTGCTCTGCTGCTATAGGGCCGCAGTGGGACTTTGGCCAGGATACCGAGGTTAATAGCTGTCCTGGGACCTGTAATGATCATTGGGAAGCAGACCTCAGTTTAACACCCTTTCCAGCTGGAAGATGCATTCTGTCTACACTCAGCCAAGTCAAAGTGAAAAGGAGATTTACCGGAAAGAGTGTTGAGGCACGGACAAGGCATACACACAGTTCAGCCCTCCAAGCTTTCCCTGGCTCCTAGCCAACCATTCAGGTTGACTCAACTCCCTGGCGAGCAGCAGTTTACTAACTTCACTTCAGCTAAATATGCACTTCTGCAGTCATGTTGAGATCAAATAGGGGGTGCTGATATTTGTCCTGTTTTACACATGTACAAGTGTGGGGTGTGATATGGAAATGTGCATATCCCACTTCCCCTAAGACCCCCTCAGAGAGTGGGCTCACGGTCAAGGATCAGCCATTATTGACGGCGACCCTGGAGCAATTAGGGTTAAGTGCCTTGCTCAAAGGAAGATCAATAGATTTATCACCTAGTCAGCGCGGGGATTCAAACTAGCAACCTTTCGGTTACTGCCACCTATATAATGCAACTGGAGAGCTGTTCCTTTTGATTACTGTTTCCCTTTAACAACATGTCACTATAATCACAGATTAACAAGGCCATTAACCGAGAGAAAAACAGATAATGAGAGTAGAGAGAGAAAGAAATGGACAAAGAGCGATAATAGATGGGAAGCAGCAAGAAAGAAGAGTGAGAGAGAGAGAGAGAGAGAGAGAGAGAGAGAGAGAGAGAGAGAAAGAGAGAGAGAGATGACTGATAGCACCTTCCTATCCTGACACCACATATGTTTTGGAGCTGAGGTACCTGGTCCACCTCTCAGTGAGTTACTCCCCACAGCCCCCAGCTCATGGCTTATGATGCCCGCATCTATAACTGGCCCATTTAAAGGCCCTCGGTGGCCCCCTTAAAATCTCTTAACAAGGACTAGCGCCTGCCAAGAATATCTCTTAAAATCACTGTGCCGGTTCTTTGTGTGCAGCCAGTCATACAGAATCACCTCAGACAGGCCTTATAGCAGCTGACCAAAGTATTGGTCGGAGAGATGTATTGGCCAGTGACAAAGCTCCTCTTCAATTTGCCTCTGTGCATGGATCATTGTATAACATGGCAATGGTCATTCAGTTTGTAGCCATTAGGGCTAAACAAAATGGATTTCAAAGCTTCAAGAACATTTATAACGACTGACGTGTGTTTGGAGTGCAAACCCAATGCCTGCTTCCTCTGCTAAAAAAGAACATCACAACATACATCACTTCTAAGTAATCAAAAAGACTCGGGCCAGAAACTGCAGACCTATCTAAATATGTTGACAGAGATTTTATAAATCTTTTGCGATGAAAGTAAATCAAAACACTATAAAAGGAATGTTTTACAATACACAGACAAGGCGTTCCAACTCTATCATCATTAGAGAATGTCGACAGGATCAACTAAGCTCTCAGGGTTAGCTGTCCAAGTATCCAAAATGGAGGACAGCTGTCAAAACACAAACATGGCCGCCACCAACAACAAACAACAACAAAGCAACCCCCTCCATTTCCTGCACTTTCCCCCCTCCCTCCCATTTATGGTCAGATTTAGAGTCAAGGGGGCAGACTGGGTCGGAGGTTTCAGATGAAGCAGCTGTTCTGTTGGACCGGTGTCTTTTCTCAGTCCAGAGACCGTCTCGGTCCAGGGTCATGATTAATATGTCATGGCTTAATTGTTTGTCTCCCAGTAGGTGACTTCCTGGATGGGCCCTGGGGTCTGGCAACAGGACAACAGACACAGACCCATAGGGCTCTATATCACTGGGAAAGCATCTATATGTTTATTTAAAAAACAAATTATTTCACCTTTATTTAACCAGGTAGGCAAGTTGAGAACAAGTTCTCATTTACAACTGCGACCTGGTCAAGATAAAGCAAAGCAGTTCAACACATACAACAGCACAGCGCTACACATGGGGTAAACAAACATACAGTCAATAATACAGTAGAACAACGAATCTATATACAATGTGTGCAAATGAGGTAAGATAAGAACAAGTAAGGCAAGAAATAGGCCATGGTGGCGAGGTAATTACAATATAGCAATTAAACACTGGAATGGTAGATGTGCAGTAGATGAAGGTGCAAAGTAGAAATACTGGGGTGCAAAAGAGCAAGATAAATAAATAAATACAGTAGGGGATGAGATGGTTGGTTGGGCTATTTACAGATGGGCTATGTACAGGTGCGGAGATCTGTGAGCTGCTCTGACAGCCGGTGCTTAAAGCTAGTGAGGGAGATAAGTGTCTCCAGTTTCAGTGATTTTTGTAGTTCGTTCCAGTCATTGGCAGCAGAGAACTGGAAGGAAAAGCGGCCAAAGGAGGAATTAGCTTTGGGGGTGACCAGTGAGAAATACCTGCTGGAGCGCGTACTACGGGTGGGTGCTGCTATGGTGACCAGCGAGCTGAGATAAGGCGGGGCTTTACCTAGCAGGGACTTGTAGATGACCTGGAGCCAGTGGGTTTGGCGGACGAGTATGAAGCGAGGGCCAGCCAGCAGAGGCGTACAGGTCGCAGTGGTGGGTAGTATATGGGGCTTTGACAAAACGGATGGCACTGTGATAGACTGCATCCAATTTGTTGAGTAGAGTATTGGAGGCTATTTTGTAAATGACATCGCCGAAGTCGAGAATAGGTAGGATGGTCAGTTTTACGAGGGTATGTTTGGCAGCATGAGTGAAGGATGCTTTGTTGCGAAATAGGAAGCCAATTCTAGATTACATTTTGGATTGGAGATGTTTGATGTGAGTCTGGAAGGAGAGTTTAGAGTCTAACCAGACACCTAGGTATTTGTAGTTGCCCATGTAATCTAAGTCAGAACCGTCCAGAGTAGTGATGCTGGACGGGCGGGCAGGTGCGGGCAGTGATCGGTTGAAGAGCATGCATTTAGTTTTACTTGCATTTAACAGCAGTTGGAGGCCACGGAAGGAGAGTTGTATGGAATTGAAGCTCAACTGGAGGGTAGTTAACACAGTGTCCAAAGAAGGGCCAGAAGTATACAGAATGGTGTCGTCTGCATAAAGGTGGATCAGAGACTCACCAGCAGCAAGAGCAACATCATTGAAGTATACAGAGAAGAGAGTCGGCCCGAGAATTGAACCTTGTGGCACCCCCATAGAGACTGCCAGAGGCCCGGACAACAGGCCCTCCGATTTGACATACTGAACTCTATCGTAGAAGTAGTTGGTGAACCAGGCGAGGCAATCATTTGAGAAACCAAGGCTGTTGAGTCTGCCGATAAGGATGTGGTGATTGACAGAGTCAAAAGCCTTGGCCAGGTCAATGAATACGGCTGCACAGTAATGTTTCTTATTGATGGCGGTTATGATATCGTTTAGGACCTTGAGCGTGACCAGCTCTGAAACCAGATTGCATAGTGGAGAAGGTACGGTGGGATTCGAAATGGCCGGTAATCTGTTTGTTAACTTGGCTTTAGAAAACCTTAGCAAGGCAGGGTAGGATAGATATAGGTCTGTAGAAGTTTGGGTCAAGACAGTCTTCCCCTTTGAAGAGGGCGATGACCGCACCTGCTTTCCAGTCTTTGGGAATCTCAGAAAGCATGGCCAGCCATAGAAAAATGCTTATTGAAATTCTCAATTTTACTACTATAGGCGGGAGACATACAAGGCCTCTAGATTCTCTGGTTGATTAGAGTAATGGCCATCTGACAGTACAATTCAAACAAACCAAGAGAAACATAAACTGTCTGTTCTCATATCAGATCACAGAACCAAATCCTCAAAACAGACCGCAACACTGAGGACAGAACCTCTGGATAGCTGATACTATTTAGACATTGAGGTTTGGGTGTACTGTACTGCAGCTAAATGTCTTCTAGTCTATGCATATCTGGACTGAAGACTTTAACAAGAACTGACAATTTATTTTCTCAGTGAAAATTGACTGGTCTGTGATTATAAACATTTCTGAGGAAGGATCTGAGTGAAATCAGCGCTTCCTTGTTCACAGTTTAACGATAATGTGTTGTCTATTTGTGGAGTTTCATTGTTCCATCAGACTGGCTGCTGCTCATTCAACTGGACAGTGGTTTATCATCACTTCCATCAGCTGCGAGGTCAAACCTCGTTTAGCCTGGCCAACCACAACCACAATCACAAAACAACCAATATCTAAGATACTGAGACCATGCTGAGACCACAGGCTGACAAAAACACTTTTACTGCTCGTAGCAAAACACAACGTTGCTCCAAACACAAATAACTTGTCCATAACAAATAATGAACAACCATCGCTTTTCAAAACTACAGTAAGTGGTTTTCCTGATCGTTGAACGTTTGGGATGAACAATGTATGCTATTGTTCTTCTAATGCTATTGAGTTGATATGACATCCTGACAATGCCTACCTTGATCCCATTGGATTATGCTGTTATGTCCCAGAGCTTTCTCTTTGACCAATGTTTGGTACATTTACTGGAACTGTATCCTACCCAAGCCTCATCATCTTGTTCTCTTCTTCAAACCGACCATTAAAGGGGCACTCCGGGATTTGTAAAACATGAAACTGGTCAAGTGGTCAATAGCTTGTATCATTAATTTAACTGTCCAAAGATGGATTTACCAATCCCAGATTTCCCCTTTAATTCTTGCCCAAAAGGGCAAACGGGCGTCCATGGTGCAAACGTCAGAGCAGAACTGATACGGCCTTGCTCATTAGAAAACAGTGTTTATTTACAGTAAATATGAGGAGGAAGCTATAGTAACCGATGAGAACAGAGTGCTGTGAGCGGAGGTCAGGCCGAGAGTGTTCTGGAACTGTGCCCTGCCTAAAACACACTCAACCCTTTCCAGGAATCAGCACAAATCAGCTCCAAGAAAGCAATCATTGCATTGTTATGTGAAAGTGAATCTCTGGTTCTCTATTTCTCAACCATGGTTGAGATGGGTGAGAAACAGACTAGTTCAGGATACACTCCTGGTGATGGCACAGAAAGACAACGGACAGTCATGGATAACCTCGTTGTGCCAAAATTACCAAAATGGTGTCGTTGAAAAACAGGACAATACGGCTGGATGTTAAATTTGTTTTTGTAAATCATGCTAAACGCTGGACTTGTTTAAAGCAGGTTTAAAATAGCTGAAATCCTGCAGCCCATCTGTGGCTCGTTACTCCAAATAGAAATGAGAAGTTTAATAAGATCATTTGATATACTGTAAACCAAGCCAAGATCTTTTTACAATTTAGAGGGGGAGGATGGCTCCATGAATGACTCATACGCAGCTCAATAGCATAAAGAAGTAGTACAAAGTGTGTGTGTGTCCGTCCGTGCATATGTGTGTGTACAAGTGTGTGTGCGTGCTTACAGTATGTGTATGTATCTGTGTGTGAATGAATAAACATTAATAAATGGCTTACACCAATGTTAAATCCTGTCATTAAATGATTATGCAATAAAAGACTCCGCCAATGTATCTGTGTGTGACTGACTGGGAGGTATCACTGGGGTTGGCACAGCAGAGACTCAGCTCTGCTTCCCATTACCAGGCTGCTGCTCTGTGGGCAGGGGTCGGTGACCCACCGTGCCTTAGGGCTCGGTTCAAGTTTATTCCCAGGCTCCAAACTGAGCCTCCAAGATAAATGAGCTTAATGTGCTCAAAAGACAATTCAGTCCAGCTCTCCCTACTACAGGGGAGGTCCTGGCAGTATGGCCTGCCTAATGACGGACTGTTTAACAGCTTGGATTGAATGTGATCCAAAACATGCCCCCTGTGTTCACTTAGTTTCTACCTGTGAATTACGTAATACATAGGGAGTGGAGAAACCAAGTGGCCAGAGGGCTCTGAGTTCATGCGATGTCTCTTGGGGGCCCTAGGAAACTGGCACCATCTCTGACACCACGTGTGGCCTGATTTAGGCTCCATCTCTTTTATTGCATGTGATGGAAACCATTCGCATCCACCACACGAGACAGACGGACGTGATGCGAGTGGTTGTGTGGAGAGGATGGAGGGAGGGAGGGAGGGAGGGAGAAAAGGGGAGGCTGAGATTGACATACAGACGATGAGGGAAGAGAAAGCATTGGACAGGGAGAGAAATGGGGAATGAGAAATGTGGAGAGGGAGGGTAGAGAGGAACAGAGAGGGAGGAACACGGAGAGAGGTGGAGAGAAAGCAGAGCGGCTGTAGCAGTGACAGTAAAGGACACAGACAGTAACTCCTGTCACGCCAAAGGACAGTATGAGGAGCCAAGCAGGAAGCGTGACAACGTGTGACACTGTGACAGAGAGCTTAGGAGAGTCTGAGACAGGGATCTGCCACGTCCCCATATATGAAACCACTGCTCTTCCTACCAACCCACAAAGCCATTCTATCACATATCTACTGGTCACATACTGGTCTACTGGTCTCTACTGGTCACATACTGGTCTCTACTGGTCCAGACTAGTCATATACTGGTCTTTACTGGCCTACTGGTCCCTACTGGTCACATACTGGTTTACTGGTCTCTACTGGTCACCTACTGGTCTATACTGGTTTCTACTGGTCACATACTGGTTTCTTCTGGTCTCTACTGTTTACCTCCTCGTCTCTACTGGTCAACTACTGGTCTCTTCTCGTGTCTACTGTTTACCTACTGGTCTCTACTGGTCACATACTGGTTTACTGGTTTATACTGGTCTCTACTGGTCTCCACTAGTCACCTACTGGTCTCATATTGGTCTCATGTGGTCTCTCTACTGTTTACTTACTGGTCTCAACGGGTCGCGTACTGGTTTACTGATTTATATTGGTCACGTACCGCCATATACCTGTCTCCACTGGTTACCTAAGAGGGTCCTCAAATGTTGGGATGTGACCAAAAAATACATACTCACAATCATTTAAAGGCCTACATTCCACCATCCTTCATGTTCCTATACGCCAAACTTACATTCTCCCATGCTATTTCCCTGGTTCTGTTCTCATAAAGGAAGTCAGGTACATGTATTTTACATGCTGCAATAATCTGTCAATCTCCCAGACACCCTTCTCTGATCTCCTGAGTAAGGTCAAACAGGTAAAGGGAGTGTAGGGGACAGAAACATATGGGCTGCTCAAACTCCCTCACAGAAAAAATTGAGCGAGAGAAAGAGAGAGGGAAATGTATATGGTGCCTCTACTGTAGATATAAAGGTGTTCAAATTCTTCACTCTTTACCGTGCCTAATTATCCAGTAGAGGTAAATAAACACCTACAAAATGGTTCTCAGATGAGTTCATTAAGCCATACAGGCAGGGAGGGCAGGCAAGCAGGAAGGCATGCAAGGAGGCAGGCAGAGAGGGAGGCAGGGAGGCAGGCAGGCAGAGAGGGAGGCAGGGAGGCAGGCAGGCAGAGAGGGAGGCAGGGAGGCAGGAAGGCAGGCAGGCAGAGAGGGAGGCAGGAAGGCAGGGAGGCAGGAAGGCAGAGAGGGAGGCAGGGAGGCAGGCAGGCAGAGAGGGAGGCAGGGAGGCAGTGAGGCAGAGAGGGAGGCAGGGAGGCAGGCAGGCAGAGAGGGAGGCAGGGAGGCAGGCAGGCAGAGAGGGAGGCAGGGAGGCAGGCAGGCAGAGAGGGAGGCAGGGAGGCAGGCAGGCAGAGAGGGAGGCAGGGAGGCAGCAATATATACTGGGTTCCTGCTTAGCCAACCCCCTCCCCACCCCCAACCCCATCAGAGGCCCTCCCTGTGTCTGTATAGGCTCAACCTTTTGCAGCAGTTACAAAAACAGGTAATATTTCCATAAAACTACATCAACAACGGTGTGGAGTGAGGGGGTGGAAAGGCCCCTTTCAGCTTGGGGATTTGAGATCCAAGGAATGACTTGGTTTTTAAACACAAGCAAAGGAAGGGTTTTAAGACCTGATGCTCATGTCACCATCATTGGTAGGAGTTTAATATCATACTGTCCAAGAAACAGAAATACACAACATTAGCAGAAAGAATGAGTGGAAGTAGTGTTGATGACTATAATAATACAGAGACCAAGGTAACGTGGACTGAAGCACAGAAACTTGCCATGAATTTCAACAGAAAACTTAAGAAGTCCTTGGCTTAGCCTAAAAAAATGTCTTGCCATACAACTGTGGTCTAAAAGGGATGTCTGCTAAGCGACAAAAAATGTCAAATGTAAATGTCCACACTTGATTCAGCATCTTCTTAAATAAAGGTCTACAGAGAAAAAACTCAATCGGAAAAAGTGAGAATCAGTGATTCATCGTTTTCAACAGTAATATTTGGCAGAAATGTGTCTCTTTCCGCTTCTCTTTCGTAACCATCACGAGTTCCAAAGCCTTCCTGCAGTGTCTCTACGCTCCGCTTAGTGTTGTTGTAATGCTTGGAACCGGGTCTATGTCTCTGCCTCTTTAAAATTTACTAATCTCATTGGTTTCTGTCCCCTTGGGTCTCATCTTGTACTGGGTCCTTCAAGGGCCAATCAAAATTAACCGAGATGCCACAAAGACCCCCAGTGACGATAGAGAAAAGCCAGAATGTCAAACAGAAACAAACAAGCTAAATGTAACTAGAAAGGGAAAAAAACAAACAAAAGGACATTTTTCCTCTGATGCACACAGCTGTAAAAATAAACCATGACCTGGTATTTGAGGCATGACATTTTCTGACTGGGTCCTTTTGTTGTCGTTGCTGGACCTTCTGTATTGGCTACACTGGGAATAGCACCTTCCAGTGTGCTCTCTCCCTCCTCTGTTTCTCTTGCTCTCTGTCTCTCTCTCTCATTCTCTCTGTCTCCTCCTCTCCTAACTACCTGCCCCTCTCCTGACAGTAACCCGCAGTATCCAGAGGCCTTGTTAGCCATGAACTATGCGCTCTGTATCCAAAAGTTCACGTTTCCTTCCTAATACACCATAAACAAGACGCTGGTGGTCGTAAAGCATGTTTTATTGAGTAGCGCAAATGAACTCTCCCCTGTGCAAGATGACAACATTCACATGTCCAGGCTGAGCTCATACCTCATAAAGAGGAAACGCATGCTACTCTCTCTCCCAGCCCTCCTGACCCAACCCCACTCAATCTCAGTCCCGGTCCAACTCTAGACACACTGTTACACTGTGTGTCTATCTATCATGGAGCACGTTCTAGTCCACCATGGTTGCACCCCAAATGGCCTATGGGTCATGGTCAAAAGTAGTGCACTACATAGGGAATAGGGTCCCATTTGGGACACAGCCAATGAAAATGGCATACACTATCTTACACTGCCCCAGTCCAACCCAACACTGATTACATGAATGGTTATGTCATAAGGTAATTAAATGGGTGAGTGTTTTACTTTAAGACATGTACAGTATGTGTGTGACCCATTGATTGCATGGTGTGCGTGTAAAATGTGGTGGTACAGGGAAATGGATGGAGAATAAACTCCTAACACAGCTCTGCCAGAAGTGATTTAACTTCAGAAAGAGCCATGAGGTTCTACTTAAATCACCCCAGTCACACACACATTCACCCATGCATGCACACGCACAAACACACACACATTTATTCCCGACACTACCCGGTGAAATGTAAGGCGCCAAATACAAAATCCCAAAGTTGAATTATTAAACATTCATCAATATACAAGTGTTGCATAGTCATCAAAAGCTCTGATTCTTGGCAATATCACAGCGTTGTCAGATTTCAAAAAGGCTTTACGGCGAAAGCACAACATTTGATTGTTTGAGGATAGCCCCTCTCATATTTTATGCATTAGCATAAATCCATAACCAAAGCGGGTGTCATAAAACCCATAAAATCGCTAATATAAAATCCCTTACCTTTCGAAGAACTTCTGCTGAGGGCTTCCCAAGTGACCAACGAAGCCATCCAATAGTTCTTTTGTTAGAAAAAGTCATTTATTATATCCATAAATCTCAGTTTGGTTGGCGTGTTATGTTCATAAAATACAACGTCCACTCACCCATTGAACCGTGACCTATACATTCAACCTATACCTATACACTTGTCCAAGAACAATCAAACATCATTGATAATGTATCCTTAGGAACACTTTTCTGTATATTTACTATAATATTTCAACCGGATTATAAACTGGACGATAGGAAAAGAAAAAACCACAGCGCGCGCGAGCCCGTGAACGTGCCTTCTCTTCTGTTTACATCCGATGACTAGTTTGAAATTCTTCTTCTATTACCATCCAGAGCAACCTAGCATCACCAAACACTGTCTAGAGACTGTTGACATCCAGTGGAAGCAATATGTACTGCAATCTTACTCCCATATATGGCTGTTTTCAATAGGGAGGGGTTCAAAATGAGGCAATGTGTCAAAAACACTTTTTCCAGGACAGAAATTCCTCGGGTTTTCGCCTGCTATATCAGTTCAGTTATACTCACAGACAATATTTTAACACTCTTAGAAACTTTAGAGTGTTTCCTATCCAATAGTACTAATTATGCATATCCTAGTTTCTGGGCCTGAGTGGCAGCCCTTTTACTTTGGGCACACCAGACTCTCCAAAACCGACACCTCAGCTGCCGCTCCCTAAGAAGTTAACAAGAAATTTGTGGAGTGGTTTAAAAACCTAAGTGTATGTAAACTTCTGATTACAACTGTACATATAGGTAGGGGTAAAGTGACTAGATAGTAGCAGCAGCGTATGTGGTGTGAAGTGTGAAAGTGTGTGTGTGAGTGTGTGTCATCAGTATACATGTGTGTGCATGTTATGTGGGGGTGTAATGCAGTGTGTGTGTGTGTGTGTGTGTGTGTGTGTGTGTGTGTGTGTTGGGGTGTCAGTGTAAGTACGTGTGAGTGTGTGGGTAGAGTCCAGTGTGCATGCATAGAGTCAGTGCAAAAAAGGGTCAATGCACGTAGTCCGGGTTGCCATTTGATTAGCTACAGTATTTAGTAGTCTTGTGTAGCAGTCTTATGGCTTGGGTAGAAGATGTTCAGGTTCCTGTTGGTTCCAGTCTTGGTGCACTGGTACTGCTTGCTGTTCGGTAGCAGAGAGAACAGTCTATGGCTTGGGAGTCTTTTACAAGCTGAGTACGCCTCCTGGTATTCCGTCTGTGAATGTTGACCTGTTTAAAGGTCTTACTCACATCGGCTACACATCACACAGTCGTCCGGAACAACTGGTGCTCTCATGCACGGTTCAGTTTTGCTTGTCTTGAAGCGAGCATAGAAGGCATTTAGCTCGTCTGGTAGACTTGCGTCGCTGGGCAACTAGCGGCTGGGTTTCCCTTTGTAATCCGTGATAGTTTGCAAGCCCTGCCACATCCATTGAGTGTCAGAGCCGGCGTTAGAGGATTCGATCTTAGTCCTGTATTGACGCTTTGCCTGTTTGATGTCGTAGCGGGATTTCTTATAAGCGTCCAAATTAGTGCCCCACTCCTTGAAAGCGGCAGCTCTAGCCTTTAGCTCAGTGCGGATGTTACCTGTAATCCATGACTTCTGGTTGGGGTATATATGTACGGTCACTATGGGGACGTCGTCACCAATGCACTTATTAATGAAGCCGGTGACTGATGTGGTAAACTCCTCAATGTTAGCGGACCAGTTCCGTATTGAGCGCTTCACTGGTACTTCCTTTTTGAATTTTTGCTTGTAAGCAGAAAGCAGGAGGATAGAATTATGGTCTGATTTGTCTTAGGGAGGGTGAGGAATGGCCTTGTATGCGTTTCTGCGTGTGGAGTAAAGGTGATCTAGAGTTTTGTCGCCTCTAGTTGCACAGGTTACATGTTGGTAAAAATGAGGTAAAACGGATTTCAGTTTCCCTGTATTAAAATCACTGGTCACGTGCCAGCATCGGTTGTGGTGGTAAATAGACAGCTACGAAAATATTGTTGGAAACTCTCTTGGTAAATAGTATGGTCTGCAGCTTATCATGAAGTATTCTAACTTCGGCAAGCAAAAACTCAAGACTTTCTTAACATTAGTTAAATAAAGGTTAAATCAAAATGTTTATAAAATTAGAGATTGCGCACCAGCTGTTGTTAACTTCTCAGGGAGCGGCTCCCGAGGTGACGGTTTTGGAGAGTCTGGCGAAGAATTTCGAACTAGTCATCGGATGTAAACAGAAGAGGAAGCGCGTTCACGGGCTCGCGCGTGCTGTGTTTTTTTCCTTTCCTATCGTCCAGTTCATAATCCGGTTGAAATATTATAGTAAATATACATAAAAGTGTTCCAAAGGATACATTATCAATGATGCTTGATTGTTCTTGGACAAGTGTATAGGTATAGGTTGAACGCGTTCTCTTCACGGTTCAATGGGCGAGTGGACGCTGTATTTTATGAACATAACGCGCCAACCAAACGGAGATTTGTGGATATAATAAATGACTTTTTTAACAAAAGAACCATTGGATGTCTTCGTTGGACACTTGGGAAGCCCTCAGCAGAAGTTCTTCAAAAGGTAAGGGATTTGTTTTCGCTGTGAAATGTGTTTTGTGTGAACCGCGATGGTTTATGAATTTATGCTAATGGTATTTTTTGGAGGGGCTACTCTCAAACAATCAAATGTTGTGCTTTCGCCGTAAAGCCTTTTTGAAATCTGACAACGCTGTGATATTGCCAAGAAGCAGAGCTTTTGATGACTATGCAACACTTGTATATTGATGAATGTTTAATAATTCAACTTTTGGATTTTGAATTTGGCGCCTTATATTTCACCGGGTAGTGTTGGGAGTGGCGCCCCACCACTCCCTAAGTAGTTAACAAACTATCGTTTTGGCAAGTCGGTTAGGACATCTACTGTGCATGACACAAGTAATTTTTCCAACAATTGTTTACAGACAGATTATTTCACTTATAATTCACTGTATCACAATTCCAGTGGGTCAGAAGTTTACATACACTAAGTGCCTTTAAACAGCTTGGAAAATTCCAGAAAATTATATGGCTTTAGAAGCTTCTGATAGGCTAATTGACATCATTTGAGTCAATTGGAGGTGTACCTGTGGATGTATTTCAAGGCCTACCTTCAAACTCAGTGCCTCTTTGCTTGACATCATGGGAAAATCAAAAGAAATCAGCCAAAACCCCAGAAAAGAAGTCTGGTTCATCCTTGGGAGCAATTTCCATACGCCTGAAGGTACCACGTTCATCTTTACAAACAATAGTACGCAAGTATAAACACCATTGGATCACACAGCCGTCATAACGCTCAGGAAGGAGACGCGTTCTGTCTCCTAGAGATGAACGTACTTTGCTGCAAAAAGTGCAAATCAATCCCAGAACAACAGCAAAGGACCTTGTGAAGATGCTGGAGGAAACAGGTACAAAAGTGTCTAAATCCACAGTAAAACGAGTCCTATATCGACATAACCTGAAAGGCCGCTCAGCAAAGAAGAAGCCACTGCTCCAAAACCGCTATAAAAAAAGCCAGACTACGGTTTGCAACTGCACATGGGGACAAAGATCATACTTTTTGGAGAAATGTCCTCTGGTCTGATGAAACAAAAATAGAACTGTTTGGCCATAATGACCATTGTTATGTTTGGAGGCAAAAGGGGGAGACTTGCAAGCCGAAGAACACCATCCCAACCGTGAAGCACGGGGTGGCAGCATCATGTTGTGGGGGTGCTTTATTGCAGGAAGGACTGGTACACTTCACAAAATAGATGGCATCATGAGGATGGAAAATGATGTGGATATATTGAAGCAACATCTCAAGACATCAGTCAGGAAGTTAAAGCTTGGTCGCAAATGGGGCTTCCAAAAGGACAATGACCCCAAGCATTCTTCCAAAGGTGTGGAAATGGCTTAAGAGCAAAAAGTCAAGGTATTGGAGTGGCCATCACAAAGCCCTGACCTCATCCTATAGAAAATGTGTGGGCAGAACTGAAAAAGCGGCCTACAAACCTGACTCAGATGAGGCCTACAAACCTGACTCAGTTATACCAGCTCTGTCAGGAGGAATGGGCCAAAATTCACCCAATTTATTGGAAGGCTACCCGAAACGTTTGACCCAAGTTAAACAATTTAAAGGCAATGCTACCAAATACTAATTGAGTGTATGTAAACTTCTGACCCACTGGGAATGTGATGAAAGAAATAAAAGCTGAAATAAATCTCTCTACTATTACTCTGACATTTCACATTCTTAAAATAAAGTGGTGATCCTAACTGACCTAAGACAGGGAATTTTTACTAGGATTAAATGTCAGGAATTGTGAAAACTGAGTTTAAATGTATTTGGCTAAGGTGTATGTAAACTTCAACTGTACATAGCTCAATGACCTCATACCCCTGCACATCGACTTGGTTCTGATAATCCCTCTATATAGACATATTATTTTTACTTGTTATTGCTATTGGTTATTCACTGTGTACTTATTTCTCATGTCACTATTTCTATGTTTTATTTAAAATCGTATTTTTATCTTTAATTCTGCATTTTTGGAAAAGTACCCGTAAGTAGCATTTCACTGTTAGTCTACACTTGTTTTTTATGAAGCATGCGACAAATACAATTTGATTTGACACACAAATACTGTATACAGGAAATATCCTTGGTAACAAATTGTAATGTTTTGAGTACACTAAAAGTTTGCTACACTCCGGCCAAAACAGCTCCAACAATGTAATGTCATCATATACAGATTGTAACATAGTCCAAAAACACACAAGGTCTGTGTTGTGTTCTGCTGCAATACCCAGGTTTACCACTAGAGACATACAGGTAATGTATTATATGTATTCTGACACAGAATGGAATTACAAAGAGAAGAAGATATTTCAGATATGGAGAAGAAGGGAATGCATGTGCTGTGCTGATGATGTCTGCTGTGTAGGAGTGCTAAGCTTGCCGAGTAAACCTACCCTTAATTATACCCATTGTGTCCTAATGTTACTGAGCCTACTACAGGATAGAATTGACAACGAGGATGGCGGCAGTATTAGCATCATCACCTACTCCGTTTCTGCCCTTCCCTGGTCAACCTACGATGCCGTTGGACATGTGGTTAAAAATCTTCAACAACTACTTGGTGGCTATCAACGCTACAGGAGATGACTGGCCAGACGCATTGCCTTGGTACTGAAGGTCAAAAGATATTTTGCACAGGTTTGCAACAGCTGTCACAGCTCTCAAGGGGCATTTCATTCCGGAAATCAATGTCGTGGTCGAGCGCCATAAATTCCGACAAAGAGCACAGAGACCAGAGTCGATAGCAGATTACGTTGCTGCCCTGAGAGGCTTACTTGTGAACTGTGACTTTGGTGATAGAGGAGATGAGATGCCGAGAGATCAACTTGTTGAAAGTACCTCATCCTCCCGTGTCAAAGAAAGGCTTTTACTGCAGGCTAATCTCACACTGCACACTGCTATTGCACTCACTACTCAAGTGGAAAATGTCCAAGCCCACATCCAGTCCATTAATAATCCACTGCCAGTACAGAAAAGCCCCAAAAGAAGAATAAACAGAGATGCAAGGCTCATGCCGACTCAAATCTGCCTGATGATACAAGAAAGTCAGGTCGCTGCTGTTACAGCTGTGGCTCTAATACTCACTTAGCTAACGCTGCCCCGCCGCCAAGGCTAAATGCAAGGCCTCTGACAAAACCGGTCATTACGCACAGGTGTACAAGAGATCGAGGTACCGGAGTCTATAGTACTATGCATACTAGACACAGATATGTACAGACTGAAAATAAATGTCTCTGTCGGTACACCTGAGGTTACTCCTCACCCCATTGGACTGTTGGTTGATACAAGATCCTTAGTCTCTATCCTGCCCAAGCATTTGTATATGCGCTACTTTGATAAATGCCCCCAAACACCACCACATGTGAAATTGGTTACCTACTCTAAACAAGATTTACTTGTGTTAGGGTGTCGACTACCACTGTCAGTTAAAAAAGCAATCTCGGGTGACCTGTTTCACTTACTAACCTCTGATGTCATTGAGAAAATGTATACTAAAAATAAAAATATTCGCATGTGTGTAGATATGTGCAAGCCAAACAAAGCAGTGATCATTGACAGTTAGCCACTTTCTCACATGGAAGATCTCTTCGCTGAGCTACAAGGCGCTACTATGTTCTCAATCTTGTATCCAAGATGGCGTAGCAGTGCAGATGTGTTTTTGTTCGTCCCCTCGTGTACTTTTGTATTTTTCATCTTTTTTTGTATATATTTCAAATTTATTTTCAATCTCTTCCATTTTATATGAAATATACATTCCGGTAACCTGACTCACCCAATGTGCTACAGAACCGCAATTTTTTAGACCTTTTAGAAAGAACTCCATGGGAAGCTAGCCAGCTAACTAGCTACTAGCTATTCAGTCACTGTTAGCCACTGCTAGCTGCCTTTACCTTCTGCACAGACACCAGCCTTTTCTAGCCTGGATAATACTCGCCAGCCTACCGCCATTGGACTGTTTCTCCACTACAACGCCGGATTCCTGCCATAAACCCTGGACCACTACACCTGATCTCCACAGCTAGCTAGCTGCCACTGAGTGACCCAGCCCTGAGCCAGGCCCACCTCCCGGCCTCCTCCCAAACACGGCTAGAACCCACTACTCCACAGGTTCCTTGCCGTGAGCTCTCGACCCTGGCAACGGATTCATCGCTGCTACCGAGTGCCTATAGTGGCTAACACCCCTGCCCCAAAGCTAGCTCCAGTTAGCCGCGAGCCAGGCGCATCTCCCGGCTACAAAAACAATACCTCTCTTGCCATCTGGCTTGGATCCCTCTCGACACGACGCCCCGTCGTACCACCTCGACTGGTCTGCCGGCGATTACTCCACCCGCTGTGCCTGCAACCGGCCTCCGTCGGAGCAGACGGTTCTACCAACCCCGGCCTGCTAACTCTAACTCTAACTTTAAACGCTGTGTCTCTTGCGTGCCGGCGTAGTAACGACTACCTCGCGGCTTCCCTGTCCCATATTGCTGTTCACTGGACCCTATGATCACTCGGCTACATAGCTGATGCATATTAATTAATCACGGTACTCCATTCTGTTTATTTCTGTTTATCTGTCGGCCCCAGCCGCGTACTCAGGCCCTGTGTGTAGCTAACCAACCCTCTTTGCCCATTCATCGCCAGTTTACCAATTGTTGTTGTCTTAGCTGACTAGCTGTTGTGGTCTTACCCGTTGTGTCTTAGCTAGCTCTCCCAATCAACACCTGTGTTTGCTTTTTGCCTCACTTTATGTCTCTCTCAAATGTCAATATGCCCTGTTTACTGTTGTTTAGGATAGTTGTTTTAGGATCATTGTTTTAGTTTACAGTGGAGTCCGTAGGCCCACTCTACATGCCTCAGATTCCTCCTTTGTCCCACCTCCCACACATGCGGTGACCTCACCCAGTATTACCAGCACCTCCAGAGATGCAACCACTCTTATCATCACTCGATGCCTGGGCCTACCTCCACTGTACTCTCACCCCACCATACCCCTGTCTGCACATTATACCCTGAATCTATTCTACCACACCCAGAAATCTGCTCCTTTTATTATCTGTTCCCAACGCACCAGACGACCTGTTCTGATAGCCTTTAGCCGTACCCTCATCCTATTCCTCCTCTGTTCCTCTGGTGATGTGGAGGTAAACCCAGGCCCTGTAGCCCCCAGCACCACTCCCATTCCCCAGGCAATCTCATTTGTTGACTTCTGTAATCGAAAAAGCCTTGGTTTCATGCATGTTAACATCAGAAGCCTCCTCCCTAAGCTTGTTTTACTCACTGCTTTAGCACACTCCGCCAACCCTGATGTCCTTGCCGTGTCTGAAACCTGGCTTAGGAAGGCCACCAAAAATTCTGAGATTTCCATACCCAACTACAACATTTTCCGTCAAGATAGAACTGCCAAAGGGGGAGGAGTTGCAATCTATTGCAGAGATACTTTGTCATACTTTCCAGATCTATGCCCAAACAGTTCGAACTTCTAACTCTAAAAATGTATCTCTCCAGAAATAAGTCTCTCACTGTTGCCGCCTGCTATAGACCCCCATCAGCTCCCAGCTGTGCCCTGGACACCATATGTGAATTGATTGCCCCCCATCTATCTTCAGAGTTCGTTCTGTTAGGTGACCTAAACTGGGATATGCTTAACACCCCGGCAGTCCTAAAATCTAAGCTAGATGCCCTCAATCTCACACAAATCATCAAGGAACCCACCAGGTACAATCCTAAATCTGTAAACATGGGCACCCTCATAGATATTATCCTGACCAACTTGCCCTCCAAATACACCGCTGCTGTTTTCAATCAGGATCTCAGTGACCACTGCCTCATTGCCTGCATCCGCTATGGGCCCGCGGTCAAACGACCACCCCTTATCACTGCCAAACGCTCCCTAAAACACTTCTGCGAGCAGGCCTTTCTAATCGACCTGGCCCGGGTATCCTGGCAGGATATTGACCTCATTCCGTCAGTCGAGGATGCCTGGTCGTTCTTTAAAAGCAACTTCCTCCCCATCTTAATTAAGCATGCCCCTTTCAAAAAATGTAGAACTAAGAACAGATACAGCCCTTGGTTCACTCCAGACCTGACTGCCCTTGACCAGCACAAGAACATCCTGTGGCGGGCTGCTATTGCATTGAATAGTCCCCGCGATATGCAACTGTTCAGGGAAGTCAGGAACCAATACACACAATCAGTCAGGAAAGCAAAGGCTAGCTTTTTCAAACAGAAATTTGCATCCTGTAGCTCTAACTCCAAAAAGTTTTGGGATACTGTCAAGTCCATGGAGAACAATAGCACCTCCTCCCAGCTGCCCACTGCACTGAGGCTAGGTAACACGGTCACCACCAATAAATCCATGATAATTTAACATTTCAACAAGCATTTCTCTACGGCTGGCCATGCTTTCCTCCTGGCTACCCCTACCCCGGCCAACAGCTCCGCCCCCCCTCAGCTACTTGTCCAAGGCTCCCCAGCTTCTCCTTCACCCAAATCCAGATAGCAGATGTTCTGAAAGAGCTGCAAAATCTGGACCCGTACAAATCAGCTGGACTAGATCATCTGGACCCTCTCTTTTTAAAACTATCTGCCGCCATTGTTGCAACTCCTATTACCAGTCTGCTCAACCTCTCTTTAGTGTTGTCCGAGATCCCAAAAGATTGGAAAGCTGCCGCGGTCATCCCCCTCTTAAAAGGGGGTGACACCCTAGACCCAAATTGCTATAGACCTATATCCATCCTGCCCTGCCTCTCTAAAGTCTTCAAAAGCCTAGTTAATAAACAGATCATTGACCACTTAGAATCCCACCGTACCTTCTCCGCTGTGAAATCTGGTTTCCGAGCTGGTCACGGCTGCACCTCAGCCATGCTCAAGGTACTAAACGATATCATAACCGCCATCGATAAGAGACATTACTGTGCAGCAGTATTCATTGACCTGGCCAAGGCTTTCAACTCTGTCAATCACCACATCCTTATCGGCAGACTCAACAGCCTTGGTTTCTCTAATGATTGCCTTGCCTGGTTCACCAACTACTTTGCAGACAGAGTTCAGTGTGTTAAATCAGAGGGCCTGTTGTCCGGGCCTCTGGCAGTCTCTATGGGGGTGCCACAGGGTTCAATTCTTGGGCCGAATCTCTTCTCTGTATACATCAATGATGTCACTCTTGCTGCCGGTGATTCTCTGATCCACCTCTATGCAGACGACACCATTCTGTATACTTCTGGCCCTTCTTTGGACACTGTGTTAACTTCTTAGGGCTAGGGTCCCATTTTCAGAATTTTCGCAAAGTAAAATCCCTGCCACTCAGGCCCAGAAACTAGGATATGCACATAATTAGTACTATTGGAAACAGGAAACAGGAAACACTCTGAAGTTTCTAAAACCGTTAAAATAATGTCTGTGGGTAGAACAAAACTGATATAGCAGGCGAAAACCCGAGAAATTTCTGTCCGGAAATCATTTTTCTTTTGACATTTCCTGACTTTGAATGGCTGATAAAATAATTCTCAGGGAAATTGGACTCAGGTTGCAGTACCTATGGCTTCCACTAGATGTCAACAGTCTCTGGACAGTGTTTTGGAGCGTTTACAATGGACGAGAGCCGAAAAGAAGACGATTTTGTATGACATACCAGGATATCCTTTCTGTCTAGTGCACGAGATACCCGGGAGCGCGCAGCACGATGTTTACCTTTTCTATCGTGTAGGTTATTATCCGAGTGAAATATAATAGCCAATATAGATAAATGGATGCCTAAGGATAAATTATAAATTATGTTTGATTTGTTTGGGCAAAGTTGATAGGTATAATTTGAACGCGTTCTCTTCACTGTACAACGGGCGAGTAGACTAGAAATGCTAGGTGGACTATCTGAACATAACGCGCCAACCAAATGGAGATTTATGGATATAATAAATGACTTTTTCTAACAAAAGAACCATTGGATGTCTTCCTTGGATACTTGGGATGCCCTCAGCAGAAGTTCTTCGAAAGGTAAGCGATTTATTTTAGCTCTTATATGTGTTTTGTGTGACCCGCTTTGGTTATGATATTATGCAAATGCATAAAATATGTGAGGTGCTATCCTCAAACAATCAAATGTTGGGCTTTCGCCATAAAAATCTCGCCTTTTTGAAATCTGACAACGCTGTGATATTGCCAAGAATCAGAGCTTTTGATGACTATGCAACACTTGTATATTGATGAATGTTAAATATTACGAATGTGAACCCGCTCACGGGATCGGATCCGTAAGAGGTTAACTAACCTCCAAACGAGCTTCAATGCCATACAAAACTCCTTCCGTGGCCTCCAACTGCTCTTAAACGCTAGTAAAACCAAATGCATGCTTTTCAACCGTTCGCTGCCTGCACCCGCCCGCCTGACTAGCATCACTACCCTGGACGGCTCTGACCTAGAATACGTGGACAACTACAAATACCTAGGTGTCTGGCTAGACTGTAAACTCTCCTTCCAGACACATTAACTTATTACGGAGTGGTGGGGCGCTAGCGACACTACCCGGTGAAATGCAAGGCGACAAATTCAAAATCCAAAAGTTGAATTATTAAACATGCATCAATATACAAGTGTTTCATAGTCATCAAAAGCTCTGCTTCTTGGCAATAACACAGCGTTGTCAGATTTCAAAAAGGCTTTACGGCGAAAGCACCACATTTGATTGTTTGAGGGTAGCACCTAACATATTTTTCCCATTACCAAAAATTCATAAGCCTCCACGGTTCACACATAACACATTTCACAGCGAAAACAAATCAATTACCTTTTGAAGAACTTCTGCTGAGGGCTTCCCAAGTGTCCAACGAAGACAATCCATGGTTCTTTTGTTAGAAAAAGTAATGTATTATATCCATAAATCTCTGTTTGGTTGGCGCGTTATGATAAGAAAATACAGCCTCCAATCGTCCATTGAAACGTGAAGAGAACTCGTTCAACTTATACCTATAAACTTGTCCAAGAACAATCAAACATAATTTTAAATGTATCCTTAGGAACACTTTTATGTATAAATAGTATAATATTTCAACCGGAATATAAACTGGGCGATAAGAAAGGAAAAAAACTAAGAACGCGCCAGCCGGGAGCGCGCTTTTACTTCTATTGACATCTGTGTGTCCACTTCCTTATTCCTCTTCTTCTCTGCCCTAAAAGCATCTAAATAGAATCAGAACACTTTCTCGAGACTGTTGACATCCAGAGGAAGCAATAGGTACTGCATTCATATGCCCTTATATGGGCATTTTCATAAGGGAGGGGTTCAAAATAAGGCAATGTGTCAAAACCGCTTTTTCCAGGACAGAAATTCCTCGGGTTTTCGCCTGCCATATCCGTTCTGTTAAACTCACAGACAAAATGTTAACACTTTTAGAAAATTCAGAGTGTTTCCTATCCAATGGTACTAAATATGTGCATATCCTATTTTCTGGGCCTGAATGGGAGGCATTTTACTTTGGGCATGCCAGGCTCTCCAAAACGGTCACCTCGTGCGCTGCTCCCAAAGAAGTTAAACATCTCCAATCCAAAATGAAATCTAGAATCGGCTTTCTATTTCACAACAAAGCCTCATTCACTCATGCTGCCAAACTTGCACTAGTAAAACTGACTATCCTACCGATCCTCGACTTTGGCGATGTCATCTACAAAACAGCTTCCAATACTCTACTCAGCAAACTGGATGCAGTCTATCACAGTGCCATCCGCTTTGTCACCAAAGCCCCTTATACCACCCACCACTGCGACCTGTATGCTCTAGTCTAGTTGGCCCTCGCTACATACTCGTCGCCAGACCCACTGGCTCCAGGTCATCTACAAGTCCCTGCTTGGTAAAGCCCCACCTTATCTCAGCTCGCTGGTAACCATAGCAGCACCCACCCGTAGCACGTGCTCCAGCAGGTATATCTCACTGGTCACCCCCAAAGCCAATTCCTATTTTGGCCGCCTTTCCTTCCAGTTCTCTGCTGCCAATGACTGGAACGAACTACAAAAATCACTGAAACTGGAGACACTTATCGCCCTCGCTAGCTTTAAGCACCGGCTGTCAGAGCAGCTCACAGATCACTGCACCTGTACATAGCTCAACCAACTACCTCATCCCCTACCGTATTAATTTATTTATCTTGCTCCTTTGCACCCCAGTACAAGTTCTCATTTACAACTGCAACCTGGCCAAGATAAAGCAAAGCAGTTTGACACTTACAACAACACAGTTACACATGGAGTAAAACAAACATACAGTCAATAACACAGTAGAAAAAACGAATCTATATACAAAGAGTGCAAATGAGGTAAGATAAGGAAGGTAAGGCAATAAATAGGCCATGGAGGCAAAGTAATAATAACAATATAGCATTAAAACCGTGTAATGGTAGATGTGCAGTAGATGAATGTGCAATGCAGATTGTCGTTACGTGATCACCCTCATGGATTACTACAGTAAACGGCCTGAGGCTGTGTTTACCATGTAACTATCCAGACTGTCATTTAATTCTTAACTGATGTGTTCAGACGCCACGGAAATTGCTGCGAAATCATAAACGATAATGGTGCCCAATTCACTTGGAAGGAATGGACTTCATTCCTCCATGACAGAGACATTAAACATTCCAAAGTGTCTATGTACTACCCACGGGCAAATGGCGCAGTGGAACGCTGGAACCGCATTCTAAAAGATCCGAGAGGGAAAGCCTTGGAAACCGTATGTCCAACACTTCCTCGTGCACTACAGGACGACTGCTCATACCACTACAGGAGTTGCGCCCTGATTACAAAACGGAACATTTTCCCGCGACAGAGTCCCTCTGTCTCTGACAATGCTGTGCGTACTAGAGTGCGTGCCACACAAGAAAAAGTGAAATCCTATACGGACGCCAAAATGGGGGAGTGAAACGATCATGTGCGGGTAAAACTTCCCTTTCATGTCACAAAAGGATGCACCAAATTACAGCGCGCCACGCAAAGTTATCCAAACAAAAGGACCAAGCACATATGTCCTTGACGATGGAAAGACATGAAATGCGTTGCATCTCCCTCTGTGTCCTGAGCAGGCCACGCTATAAAACGGTGCTGTTGATCCCCAAGTGCCCTTGCACTCACAACAGACTATTCAAAAGGAGAGTCAGAAGAAGCCTGGCTCGGCTAAAGGACTACATTCAGTAAAACCTTAAAGATTGTGAGTACAGTAATTGACTGCTAAAGTGTCAATATGATATTCTGATGTTACTGTCGTTATGGTTACTAGGGTGAGTGTTTTAACAGTGTTATTATGCTGTGCTTTGTATAAAAATAACTGTTAAATTGAAGAATTGTGGAAGGCTTTAGTTGGGTTATGCTTAGAGAGAGCTTTACTTTCACAAGAGGGAAATATGTTGTGTTCTGCTGCACTACCCCATGTTTACCACTAGAGACATACAGGTATTTTATTCTACGTATTCTGACACAGAACAGAAGTACAACGAGAACAGGATTTCAGATAGGGAGAAGAAGAGTATGCATGTGCTGATGATGTATGCTGTGACGGAGTGATGAGCTTTCCGAGTAATCTTACCCTTAATTATACCCATTGTGTATTCATGTTACTAAGCCTACTGCTTCAATGTTGCAGATGTTCAATGTTTATGCCAGCAGCATACCACCCTGCATCCCACTGCTGGCTTGCTTCTGAAGCTAAACAGGGTTGGTCCTGTTTGGTCCATGGATGGGAGACCAGATGCTGCTGGAAGTGGTGTTGGAGGGCCAGTAGGAGGCAGTGATTGGGGAGATTTCCCTGTGTAGGGTGCTGTCTTTCGGATGGGATGATAAACAGGTGTCCTGGCTCTCTGTGGTCACTAAAGATTCCATTGCACATATTATAAGAGTAGGGGTGTTAACCTTGGTGTTCTTGCTAAATTCTGGCCCTCATAATGGTCACCTAATCATCCCCAGCTTACAATTGGCTCCTTCATCCTCACTCCTGTAACTATTCCCCGGGTTGTTGCTGTAAATGAGAATGTGCTCTCAGTCAACTTACCTGGTCAAATAAAAAATGTGGGGGCCAGATAAAACCATGAGGAACGATGAGGCCATAAAAGTGTTGAGCAGATTCTTGGGCTAGTTGACAGGAAGCAGGTTGAGAAAGTCACAATGGACCAACTATTTTACTGCCCAAGCTAACACACATCAGCCAAAGTCATCACTAACGTGGCCATATCGCTCAGTAACAGGGCCATATGGAGAGCTGACCAAATACACCTCTTTTACTATGCCATCACTGTAGTCATGTCCTCACAGCTTAGCCAATTACAGACAACGTCCTGCTTCTGGCAGCATCCCAAATGCACCCCTATTCCCTTTAAAGTGCACTACCTTTGAACTGGGCCTGAGCAGAGGCTTGCATTCCCATGTGACCTCATGTTCTGTTACTTTACTCTCCCACTATGGTGTTGGTTGTGGTTTGGTGTTGATGGTTTCTGGTCAATCTGGAAGAAGACACTTTCTGATTTGGGGGTTTTAAGGTTAGGTTGTAATAAGTAGCTCTGTCATTCAGTGGAATAATGATTTTTACACAACATTGTGGTTTGTATAGTGACACTAAAACCAGTGTGGTCTGTATTATTGGTTGGATCAATACTGTAGCTTCTGTGGTTTATGTCGTTTTCAGTCAAATGTCTCTTTAGGCAATGCATAAACCAGAAAGAAATAATTGTTTCAGTGTCTCTTGGTGTAAAAGGAAGGAAGTGAGATTCATTCAATGGCATATACAGTGGGGAAAAAAAGTATTTAGTCAGCCACCAATTGTGCAAGTTCTCCAACTTAAAAAGATGAGAGAGGCCTGTAATTTTCATCATAGGTACACTTCAACTATGACAGACGAAATGAGAAAAAGAAATCCAGAAAATCACATTGTAGGATTTTGTATTTATTTATTTGCAAATTATGGTGGAAAATAAGTATTTGGTCAATAACAAAAGTTTATCTCAATACTTTGTTATATACCCTTTGTTGGCAATGACAGAGGTCAAACGTTTTCTGTAAGTCTTCACAAGGTTTTCACACACTGTTGCTGGTATTTTGGCCCATTCTTCCATGCAGATCTCCTCTAGAGCAGTGATGTTTTGGGGCTGTCGCTGGGCAACACAGACTTTCAACTCCCTCCAAAGATTTTCTATGGGGTTGAGATCTGGAGACTGGCTAGGCCACTCCAGGACCTTGAAATGCTTCTTACGAAGCCACTCCTTCGTTGCCCAGGCGGTGTGTTTGGGATCATTGTCATGCTGAAAGACCCAGCCATGTTTCATCTTCAATGCCCTTGCTGATGGAAGGAGGTTTTCACTCAAAATCTCACGATACATGGCCCCATTCATTCTTTCCTTTACACGGATCAGTCGTCCTGGTCCCTTTGCAGAAAAACAGCCCCAAAGCATGATGTTTCCACCCCATGCTTCACAGTAGGTATGGTGTTCTTTGGATGCAACTCAGCATTCTTTGTCCTCCAAACACGACGAGTTGAGTTTTTACCAAAAAGTTATATTTTGGTTTCATCTGACCATATGACATTCTCCCAATCCTCATCTGGATCATCCAAATGCTCTCTAGCAAACTTCAGACGGGCCTGAACATGTACTGGCTTAAGCAGGGGGACACATCTGGCACTGCAGGATTTGAGTCCCTGGCGGGTAGTGTGTTACTGATGGTAGGCTTTGTTACTTTGGTCCCAGCTCTCTGCAGGTCATTCACTAGGTCCCCGTGTGGTTCTGGGATTTTTGCTCCCGTTCTTGTGATCATTTTGACCCCACGGGTGAGATCTTGCGTGGAGCCCCAGATCGAGGAAGATTATCAGTGGTCTTGTATGTCTTCCATTTCCTAATAATTGCTCCCACAGTTGATTTCTTCAAACCAAGCTGCTTACCTATTGCAGATTCAGTCTTCCCAACCTGGTGCAGGTCTACAATTTTGTTTCTGGTGTCCTTTGACAGCTCTTTGGTCTTGGCCATAGTGGAGTTTGGAGTGTGACTGTTTGAGGTTGTGGACAGGTGTCTTTTATACTGATAACAAGTTCAAACAGGTGCCATTAATACAGGTAACGAGTGGAGGACAGAGGAGCCTCTTAAAGAAGAAGTTACAGGTCTGTGAGAGCCAGAAATCTTGCTTGTTTGTATGTGACCAAATACTTATTTTCCACCATAATTTGCAAATAAGTTCATTAAAAATCCTACAATGTGATTTTCTGGATTTTTTTTCCTCATTTTGTCTGTCATAGTTGAAGTGTACCTATGATGAAAATTACAGGCCTCTCTCGTTAAGTGAGAGAACTTGCACAATTGGTGGCTGACTAAATACTTTTTTGCCCCACTGTAAGTGGTATTAAACTCTTACCCCTATAGAGGAAAATAAACTTCCATTATAAATACAACTCTGCCTTGGACACAAATGACAACCGAAAGATTAAAAGCCAGATTAGAATAACTCCTGAGTTGTGAGTGGGAGTACAATTCCACACAGACACATTTGAGTGACAGGAAACTACATGGACGATGATATATGACCAAAATATATGTTTTTCTCCCAAATCCTGAGAAATGTCCAACATCAACTGATGAACATGCAAAGAAAGCAGGCACGGCCATAAAAGCGATGGGCTGCATTCTGAGGGCTCCAACAATAGAGTCTGTCTCCTGTCTACCTTGCTGTATCGTGGGTGATGGAAGTTTGATAGAATTCCCCCGGGTGGCCTACCACATATGTGGCTGGATGTGGGGGAGTGGCCTGTCAGTTGCCATGACAGCAAGCCATCCATTGCAGCTAGTTAGACAGGAAGAGCATCTGCACGAAGGGATTCCAAAGCCGGCGCAAACAGACAAACGCCATTCTGGAGAGTGGTACGCTCTCTGCCGTCAAACATTTGTTTAACCAATTAGAGACAAGGGATTCAGAGCAGACATCTGACTGTCAGACATTTGGGCTTATGATCTGCCAAGTAAATATCACTTACTGGAACAAACTCTAATCAACAACAGACAAAATGGTATTCAAATTAGTTTGGTATCCGTGAGGACTTATAAACAGTCTTAAAAACATTGTCCAAGTCTTATGTATACAGGCCAGGGCAATGACCTTTTAGGATAACAATTGTGGAAAAAGACAGAACAAAACTGACCTCACAAGTCTGTGAAGTGGAGAGCTGCTCTACGTGCGTAAGGGGTCTTCTAGCCAATGACAGAGCCGATCAGGCCTGACCAGACTGGGCTCTCTTGTTGTTGAGGCTGGCATGGCTGAGTTATGGTCAGAGTCTTACAAGTGGTTGACCACGTTAGTGTGAGGTCCAGATGTTGAGAGCTCTGACTAAGATGAGGAAAACAATCCCAACTCATGCCAAACTTTCTGACTTCTGCCAACTCTTATTATGAAAATGGTGTTTCCTGTCATCATTGTTGTAAACCCACCCCTTTGCATTAGCAGTGGTGGGATAAGCAGATTAAGCAAAAGTAGGTATACTGGGTTCAGAAAAATGCCCTCGAAAATAAAATATAACACCAAATTCTCTGCTTCTCAGTCTTGGCCACGTGTGAAAATGTGATAGTCATTATGGGTTTGACTGGGATTTGGACCAGAATGCATCTGTTCACTACAGCTCGGCTTTTCTAAACAAGGAAGCTGTAGGTTGATCTTGGCAGCTGGCTGGGTCAATTTCTTTCTTTCATTAAAGTTTCAGATTTCCAAAAACAGACTCAGGATTTTTTTGGTAGGCTATGCTAAATGAGTAGAAATTAGAATCCCCAAATTCATAATTAACATGTGTGGGGTTTAGAGAGCCTGGGGTCTCTAGAACTTTCAAAACAAACACACACATACGTACGCACGCACGCACACACAGACACACACACACACAACCCCCCTCAACACACACACCTTTAGCATGAAATCCTTTTAAAGAGGCATGGAGACCAGTACAGCAAGTGTGGTCTCTAGAACAAATTACTGCCTGCTTGCCAAGTGTAATACACTCCTTTTCATAGTAGAACTTAAAGGTACACAGGAGACCTGGCATGGACTCTACTTAGTCTGTTATTTTAAAGTTCATATTTGACCAGAGAAAAACCTCTAAAAATGCTCTCAAGAGGAGGCTATTTTGAACCTAATTCAAACATGAGAAAGTCTACTACAGCATATACGTTGGTCAGCCCAAGGCCATGGTGGGGATATTATGGTGTGTTATGTGTGTGTGTGGAGGTTGGTGGGAGGAGTGATTAGGAAAACAGAGATCATTTTGGCAACAAAAAGAAAAACAAGGTTGAAAGGTTTTCAGAGATGTGGCACCCTTTCTCTCTTGTACAACAGAAATGGACGCCAAAAGCATTGGAAGAAGCTTCTCTTTTTCTCAGTCAGAATTAAACAGTAAATATTGTGAGCAGGACAAGATGGCTGTATTGTGAATTTAGGCGTCAAAGTGGGGATTTGGAACACGGGGGAACAGTGATGTTTTTGCCACCACATGTGCTGGTGCTTAAACCTTATTTTCATTTCATTCTGCAATTCAGTATTTCAGTGACTCTGGTTCACCTGTGTGTGAGGAAAAACATCCTCCCACTACACACACACACACACACACACACACACACACACACACACACACACACGCCTGAGGACAGGGTCATCGTAATAGCTGGAATGGAATAAATGGAACAAAGTCAAGCATGTTGTTGTGTATCAGTATGAAACATAAAGAAACCACATGCTTGACTTTCTTCCATTCATTCCATTCCAGCTATTACAATGAGCCTGTCCTCAGGCGTGTGTGTGTGTGTGTGTGTGTGTGTGTGTGTGTGTGTGTGTGTGTGTGTGTGTGTGTGTGTGTGTGTGTGTGTGTGTGTGTGTGTGTGTGTGTGTGTGTGTGTGTGTGTGTGTGTGTGTGTGTGTGTGTGTGCGTGTAGTGGGAGGATGTTTTTCCTCACACACAGCTGAACCAGAGTCACTGAAATACTGAATTGCAGAATGAAATGAAAATAAGGTTTAATCACCAGCACATGTGTTACTCTGGCAAAAACATCACTGTTCCCCCGTGTTCCAAATCCCCACTTTGACGCCTAAATTCACAATATTTACTGCAAGAATATTAACAACATTTTATAGGTTGCTTTATTGCATGGTTGTGCAATATTTTCGTAATGCCATGAACATAAATAGAATAAAGCCATCTCCAAACTGCCTGAATAGAACCAACGTACAATCCAACTGTATTACAGGCCAAAAGCATAAAAAACGAAAAGAGAAAGGAAACAACAGAGAGGGAGAGAAAATTAACACATCCCTCTCCCTCTACTCCTTATATAGCCCCAACAAACCTCTCAAATGCAGAAACGGTGGTAAGCACATTTAAGACACTCCTTCACAACAATAACCATAGGCTCTTAACAGAGAGAGAGCAATATGGGGACTTCAGTAACAGAAGAACCACATAAAAGTGCATTCCACTCCTTCATGGTGTTGCCTAACACAACATAGCATCGGCAGATAATTAATGACACAGCTTAATTAATTGGGATCAGTGGGAAAGATCCAGTGGCATACTATGTCTCATTCAATGTCATTAGATATTGAATTAACTTGTTTTCCCAACCTCACCAAGCATGGGGCTGGGACACTCATAAATGTTCCGTGGTGGGTGAGGATAGGAAGAGGGTGAGTCAGAGGGGTGAGGCTGGGTAGGGGGAGGGTTGCGTGAGGTGCGTCCCCATGCCAGCCAAACCCATTGGAGCGAACCACCAGTATGGCTGGTTATGCTGCTGCTGCTGACAAAGCTGGGCCCGGGCTTGACTCCAGCACCACACCGCACCGCTCTCCTGGAATATACCTGGCCGTGCCGACCGGGAGTGAAACCATAATAAGTGCAGGAAACTGATCAGCACACTCTGGGTTTAACGCCGTCAGCAGGATGCCTGGCCTGACTCCTCAAACCAAGATGTTTGGGAGAAGCAGAAGAAGTCTGCATCAAAATGGCACTCTAGTCCCTTTATAGTGCACTACATAGGGAATAGGGTGCCATTTGGGACTCAACTGAAGTGAAACCCTCAAACCTCAGATCTCAGGAGTCCACCCACCATGACGACAATGACTTCTCTACATGTGCTCCTCTGACTGTTCCAAGCCTCTACCTGGACTGGAGAGACAGAGCTCACTCATCCACATCACTAACTGACAGCAGAAGATATGAAGGTAATGATGCCTAGGTTGGTAGTTGAAGTCCAAGATGGCTGACGGCTCCTCAGGCCCATGACAGATCCTCCTTTATTCCAGCTTCAAAAGGGCCTGTGGGGGTTCGGCCAAACAACAGAGTCAATTTTATCCCCTCCTTCTAATGACCTTCTTATGTCAACCCCCCACAGAAATAAATCTGTCAGAAACTTTGAGGACTGGGGAGGTAATTTTGAGCTGGCTGCAATTTGGCAGAGGAGAGACTGATGGGAATACCATATGAATTCACTCGGCCCATATGTGCGTGTGTGTGAGAGAGAGAGAGAGAGAGAGAGAGAGAGAGAGACGGCAAAAGGAGAAACAGTGACTATATCTGTTGAATATGTATCTGTGCGTAAACCCAAGGCCATATCCGCTCAGCTTCTTCTGACACAGAGAGAAAGAGAGAGAGCGCTACATGGTGACTCCACACATATGTCACCAATTGGGTCAAGACTTCACCAAAAGCACATAAACACATTTCAACATGAGGTCACGAAGTGTTAGTAGGACATGTGTGTTGATATTACACCTTCTAGCTTTTAATACGACGATCCCAACTTCTTTGTGCCGGAAAGAACGCCAGAGGTAAGCCTGAGTTCACTCTGCTCTGTCTCACTCTGAAATACAGCCATCTTGTCCTGAGAGTTAGGATATGCTGAGAAAAAGAAGAAAAAGTGTTTGGCTCGATGCTCTGCGAATTCTCTACCTGCCTTACGGATCAGTCTGCTTCTCATAAGAACATTGGGACTACTAGCAGCAGCCGCTGTCTGGAATTCCCAAGCGAGGTTAAACGGAAGGACATACTGGAGAAGGAACGTCTGATAAACAACTTGAGACAGACGAGGTAAACAAAAGGGACAGAAGAACTTTCATAACCATCCGTTTCATTTTCAGTAAGACATCGTATTGTAAAATAACCACTAAAACTGTCACATCTACATGACACTAATAGTCAAGATCAGGATTGTCCTAAAATAACATGTTTCCCACATTTCCCATATTTACAGTAACACCCCCCCTCATCCCCACCTCTGGCCCTACGATTTTGAGGACATTGTCCCCAGTATCACCAGTGCAGCAGTGTAAACACCCTATTTAGGTATTTTGGGGGCTAGTTTAGACAGTGTAGACCAAGAATCATAGCTGAAAACACAAAAGTCTGTCTTTCGGTCAAACACCGGGGTAAAGTCTTATAGTGGAGATGCGGTAAAATGCCCTATGCTGGTTGAGACACCTCGCCATCCCTCTCCATTGAGTCTCCATGGTGGCATCTCTACACAGGGGGCACTGGTTCCATGTAGCAGTGAACAAGCCTTTTCATTAAAACACATTGCACTACGGGTATTAATACTAAAGCAAGGGATAGAGAAAAATAAATGGTTCATAGTTCAAAGGTTACAAACGTTGCACTTAAAAAACAAGGCTATACACTTTGTTATGATAGTTCTGTTGTACAATAACAACTCTGGAGTGAGGAGGCGGGGCCTATAAGAGCAGAGCAAGCCAGGCCAACAGCTGCCATTATCTGCGTCGGAAATAGAACCCTATTCCCTTTCATAGGGCTCTGGTGAAAAGAAGTGCACTATATAGGGTGCCATTTGGAACGCAAGCCCATGAGTGGAGGGCTGGCGGCTCGCGGCGCAGGGTACTCACACGAAGACAAACAGGATGCTTCCTCTCGGGTGACACTGTGATGAGAGAGATTGTGGTATAGCACAGTTTGAGTTTGAGTTTGTCTCCGCTGGTCCTGGGATAAACATTGGGGACCACTCCCTCCATCCTAACTGATGGACCAAGTCATTCTGGATTGGAGTAACTCTCTCCAGAGAGAGAGAGTGACAGAGAGGCTCCCAAATCCCTCCTTGGATCAACAGTACAATGGTGCAGTACTCTCTCTCTCTCTCTCTCTCTCTCTCGTTCCATCCCAGGGGGTCTTTCCCTTTTCTTCTCTTTCCCTCTCTCGCTTTGTCTTTATGTGTATGTGAGTTTGAGAGTATGAGTGTGCACACACGTGTGTGTGTATGCATGTCTATCAGTGAATGAGCGTATGTGTTTATGAACTGGTGACCTCCTGACCCCACCAAGCTGTGAGTGCTGCTTTTGGGTGTCACCCAGAAAAAGCTGTTATGTTTAACCCTGCACGGTCCCAAAGGCAGTGAGTAGACACGGCTCATACTGCATTGTGTCTGTCCTGACATGTAAACAATGGCTACATAACAGCTGATCCTCAACACGGGGACCCCTCAGGGGTGCGTGTTCAGCCCCCTCCTGTACTCCCTGTTCACTCATTACTGCATGGCCAGGCATGACTCCAACACCATCATTAAGTTTGCTGATGACATAACAGTGGTAGGCCTGATCCCCGACAACGATGAGACAGCCTATAGGGAGGAGGTCAGAGACCTGGTCGTGTGGTGCAAGGACAACAACCTCTCCCTCAATGTGATCAAGACTAAGGAGATGATTGTGGACTACAGGAAAAGGAAGACCGAGCACCCACATTCTCATCGACAGGGCTGTAATGGAGCAGGTTGAGAGCTTCAAGTTCCTTGGCGTCCACATCACCAACAAACCAACATGGTCCAAGCACACCAAGACAGTCGTGAAGAGGGCACGACAAAACCTATTCCCCCTCAGGAGACTGAAAAGATTTGGCATGGGTCCTCAGATCCTCAAAAGGTTATACAGCTGCACCATCGAGAGCATCCTGACAGGTTGCATCACTGCCTGGTATGGCAACTGCTCGGCCTCCAACCGCAAGGCACTACAGAGGGAAGTGCGTATGGCCCAGTACATCACTGGGGCTGAGCTGCCTGCCATCCAGGACCTCTACACCAGGCGGTGTCAGAGGAAGGCCCTAAAAATTGTCAAGCCACTCCAGTCATAGACTGTTCTCTCTACTACCGCATGGCAAGCAGTACCGGAGCACCTAGGACCAAAGTCTAGGACCAAAAGGCTTCTCAACAGTTTTTACCCCCAAGCCATAAGACTCCTGGACAGGTAATCAAATGTCTACCCGGACTATTTGCATTGTGTGGGAGTAAAGAGAGTGAAGAGAGTTGTGTTGTACTCACCGAACCGCTTGTATCCAAAAGACTGCACTTCCTCCTCGTCTGCAAAATCGTCTGTGGGAATGACAACAGATACACGTGTGTTAGAATAAGGTCCAAGAGAAAAATCACACACAAGCACGGAAACAAATGAACAGTGTATACTCCATTGGTTCCAGAACAAATGCAATCGATATTTATCTAGAATATAGTGCCGCAGTCACCCACTGAAATCCACTGCATGGAGTAATAAGCGTGTCATGAAACCTTCGTACACTGTATGTCTGCATCCCAAATGGCAGCCTATTCTGTGTATATTGCACTACTTTTGGCCAAAGTCCTATGAGGAATAGGGTACCATTTGGGACGCAGGCTGTACGTATATCAACTCCCCAGCCACCATAGTTAATGATACCTCATTGTACTGCAGGAGGAACGAGTACCCCATCCCCACATCACCCCCACCTCAGCAGAGGTCAGGACAGAATGTTCTCCAAATAACTGTTCGGTTACTACTCTGGCTGAGAGACCTTATTATATAAATCAAGCATTTAAAGCCTCAACTATCACACAAAATAAATCTCAAGATCCTGAAGGGACTGTTTCCATAATTATTGGCACCCTTGATGAAGATGAACAAAAAATAATGTATAAAACAAATAATACAACTACTAGGGAAATTATATTATTTCATACTAATACAACTGCTCAGAGAAATAGATTTTGTTTAACAAGTCATTTAAAAAAATATAAAAAAGATAGGTGTCAAAATTATTGGCACCCTGTTTTCAATTCTCTAGCACGAGGATAAAGACACTGAGCCTTTTCTAAAATGATTTGTGTTGGGAGGGATCTTAGACCATTCCTTTATACAGAATCTTTCCAGATCCTTGATATCCTTCATCCGCTCTTATGGACTGCCATTTTCATTTCAAACCACATGTTTTCAATGGGATTCAAGTCTGGAGTCTGAGAATCTTATGGACTGCCCTCTTCAATTCAAACCACATGTTTTCAATGGGGTTCAAGTCTGGAGACTGAGACTCTTATCGACTGCCCTCTTCAATTCAAACCACATGTTTTCAATGGGGTTCAAGTCTGGAGACTGAGACTCTTATGGACTGCCCTCTTCAATTCAAACCACATGTTTTCAATGGGATTCAAGTCTGGAGTCTGAGACTCTTATGGACTGCCCTCTTCAATTCAAACCACATGTTTTCAATGGGGTTCAAGTCTGGAGTCTGAGACTCTTATGGACTGCCATCTTCAATTCAAACCACATGTTTTCAATGGGGTTCAAGTCTGGAGACAGAGACTCTTATGGACTGCCCTCTTCAATTCAAACCACATGTTTTCAATGGGGTTCAAGTCTGGAGACTGAGACTCTTATGGACTGCCCTCTTCAATTCAAACCACGTTTTTAATGGGGTTCAAGTCTGGAGACTGTGACTCTTATCGACTGCCCTCTTCAATTTAAACCACATGTTTTCAATGGGGTTCAAGTCTGGAGTCTGAGACTCTTATGGACTGCCCTCTTCAATTCAAACCACATGTTTTCAATGGGGTTCAAGTCTGGAGACAGAGACTCTTATGGACTGCCCTCTTCAATTCAAACCACGTTTTCAATGGGGTTCAAGTCTGGAGACAGAGACTCTTATGGACTGCCCTCTTCAATTCAAACCACGTTTTCAATGGGGTTCATGTCAAGTGACTTATATGACCATTGCAACATTTTTATTTTGTGGTCAATTAACAATTTAGCTCTATTTCCATGTCATCTGACCATAGCACCTCCTGGAGTTTGATAAACAGCATTTACACTGCGTGCTATGGTGTGCGTGATATGGCCACGCACACCAGTGGTGGGTTTGGCGTAAAAAAAATAGAAGCATATGCAGAAAAGTACCTCATACCTACAGTTAAATATGGAGGTGGATCTTCGATGTTATGGGGCTATTTTGCTTTCACTGGTCCTGGGGCCCTTGTTAAGGTCAACGGCATCATGAACTTTACCAGGTACCAGGACATTTTAGCCAAAAACCTGGTTGCCTCTGCCAGGAGGCTGATACTTGGCCGCAAGTGGATTTTCCAGCAAGACAATAACCCCAAGCACTAATCAAAATCCACAAAGAAATTATTTGACCACAAAATCAACATTAGGGCTCTGGTCAAATGTAGTGCACTATAGCAAATAGGGTGCCATTTGAGACACAGCCTAGGTAACCAAATGGATACAGGACACCAACAGGCATTTGTGGCAGCCAGGATACTACACAAATGCCTTTCTCTATAGGGAGGATAAATAGGCCTTACTCAGCACATAGCTTTATCATCATGGTATGTCCTGGAGGCTATAACTCCCCATCAAGTGCCTCTCTCTGTGTGGAAAGGAGACAGGAGGACTCAGGCCTGTATAAGCCACAGGCTGCGGTTTCTCTGGGTTGTTGACTGTAAACCCTAATTACACTTCGCTACACTACACTAGAACCCAGCGCAGGTCGGCTGCAGAGAAAGAAGTACATCACTCATAATGGCTAGCAGATGTACACTCTTAGAAATAAAAGGTGCTATCTAGAACCTTAAAGGGTTATTTGGCTGTCCCTTTAGGAGAAGCCGTTGAAGAACCCCTTTTGGCTCCAACTAGAATCATTTTGGTTCCAGGTAGAAACACCCCAAGAGTTAAAACACACAGGAACTTTAATCACACAAAGGACAAGATGAACATGGGTATGGACATCTTCTTCTGTGTTTTAACTCTTGGGGTGCTTTATTCCCCTCTAACCGGGGGCGGTGTCAGTGAGTCACAAACCAATGAAATACATAGAGCCGGGTCGCTCTCTTTCATGGTCCTTCGAGTATGGTTCTGGGGGATCCAGTGGACTACTACAATGTGGAGCTACTACTACCCTCTCTGGAGCCTATGTGAACCCCACGCCTGCCGAGGTTCAGCATGGACCCAATGTTCCCTCTCCTCCACCTGTGGGATACTACTCAGCACCAGGTGGGGCCGCATCCCCTGCAACCCAGCACGTGGAGCGTTGGAGTGCCGGGGAGTTGCAGCGCCGTGGGCATCGCTGCATTTGTCATGTGGTGTGCAGGAGTCCCGTTTAGCCCATGTTGAGCGGAATATACAGTCTTCTCAACTGATACTTCGCATTGTACAGCAGAGGACCAGATCCTGGGCTTCCTCCTGTCAGGGAGCCATTTCCAGCGGTTTGCAGTGAGCATGGGACAGTCATATGGAGGACAGCAGCAAGGGGTTGTCTTTTCAGGCCTGTCACCGTTGCCCGATGTGACTGTGACCATCTGGTGTGACTATATTGCCTCTCCAGCCCCGGCTACGACTGAGACCATGTCCTCGGCCCCTGCTGGTCCTCGTGAGTTGCCTGCTACGGAGACTAAGCCCACACCAGATGTAATTCCCCATCCCCCCTCCACTGCTGGGGAGTCTGGGGGAGTCCTCTCCCGGGCCTATGCGATTCCAGTAGCATTGCCACACGCTAGTAAGCCTATGTTGCTGACTGGACCCTAGTCCTCACAGCCACCAGATCGTCAACAGCCAAAGCTACCCGGCAAGCCATCGCCAGCGGCCCTGTCTTCCTCTGACTCTCTGCCTGTCCCTTCACTAGGGGACCCTCCAGCAGCACCGGACCTGTCTGCTGCTACCTGGGCCCATGGGGGGACCCAGCCACAGCACTGTCACCATCTACTGACAGTGCAGCTTCACCTGCACAAACCACAGCCCTGGGTCCGGTTCTGTGTGTTCAGGATTCCCCTGCCTAGCGTGTACTACCTGACCCAGCTCCAGTCCTGGTCCTGCTGCCGCTGCACTCAACCCCCAACGTGACTGTGGGGGGGACACCAGATCTCACCGGGGCCGGCCACCCAGACTTCACCCTCCAGTGTCCTATCCCAGGGGAACTACCTATTCCTGCTCCTGGGTCCGATCTTATTCACCATCTGCCCTGGTCTCACCAGCACTGCCTCCTGATCTGACCCTGTGTCTACCTTTGGGGCCTGCCCCGGGGCTTGCCCTGGGCACTCCTCTGGTTCCTGCATTGGGGTACTTGCCTGCCTCAATTGGGGAACCGCCGCCTCCGTGCCTGCTTTCCTCTGCTTGGGCACAGCCTGCCTTTGGAAATCTCCCCCAGCACCTGGACTTGTTACAGTGGGCTGGCCATACTCCAAAGTGCCACCCGCATGGATGCCTTAAACCTTCTGTTCCCTGGCAGCTCCTGACCTGCAGCTGATGGAGTGGCTGCATGGAATAACTACACGGGGTGGCGGGGAGCACCACTACTGACATTCCGGCAGGGGAATCCTTCCCTTTTGTAAATATGCTGCACATATTTTAGGGGTGGCTGTTACAGAATCCCCCTGCCGAGGGCGTTACGTATCACTGTTTGTGTGAGCATTCGTTTATTTGCTTTCTGGAACCATGCTGTCTGACTCACCCATCCTCACCCTTTCTCCCCCTCATGTGAGAGATCAATATCTCCTACAGCTCATGGCTTCAGCCAGTCAAACAATAGCCATGTGTCTCACCCTAGTGCACGCTCGTGCAGTCTCTCCAGGCCCAGATTGGCTATCCAGCCTGACCCACGCTCTCCAAGGGAGTAAATATGGCCCGTATCTGAACGGTGTTATTCCAGTCTGTGAGTGTGGGTGGATATAACACAGGAACTTTAATCACACACAGGGATGCGTGAACACAGAAAACATACCCATGTTCATCTTCTTCTGTATGTGATTAAAGTTCCTTAGTGTGTTAACTGGGGCGGCAGGTAGCCTAGTGGTTAGAGCGTAGGGCCAGCAACCGAAAGCTTGTTAGATTGAATCCCAGAGCCGACAAGGTAAAAATCTGTTGTTCTGCCCCTGAACAAGGCAGTTAACCCACTGTTCCTAGGCTGTCATTGTAAATAAGAATTTGTTCTTAACTGACTTGCCTAGTTAAATAAAGTTTCAAAATAACTACTGGACTGCTTTACTCCCCCTCTAACCGGGGAGGGTGTCAGTGAGTCACAAACCAGTAAAATATGTGGAGCCGGATTGCTCTCTTTCAACTCCTTTTGACCAGAGCCCTAGGTGCCCTGGTCAAAAGTAGTGCACTTTATAGGGAAAGGGGTGCCATTTGGGACTCAAACTGTGTCTATGATAGAGAGATGTCCACACACTAAAAAATGAGGGTTGTTTGGGAAGGTTGATGGTTCTATGTGGAACCATAATGACTCAAAGGACCGTTTGAGCTCTTCAGTGGTTCTATACAGTTCACAAAAGGGTTCTTTGCTCTTTTAGTGGCAATTCTTTAAAATATTTTGGGGGGCGTGGTTTGCTCACAGCTCTTTCTGTGCAACCGTGAGTGAGAGTGTCATTCCAGTTTATTTAATGTGTTGTGTTACACATCACATATTTTATATGATTGTGGCAAGTGATTGTGTCCTGTAAAAGACTCAAATATGGCCTTGTGTCAATTGGGAACTGCTAACTAAATCAGTCTGTGGTTCTCAATCTAAATTCTCTCCTCGGGGACCTGCAGCTGTTCCAGAGGTAGCTCACTTCATTAAATGTGTCAGTTAGCACAATAACAACACCTATGGAATTTGAACAATATAATATGGCTGACCAGAATAAGAAACCCTGTATGGTTCTTCTAAAGGATCTACAAAGAACATTTTAGATTGAGAAAGGTTCCTTATAGAACCATTGTCCCTAAAGGTTCTGTGAAGAACAATAAAAAAGGGTTCTATATAGCCCCAACAAGGGTTGTAACCATAGCGGAACCCTTTTTTTGGTGCTATATAGAACCTTTGTTAATTGTCCTTTATAGAACCTCAGGAAAATGGTTATTTATAACACCATACAGGTTCATTTAGAACCTTAGCACCTAATGAGCATTGTTCTTTATTGAACCCTCAAAAAAGGGTTCTATATAGCACCAAAAGGGTCCCGTTATGGTTACAAGACAAATAACCCCTATCTGGTACTATTTAGAACCATTATTTTTTATGTGCATATGAACATACTGAATGATGTGTTCCATTGTTCCTCGATCACTTCTGAATTTGAGAGACATATGAGATGAGTCCCCATCTATGGTGTTATTAGGTCATGTGTCACACAGTAAACAAAACGTTGGTGCTCCACAGGGGGGAGTTAACTGTTTGTAAAAATGCAATAGGCTACATTAGGTCTATACATGGAATCATAAGGAGATAATCAAATCAATGCAACACACCTCCTTGCATAAAATATGGTTAATATTTCCCTTTGAATAACAATTGTTAGTACAGGCTAGAACAAAAGCCTCAATGATATACAGTATATCACAAAGGACCTAAAGTAAACCAAACAAAAACAGTTACTCAATCAATGCACTACTATAGAGAATGATGCGACTGGCAGAAAATGGACAAGTCATTTCACAACGCAGCTGAATTCCACACCACAGGCACTTAATCTCATCCAGATGTGCAACACTCAGGCTCGCGCACGCGCGCACAGATACAGAAAATCGTGAATTTATCGAATTGATTTAACTCAAAACTATTTTTAAAGATGAACAGCACCTTGCATAACACATACTGTACCTTTCATGGCGTTGTATAAATCTGTTAGGAGTGCAGAAGAGATGAGAGTCGCTATGTCACTTTTTGTTCATCTCAAAGTTCAGTCTAACCGAGCAGGTTTGAATCAGTTGCTGGGAGAACAGCAAACTAAACACTCGCACAAAAAGTTCCGATCCTCCAATTTCAAAATGTGAGGACTGCGCACGACCGTAAAATGTTAATCTCGAACATCCCGTTAGAATCCCATTGTTCCGTTATTTCACCAACACTGTTGAATAAAATCTGGATAGAGAAAGTTCAATTTCTCCGTATTCGTAATATTTTGTGTAGCGCTGGAAAATGCACCCGTGGCTTGTGTTAGGTTAAACTAAATATGCCTCTTTTCAGTGTGCAGCGCTGACCACAATCATAAACTCACAAACATTTTAGAGCCGAAGGAAGTCCCGCGTCTGCAGCCCCGTTCTACACACCCCACACACTCCTCGCTCTCCTTAAAGGTGAGGATGCCTTTCAGCGCAAACTGTGGGGCGCCGTGAGAAACTGCTGGCAAGAGATGAGATTAGATTACTGGGTGAAAAATCTGGTACCCATTAAAGACCATTTCAAAGGGGTTGGGCAGGGGGGGTAAACCAACGTCACTGGACCTGCCAGCGACTTTAATGTATTGTGTTTTAGATTTTGCATTATTTCTCACTTCAAGTTGGATTTTGATAGGCTGTTAGGCAACATATTCGGAATGTTGAATCTCCATCCATGCTCTCTTTTATGGTTTACAAAAAAAGATTGCAGTTTTGAAACTGCCGTAGAAGTGCATTAACTGCAGTCTACTGTGGTATTTTTGAAACAGTAATTGCAGAATAACTGCAGTGACTATTATCACAATTGGGAGAAGTTATCACATACTGCACTCTAACTGCAGTTACACTGCAAAATTACTGCAGTAAAAAAAACGGTGTTATTCTGGACGCAGTATTTGCAGCATACTGCAGTTATACTGCATTCTAAATGTAGTGTAGTGCAGTTATGCTGCACTCTGACTGCAAACTTTTCTCGTATGGGATGAAGTTGTAAAATGTCTCCACTACTACCAATGACTATTATCACATTTGGGAGAAGTTATCACAGCTGGGGATGTGGAATGCCATACCATTTCATTCAGCCTAATGGGAACCCAAGCACAGAACATGCCCTCTCTGGTTTGTGGCCCCTGAAACCTCTTTGCCCTGCAGATGCAGTCCACTGATCAAAGACACATGGTATTATCAGGCTAATTAGCACATCAATGCAAAATTGTCCCCTTTTATCTTATGTTAAAGCCACATGTTTTACTGAGTGTCAATGGGATACTACTTTCGGGGCGGCAGGTAGCCTAGTGGTTAAAGCGTCTGGCCAGTAACTGAAAGTTTGCTAGATTGAATCCCTGAGCTGACAAGGTAAAAATATGTCGTTCTGCCCCTGAACAAGGCAGTTAACCCACTGTTCCTAGGCTGTCATTGTAAATAAGAATTTGTTCTTAACTGACTTGCCTAGTTAAATAAAAGTTTTTTAAAAAAACACAGCTTTTCTGGTTGTCCCAAAATAAAATGTCCCAAAATAATAGACAGTCACCTACATTTGGCGCTTACGTCCACATTGAACAAAGCATTTAGTGTCTGTGTGTGTGCAGTACGCTCCCTTGGTGTTCACCCTCAACCTCTAAGTCGCAATCTGATTATACAAACAGATCGATCTCTGAAAAAACAGGCAAGGTTGCCTCGACTCTCAGCCCTGTAGGGCTCTAATCAAAGGTAGTGCACTATATAGGGAATAGAGTGACATTTTGGACTCAGCCTTCTTCTCTTTGGATAACAGAGCCCATATCCCAGACTAACCCAGGATCAGTGTTAAGGGCGTGGGTTATGACACAGCCCGGAGTGTATCAGATTCCAGACCTGTCTGAAATAATTTTAGGGGTCATCTAGTGTTTTTCTTATGGCTGCAAAACTGTTGTTTTACTATCGGCCATAATTGCAGCTGCAGGCTGGTATTAGGGCCCAGGTAAAGAGCAGAGCGGCAGGTAGTCTGTAGACCAGACTCCTGCTGGGCCTCTTTCAGAGGTTGGGACCTCATTTGCTGGGTCAGGGCTCTTAGCAGTACAGAGGGTTCATATTAACCTGGCTGGAGATAGATACCACATAGGCGCTGCAAGTTCCACAGTCTTCACTAAGATAGTCAAGGAACGTGCTCTAACGCCCTGGACCAGCGCTAGATAGTCACATGATCAGAATAATATAAACATGGTCAGAAAGTGAAAAGCAAACATCATTCACACACATAGACCAACTCACACAGAAACACACGCACAGAGCTAAGCGGTGCTGCATGCATGGTGGCTATTGAGGGGCCTGAGTGAAAGGCGGTTCCCTTTCAGTAGGTCACTTCGTATAACATAATATGGGGAGTCAACAACCAATCATATACACCTGTACAAAACTGAAATTACGCCCCAACGGGCCAATGGATGCCGAGCCATTGGTGGATGACATGCACTTTGTGCATGACACAAGTAATTTTTCCAACAATTGTTTACAGACAGATTATTTCACTTATAATTCATCCTTGGGAGCAATTTACAAACGCCTGAAGGTACCACGTTCATCTGTACAAACAATAGTATGCAAGTATACACACCATGGGACCACGCAGCCGTCATACTGCTCAGGAAGGAGACGAGTTCTGTCTCCTAGAGATGAACGTACTTTGGTGCGAAAAGTGCAAATCAATCCCAGAACAACAGCAAAGGACCTTGTGAAGATGCTGGAGGAAACAGGTACAAAAGTATCTATATCCACAGTAAAACGAGTCCTATATCGACATAACCTGAAAGGCTGTTCAGCAAGGAAGAAGCCACTGCTCCAAAACCGCTATGAAAAATGCCAGACTGCGGGTTGCAACTGCACATGGGGACAAAGATCGTACTTTTTGGAGAAATGTCCTCTGGTCTGATGAAACGAAAATAGAACTGTTTGGCCATAATGACCATTGTTATGTTTGGAGGAACAAAGGGGAAGCTTGCATGCCGAAGAACACCATCCCAACCGTGAAGCACGGGGGTGGCAGCATCATGTTGTGGGGGTGCTTTGCTGCAGGAGGGACTGGTGCACTTCACAAAATAGATGGCATCATGAGGCAAGAAAATGATGTGGATATATTGAAGCAACATCTCAAGAAATCAGTCAGGTAGTTAAAGCTTGGTTGCAAATGGGTCTTCCAAATGGACAATGACCCCAAGCATACTTCCAAAGTTGTGGCAAAATGGCTTAAGGACAACAAAGTCAAGGTATTGGAGTGGCCATCACAAAGACCTGACCTCAATCCTATAGAAAATTTGTGGGCAGAACTGAAAAAGCGTGTGCGAGCAAGGAGGCCTACACACCTGACTCAGTTACACCAGCTCTGTCAGGAGGAATGGGCCAAAATTCACCCAACTTATATTGTGGGAAGCTTGTGGAAGGCTACCTGAAACGTTTGACCCAAGTTAAACAATTTAAAGGCAATGCTACCAAATACTAATTGAGTGTATGTAAACTTTTGACCCACTGGGAATGTGATGAAAGAAATAAAAGCTGAAATAAATAATTCTCTCTATTATTCAGACATTTCACATTCTTAAAATAAAGTGGTGATCCTAACTGACCTAAGACAGGGAATGTTTACTAGGATTACATGTCAGGAATTGTGAAAAACTGAGTTTAAATGTATTTAGCTAAGGTGTATGTAAACTTCCAACTTCAACTGTACCTATGTTTTGTATTGGCAACAACTGATGACTGATATTGCGCTAAGAGAAAGGCTGTGTGGTGTCTTTGTCATGTGTTTTGCTCTTGCTGTCTTTTTGGCTAGCGATGATATTTAGCTCTGACAGAAATACAGAATATTGTCAGTGGGAGAAAAAAAAAGTTAATTTAGCATTGAGTTACTATGTAGTTTGCCATCCACTATTCAGTAACTTCCTTAGCATTTTTGTGGATTAATTTATTTTATGAACATTCATTATTTTCTGTCATAACCCATCCCTAAAATGTGAATGATAAACATCATGGTCTATCTAGCTATTTATTGTCTTCATAAATTGCAATGCCTTTTACAAATCATAGGGCTATTTTCATGACTTGTCTGAATAATTGAGATATGGCACCCCCTGGTGGCAGAAAACAAATACGTCACCTGTGGTGTCTATTCTAATCCTCTGATCTGTGAAGATCAGACAATATCAAGCATTCTAAACGCATCAATGACTTCCAGAAAGGTTACATAAGATGTCATCACTCTAAAGACGAATTCAGAGTCCACAGCCGCAGAGCCGCGATAGTCCGGCGGCCCATTGTGACATACCTAAGGGCCAGTCAAGAGAGCACGTTTTTCAGTTTCTTTTTTCATGTAGTAAAATATTCATTTCAGTCGACTCTCAGCAAATCGAATCCGAGTAAAGACCAAGACCAGAGGGGGGGCGAGACCGAGTCAAGACCGGGAGGGGTTCAAGGGGTCAAGACCGAGACCGAGACCAGAAAAATGCGAGTCCAATTCAAGATCATGATTCTAATTTTGTCCCAAAAAAATGCATGCTGAGGGAAAATAGGGCCTCTCTACAAATTATTACTACCTCAAACACAGTGGGGAACAATGGGCCTTCTGCCTTCAGAGAAGGGCTAAGGATTTATAAAATAATGATTATAATCATATAAAAATTATGATAATGATATTATTATTTTCAATGTTGTTCTGATTTAATTTCTTCCGTTTTTGTTGGAAAGGAAAGGGTTAACACTGAAGCGAAAAAAGATCCAATCAGGATTTTTCTTTGCTGGTCTCTGGGGAGATACATCTTGCTATCTGAGTCAGCCATTGGCTAGGCCATCAGAAGCGCGATAAAGGCAAATTTATTAGGGCAATAATTTGGAGTGACAGTGGAATCAACCAATCACATTTTGACTTAATGAGTGGGGTCCGTTTTTACAAAAACTTATGGAAACTTCTTCCTTCTTGAAGGTCAACAGGTCACTGCGCAATAGCGAACAGTAGTTTTCCCACGGTCTAGTTACCTAGTTAGCTTTTGTTTTTGGCTAGTTTGCAGCGGCTGCAGCAAGTGTTACCAAAGAGGATGGCTTCTCCATTTTCATGAATAACTTTCATCAAGAACTTAAGTTTCAAATTATCATCATCTAGGTGAGTAGAACTATGTTTTTATTGCAGCGCGTTTGCTGTTGTTAGCCATCTCTTTGAAAATAACTTTTGTTTGTGAAACATTGTTGCATTTAACGTAGAACGGACAGCATTTTAATGAAATGAAATCTTGCTAAAATTTGTTCATATACACCCTCAGGAAGGATATGACACTTAAAAAAAAAATGTGTTTGGGAACTACTAAGACATTTGTGAAAATGCTATAGTAATATAGAGTGGGAAAGCGGCTCTGCGTTTGGACAATTAATAGACACTGCAGTAAATAAAACCGAATAAAAACATCCCGCTTGTCCCGCTGATGTGCCGAAAAGCTCCACCCTGCCAGAATCCCCTTTTTGTTTGTTGCTGAGAGTCGATTTAAGTTAATATTTTACTACATGAAAATGACGCACTCTAATCTTCATTGCTGCAACTTGCTTGCTAGTCAAAATTTCTGATCATGTTAGGCCATAAAAAAATATCTTTGACAAAATTCCTCATCTCTCCCATGTCTTATTCGACTAGTAGTTGTTCTGAAATATTTATTACTTGCCTACATTTTACTCCCTCCTCTATTTTTAATATAACACACATACAGTTGAAGTTGGAAGTTTACATACACTTAGGTTGGAGTCATTAAAACTAGTTTTTCAACCACTGCACAAATGTCTTGTTAACAAACTATAGTTTTGCATGACACAAGTAATTTTTCCAACAATTGTTTACAGACAGATTATTTCACTTATAATTCACTGTATCACAATTCCAGTGGGTCAGAAGTTTACATACACTAAGTTGACTGTGCCTTTAAACAGCTTGGAAAATTCCATAAAATTATGTCATGGCTTTAGAAGCTTCTGATAGGCTAAATGACATCATTTGATTCAATTGGAGGTGTACCTGTGGATGTATTTCAAGGCCTACCTTCAAACTCAGTGCTTCTTTGCTTGACATCATGGGAAAATCAAAAGAAATCAGCCAAGATCTCTCCACAAGTCTAGTTCTTCCTGACTGATGTCTTGAGATGTTGCTTCAGTATATCCACATAATTTTCCTGCCTCACGCAGGTAGCCTAGTGGTTAGAGCATTGGACTTGTAACCGGAGGGTTGCAAGTTCGAATCCCCGAGCTGACAAGGTAAAAATCTGTCGTTCTGCCCCTGAACAAGGGGCAGAACCCACTGTTCCCCGGGCGCCGAAGACGTGGATGTTGATTAAAGGCAGTCCCCCGCACCTCTCTGATTCAGAGATTGGGTTAAAATGCGGAAGACACATTTCGGTTGAAGGCATTCGGTTGTACAACTGACTAATAATGGTGACTTTGACTTTATTTTGTGAGGTGCACCAGTCCCTCCTGCAGCAAAGCATCCCCACAACATGATTCTGCCGCCCCCGTGCTTCACGGTTGGGATGGTGTTCTTCGGCTTGCAAACCTCCCCCTTTTTCCTCCAAACATAACGATGGTCATTATGGTCAAACAGTTCTATTTTTGTTTCATCAGACCAGAGGACATTTCTCCAAAAAGTACGATCTTTGTCCCCATGTGCAGTTGCAAACCGTAGTCTGGCTTTTTTATGGTGGTTTTGGAGCAGTGGCTTCTTCTTTGCTGAGCGGCCTTTCAGTTTATGTCGATATAGGACAAATTTTACTGTGGATATAGATATTTTTGTACCCGTTTCCTCCAGCATCTTCACAGGGTCCTTTTCTGTTGTTCTGGGATTGATTTGCACTTTTCGCACGAAAGTACGTTCATCTCTAGGAGACAGAATGCGTCTCCTTCCTGAGCAGTATGAACGCTGTGTGGTCCCATGGTGTTTATACTTGCGTACTATTGTTTGTACACATGAATGTGGTACTTTTTTTGATGAGGCCTCTGCTGATTTCTTTTGATTTTCCCATGACGTGAAGTAAAGAGGCACTGAGTTTGAAGGTATTATCATAAGGTGTGTGTAGCTGGTGTAATGAGTCAGGCGCAGGAGAGCAGAGATGAGTGGACTAAGCACTTTACTAGGCAATGTCAAAATACAGAAACTCAACCGCCTCATGAAACAAATGCCCAAAACCCAAGTAAGGCACCACAATTGTCACGACTTCCGCCGAAGTCGGTCTCTCGCCTTGTTCGGGCGGCATTCGGCGGTCAACGTCACTGGTTTTCTAGCCATCGCCAAACCACTTTTTATTTTACATAGGTTTTTCCTTGTTTTACACACCTGGTTTCAATCCCACAATTACTTGTTCATAATTTAACCCTCAGTTCCCCCATGTTTGTTTGTTTGAGTGTTTGTTTATTGTATTGCGGTCCGTACTGTGGGCTTGGCTTTATTTTGTTGTGTATTGTGAGTAAATTGCTAATATTACTCATATCTGCTGTCCTGCGCCTGACTCCTCTACACCAGCATCACACAGACGCATTACAACAATGTACAAAGTAACCGCACAATACAGTCTGCACAAAGCACGGGTGAAAACATACAACCCGGCGTACCAACATGCCGAAAACAAACAATTCCCCACACAGACATGGAGGGGAACAAAGGGTTAAATGGACAACAGTAATGAATGAAAATGAAAACCAGGTGTGCGTGAAAACAAGACAAAACAAATGGAAAATGAAAAGTGGATCGGCGATGGCTAGAAGACCGGTGACGTCGACCGCCGAACGCCGCCCGTACAAGGAGAGGAACTGACTTCGGCGGAAGTCGTGACAGTACCCCCTCCCCTTGACCGCGCGCCGACACCGGCCACAGGGACAACTCGGAGGGCGAGGTGCAGGGCAATCCGGACGGAGACCGTGGAACTCCCGCAGCATTGAAGGGTCCAACACGTCCTCCGCCGGAACCCAGCATCTCTCCTCCGGACCTTACCCCTCCCAGTCCACGAGGTACTGAAGGCCCCTCGCCCGACGCCTTGAGTCCAGTATGGAGTGAACGGAATGCGAACGGATGTCCAGAGGGGGCAGAGGAACCTGCCGCACCTCAGACTCGTAGAGCGGACCAGCCACCACCGGCCTGAGGAGAGACACATGGAACGAGGGGTTAATACGGTAATCGGAGGGAAGCTGTAACCTGTACCTAACCTCGTTCAGTCTCCTCAGGACTTTAAATGGCCCTACAAACCGCGGCCCCAGCTTCCGGCAGGGCAGGCGGAGGGGCAGGTTTCTGGTCGAGAGCCAGACCCGGTCCCCCGGTGCGAACACCGGAGCCTTACTGCGGTGACGGTCTGTGCTGGCTTTCTGGCACAGCACGGCCCGTTGAAGGTGAACATGAGCAGCGTCCCATGTCTCCTCCGCGCACCTGAACCAGTCGTCCACTGCAGGAGCCTCGATCTGACTCTGATGCCAAGGCGCCAGAACCGGCTGGTACCCCAGTACGCACTGGAAGGGAGAGAGGTTAGTGGAGGAGTGGCGGAGCGAGTTCTGTGCCATCTCTGCCCAGGGAACGAACGCTGACCTCAGAAACCTACCCACATCCTGGTTCACTCTCTCCACCTGCCCGTTACTCTCGGGGTGAAAACCACAGGTAAGGCTGATCGAGACCCCCAGACATTCCATGAATGTCCTCCAGACGCTCGAAGTGAAGTGGGGACCCCGATCAGACACTATATCCTCAGGCACCCTGTAGTGCCGGAAGATGTGTGTAAACAAGGCCTCCACAGTCTGTAGGGCCGTAGGGAGACCGGGCAGAGGGAGGAGACGGCAGGACTTTGAAAAACGGTCCACAACGACCAGGATCGTGGTGTTACCCTGTGAGGGATGGTCTGTAAGGAAGTCCACTGACAGGTGTGACCAAGGCCATTGTGGAACGGTAAGGGGTGTAGCTTACCTCTGGGCAGGTGCCTAGGAGCTTTAAACTGAGCGCACACCGAGCAAGAGGAAACATAAACCCTCACGTCCTTAGCCAAAGTGGGCCACCAGTACTTCCCACTCAGTCAGCGCACCGTCCAACCGATGCCTGGATGACCAGAGGAGGGTGACGTATGGGCCCAATAGATCAGCCCGTCACGAACAGCAGACCGAACGTACAGACGGAGGGGAGTGGGCTCTGCACGTAACGCCCGCTCAATGTCCGCGTCCAGCTCCCACACTACCGGTGCCACCGGGCAGGAGGCCTGGAGTATGGGAGTGGGATCCATGGGACGATCCTCTGTGTCATACAGCCGGGACAGTGCGTCTGCCTTCACATTCTGGGAACCTAGTCTGTAAGAAAGGGTGAAAACAAAACGTGTGAAAAACATGGCCCACCTTGCCTGGCGAGGGTTCAGTCTCATCGCTGCCCGGTGGTACTCCAGATTGTGGTGGTCAGTCCAGATTAGAAAAGGGTGTTTAGACCCCTCAAGCCAATGTCTCCATGCCTTCTGAGCCTTGACGACAGCCAACAGCTCCCGGTCCCCCACGTCATAGTTTCGCTCCGCCGGACTGAGCAGCCTCGACAAAGAAGGCACAGGGGCGGAGCTTCGGTGGCGTACCCGAGCGCTGAGAGAGTACGGCTCCTATCCCAGCCTCGGACGCGTCCACCTCCACTATGAACGCCAAAGAGGGATCCGAAAGGGCCAGCATGGGAGCCGAGGTAAACAGAGCCCTCAGGTGACCAAAAGCCCTGTCCGCCTCAACCGACCACTGCAAACGCACCGGTCCCCCCTTCAGCAGTGAGGTAATGGGAGCCGCTACCTGACCAAAACCCCGGATAAACCTCCGGTAGTAATTGGCTGCACCCCCTTTACTGTGGTGGGAGTCGGCCAATTACGCACGGCTGAAATGCGGTCACTCTCCATCTCCACCCCTGAGGTGGAAATGCGGTACCTAGGAAGGAGACAGACTGTTGAAAGAACAAGCATTTTTCAGCCCTAACGTACAGGTCATGCTCCAACAGTCGACCAAGCACCCTGCGCACCAGGGACACATGCTCGGCGTGTGTAGCGGAGTATATCAGAATGTCATCAATATACACCATCACACCCTGCCCCTGCAGGTCCCTGAAAATCTCGTCTACAAAGGCTTGGAAGACTGGAGCATTCATCAACCCGTACGGCATGACAAGGTACTCATAATACCCTGAGGTAGTCCTGAACGCCGTCTTCCACTCGTCTCCCTCCCGGATACGCACCAGGTTGTAAGCGCTCCTGAGATCTAATTTTGTGAAGAAGCGCGCCCCGTGCATTGACTCAATCGCTGTGGCAATGAGAGGTAGCGGGTAACTGATCTGGTTTAAGCCTCGATAGTCAATACACGGGCACAGACCTTCCTCGTTCTTCATCACAAAAAATAAACTTGAGGAGGCGGGTGAAATGGAGGACCAAATGTACCCCTTACGCAGGGATTCTCTGACATATGTTTCCATAGCCTCCGTCTCCGCCTGTGACGGGATACACGTGACTCCTAGGAAGTGCAGCGACTACCAGGAGATTTATCGCACAATCCCCCCCGTTGATGGAGTAGTAATTGAGTTGCCTTCTTTTTGGAGAAGGCGAGAGCCAAATCGGCATATTCGGGGGGAATGCGCACGGTGGAGACCTGGTCTGGACTTTCCACCATAGTAGCACCAACGGAAACCGCTAAACACCTCCCCGAGCACTCTCGCGACCACCCTGTGGGAGCCCTCCATTGCCATGAAACAGTGGGGTCATGACAGGCTAACCAGGGTAGGCCTAGCAACACGGGAAACGCAGGAGAGTCAATGAGAAATAGACTGATTCTCTCCTTGTGACCCCCCTGCGTCACCATGCCCAGTGGAGCGGTAGCCTCCCTAATCAACCCTGACCCTATCTAAGGCGTGAACAGGGAAGGGCATGGCTACTGGAACAATGGGGATCCCTAAACTATGGGCGAAATATCTATCTATAAAATTCCCAGCTGCGCCTGAATCGACGAGCGCCTTATGCGGGGAAAACTCAGGAAACGTAACATACAACCACATGTGCGCAACAGAGGGCTCTGGGTGAGCTTTGTGCCGGCATACCTGGGGTGAAGCGAGAGTGCCCTGCCTGCTGCCTCGACTCCCAGAGAAACCAACCCGGCACCGACCGGCAGTGTGACCTCTGCGGCCACAGATTAAATAGTACCCTCAACACCAGTCTCAACGTCAACAGTGAAGAGGCGATTCCGGGATGCTGGCCTTCTAGGCAGAGTTCCTCTGTCCAGTGTCTGTTCTTTTGCCCATCTGAATCTTTTATTTTTATTCGCCAGTCTGAGATGGATTTTTCTTAGCTAACCGGAGTCGCCTCTTCACTGGTGACGTTGAGACTGGTGTTTTGCGGGCACTATTTAATGAAGCTGCCAGTTGAGGACTTGTGAGGCGTTTGTTTCTCAAACTAGACACTAATGTACTTGTCCTCTTGCTCAGTTGTGCACCGGGGCCTCCCACTCCTCTGAATTGAGTGTGTGCGCATTCAAGCAAGTCGCAGCAATAAAGAATTGAGTCTGTGCGTGTTTCACACGAAGGGGGGTTGGGAATCTGGCAGGGGGGAGCTTTTCGGCACAACACCGGAACGGAGCCAACACAGACCGGTGCACTATAGCCATTCAGAGCTACAGTAGACCTGTATACTTTAGATCTTAGATCATTAGATCATTAGAATGCATTTGACAAAAGCCAGCAAAACACACCTGAATGGATTTCTACAAATATGTAAACACCAAGGGAGTCCTCTTACATTTGGGAACTTTACAGTCCTATTGATCAAACAACCATGAAAAGGTAGGCTCTCTCCCTCAGTTATGCACATCAACAACAAGATCAACAACTAATGCTAGCTTGAGCAAGGTGAGCTAAAATATAACAAAGGAACATTTGATAAACCCTCTCAAACTTTTTCAGCTAGTTGGTCTTCAAGATTGCACTGATAAACAATGTGGAATTGCAGACTCTTCGTCCTTCTGCAGCTTGCCTGCCAATGCATGCTTGTCCCAACCAAGCACCCAAGCTATCTGGCTAAAGTTGGCTAGCTTGCACCTCAAATGTGATTTACAACCTGATAGCAATATTTTTTGGATTACCAAGACATGTATTGGTGAATTATATTAATCATGCATTGAACTGCATCCATCTATTCTACCAACAATGCCTTAGAGTGCGTCATGGAACTTTGAGTCAAATATAACCTATTTTTAAAACCTCGTATGAAGTTTGTTTTGTAGCATAAACTGGGAATTTGATATGTTTGACTGATATTATGATTGTCTGTTTTGTTTCATGTCTGCAAAGTAGTTAACACTGTCAGTTCCACTTTAGGTCACCAGTTACTTTATGTGCTAAACGTGAAATGTTTTTTGCAATAAGAAGTAATAGGAAATGCTTTCGATTGGTAAATGCTTAATGGTTGTGTTTTTGTATTCTTATGATTGGTACCTACTGGCTGTCTGCTTTGCATACCAACACCTGCTCATTGTCTTCGACACGTACGATCTGACTTCCCCATACACAGACACCCACCACATGTTTTCTGATTCATAAACAAAGGCTCATTCAGAGACCACAAAGCAGACAGTGAGTTGTGGACGTAAGGAGAGAGTGGAATTACATCCCAGTCAGAATTAATGGGCCTAATGTAGATTTATGTCTTGTGTTCTGCATACGTTCAGAAGGGAGAGGACTTTGAGTCATGGCCTAGGAGGACAGTTGAGCTGAAGGGGCCTCAAAACCACGTCGTCCTCCTGATCTCCTCATTGACCACACATTCACCCTGCATACACACAGACAGAAATCAGTACAGGGGTAACTAGGGAGAAATGGAGAGGGTACGAAGACCATCGGGAATGGTTTATATAAAAATTCAACGTAAATTGCAGCTTATTAATAACCTCTAATTATTATGATCATAGAGATGAGGCTCCATAAGTCAGTTAAGTTTATCTTGCCATCAAATACCTCTAAAACACCACAAATTCCATATGAAATTCCCATTCACCAGTTGTGGCAGTATTTCAGTTCCCATTCTGTTTCTGAAGGGGGTGGTGCAACTGGCCACAGAGGTGGAGCTGAAGCTTCAAGAGTGGGAGGAACAGTGCCGTGATTCATTGAGGACATCTTTTGAAGAGTGTCAACCCTGCCTGGCAGACAACTGTAAGAAGTTCTACACCTTCACCTGCCGAAGAGGCTTCTCCTCCTCCTCTTTCAAGGTAAGGTTTCTCTGGCCCTGTCTCCCAGGCCCCATAAACCTCCATCATCATCAAACTCGGGCCCAATGGTCCATGGTCAGTGGTGTGTTCTCTTCTGCTCAAAGGTGGAGGAGTTATCCCAGAAGATATCTTCCCATCTAGAGATTCCAGACCGGGTCTTTAATCAGAACCAAGAACCTGAACCAGACCCAGAACTCAGAGGATCCAGATCTAGACCTGGTGCGGCTGAATGCTTCCTTCAGTCAGCTGCAAGGGAAACCAGAACACGGAGCTGGTCAAAAAGATGCACCGAAAGTTTGGCCATGGCTTCTGCGTGGCCTTCACCACCAAGCTGAAGCCCAAGCCCCTCTCCCCAACACAGGAGTCCCCTAGTAGGGGCTCTTTATGGGCCTAGGCCACCTGGGCAGCATGGGCCTGAATAATCTGCTGGAGAAAGGGTATGACTTTAGTTGAGCGGCAGGAGTTCAGCAATGACATTGCAAGGTCCAAGAGGCTGTCGATGAGGAGTCTCAGAAGCAGAGAGGTTTCCAACGAAATACACTGAGTGTACAACACATTAGGAACAAGAGGATGGTCAGCCATTTCCCAGAAAAAGAAGTGCACATAAAATCTGCATACGGCAACATACCATCTCACTCATGAATCTTGAATACAAATATCTACACTGAGTGTACAAAACATTAAGGACACCTGCTCTTTCTATGACATAGGCTGGTCAGGTGAAAGATATGATCCCTTTGGAACGCTATCGACACCTTGTAGTCCATGCCCCGACAAATTGAGGCTGTTCTGAGGGCAAAGGGGGGTGCAACTCAATATTAGGAAAGTGTTCCTAATGTTTTGTAAACTCAGTGTACACTCCCCTCCATGTGTATTTTGACAGTGAAGCTACATTTTTTTAATACTCCAGCATTTTAGATTTGAGATATAATGTTTCATATTAGGCGACAGTACAGAATGTCAGCTTTTATTTGGGGGATTTTCAATTATGTCGATTTTACAGTTTAGAAATGAAAGCATGTGTATGTATATAATCATAAGTATTAGGACAAATTCACTTATAGTCTATTACCCCTAGAGGTTGTTTTGCTTATCTAACAAATGGAATTGTTTTAAGTTGGTCATACCCTGGTTCATTTAGCTATTTGATTTAAAATTAAGACCCCTGTAGGTATTTGGCCTTTCATTGAGTAACACATTACATACATGGCAAAACAGATAAATGAATCAAAAGGGCTCATGTTTTGAAGTGTCTGTCCTGTATCTGAGAGATAATGAAGCTTTACCGTGGAATGACCTGCATACCGTTGACGTGGAAATGCCATATTCACTTCCATTCATTTTTCGGCCTGGTACTGGGTTACATTCAGACGAGTCCTTTGTGGCTTACAGGCGTCGTAAAGAAATGTGGTCATATTAGTTTGTAGCTCAAACCGTTCGGCTTCTACAGACAGAAGTTGGCACATCAGTGGTACAGACTTCAGATGAGTCCCGTCACCGTGAAAGGCCGTAGAGCAAAAGGAAGAACACTATCGTGAGAGACCAACACAGCTGTAGGTCTGTTGGCTGTAGAAGCTGTGTGAGTCATGTTTGGACACTTTGGAGAACGGTAAACATTGATGATCATTATGGATTGATTAGCTCTCGTTTAATGAAGGAGATCATGTTTTTGTGCTGTTCTTTTGAAATTCAAGGTTCAGTTTACACATTCCCATGAAATGGGGTTCTGGACTGTTATCTGGACTGTGTTTGAACCATGCCTATGTAACGCAGTTGGATTCGTAACCTCATTCCCCAGCTTGAAATTTCTGCATTTGCGAATCACTAGCTTTTCTATATTGTAATTGGCTGATCCCACTCTCCGACGGTGTCTCATTCTAGCCATAGAATGAAGCACCATCAGATCCTCCTCTCCACCCTCTCAGGGCTGGGCATCTCAGGCTCTGCAGACTTCTGGATAGCATCCTACCTGGCAGGTTGCTCCTACCAGATGATGTGGAGAGGATCTGTGTCTGCACCATGTGCTCTCACTACTGGTGTCCCCCAGGGCTCAGTTCTAGGCCCTCTCCTCTTTTCTCTACACACCAAGTCACTCAGCTCTGTCATATCCTCATATGGTCTTTCCTATCATTGCTATGCGAATGACACTCAACTACTTTTCTCTTTCTCCCTTATAAAACCCAGGTAGCGACACGCATCTCTGCGTGCCTGGCAGAAATCTCAGCTTGGATGTCGGCCCACCAGCTCAAGCTCAACAACATGGAACTGCTCTTCCTTCCGCCCGCTCCAACACCTCTCCATCATGGCTGACAACTTCAGTGTCCCCTTCCCAGAGTGGAACACCTTGTCAACACCATGGACAACACCCTGGTCATCCTCTGCAAACATCAAAGCAGTAGTGTTGTCACGATACCATAATTTTGACTTCGATACTGATACCATGTTTAGTATCATGATAATCAATACCATAACGATACTCGATACCAAAACAATACCACGGCAAAAAAGGCCTATTAGTCAAAGTCTCAGAATGGCACTTGATCCAGACAGATAAACTTAGCTACTGCTCTGTTCTGTTCAATTGTTTGAGTTCAATATCATTACATTTGAAAATTGATGCAAAAACATTTCTGAGACAGCCCAGTAAATCAAATCACATTTTATTGCTCGAATACACATTTTTCAGATGTTAGAACAGGTGCAGTGAAATGTTTGTTTCAAGCTCCAACAGTGCAGTAATACCTAACAGTACACACAAAATCCCCCAAAATTTAAATAAAAAAATTAAGAGCAATGTCGGAATATATAGATATACTGTATTTTAATGTCATTATTTGGTAACAGTTACAACACACCTATCTGATATAATTAAAATTAGCTTCTCATTGAAAGATGTGAATCGGTAGAAGACTAGATAGCTGAGCATCTCAAAAATAACTATAATCTTTTTGAAATCCACACCGTATGTAGAACAAACATGTATCTTTGATTAGGAATTACATCAGCTCTCGTCATTGCAGTTCTATCTGGAACAGTCCTAATTGGTTGCCGAAACATGGCCCAGGTGGAAGTGTTGCTTCTGATAGAAACATACCGAGTTGCCATGTTCTCAGAATGTCAGAAATGTGTACATTTACAGTAGCATGTCTGTACTTTCTCACATTTGCCATTTAAGCAATGATGAAATTACAGAATCACTTGATCAGTGTTTGGGGTAATATAATACTTTTAAGAGTAACGGAGTAATATAACAAGTTACTATCTTCAAATATTGTCATATTTTTACAGTTACTTTTTCAAGTAAACTGTGTGTTACTTTCAGAAGCATATCCCAGAAGCGCATATCCCTCAGTGAATATATTTATAAAGCAATAGCCCATCCATGACAAGGATCGATGAGATGTGCATTCTGAGATGCCGTTCTGCACACCGGTGTCGTACTGAGCCGTTATTCGTTTGTTTGTGGCCCGCCTGTTAGCTTGCGCAATTGTTGCCATTCTCTTGACCTATCATCAACAAGCTGTTTTCGACCACAGGGCTGCTACTGACTGGATGTTTTTTGTTTGTTGCCCCATTCTCGGTAAACCCTAGACCGTGTCGTGCATGAAAAGCCCAGGAGGGCGGCCATTTCTGAGATACTGGATCCGGCGCGGCTGGCACCGAGGATCATAGTTGCTTAGGTCACTCGTTTTGCCCATTCTAACATTCAATCAAACAGTAACTGAAAGCCTCGGTGCCTGTCTGCCTGCTTTATATAGCAAGCCACGGCCACTGTCTGTAGGAGCGAACGGGGTGGTGTGCCTAATAAGCCTTTTCTCATGCTAATGTAGCACGCGGGATATGAACCCCAGTCTTGGACCAAGAGGAAATTCCCTATTGGGCCGAGGACAAACACTAGTTTTGAAGTTCGTAGGTGGGGGGGCTACCTCATCTCGTTACCAAAGCTGGTAGCCAACGTTCCAGAAACGCGTGAAAGAGGAGAAATCTATACACATTATGATAATAAACAAAGATGCATAAATAATATTTCCAAGTGTTCTAAAGAAATTTTCATATAAACAATCGAAATGTCTGATAAATGCAATTTTGACTTATAGACCTATTACTAACACGGAACCCAAACCGGCTGCGCATGGACGTCATCGTGCATACATTTATTTTGTCTCCCCAAACCAAACGTGATCACGGCACGCAGGTTAAAATATCAAAACAAACTCTGAACCAATTACATTAATTTGGGGACAGGTCAAAAAGCAATAAAGGATATCTCTAGGGTATGTGCTTATTAGGCCAGCATACGGTAGTTAGGGTCTGTCCAGAAGAAACCCTAACCCCTCCTCCAGAGGCATGTGTACATCTGAAACAACTTCATAGGTGTATGCAATAGGGTGAATTCACTTTGAAGTAAATTACACTCAAGAAAATACTTTATTGATCATAGTGATTCGGGAGTATCATTAAAACAGGTTAATATTTCCCACCAACATCAGACAACTATACAGAAAGCCCTTCAATTGCTGAAATTAGTCAATAATGAGAGAATAGTCAGATTAACTGATACCTGACACGGACATGGTGGCACAGCATAAAGATCTGAGTACCGTGAACCAAGAGGTTTGAGTTCAAATCCCAGATGAGGACATGAATAATAATTATGGTATAATGAGCATGCACAATGTAATCATCTATGTCAAATATGTAAGTAGACAACACTGTATGTTAATTAAGGATCTGCCCATTTCTTTCAACTTTCACCTAAAATGACATACCCAAATCTAACTGCCTGTAAATCTGGACCTAAAGGAAGGATATGCATATTCTTCAAATCAAATTTTATTTGTCACATACACATGGTTAGCAGATGTTAATGCGAGTGTAGGGAAATGCTTGTGCTTCTAGTTCCGACCATGCAGTAGTATCTAACAAGTAATCTTAACAATTTCACAACTACTACCTTATACACACAAGTGTAAAGGAATGAATAAGAGTATGTACATATAAATATATGGATGAGCGATGGCCGAACGGCATAGGCAAGATGCAGTAGATGGTATAGAGTACAGTGTATATACATATGAGATGAGTAATGTAGGATATGTAAACATTATATAAAGTGGCATTGTTTAAAGTGGCTAGTGATACATTTATTACATCACATTTTTTATTATTAAGTGACTATAGATTTGAATCAGTATGTTGGCAGCAGCCACTCAATGTTAGTGATGGCTGTTTAACAGTCTGATGGCCTTGAGATAGAAGCTGTTTTTCTGTCTCTCGGTCCCAGCTTTGATGCACCTGTACTCTGGGAGCAAGACATCGTGGTCCGCGACGGGCTAGTTTTCTTTTTGTAGTCCGTGATTGACTGTAGACCCTGCCACATACTTCTCGTGTCTGAGCCGTTGAATTGCGACTCTACTTTGTCTCTTTGCTGACGCTTAGCTTGTTTGATTGCTTTGCGGAGGGAATAGCTACACTGTTTGCATTCAGTCATGTTTCCGGTCGCCTTACCCTGATTAAAAGCAGTGGTTCGCGCTTTCAGTTTTGTGCGAATGCTGCCATCAATCCACGGTTTCTGGTTGGGGAAGGTTTTAATAGTTGCTGTGGGTACAACATCACCGATGCACTTGCTAATAAACTCGCTCACCGAATCAGCGTATTCATCAATGTTATTGTCCGACGCTATGCGGAACATATCCCAGTCCATGTGATTGAAACATTCTTGAAGCGTGAAATCAGATTGGTCGGACCAGCGTTGAACAGACCTGAGCACAGGCCTTTCCTGTTTTATTTTCTGTCTATAGGCTGGGAGCAACAAAATGGAGTCGTGGTCAGATTTGCCGAAAGTGGGGCGGGGAATGGCTTCGTATGCGTTGCGGAAGTTAGAATAACAATGATCCAGGATTTTGCCACCCCGGGTCGCACATTCGATATGCTGATAAAATTTAGGGAGCCTTGTTTTCAGATTAGCCTTGATACCATTTGAAAGGAAACACTTTGAAGTTTGTGGAAATGTTAAATTAATGTAGGAGAATATAACACATTAGATCTGGTAAAAGATAATACAAAGAAAAAATGTTTTTTTGTTTTTTTTGCATCATCTTTAAAATGCATAATGTATTATGCCAGCCCAGGCATTTAGATTTTGGCCACTAGATGGCAGCAGTGTATGTGCAAAGTTTTGGACTGAACCAATGAACCATTACATTTCTGTTAAATTCTGTATCAAGGCTGCCCAAAATGTGCCTAATTGTTTAATTAATACATTTTCAAGTTCATAACTGTGCACTCTCCTCAACTGTGCACGCTGCATGGTATTCTTTCACTGTAATAGCTACTGTAAAATGGACAGTGCAGTTAGATTAACAAGAATTTAAGCTTTCTGCCAATATCAGATATGTCTACGTCCTGGGAAATGTTCTTGTTACTTACAACCTCATGCTAATCACATTAGTCTACGTTAGCTCAACCGTCCTGCGGGGGGGGGGGACACACCGATTCTGTAGAGGTTAAGCACCTTTTGCAGCGATTACAGTCTCGAGTCTTCTTGGCACACCAGTATTTGGGGGAATTTTCCCCATTCTTCTCTGCACATCCTCTCAAACTCTGTCACGTTGGATGGGGAGCGTCGCTGCACAACTATTTTCAGGTCTCTCCAGAGATGTTCGTTCAGGTTCAAGTCCGGCCTCTGACTGGGCCACTCAAGGACATTCAGCGACTTGTCCCGAAGTCACTCCTGCGTTGTCTTGGCTGTGTACTTAGGATCGTTATCAGTCTGAGGTCCTGAGCGCTCTAGAGCTGGTTTTCATCAATAATCTCGATGTACTTTGCTCCGTTCATCTTTCCCTCGATCCTCACTGGTCTCCCAGTCCCTGCCGCTGAAAAACATCCCCGCAGCATGATGCTTTTTATTCCATTTAAGAATGATGGAGGCCACTGTGTTCTTAGGGACCTTCAATGCTGCAGAAATGTTTTGGTACCCTTCCCCAGATCTGTGCCTCGACACAATCCTGTCTCTGAGCTCTACGGACAATTCCTTCAACCTCATGGCTTGGCTTTTGCTCTGACATACTCTGTCAACTGTTGGACCTTTATATAGACAGGTGTGTGCCTTTCCAAATCATGTCCAATCAAGTGAATTTTCCACAGGAAGTCACCAATCAAGTTGTAGAAACATCTCAAGGATGATCAATGGAAACAGGATGCACCTGAGCTCAATTTCGAGTCTCATAGCAAAGGGATTGAATACTTATGTAAATTAGGTATTTCTTTTTATTATTTGTTATACATTTGCAAAAATTTAGAAAAACCTGTTTTCGCTTTGTCATTTTGGGGAATTGTGTGTAGATTGATGTGATAAAAAAAAAAAGTATAATAAGGCTGTAAGGTAACAAAATGTGGGGAAAAGGAAGGGGTCTGAATACTTTCCTAATGCACTGTATATTCATAGAATTAGTCATGTAAGAATGTATGAGCTCCTTGTCTCACCAAAGGAATATAACATGCAATACCAGAAACAAACTGGGGTCAATACAGATCCATCACTTTTAAATTCAACCATAGCAATTAAGTGTGTCAGTTATTGATAACAAGTCAATAATTAATTGATTAAGGAAGCTTTTTATGACAGTGTTGTTCCAAAATCAAAATGTATGTGGAACTACATGTGTTCAATATTGGACAAAGGTGCTCACAAACAAAGTGCGAGAAACACTTTAAAATAACTCATAGACGTTACCTGTACAACGAAAGTGTTTGTAGCTACAGTATATTTCGAAATTCTACATGTTTTGTCAATCTGGGACGGAATCACTTGAGCATTTGTTTTTCCAATGTATGTACGTGACTATGTTCTGGGTGGATCTTCGCCTGGACTTGGATAAAAGATTTGGTAGGAACATCCATCTGGAAGCTTCTGATGTTTTTTTTTTAAGTCCAAGATTCTCCACTAATGAAATGTATGTGATGAATTTGATTATAATTCTTTCCTTCACACTTTTCAGTATTTGGTATTCAGACTTAATCATAGTTCACATTACCCATAAGCACTCCGTTATGTTGTGCCGAATGTGATGCATTTCAATGAAAATGTCCACAATGGAGAGAAATCGTGGTTGAATGCTCCGTTGCGAGACGGACGCTGAAATTTTCTTCAGTCCAGCCAGAGTCCGTTGAAGAACAGGAAGTTACCAAACCACAGAAGATGAATATATGTAGTTTTCGGGGATGGCTTTATGGGATAGCTAGCAACTTGTAAACAATTACCCATTCCTATGAGTACTATTTGAATAGTAATGTTAAATAATACACATTGGCTGATAAGCCAATTATATTTTATGATTGTTGCCTCCCCTTTTAAGTTTATTGTGATGGTAATGACGTTTGTTTTTTATTATAATTATTAGGTGGAGGTCACTAGCTACAATGGTATCTTCAAAGTAGCCTAGCTTTTAGAAGTATCCTACCAATAGCCGCCAGTCTAATAAATAAAATTAATATACACAATGACAAAGAAATCCATGATACTAAAAAATGTATTTCAAAAGAACAGAATAACATGTTTTAAGATGTATTTCTCTGTGCTATAGTAGCTGAGGCTATGTTTGTTTACATGTCAACAAAATGAATTAACTTGTTATGCTCTTTCAGGGTATATCAATCAAAACATCTGGCCTGCATGGACTCCTGTAGGATTGTTTGGGAAAGTAAGCAAGTGCCAACAAGCTTCAGGAAGACGCCCTCAAAGATGCCCTCTGGTGGTTTGAACGAGCATTAACGGCAACAATGGCTGACAGTAAAATACTATGACGTCATGCATTGTAACACGCTGTACTATGCTGCAGTATGATGCAACTTTTAAATGAGGAACCACTGTAGCCACTTGACTTAATATGAAGTTAGAGAAATAAGTTGAGGAAAAAGTAACTAAACAAAACATGTTCTATTATCACCTTAAACATTGTACAGTATTTATCCTGTCTTGAATGTAGAGGTCATATTTTGCTATGTATAAATGTGATCTCTGACGAGAGGGTTTTCCTCCATATTGATTTAAAAACACTACACTTGTCCATTCAGTAGTGGGACAAGACTCTTTGAAGATGTGTACGGGTCATTTCCTTATTCAGTTGCGTAACGCACTATGCAGGTGTGGCTACCTTGCAGGCTTTGAATAAGTTTAATTCAACCGTTGAAAACCCTCCCACTTGGTGGCCAGCAAATTTTCATTCAATATGGTTTTCAGTACATTTTCTTAAGCCATCCCTTTTAAATACGGTGTAGGAATTAGAATTTTGTCGACAGACTCACTCAGACTTGAAAGACTATATTTGGTGGTGGGAGTGCTGCGCAGAAGTCTACAGACGGCTATATCGGTCTGCTAATACAGGACTAGTAAAGGCCCAGTGCACTACGTTTGTGGGAAAACTTTATTTTCATTTTTTAATCAATGAAAGAAAGCCATCTACAATAAATATCTGGATATTCATCTCTGTTTCAATACCAATTGTTAGATTTAAAAATACTCTTGTTTAGGCTTAGGAAAGTACTTATGAATCATAAAAATAACTGGTTTGGAGAGCCTTTATGCAAGAAAATGGTGGTTTGATTTATTCAGAAAATTGCCACGTTCAGTTCTTCAACCCATGGTAATGTTGGAAGATTAGTGTACATATAATTAAAATAGGGAAATAGTGTACAATAGTAGGCTATACCCTAGTCCAGGATTACTCAACTCTTACGTTACGAGGTCTGGAGCCTTCTGATTTTCTGTTCTACCTGATAGTTAGTTGCACACACCTGGTGTCCGAGGTCTAAATCAGTCCCTGATTAGAACAATGAAAAAATGCAGTGGAACTGGCTTCGAGGTCCAGAGTTGAGTTTAATTAAGGGTCCTAGTCTATTGCCTGCACTAACCGTGTGATGACATGGCCAAGTACTGCATTATTGGTTGGTTTCAAACTGTTATGCCTTGGTCTGCGCTCTGCTCCATAACGATTTAATTAGCATATATATACTTTTTTAAATATATTATCAACTGTTACTAATGATCCTCAGCAACAACCACACTGCGTTTATAGAAGAAGCAAATCAAGGTAAACGAAACAATGTAATTAAATTAAATGATAAGCTATACTATACCAAATTAAGGGAACTAACAGTAAATAGGCATTTTAATATGTGTGGTTATTAGGCCTACTGACGGTCGATACTGATAGTAGCCAATATTTAACATGATAGAAATAGGAAACAGAGAAGGTTTGGTAATTCTGCATAATGGTGCATTAAAAGGCTATACAATTTAAATTCTGCATATTGGCACAGCATTTCATAAACTTTACTGTGGGGAAGTTCATATGTGTAGCTGGTGCATGAATAGTCAGGCGCAGGAGAACAGGACTGAGTGAGCAAAGCACTTTACTCAACCGACCTCAGTCGAAGTCGTGACAGTACCCCTCCTTGACGCACGGCTCCAGCAGCGTGCTGACACCGGCCTCGAGGTCGACCTGGAGGACGAGGCGCAGGGCGATCCGGCCGCGACGGTGGAACTCCCGCAGTAGTTCAGGGTCCAATAAATCTGCCGCCGGAACACAGCACCTCTCCTCCGGACCGTACCCCTCCCACTCCACGAGGTACTGAAGGCCCCTCGCCCGACACCTCGAATCCAGGATGGAACGGACGGAGTACGCCGGGCCCCCCTCGATGTCCAGAGGGGGTGGAGGAACCTCCCGCACCTCAGACTCCTGGAGCGGACCAACCACCACCGGCCTGAGGAGAGACACATGGAACTAGGGGTTAATATGGTAATCAGGGGGAAGCTGTAACCGGTAACATACCTCGTTCACTCTCCTCAGGACTTTAAATGGCCCCACAAACCGCGGACCCAGCTTCCGGCAGGGCAGGCGGGGGGGCAGGTTTCGGGTCGAGAGCCAGACCCTGTCCCCCGGTGCGAACACCGGGGCCTCACTGCGGTGACGGTCCGCGCTGGTCTTTTGGCGCAGCGCGGCCTGCTGGAGGTGACCATGGGCGGCTTCCCAGGTCTCCTCTGCACGCCTGAACCAATCGTCTACCGCAGGAGCATCGATCTGACTCTGATGCCACGGTGCCAGAACAGGCTGGTACCCCAATACACACTGAAAAGGGTAGAGGTTAGTGGAGGAGTGGCGGAGCGAGATCAGCGCCATCTCTGCCCAGGGCACGAACGCCGCCCACTCCCCCGGCCGGTCCTGGCAATAGGACCGCAGAAACCTGCCCACATCCTGGTTCACTCTTTCCACCTGCCCATTACTTTTGGGGTGGAAACCTGAGGTAAGGCTAATCGAGACCCCCAGACGTTCCATGAACGCCCTCCAGACTCTCGAAGTGAACTGGGAACCCCGATCAGACACTAATCCTCAGGCACCCTGTAGTGCCGGAAGACGTGTGTAAACAGGGCCTCCGCAGTTTGTAGGGCCGTAGGAAGACCGGGCATAGGAATGAGACGACAGGACTTAGAGAAACTATCCACAACAACCAGGATCGTGGTGTTTCCCTGTGAGGGAGGAAGATCCGTTAGAAAATCCACCGACAGGTGTGACCAAGGCCATTGTGGAACGGGTAAGGGATGTAGCTTACCTCTGGGCAGGTGTCTAGGAGCCTTACACTGAGCACACACCGAGCAGGAGGAAACATAAACCCTCACATCCCGAGCCAAGGTGGGCCACCAGTACTTTTCTGTCAGACAGCGCACCTTCCGCCCGATCCCTGGATGACCAGAGGAGGGTGATGTGTGGGCCCAATAGATCAACTGGTCACGGACAACAGACGGTACGTACTGACGCCCGATGGGACACTGAGGTGGAGCGGGCTCTGTACGCAACGCCTGCTCTATGTCCGCGTCCAGCTCCCACACGACCGGCGCTACCAGGCAGGAAGCCGGGAGAATGGGAGTCTGATCCATGGGCCGCTCCTCTGTGTCATACAGTCGGGACAGTGCGTCTGCCTTCACATTCCGGGAACCTGGTTTGTAAGACAGGGTAAACACAAAATGGGTAAAGAACATGGCCCACCTGGCCTGACGAGGATTCAGTCTCCTAGCTGCCCGGATGTACTCCAGATTGCGGTGGTCGGTCCAGATGAGGAAAGGGTGTTTAGCCCCCTCAAGCCAATGTCTCCACGCATTCAAAGCCTTAACCACAGCCAACAACTCCCTGTCCCCCACATCATAGTTCCGCTCCGCCAGGCGGAGCTTCTTCAAGAAGAAAGCACAGGGGCGGAGCTTCAGTGGCGTGCCCGAGCGCTGAGAGAGAACGGCTCCGATCCCAGCCTCGGACGTGTCCACCTCCACTATGAATGCCAAAGAGGGATCCGGATGGGCCAGCACCGGAGCCGAGGTAAACAGAGCTCTTAGGTGCCCAAAAGCCCTGTCCACCTCAACCGACCACTGCAGACGTACAGGACCCCCTTCAGCAGTGAGGTAATGGGAGCAGCCACCTGGCCAAAACCCCGGATAAATCTTCGGTAGTAATTGGCAAACCCTAAAAATTGCTGCACCTCCTTTACCGTGGTGGGAGTCGGCCAATTACGCACGGCTGCAATGCGATCACTCTCCATCTCCACCCCTGATGTGGAAATGCGATACCCTAGGAAGGAGACGGCCTGCTGAAAGAACAGGCATTTCTCAGCCTTGACGTACATGTCATGCTCCAACAGTCGCCCAAGTACCTTGCGCACCAAAGACACATGCTCGGCGCGTGTAGCGGAGTATATCAGAATGTCATCGATATACACCACTACACCCTGCCCGTGCAGGTCCCTGAAAATCTCGTCTACAAAGGATTGGAGGACTGATGGAGCACTCATAAACTGTACGGCATGACAAGGTACTCATAATGACCTGAGGTGGTACTAAACGCTGTCTTCCACTCGTCTCCCTCCTGGATACGCACCAGGTTGTACGCACTCCTGAGATCCAGTTTAGTGAAGAAGCGCACCCCCGTGCATTGACTCAATCGCCGTGGCGATAAGAGATAGCGGGTAGTTTTACCTCACCGTGATTTGATTGAGACCTCTATAGTCAATGCACGGGCGCAGACCTCCATCCTTCTTCTTCACAAAAAAGAAACTCGAGGAGGCAGGTGAAGTGGAGGGCCGAATGTACCCCTGCCCCAGGGATTCGGAGACATATGTTTCCATAGCCGCCGTCTCCTCTTGCGACAGGGGATACACGTGACTCCTGGGAAGTGCGGTGTCTACCAGGAGATTTATCGCACAATCCCCCCCGTCGATGGGGTGGTAATTGAGTCACCTTCCGTTTACAGAAGGCGAGAGCCAAATCGGCATGTTCTGGGGTGATGTGCACGGTGAAGACCTGGTCTGGACTTTCCACCGTGGTAGCACCAACGGAAACTCCTACACACCTCCTCGAGCACTCTGGTGACCACCCCGTGAGAGCCCTTTGTTGCCAGGAAATGGTGGGGTTATGATGAGCCAACCAGGGAAGACCCAGTACCACGGGAAACACAGGAGAATCAATGAGAAAGAGACACATTTTCTCCTCGTGACCCCCCCTGCGTCTCCATGGAAAGGGAGATGGTGGCTACCCTGATTAGCCCGGAACCTAATGGTCAACTATCCAGAGCGTGAACCAGGAAAGTTCTAAACACAGGCATAATGGGGAACCCTAAACTAAGAGCTAACGCTCTGTCTATAAAATTCCCAGCTGCGCTTGAATCTACCTTCGGGCGGATGGTCAAAGACGGCCCGGAAGCGACGGGTGAACTCCTCGAAGTGGTCCAACACCGCGTCTTCCTCTCCCCACACAGCGTTTGCCCACTCCATAGCTCTCCCCCGAGAGGCATGAGACGAGGGCGGAGGCTCTCTCCCTTCCTGAGGGAGCTGTGTGAACGGTGGCCAGGTATAGGTCCAGTTGTAAAAGGAACCCCTGGCAATGTGCGGCCGTCCCATCATACTCCCTGGGAAGGGAGAGATGCATCCCACTGGAGCTGGATCCGGACGGGACGGGTAGAAGTAATCCTGGTTGCGTTGGTCGAGGCGCTGGAGAGACTTCCTGTCTCTCCCAGCGGTCCATGGTCTGGACAACGCGATCCATCATGGTACCGAGATGATGTAGCATAGCCGCGTGTTCCTGGATGTGTTCCTCGACTCCTCTGACCGGGGAACCTGCTCCTGCTGACTCCATGGTGGCTGTGTGATTCTGTCAAGGTTCGTGTGTAGCTGGTGCATGAATAGTCAGGCGCAGGAGAACAGGACTGAGTGAGCAAAGCAATTTACTCAATGAATCAAACGAACAAAACGCTAACCGCGTAATACAAAACACTGCCAAACGCAAACAAGCGAGGCATAAATAAAACACACCAGCCGGAACGAAAACGGCTTAACAATAAACAATCACACACAAAGACATGGTGGAAAACAGAGGGTTAAATACACAACAGATAATGATGGGGAATGCAAACCAGGTGTGTGAAAAACAAGACAAGACAAATGGAAAATGAAAAGTGGATCAGTGAAGATTAGAAGACCGGTGACGTCGACCGCCGAATGCCGCCCGAACGAGGAGGGGAACCGACTTCAGTCGAAGTCGTGACAGACATGCCTCAGTTTCCTGCCATATGACTGGTTTCACATTTGTCTCCATAAATTATAAGGTTAAATAGATCTAAAACAAGTGTAATTTATGTTTAAAATCCAGCTATTCCATCAGATTACTAAAATACCTAGATCTTATCAATAGCTCTTATCAAGTAAATTACAATGCATGGAGAATGGTATTATTTCTATCTGAAAAAATAAAGTACATGCTTTTTCACTTGGAACCAGTAGGTTCGCTAGACCTTGTTCATGGTTTCCTCCCACGTAAAGATGGTGGAATTATTTGAGTCAATGTCAGAATACGACGTATCTGTTGCCACACCTTAATTTATTCAAACTCCACCCTAAACGAATAGCAGGTGAATATTGCTTAAGTTCCAGGTCAGAATACGCTTAGAGAGAAAAGTGCATAGAAAGGGAATTATGTTCCATTTACACATCCTTAACTTGGGTCGTAATTCCCCCCTAAGTGAATTAATAAAGTTTTTGGTGACAATACGTTTTGAAATCAGCATATTTTGTGTTATGGTTGGCATATCACCACAAAACAAGTACTAGGGTAGTGGATTGATGTTATCATCAGCTGTAAGTTAGCAAGGAAAGTTAGCCTACAAAGCTGGAAGCTACCATCATCTTCTTGCATTGTAAAGTGTTCTATCCTGTATGGACATTGTTTTGCTAACATTAATTAACAGTTTCAACATTTCTGCATGCCGTGTTGCATTATCCCAAGTGTGTTAAGTTTTGTGTAGAATTAGTGGGGAGCTAACATGTTTCAGCCCCGACTTCCAGTGCACTAGAAATGAGTAAGTGGAGCAGGCAAGAGGCAAGGTACACTCACACTATATGGAGCAGCGGCTCCAATGATAGACAGACTTGATCCTCTCAATCAGTATAGGACGTGAGACGTATTTGACAGAAGTACCTAAAGTAAAACAAATTCTAGTACCAAACCGTGTTTCATGTTCTAGTACTAAAAAAGTACAGAAGTTTTAGTATACTGTGCAACACTACAAATTAGTGACTTGCTCCTGCAGGTTCATGCTCTGCAACATTTCCTCACACAAGAAGCAGTGCAGGTCCTAATCCTGGCACTTTTCATCTCCCGTCTGGACTAGTGCAACTCTTTGTTGGCTTCCTGCTTGTGCCATCAAACCCCTGGAATTTATCCAGAATGCCGCAGCCCACCTAGTGTTCAACATTCCCAAGTTCGCCCATATCAAACTTTACCTCTTCAAATAGTATCTTAAGTAAGACATCTGTAATACAATTGCACAGAGGGTTCTACATCAGTGGATGCTCATCAGAGGCGGAAGCGGAGGGCCATCCTTAGTGATTATTATTTTTTTTTTTAAATAGTTAAACATTTAAAAAGTTATCCTCTTTAGATAAAACTATACTAAATATATTCACGTCACCAAATAATTTATTAAAGAACACTGTTTTGCAATGAAGGTCTACAGTAGTCACAACAGCACTCTGTAGAATAGCACCATGAGTGGTGAGTAGTTGACTCAAAAGAGAGAAAGACAATAGTTGAACAGTTTTGAACAAATGTATTTCTTTAACAATGAATGAGAAGCAAGAGAGAGAGAAAGAGAGAGAGAGCTATATTTAGTTTTTTTCACTCTCACTTAGCTAGTGAATGCAGTTATCTAGTTTAGCCTACTCAAACACCCGGGCTCAAACAGAGAGGGATGCTATGCTAGCTACCTGGATATGGCTATCCAACACTGGAACTCTTCCAAGTCAATGTAAGCTTTTACCACCAGGGCCCGCCAGTCTAACTGCTGTACTGCATGATTGTAGCGGATTTACTAAAGCGTTAGTTCTAGTAATTATGTTGACGTTAGCTAATATGGTGACAACGATGTAGGCTGTGTGTAGCGGTTAGCAGTTATGATATGAAGGTTTTGCTTGGAAAGTTGCCTGGTCACAGAAATCTGATGTGTTGTGCACTGAAGTCCACAAGTGAAGGGAAAAGGTGAGAGGAGGAGAGCGCATAGATGTGAGAAGGAATTACACAATGAGCAAAATGTTCATGCTGTTTGTATATAGCTACTATGAAAGTGAACTGTGTTTGCGTGTGATCGGGGGTGTATTCATTCCGCCGATTCTGTTGAAAAACGTTTCTTAAATGGAAGCAAACGGAATGAAACGGGGATAAACATACCTGAGTTTGTCCAATAGAAACTCTCATTTGCAACTGTTGGACTAATGATTACACCCTAAATCAGCTAGAGGCAGGGAAGAGTGTGCAAGGCGGTATTGAATGTGTCACTGTCTGTCACCTTGATTACTAAAAGATTTATGTTGTAAACTTTCATTCATAAGCTAGGTTGTAGCAACCTCGTGATGGGTATAGGGAAAGTTTGAGTATCATGTAGTCGCCTAAACCTATCCATGTTACATTGAGCTGGGTGAATGGAATATGAATGACAATATGCTGTAATAGAAATAAGGCCATGCTCATAAAAAAAAGAATCATCCTCCCTCATATGTCACCAAACACCACTGTTCTACATGGAATCTTAAGTAAGACATCTGTAATACAATTGCACAGAGGGTTCTACCTGGAACCAAAAATTATTATTCTATGGGGACAGCCAAAGAACCCTTTTTTCTAAGAGTGTAGTGCTCCTGCTCCTAGGTCAGGGTTTCCGAAACTATTCGTAACGTGACATAACGTAACGTAACACATCATACTAACTGGAGGTACACAAATAAGTAAAATATCCTACATATAGTTCTGATTTTAGGCTGGTGATACAGACTGACCTGCAGCTCTTTGAGAACAGACACACGCACATGATAAAAATATGGCGCCGAAAAGGATGGCTGACGTCTTACATGCTCCTAACCAACTGTGCTATTTTGTTAGTTTTTTTGCGTTGTTTGTAACTTATTTTGTACATAATGTTGAAAAGAACATCTGGACATCCGAACAGCAATTACTCACCTCGAACTGGAAGAAGCTTTTTCCTTTAACGAGGCCAACGTGAAGGATATACTGCTTTCTCGGGAACAGGCCCGAAACCCCGTCATTTGCGTGAAGAAAAGACGCAAGAAACGGGGCCATAGGTCGGGCTGCCTTCTGAGTATACTTAGGCGAGCGAGTAAACTCCCAGTGCCATCCGTTTTACTGGCTAACGAGCAATCAATGGAAAATAAAATTGAAGGCCTACGATTAAGATTATCCTACCAACGGGACATTAAAAACTGTAATATCTTATGTTTCACCGAGTCGTGGCTGAACGACGACACGGATAATATAGAGCTGGCAGGATGCACCGGCAGAACAGAGAAGCTTTGTCTGGTAAGACAAGGGGTGGGGGTGTGTGTCTATTTGTCAATAGCAGCTGGTGCGCAATGTCTAATATTAAAGAAGTCTCGAGGTATTGCTTGCCTGAGGTAGAGTACCTTATGATAAGCTGTAGACCACACTATCTACCAAGAGAGTTCTCATCTGTATTATTCATAGCCATCTATTTACCACCACAGACCAATGCTGGCACTAAGACCACACTCAACCAACTCTATAAGGCCATAGGCAAAGAAGAAAATGCTCATCCAGAAGCGGCGCTCCTAGTGGCCGGGGACTTCAATGCAGTTTTACCAAATATTTACCAGAATGTCACATGTGCAACCAGAAGGAAAAAAAACACTAGACCACCTTTACCCCACATGCAGAGATGCATGCTCTCCCCCGCCCTACATTTGGCAAATCTGACAATAATTCTATCCTCTTGATTCCTGCTTACAAGCAAAAACTAAAGCAGGAAGTACCATAGACTCACTCAATACGGAAGTGGTCAGATGACACGGATGCTACGCTACAAGACTGTTTTGCTAGCACAGACTGGAGTATGTTCCGGGATTCATCCAATGGAATTGAGGAGTATACCATCTCAGTCATCGGCGTCATCAAGAAGTGCATCCACGACGTCGTCCCCACAGTGACCGTACGTACAAATACATACAGGCAACATCAGGCAACAAGGCTAGAGCTGCCACTTTCAAGGAGTGGGACACTAATTTGGACGCTTATAAGAAATCACGCAAACAATATAACAAGCAAAGCGTCAATACAGGAATAAGTTTGAATCCTACTACACCGGCTCTGATGCTCGTCGGATGTGGCAGGGCTTGAAAACTATAACGGACTACAAAGAGAAACCCAGACGCGAAGTGCCCAGTGACGCGAGCCTACCAGATGAGCTAAATTACTTTTATGCTCGCTTCGAGGCAAGCAACACTGAAGCATGCACAAGAGTACCAGCTGTTCTGAATGACTGTGTGATAACGCTCTCGGTAGCCGATGTGAGCCAGACCTTTAAACAGGTCAACATTCACAAAGCCGCGGGGCCAGACGGATTGCCAGGACGTGTACTCAAAGCATGCGCGGACCAACTGGAAAGTGTCTTCACTGACATTTTCAATCTCTCCCTGACCGAGTCTATCATACCTATATGCTTCAAGCAGACCACCATAGTCCCTGTGCCCAAGGAAGCGAAGGTAATCTGCCTAAATGATTACCGCCCCATAGCACTCACGTCAGTAGCCATGAAGTGCTTTGAATGGCTGGTCATGACTCAGATCAACAGCATCCTCCCGGATACCCTAGACCCACTCCAATTCACATACCGCCCCAACAGATCCGCAGATGACGCAATCTCAATCGCACTTCACACTGCCTTTCCCACCTGGACAAAAGGAACACCTATGTGAGAATGCTGTTCATTGACTACAGCTCAGTGTTCAACACCATAGTGCCCACAAAGCTCATCACTAAGCTAAGGACCCTGGGACTAAACACCTCCCTCTGCAACTGGATCCTGGACTTCCGTATGGGCCGCCCCCAGGTGGAAAGGGCAAGAAACAACATGTCTGCCACGCTGATCCTCAAAACTGGGGCCCCTCAGGGGGTGTGTAGTTAGTCCCCTCCTGTACTCCCTGTTCACTCACGACTGCGTGGCCAAATACGACTCCAACACCATCATTAAGTTTGCTGACCACACAACAGTGGTAGGCCTGATCCCTGACAACAATGAGCCTGTAGGGAGGTCAGAGAACTGGCAGTGTGGTGCCCTCAATGTGAGCAAGACAAAGGAGCTGATCGTGGACTACAGGAAAAGGCGGGCCGAACAACCCCCCCATTAACATCGACGAGGCTGTAGTGGAGCGGGTCGAGAGTTTCAAGTTCCTTGTTGTCCACATCACCAACAAACTATCATGGTCCAAACACACCAAGACAGTCGTGAAGAGGGCACGACAAAACCTATTCCCCCTCGGGAGACTGAAAAGATTTGGCATGGGTCCCCAGATCCTCAAAAAGTTCTACAGCTGGACCATCGAAAGCATCCTGACTGGTTGCATCACCGCCTGGTATGGCAACTGCTCGGCATCTGACTGTAAGGCGCTACAGAGGGTAGTGCGTATGGCTCAGTACATCACTGGGGCCAATCTTCCTGTCATCCAGGACGTATAAAATAGGCTGTGTCAGAGGAAAGCCCATAAAATTGTCATAGACTCCAGTCACCCAAGTCATAGACTGTTTTCTCTGCTATCGCACGGCAAACGGTACCGGAGCACCAAGTCTAGGACCAAAAGGCTTCTTAACAGCTTCTACTCCCAAGCCATAAGACTGCTGAATAATTAATCAAATTGCCACCCAGACTATTTACATTGACCCCCCACTCGTTTTGTGCACTGCGGCTTCTCGCTGTTTGTTATCTATATCTATAGTATCACCAGAATGTGGAATCTGGGCTATTTGGTTGAGGAACAGCGAGTACATAGCAGGAGTAGGTGGGATCCTCCCTCTGCAGAGGAGACCCCTATGACAGTGGGGAGGTATCTTTCTACGACGCCAAATATATGACTCACATCTACACTTACAAAGACATCAAATTTAAAGAGAGGATGTACCCATACTGTATGGTTGGACCCAGTAGCAACGCCACCAACCCTGATATAAAGATCTGCCAATCAGAGCTGTCTCTGACAATGTTATCTCAGTGAGGTGCGTGCTTCTGTGTGTCTTTGTGTGTGTGAATTATTAACTTTGATAATGATGGTGATTCTGTCTTGAATATTAAATCAGATGAGAGATGAATTTGTTCATCTCTGTTAGTGTGTCAAGTGAAGTAATGTGTGTGTGATTCTAGTTTCTCACAATAATGGTCAACTGGTATAATTTCTACTCTTTTTCATTCTGTATAATAGTGTATGGTGTGGGTGGTGGTTGGGGGGTGGGTGTTATTTTATTTTATCCACCTTCTGTTGACTTTGTTGAATTTTGTATTTGAATTATGCTACATCCATTTCTGGATTTACAAGTTAATTATATTTACCCATTGATTCTTGAAGTATATACTGTATGCAATAAATTCCTCATGAGCTTAGTACAACTGTCGAACCCCATCAGAACCCAAATCAAACTGTATTTGTCACATGCTACGTAGACAACAGGTGTAGACTAACAGTGAAATGCTTCTCCATCAAAGCAGAGCCCGATAAGATAAGAAATAGTGAGAAAAATCTATTAAATAGTGACATGAGGAATAAATACACAGTGAATAATGAATAAAAATAATGAGTAAAAATAACATGGCTATATACAGGGAGTAGAAAAGCACATACAGTACAAGGAGTACCAGTACCAAGTCGTGCAGGGATACGAGGTAATTGAAATGGCTGCTGTATGTACTATACATATAGGTAGAGGTAAAGTGACTAGGCAACAGGATAGATAATAGACAGTAGAACCTGTGTGTGTGTGTGTGTGTGTGTGTGTGTGTGTGTGTGTGTGTGTGTGTGTGTGTGTGTGTGTGTGTGTGTGTGTGTATATATAGAATCAGGGCAAGAGAGTTAGTGAAATGTTTGTAAACAAACACTATGTAGCCTATACAGTCTATAATTGTGGGATCTATTCATTCCGCATCGCAGATTTTGAGCTTTACAACATGAGACTGCATTCGAGGTAAAACGCTGCATATGTCAGGTAAATCAAAAATTACCTTTACATTTCTATCTTGGAATCTGTAACACTTCTGTAATGCTTCAGCTGTACAGATAGATAGAGCCCTTTGATATAATGGATAGTGTGTCCTTGCATCCACAGCTCTGTCTATGAATTTGAGAGTGGTTACATTTCTCCAGCCCCGTCCCTCAGCTTTTTACCAACACAAGGGTGGGGATCACTTTAAGCGCCACGCTGTATAACATGTCCTCTAGCAAATCTCACTTGAATTGTAAAATAGGATTTTACAGCAGATGCACTTCTCGGGAAATAGAAAGGCGGGGATTAAAGTGTGTGCATTTTCACAATCTCCCATTGGTCAAATTTTAAGACCCAGGAAAGGCTTTTGCCTTAATTGGACATAACTTCATGTAGGGGTGTCTTCGACAGCTATCAAATTAAACCAGATGATTTAAAGAGAAGTTAACGCAGAAGCTGACACTATATCAATTCTTTCTCTATTATTGTTAGCTAGTTAACCAACAAAATGCCTGCTACTTCTGACATACATACAGCAGCGTCTTGTAATAACGAAGAGCCAAAGAAAGCAGATAGTCAGGTCGGAAACACGTCGTTGTCTCTCTTCTGTGATGAACGCGGGTATCTGAATCAATGTGAATACATTCTGCAACCGAAAGGGAGACCGAACCGAACCGGAACGGGGGTCATCTCTGTTTTCGGCTCACAATCGAGATACAGCCTTCGGGGTAAATCGATTAAGCTACTTTTCTGTGTGTGCTGGAAGTTGTGCGTATGTGTTTAAAGTTTGAAACACACGACTGAAACGGATGTAATATTTTGACATGGCGGGAATTGCATGCAACAACAAAGCACTACCTCCTTCATGGACCTTGGCATGAGACTGTTCAAATGACTAGCTAACTATTTCAAATCAAATCAAATTGTATTGGTTACATACATGGTTAGCAGATGTTAATGTGAGTGTAGCGAAGTGCTTGTGCTTCTAGTTCCGCCCATGCAGTAATATCTAACAAGTAATCTAAGAATTCCACAACATCTTCCTATTACACACACACCTAAAGGGATGGAATAAGAATATGTACATATAACTTAAATATATGGATGAGCGATGTCAGAGCGGCATAGGCAAGATGCAATAGATGGTATAAAATACAATATATACAGTCGTGGCCAAAAGTTTTGAGAATGACACAAATATAAATTTTCACAAAGTTTGCTGCTTCAGTGTCTTTAGACATTTTTGTCAGATGTTACTATGGAATACTGAAGTATAATTACAAGCATTTCATAAGTGTCAAGGCTTTTATTGACAATTACATGAAGTTGATGCAAAGACTCAATATTTGCAGTATTGACCCTTCTTTTTCAAGACCTCCGCCCTGGCATGCTGTCAATTAACTTCTGGGCCACATCCTGACTAATGGCAGCCCATACTTGCATAATCAATGCTTGGAGATTTGTGGGGTTTTGTTTGTCCACCCGCCTCTTGAGGATTGACCACAAGTTCTCAATGGGATTAAGGTCTGGGGAGTTTCCTGGCCATGGACACAAAATATCGATGTTTTGTTCCCCGAGCCACTTAGTTATCACTTTTGCCTTATGGCAAGGTGCTCCATCATGCTGGAAAAGGCATTGTTCGTCACCAAACTGTTCCTGGATGGTTGGGATAAGTTTCTCTCGGAGGATGTGTTGGTACCATTCTTTATTCATGGCTGTGTTCTTAGGCAAAATTGTGAGTGAGCCCACTCCCTTGGCTGGGATACAACCCCACACATGAATGGTCTCAGGATGCTTTACTGTTGGCATGACACATTACTGATGGTAGCGCTCACCTTGTCTTCTCCGGACAAGCTTTTTTCCGGATGCCCCAAACAATCGGAAAGGGGATTCATCAGAGAAAATGACTTTACCCCAGTCCTCAGCAGTCCAATTCCTGTACCTTTTGCAGAATATCAGTCTGTCCCTGATGTTTTTTCTGGAGAGAAGTGGCTTCTTTGCTGCCCTTCTTGACACCAGGCCATCCTCCAAAAGTCTTCGCCTCACTGTGCGTGCAGATGCACTCACACCTGCCTGCTGCCATTCCTGAGCAAGCTCTGTGCTGGTGGTGCCCTCAACTTTAGGAGATGGTCCTAGCGCTTGCTGGACTTTCTTGGGCGCCCTGAAGCCTTCTTCACAACAATTGAACCACTCTCCTTGAAGTTCTTGATGATCCAATAAATGGTTGATTTAGGTGCAATTTTACTGGCAGCAATATCCTTGCCTGTGAAGCCCTTTTTGTGCAAAGCAATGATGCGGCACGTGTTTCCTTACAGGTAACCATGGTTGACAGAGGAAGAACAATGACTCCAAGCACCACCCTCCTTTCGAGCTTCCAGTATGTTATTCAAACTCAATCAGCATGACAGAGTGATCTCCAGCCTTGTCCTCGTTAACACTCACACCTGTGTTAACGAGAGAATCACTGACACGATGTCAGCTGGTCCTTTTGTGGCAGGGCTGAAATGCAGTGGAAATGTTTTTGGGGGATTCAGTTCATTTGCATGGCAAAGAGGGACTGCAATTAATTGCAATTCATCTGATCACTCTTCATGACATTCTGGAGTACATGCAAATTGCCATCATTCAAAACTGAGGCAGCAGGCTTTGTGAAAATTTTCATTTGTGTCATTCTCAAAATCTTTGGCCACAACTGTACATATGAGATGAGTAATGTAAGATATGTAAACATTATTAAAGTGGCATTATTTAAAGTGACTAGTGATCCATTTATTAAAGTGGCCAATGATTTGAGTCTGTATCTCTGTGTTAGTGATGGCTGTTTAACAGTCTGATGGCCTTGAGATAGCTGTTTTTCGGTCCCAACTTTGATGCACCTGTAATGACCTCGCCTTCTGGATGGTAGCGGGGTGAACGGGCTCGGGTGGTTGTTGTCCTCGATCTGTTTGGCCTTCCTGTGACATCTGGTGCTGTAGGTGTCCTGGAGGGCAGGTAGTTTCCACCCAGTGATGCATTGTGAGTTCATGAGGGTTTTAGGTGACAAGCCAAATTTCTTCAGCCTCCTGAGGTTGAAGAGGCGCTGTTGCACCTTCTTCACCACACTGTCTGTGTGGGTGGACCATTTAAGTTTGTCCGTGATGTGTACCCTGAGGATCTTAAAACCTTCCACTTTCTCTACTGCCGTTCCGTCGATGTGGATAGGGAGGTGCTCCCTCTGCTGTTTCCCGAAGTCCACGATCATCTCCTTTGTTTTGTTGACGTTGAGTGAGAGGTTGTTTTCCTGACACTACACTCCGAGTGCCCTCACTTCCTCCCTGTAGGCTGTCTCATCGTTGTTGGTAATCAAGCCTACTACTGTTGTGTTGTCTGCAAACTTGATGATTGAGTTGGAGGCGTGCATGGCCACGCAGTCATAGGTGAACAGGGAGTACAGGAGGGGGCTGAGCACGCACCCTTGTGGGGCCCCAGTGTTGAGGATCAGCGAAGTGGAGATGTTGTTCCCTACCTTCATCCCCTGGGGGCGGCCCGTCAGAAAGCCGGGACCCAATTGCACAGGGTGGGGTTGAGACCCAGGGCCTCAAGCTTAATGACGAGCTTGGAGGGTACTATGATGTTGAAGGCTGAGCTGTAGTCAATGAACAGCATTCTTACATTACTTTCTCCTAGTCTCTTTTTCACTTAAAATAAAATGGGCTTCATTTTTTGTGATGTCTGCACGTTAATTTATAGCCTATACCGATACTACTTTCCAGTGTTGTTCACCTTTCTCTCTCTGACTGGACTGCGTCATCACAGAAAACTCTTCTGTGGTTGGCGCATGCCGCTTGTGGAATGTGGGACTTGTAGTTTTTAAACAATTAGCAGCAGGGGAAAAATAGATTATGGTAGGTTGTAATCTTTAATCGCACACTGTGCTCGTAAAAAAAATCAGGTTCGCACATATCTATTTTTAGGGGCAAATACTCACACTGTAGAGCCCTGCCGGGATGAGGGAGACTTGGGACCAGTGTATAGTTTCCAGTTGAGGCACTATGGTGCGGAATACAGAAATATGCACTCAGGTACGCCACACCCTCACATGGTATTGTAGGATTATGTTGAGTGTTTCAATTAAAATAATTTAATTAGTGCTTAATTATCATGGATAATACTTCCCTTATAGATTACACAGGACAAGATGTGGACCACCTACAGAAAGTTGACACAATCAAGAAGAATCATCATGTGAGCGTGGAACCCCAAAGGTATCTGACAGTTTTATGACTTCACTGTGTATACACTTAACAGTCAATGTTGGTTTGTATTGCTCACACACCTGTGCCTGTGTTGTTCCCAGGCCATATGGCGCTGCCCCCCTGCCATGCCCTGTGCCAGTAACGTAATTGACGTGCCAGCTGTACCAGTTCTGAGGGGACATGGGCCTAGGAGTGCCCTTCAACATCGCCACCTACGCCCTCCTCACCTACATGATCGCCCACATCACAGGCCTTGAGGTGGGGCAAACTTAAATTCCCTAACACCCTCCCTTCGACTCAAAGGATGATCTTTTAAGTGTAATAACCGGTCTATAATAAAAGCAGTGTAGTAAAATAAGGTATTTCATTCCTGCCTTTCTCCCTCCAGCCTGGTGAAAGTAGGTTCATGACAGACACAACAACTGAGATATATACACTGTAGTGACAGGTGTGTACAGCTATAGCCACACAGATGCAAGAAATACATTTTGTATGTCCATCAAAAGTTCAACTATTTTCAGACTAGTTGCAAAACGCACAAAGGCCTGCATATTGTGCGTTTGACGGGCAGTCGTCCATTATCCGTCAACGGATGACGGACAGTCGTCCATTATTGGCTCAATCCATAATTTTCTTACACAAAATGTCTGGCCGCGGCCAAACGTGATGTCTCTTCCCTTACAGCTCCAGAGAGATTCGGCCCTTCCCCAAGCTGAAGCTCATTCGGACGGTGGAGAAAATAGATGACTTCCGTGCAGAAGACTAAGATTGTTGACTACAATCCCAACCGCATCATCAAAATGCAGATGGCAGTTTTAAATGGGCTTCAATTAACTACAATGAACAAGAATAAAACACAACATGCAACAATTTCCAAGATTTTACTAAGGTATACTTCATATAAGGAAATGTCAATTGAAATAAATCCTTTTGGCCCTAATCTATGGACTTCACAAGATATGAAGAGATACAGATATGCATCTGTTGGTCACAGATACCTTTAAAAAAAATAGGGGCATAGATCAGAACCAGTCAGTATCTGGTGTGACCACCCTTCATTTGCCTCGTGCAGCACGACACACCTCCTTCGCATAGAGTTGATCAGGCTGTTAATTGTGGCCTGTGGAATGTTGTCCCACACTTCAATGGCTGTGCGAAGTTGCTGGATATTGGCGGGAACTGGAACACTGTCGTACATGTCGATCCAGGGCATCCCAAACATGCTCAACAGGAGACATTTCAGCTTCCAGGAATTGTGTACAGATCCTTGCGACATGGGGCTATGCATCTTCATGCTGAAAATGAGGTAATGGCAGCGGATGATTGGCACGACAATGAACATCAGGATCTCGTCATTAAATCTCTGTGCATTAAAATGCAATTATTATTTGATTGTAGCTTATAACCCCACCACCATGGGTCACTGTTGACAACGTTGACATCAGCAAACTGCTTGCCCACACAACACCATACACGCCATCTGCCTGGTACAGTTGAAACTGCTGCGACGCCGAACTGCAGTCAGATCAGAGCAAGCAGATTTTCTTCCCTGAGACGAACCGAAGAATTTCTGCACACACACACAGTTTCATCAGTTGTCCAGGTGGCTGGTTTCAGATGATCCCTCAGATGAAGAAGCCGGTTACGGAGATCCTGGGCTGGAGTGGTTACACGTGGTCTGCGGCTGTGAGGCCACTTGGACGTACTAACAAATTCTCTAAAATGACGGAAGTATAGCTTATGGTCGAGAAATTTAGATTAAATTCTCTGGCAACAGCTCTGGTGGACGTTCCTGCAGTCAGCATGCCAATTGCATGCTCCCTCAACTTGACATCTGTGGCATTGCTGTGACAACTGCACATTTTAGTGCCCGTTTGTCCACAGCACAAGCTGCACCTGTGTAATGATCATGCTGTTTAATCAGCTTCTTGATATGCCACACCGGTCAGGTGGATGGATTATCTTGGCAAAGGATAAATGCTCAGTAAAAGGGATGTAAAGAAATTTGTGGACAAAACGAAGAAAGCTTTTTGTGCATATGGAACATTTCTGGGATCTTTTATTTAAGCTCATTAAACATTGGACAAACACTTTACATGTAGCATTTATATTTTTGTTCAGTGTAATATCTGGGTGGAGGTTTTCCTTTTGATTTAAATATTCTGGTACAGTACAGTCTGCCTGTTGCCTTTTTTCTGATTCAATTGTATATTTTATGGTTTGTATCACAAGAATGTATACATTTAGTTAAAGCTTGATTATTGGCACAGAAACATCCCTTTTATAAAATTACAAAAGCGAAATCACTTCATCTTATTTTGTGCAAATATAGGAATTTTTCAATGGTTACATAAGAAAATCATCTGGCAACATTCTGTGCTTGGTTGAAAAATCAACTTTAACTGCCCGGCTTCCTCCACTACACCGTACTAGTCACTGGCCCTGGAGCTTCTTCCACACTTGCCCCTGAGGGTACTGGTGTGTCTGCACTGACTCCTCCAACATCTCACAGGAGTAGCCTGGATCCTGATGGAACAATGACCAACAGAAACCATGGGCAAGACTTAAAGATCCACAGCATTTAAATCAATGACCACAACACCAGATCATTTTGATTAAAACATACCTTGGGAGGCATGTAGTGGGCGTTCTGAATCACAACAGGACTTCTGAAGTGCTCATGGAGGTGGTCCACAAATTCACACATCCTGAGAAAGAGAACAGATTTCACTTCAGCACCTGACCACAGCTCAAATAATAATTACAGTTATAACCAAATGAAATAACTATGGGGTCATTGTTATATTATGTCAATTGTTAAATGCTATATTATGTCATTGTAGCTTGAATGGTTTAGAATGATGGGCTGGGATGTCCATGTTCACTCACCGGTTGTCAAGACTGGCAGACACAGAGATGTAGTCAAAGAGAATCAGGTGCTGAACCAGCTCACACAGTCCAACACCTCCAGCATGAGGACACACAGGCACTGGGGAAATAGATTCAAAGATAAACACACAGCACGGGCACAGAGACGCACACAGCTGGGCCCATACTCATCAAGCATCTGCTGATCTAGGATCAAGCCCCCCCCCCCCCGGCCATACAATCTTATCTACAAGGCAAAACTGATCCTAGATTAGCACTCCTATTCTGAGATGCTTTATGAACATGACCACTGGTGGCTTACCCTTGAACTTGTGGGCCATGAGCAGCACGGCTAGGTTCTCGTTGACACTGCCCAGTCTACAGCTGTCAATCTGGACAAACTGCAACGCTGACGCCTGGAGGAACTGCTTGAACATCACTCGATTATGGCACTGGAGGGGCCACAAGAACATTCATCACATATCAGTTCAACTGACTAAATACTGATAGTGCTAGTGTAAAACACTGAACACCACAATGAGTCAGTAACATTGACACACAGTCAGTCCTAACCTGTTCTCCTGTGGCCACTCCAATGCCAAGCGGAGCCAAGGCCTGCAATGGCAGAACAAAAATGTGAAACTTGGAGAATAACCTTGTATTCTGAATCTTTCTCAATTTGTGCTTCTGCAATTTCTCACATCCCCATCTCCTTGACTCCTCAAAACACATCAGAGAAAAGGTCCAAGGGGAGGGACCTGGGACCTTCTCTAACACAGTTGAAAAGGAGGCGAGGAAATAGGATGTGAGGAATCACAAAGAAGTTGAGAAAGAGCCCAGGCCTCAGATCCTTCCCTCATCACCTTGGAGATGGCAGCATGCCCCAGGATATCGTCAGGGGAGGTGGGCTCTTCGATCCACAGGGGTTTGTACTCAGCCAGCCTGGTCACCCAGGTTATGGCCTCGCCTACGTCCCACCTTTGGTTGGCATCAATCATCTGAAACAGAGAAGACAATTGGCTTCAGAATAAATTGATCCAATCCCCGTGCATGAGGTGGTTTACTGAATCCAATGGCATTACAGATTTACCAGTGTGTTGTGGGGTCCAATCATCTGCCGTATGAGACTGCACCGGCGAATGTCATCCTCTAGGTCAGCCCCTACTTTCACTTTGAATTTGGTCCATCCATCATTTAGTGCATCGGTGCACAGCTATAGGAAGATAGAGATACAGACTGACATACAGTGGGGTCCGAAATTATGGACACCCATACTCCCAAGACATGCTAACCTCTCACCATTACCAGGGGGAGGTTAGCATGTCTTGAAGGTATGATCTTTGACCCTCTAACCTTTTCACCCATCATTCAGGATTATACGTAATCATAGTAGCATCCACATTAATATAGAAGTGTTTAGAAACGGTCTATTCTTATTTAAAATAAGACTGACAACATTATTTGCCATTCATTTCTATTGGGCACAAAATAATCTGAAATAACCAAAACAAACTGCATAAGCTTGATGTAGGCATTGCATGCTAGGACTATGGGACCAAATAGTAAACTTTTGACTCCTTCATTCATGAGTCTTTAGGGGTGTCAATTTTGACCTCTACCTTTTTGAGAACAAAAAAGTATCACTTGTTAAAACTCTTTGAGAAATTCTATTAGTATATAAAACAATCCTCTTTTTGCATTCAATATAGCTCAGTATTTTAATTATTTAATACAGTAATTATTGCTCATCTTTATTAAGGGTGTCCATAATTTAGGACCACACTGTATATACCGTTTCCCTATGGGCCCTGGTAAAACGTAGTGCCCTACATAGGGAATACGGTGCCATTTGGGACTCGAGCCAATGCACAGCATGTGTATGAGAGGAGACCTGTTTCAGCAGCTGGTCGGAGTATCCTAGCCAGGCACAGGAGGTGGTATAGGCAGGATAACCCTCCTTCAGCATCTGGTCCACTGAGAGGTCATACACTCACATCAATACACCTTATTAACACAATTCATATTCCAATAGAGGAAGATACATTTTTATAATTGCATTACTGAGTATATTATGAGATCGTAAGCACTTCATAAGTCTGTGTGTTCATGGAGGAGCAAATTACATCCACTAAGGTCCACTTATCAAAGCCATTAATGTCTCTCAGGCCCTTTAAGTGTGCTTACCTCTCTGCTCCTTCCCCGTCTGAGCTTTCACAAGTATATCTGAGAGAACGCGAGAGAGAGAGTGAGACCACACAGATCAAAGATAATAGGTAATGGTTTTTGTAGACTACCTTGTGAACCTCTTAAACCAGAGTGCAGATGGCCATTTCAGGCAATAGAGGAACATATTAAGGACAGTGTTCAGTAAGACATACCAAGGGCCTCCTGTTCAGTAAGGGCATCAGTGATATATCTGAAGTCAATGCATGAGATGAGCTTTCTGGGGTCCTGAGGCAAGAACACAAGCATGTGCAGGCACGAGACATACACTACTTCATCTTAAAACGTGTCTAATTACAGCACATTGCCCAATGGCTAATTTGATCCTCCATTATGGGAGGTATGGTGTAAGATGTACACATTACATTGTGTCATTCCAAACTTTATCCGCAACGGCATATTCTAACGTCGCACAAAACGGAATATGACGTTACGGATAAAGTTCGGCACGGCAATTTCATTTGTACACATCTAAAGACCTGCATCACTACGCGGGGAGCTTTTCAGTTTCTAAAAAGGACGTATTTGAATCTTTTGTTCGAGCCCACATACTACAGAACGAGGACGTCAATCGCTGGTTTGGGTAAGTTTCTGTCTTGACACTTCTAGAACATGCCATTTACATCCCAAACACAGATTTGATTGTCAAAAGTAGACTTCTCCTTAAAGTTTGATGCTTCACTCAAGAGTAAAGTTAAAAAGCTCTCCATATCAGCAACTTACCATGTCAACAAGCAGCTTCCACAGTGGCTGTTGACAAAAGAAGAACAGTCATTTCAGCAGTATCTCGACATATGAAATGTCTTGCTAGATTGCTTGGCATGCCTGACCCACTAACATCCATAGCGTGGCTGTCTGATGAAAACCTCATCTCCAAAATCAACAAAAAATGTAAAGAAAAATATATTTTGAATACATTTTCTTGGTCCTATGGTATGTTCAGAGTACACTGAGGGGTTACTGCTTTCCATACATTTAAAAAAAAAATCAAATCAGTTAAGGTTCAGACAGCAACGATTGCTGAGGAGGCAATGTGGACCATGGTCAAAATTAGCGCACTATATAGGGGACAGGGTTCCAAAGTCTCACCTTGCCCTCGGACCGTGCCCAGAGGTCCCATACTGCATTCAGGACCGCCGCAGTGGCCAACTGAATGACTCCTTTCTCTGGTCCAATCTGGTACAAGACCGGGGGAAAAGAGCTGCTTACACACACAACTTTCAGTGAAGGTTAGTTACTCAGTTTGGATTGATTAGGGTAGTTTGTGTTGGAGTGGCTGTGTGTACACTCACCCATCGCATCTGCCCATCGCTGGTGAGGAGACGGTAAAATCCACGGAAGTCACTCACAATCTCCTCTAGAGATTTCCCCACAACTAGGGCTGACAGGGCTTCCACAGCGCACACAACTGCACAGTTTAAAAGGGACAAATGTTACTAATTTGAAAACAGTACACAGTATTATCCTCAGACTGGCAGATAGGTTCACATTGGGGACAACTAGCATACAAAGCCAGACTGTACTGTGTTTACACATATTACCACAAGATGTAGCTGTGGATAACATGTATTTACACTCCTAAACAAAGCCCACCAACTATAACGCTCAATAGTATATTGAAATGGTGAAGGTTGGATCCAAAATCTTACCAATTTCTGTGCCTCTGCCCACAGTAAAAGTCAACCCATATCCTTGCATTCCTTGATCGGTTTCGATGACAACATAGGCGACAGAGTAGTCCGGGTCGGTGTGCTGAAAGAAGTAAAATGTATGTTTTCCTATATGGTCCTTAGGCCTACCATACGTAGGGGAAAATGTGACATGAATAAAGCAAGTGCTCAGAAATAACTTTTGTCCGCAACTTCTGCAAGAAAGCACTCATTGCATGGATGCACGTACCATTGCGTCTGAACCATGTTGCTCCAAAGACGTTGGAAATCTGACATCGCTGACAGTCAACCTTATAATTCTTTGAGGCATTTTGCTCCGATTTTTAGACAGGGAAGTAGCCCGCTAGTGTACTATTGCGTGCTCAACAGGGAGTCCCGCCCACTGCGACCTGCGATTGGTTGAAATGCCTTTTTGCGTGTGAGAAATGTGATTCTCACATGACTTGTTGCAATCATAGTGGCTACACAACCGGGTGAACCAGATCGGCGTTGATTCAATCTATTTGGAACCGGCTGCCTATTGGGCGTGAACCGGGTGCTCCGTTCTGTCCGACGGCAAAAGGGACGCACCTGGAGTAATGAGTAGGATTCTGTTTTCACATGCAAAAGTGATTGGTTTTGATAAAAACGCAGCGTTGTTGACAATATGACAGCGCAGAGCAGACTACCGTTCAATTTGAGCAGGGCGCGCCTCCCTTAACGGCTACGCCTGGTCACGTAACGGGCCATAGGTAAATCCGGGGCTGTTTATTAGATCTCCGTCCAAGTAACTGGCAGAAATGAATTCATGCCAATACTATTAATAATAATATTAACAGTGACAGTTCATTGTGACAGTTCGTGCCTCGACAAGTGATATCAACTCTCTGTTGTCTGTATAAAACTATTGAATCTAACGAATTCTACAAAGAATACCACACATTAAATTCTGAAATGTTTAATTCTCCAACTGTACAAATTCCACAGATTAGCATCCATAATTATTTCTCCACCAACTTTAACTTGCATTCTAGTCTTAGCTGTCTTTAAAAAAAAAAAACGTGATATCAACTGCCTGTTGTCTGTATGAAACTAATGAATCTAACGAATTCAACAAACAGCACACATTACAATCTGAAATTTTTAATTTTCCAACTGTACAAATTCCACAGATTAGTATCTAAATCATATGTATTTATCTTTCCACCAACTTTATGACTTGCATTCTAGTCTTTGCTGTCCTTTTTTTATTTATTTATAAAATTAGGATTTCACAACTTTGTACAAAGCCCTTCTTTAAAACCCCTGCTGACCATGTGTGTTCTGCCCATCTATGCAAGTATACATAATCAAATACATCACTGAATGAAAAACAAAGGAGCAAAATGACAACTGTTGATGTGATATGACACATTAAAAAGACCTTTGAGCTTCCTCCGTGTTGCAGTCTTAAAATAACTGACTGCTCACTGGTTTACGACTACTTTATAAAAAACGAATAGGTCAATAAAATCTCATCCTCTTTGTATCTAGGCTGAAACTGTACTGAATTAAATCCATTCACACAATAAAATCACATGTAGACAACATAAAACAGTTCAGGTGCTTTGGCAATATTTTTCCATAAAGGCAAAATGTTTACTTTTTTTTTTAATACTTTTTTTTACATTTTTAGATCTGAAAATGAAACACGTGAGGATGAGTCAAGTATAGAGTCCAAAAGAGAACGTTTGTTAAAAGGACTTCTCCATGTATGTGAAAGAGAAGGCCAAGTCCTCTTTAACATAGGTGTGTAGAAGCTATTGCAGGCATGTAATGGCCAAATCAGGTGGTTGTATCAACAAATTCAAATTCTGGACCTAAGAGGGTGAACATTTAGTTTGTGTTGTGTAGTGCTATGATATGTGCGGAGACGAGACACATTGGCATGTAGCTTAGTGATCTACAGGGCTGTGGGCTTTGCAAGGCGAGAGCTGACTATTATCCCATCTCACAGTGATACATTGCTCTGGGGTGAAGTTTCCCCTAGGTACAGATCTAAAGAACCAAGATCAGCGTTTAGGGGCAACTTCATATTACTCCTACATATGCAGAAAGTACTCTGCAGTGATCTTTAAAGAGGTTATTTAACTTGGCATAGCAACGGTCTGTCTGGGACACATAACACGATGGCCTTAGTGTTGTACAAATGTCCAACTGTTGGACTCAAAGGGAAGCCTTCACATGAACCTAGAGCCATGTCCATGATATGAATTACTCTTACAGTTACACAGAATTAAATCAACGAATAAAATAGAAAATGAGCAGAAAAGACGGACCCACGCAACTGTCCCTGATCCGCGCCACTCAAGTCAATCGTTCAGAAAAACACAGGAGATAGAAAAGCATTTTCCAGTTGAACTGATGAAATGTACTGAACACAGAACTGAATTATCCTAACTGAAATATTCCCACAGTACTTGACAATATTTTCATCGCTTACAGTACATCCTTCGCTCTCATCCGTCATTTTGAAGAGCTCTTATTCCAAGGGCCCCTACCCATCTCTCTCATGTGGCATTTTCACAGTTCAACAAAGATTTTAGAAACAACACAACAGAATGATTGGTCACTTTGAAAAATAGCATTATCATTATAACCATGTGGGAAATTGAGGAATAAAAAAACAAAGGAGTAAAGTCATACAAACTAAGACCTGTAGTACCTGAAATAAAAAAGACAAAATGATCAGTAAAAATTAGTGTAAAAAAAAAAAAGAAATAGCATATTTATTTTTATCATCAAGGATAGCAGTGGTTTGTGCAACTCGATAACCAAGCTTCCAGTTGCCTTTTCTGAAGCACATTATTCATAGCATTTCATCTCCATGCGTCTGTATCAGTCTGTTCCTCCTGGGTGGAGAGATACTTTGCACGGTGAAGGGGTCCAGGGCTGCTCTGCGGCCAGGCCTATAGGTTATCGCCGGGCTGGTACTGTGGCTCCGTGGCTGTGAAGTAGTCCTCCAGGAAGGACTGGATGTACTCGAAGGTGGGCCTCTCGTCGGGGTCCTTCTTCCAGCACAGCTTCATCATCTCGTGGAGGGAGTCGGGACAACCCTGGGGGCAGGGCATACGGTACCCCCGCTCCACCTGCTCCAGGACCTCCCTGTTCACCATGCCTGGGTCGAGAGAGAGCGAGAGAAATGGAAAGAAATATATAAATAATAGAGCGAGGGGGGGCTCAGTCTGTTTAGTGTCCATTACATTAACTGTGCAGTCAACCGTATCAGTTAGGTCATGCAATAAAATCAAGATTATCCACAACAAAACTAGGTCTGTGATCTAATTCCATATGAGACATCGCTCCAATAGACTATGTTACACCTCCCTCCCCCTCAAAAAGGAGGCCTGAAGCAGGAGTTGGAACCGGTTCAGGGAGCAGAACCGAAAACAGTGAAATTTTTCAAGGAACAGAATCGCTAAATGAAAGTGATCTATACTGTTCCGGAACAGAAGCATTCTTTTAAAAGCATGGGAACCGGTTAATAACGTTATTTTATGTTATGTTACGGGCATTTTTTTCCAGTCCCACAAAAAACACAAAGCATCTATGCAAAGCCCTCTGTCACTTAGAAACGTATTCCACTGTCTGCCTGGCAGCTGAAAACCTTTGCCGGTGCGTGTAGGCTGCCTGCCCCTCCCCTTCCGAAGCATAGTCTACTGTAGCCTGCTGATGTTACAAGCATGATTCAGAAATTAGGGAGAGATATTTAATTAGAAAAGAATGGATAAACTTTTTTAATGCTAGTTAAGGATGCTATACATTAAGGATGCGCCTTCGGAAGGTTTTTCAAACCCCTCGATTTATTCCACTTTTTGTTACATACTTATTCTAAAATTGATTAAAATGTTTTTCCCCCTGAAAAACTTTGTTAAAGCACCTTTGCAGGGATTACAGCCTTAAGTCTTCTTAGGTATGACGCTACAAGCTTGGCACACCTGTACTTGAGGAGTTTCTCCCATTATTCTCTGCAGATCCTCTCAAGCTCTGTCAGGGTGGATGGGGAGCGTTGCTGCACAGCTATTTTCAGGTCTATCCAGAGATGTTTGTTCAGGTTCAAGTCCGGGCTCTGGCTGATCTACTCAAGGACATTCAGAGACTTGTCAACACTTCCGCGTTGTCTTGGCTGTGTGCTTAGGGTCGTTGTCCTGTTGGAAGGTGAACTGTCGCCCCATTCTGAGGTCCTGAGTGCTCTGGAGCAGGTTTTCACCAAGGATCTCTCTGTACTTTGTTCCGTTCATCTTTGCCTCGATCCTGACTAGTCTCCCAGTCCCTCCCGCTGAAAAACATCCCCACAGCATGATGCTGCCACCCGCATGCTTCACCATAGGGATGGTGCCAGGTTTCCTCCAGACGTAGCGCTTGGCATTCAGGCCAAAGAGTTTCATCTTGGTTTCATCACACCAGAGAATCTTGTTTCTCATGGTCTGAAAGTCTTTTGGTGACTTTTGGCAAATTCCAAGTGGGCTGTGAAGTGCCTTTTACTAAGGAGTGGCTTCCCTTCTGGCCACTCTACCATAAAGGCCTGATTGGTGGAGTGCTACAGAGATGGTTGTCCTTCTGGAAAGTTCTCCCATCTCTACAGAGCAACTCTAGAGCTCTGTCAGAGGGACCATCGGGTTCTTGGTCACCTCCCTTACCAAGGCCCTTCTCCCCCGATTGCTCAATTTGGCCGGGTGGCCAGCTCTAGGAAGAGTCTTGGTGGTTCCAAACCTCTTCCATTTAAGAATGATGGGGGCCACTGTGTTCTTGGGGACCTTCAATCCTGCAGAAGTTTTTTGGTACCCTTCCCCAGATCTGTGCCTCAACACAATCCTGTCTCTGACCTTTACGGACAATTCCTTCGACCCCATAGCTTGGTATTTGGGACCTTATATAGACGTGTGTGTGCCTTTCCAAATCATGTCCAATCAATTGAATTTACCACAGGTGGACTCCAATCAAGTTGTAGAAACATCTCAATGATGATCAATGGAAACAGGATGCACCTGAGCACAATTTTCATGTCCCATAGCAAAGGGTCTGAAATCTTATGTAAATAAGGTATTTTTTTATATAAAATTTGCACACACACACAAAAAAAAAAAAAACATTTCGCTTTGTCATTATGGGGTATTGTGTGTAGATTGCTGAGGATAATAAAAAAATATATATATTTTAGATTAAGGCTGTAACGTAACGAAATGTGGAAAAGGGGTCTGAATACTTTCCGAAGGCACTGTAGTTATTTATTAACTACAAAAAGGTAAGACTTGTTTTCATTTAAATTCTGGTGCCGCTCTGCACACACAAGCTTCTTATATAGCTAGCTAGCTCTGGTCCAACATTAAGGAAACTCTCTGAAGTTCAAAGACACTCAAAGTTCCTTCATACTATAGAAGCTGCTGCTCCGTGGGCCTAATTCAGATATTGAATGTCATAACAAGATGCCCAGCGCTTAAAGAACAAGCCTCTTCCTCCACCATCTCTCCCCACCTGCAAAATTTTAGTTGACTCTCACGCCCTACAATGGTCTGTACAATGCATGTAAAGAGTTTGCACACTCCATAACAAGCTGCTCTATCTGCACTGATTGGTGAAGTCATTTAATGTCGAGCTAAATGTAATAAAAGGTTGATTTCTGAGGTTAAAAAGTAACAGAAAGGGTTAGGGTTTGGGGTTTAAACCGGTTCAGAATTTAATTTTGCTGGTCGGAACAGTGGAACGGAACAAAAATAACAAATGGTACTGTTCAGAACGAAACGATTGGAAAATAATTTCGCTTCCAAAGCCTGGCCTGAAGGTTAGTGTCTGTGTGTGTCAGCGTTTCAGAGCACCCGTCAGCCTCTCTCTCTCTCCCTAGAGCTCGATCAGTCTGGGACAGATGGTTCTAAACAAGAGTGGTGTTCAATCTCCGGATCAGATCCCACCAGATGGTCTCCTCTAATCTCAGCCAGTTTGTGTGTGTGTGTTTACCCCACAGAGACAAAAACAGCAATCAGACAGTGTCACCCCTGGCCCACTTCCTAGGACAGTATTAACTAGTCTAGGCTATAAGACTGGTGCCAGATCACCTTTAACCAAATGAGTCACTTCCTTGTTTACATTGCGCTGGCATCTACCTCTAAGACTACTCCTCCTGGTCACACAAGAAATCTGCTTCCCAGCTTTAGGCATCATACAATTGTAGTATCTTAACCAGATAGACAGCCTCACAGACTGCCATTGTTGTTATGGGACTGCGTCCCAAATGGCACTCTAATTCCTACATAGTGCCCATTCCCTATGAGCTCTAGTCAAAGGAAATGCACTATATAGGAAAAAGGGTCGCAAGCATGGTTTTTCATCTAGTCTGTGTTCTCACCTGGGTAGGGCACCCTGCCCTTGGTCACCAGTTCGGTGAGTAAGATGCCGAACGACCAGCCATCTGACTTGATAGTGAAGCGGCCGTACAGAGCAGCCTCAGGAGCCGTCCACTTGATGGGGAACTTGGCCCCTAAAAACCAGAGCAGGAGGGGAAGAGATCAAAGAAGAGCGGGAGGGAGAAAGACAAGAGAGAAAGAAGAGGGGGAAATACACAGAGAGAAAGAAGAGACAGACAGAACATTAACTTCCACTAGGGGTCATCAGAGACCTTACAGCTGTACCATAACCACTGAGAAGTGACCGATATTACAGTTCACACTCAAGTCTGCCATAACAATTACACTATCGACATCTGTAACAAAATTAATCATAGCTCTATTTTTAAAGATTGAAGTGTGATCTGATTGCAAGGTAATTGATCGAAAAAGAATAAATATAGCACAGCAGGGTGAAAAATCCAAAGTCACATTCCAAAAGGTTTGAGGTTTAAGAGTGTTGTTGAGTGGGAAAAGGAGTGTTAGGTGTCAAACGCCTGTTTCTCTGCTGAAACCATTGGGCTTAAATGGTTAAGCAGCAGGAAGCTTGAGAAAGAGTTTACTCACCTCAACTAATCAGATTGGATATGACCATCTGCCTTTCGCCATTAGCTTAATTCACCATGGGAGGAAATAGGGTTGAATATTTTCCCGGTATCATACGAATGTTCCATTCCGAGAATAAATAACTTTCCTCCCGGGTAACCCAGTATTTCCCGCCAAAACAGGAAGTGTCATTCAAAGCATTATAAAGGATATAAATATGTCTGGATTTGATTAGAGCTTTGATTAGCATGAACATCCAAACCTGATGCTACCTGAGCCTGATGAGCCATATATTCAATACATTTTATGATCCCTACATTAATGACATTTAATGAGCCAATCACACCGGCAGCTGATGAAACTGAGGAGTATTTCTGTCTGTAATAAAGTCCCTTTGTGAGGAAAAACTCATTCTGATTGGGGAGTTAGGCCCAGCCAGTGGGTTGGCCTATGCCCTCCCAGGCCCATCCATACATTAGGGCCTAAATATATATTTTTAAATTGGCTGATTTTATTACAGTTGAAGTCAGAAGTTTACATACACCTTAGCCAAATACATTTAAACTCAGTTTTTCACAATTCCTGACATTTAATCCTAGTAGAAATTCCCTGTCTTAGGTCAGTTAGGATCACCACTTTATTTTAAGAATGTGAAATGTCAGAATAATAAGACTTTGTCAAGCCTTTGTGATGGCCACTCCAATACCTTGACTTTGTTGTCCTTAAGCCATTTTGCAACAACTTTGGAAGTATGCTTGGGGTCATTGTCCATTTGGAAGACCCATTTGCGACCAAGCTTTAACTTCCTGACTGATGTCTTGAGATGTTGCTTCAATATATCCACATAATTTTCCTTCCCATCTATTTTGTCAAGTGCACCAGTCCCCCCTGCAGCAAAGCACCCCCACAACATGATGCTGCCACCCCCGTGCTTCACGGTTGGGATGGTGTTCTTCGGCATGCAAGCTTCCCCCTTTTTCCCCCAAACATAACAATGGTCATTACTTGTGTCATGCACAAAGTAGATGTCCTAACAGACTTTCCAAAACTATAGTTTGTTAACAAGACATTTGTGGAGAGGTTGAAAAACAAGTTTTAATGACACCAACCTAAGTGTATGTAAACTTCCGACTTCAACTGTATATGAACTGTAACTCAATGAAATTGTTGCATGTTGAGTTTATAATTTTGTTCAGTATATATCTTTTTTATGGAAAAATACTTGTCTGAACTTAAACCAGGTAGAAAGTGTGTAGAAATTATAATGAATTTAAATGTTGTTTAATACATTTTTCTTCAATCACAGCATTTTCAACATTCTAAATCAAGAAATGTTTATTATTGACAATGAAAGAGGTGGGAATGTTGTTCCCTTATCATAGAATTGCTACATTTAATATAGCATAAAGAATATTTTTCCAGAGTTATTTGCTTAAAAAAAAAAAACATTGGGCATCTATTACCAGAATGCTAACAAAATTAGCCCGCTTGGAGTTTGCCAAAAGGCACCTAAAGACTCTCAGAACATGAACAATAAGATTCTCTGGTCTGATAAAACCAAGATTGAACTCTTTGGCCTTAATGCCAAGTGTCACGTCTGGAGGAAACCTGGCTCCATCCCTATGGTGAAGCATGGTGGTGGCAGCATCATGCTGTGGTTTGAGCGGCAGGGACTGGGAGACTAGTCAGGATTGAGGCATAGATGAACGGAGCAAAGTACAGAGAGATCCTTGATGAAAACCTGCTCTAGAGCACTCAGGACCTCAGACTGGGGCGAAGGTTCACCATCCAACAGGACAACAGCCCTAAGCACACAGCCAAGACAACAGAGGAGTGGCTTTGGGACAGGTCTCTGAATGTCCTTCAGTGGCCCAGCCAAAGTCCGGACTTGAACCCGATCGAACATCTGTGGGGAGACCTGAAAATACCTGCCAGAGCTTGAGAGGATCTGCAGAGAAGAATGGGAGAAACTCCCCGAATACAGGTCTGCCAAGCTTGTAGCGTCATACCCAAGAAGACTCGGGGCTGTAATTGCTGCCAAAGATGCTTCAACAAAGTACAGAGTAAAGGGTCTGAATACTTATGTAAATGTGATATGTTTTTTAATTTTTATAAATTAGCAAAGATTTCTAAAAACAGTTTTTGCTTTGTCATTATGGGGTATTGTGTGTAGTTTGATGATTTAATACATGTTTTAGAATAAGGCTGTAACCCAACAAATGTGAAAAGTCAAGGGGTCAGAATGCTTTCCGAGGGCACTGTAGGTAGGAGCTACCGAATGTCCTTTTTTTGTGAGTTTCAAATTTACTTTATTTGTCACATGGGCCGAATACAACAAGTGTAGACCTTACCGTGAAATGCTTACTTACAAGCCCTTAACCAACAATGCAGTTCAAGAAGAGTTATGAAAATAAACTAAAGTAAAAAATTAAAAAAATATATAAAAAGTAACACAATAACATAACTATAACGAGGCTATATACAGGGGGTACCAGTACCGAGTCAGTGTGCGGAGGTACAGGATAGTTGAGGTAATTAGTACATGTAGGTAGGGGTGAAGTACCTATGCATACAATAAACAGCAAGTAGCAGCAGTGTACAAAACAAATGGGGGGTCAGCGTAATAGCACGGTGACCATTTGATTAATTGTTCAGCAGTCTTATGGCTAGGGGGTAGAAGCTGTTGAGGAGCCTTTATGGTCCTAGACTTCGCGCTCCGGTACAGCTTGCTGTGCGGTAGCAGAGAAAACAGTCTATGACTTGGGTGACTGGAGTCTCTGACAATTTTATGAGCTTTCTTCTGACACCGCCTATTATATAGGTCCTGGATTGCAGGAAGCTTGGCCCCAGTGATGTACTGGGCCGTATGCATTACCCTCTGTAGTGCCTTGTGGTCAGATGCCGAGCAGTTGCTATATCAGGCGGTGATGCAACTGGTCAGGATGCTCTCGATGGTGCAGGATGCTCTCGATGCTCTTTACGACTGTCTTGGTGCGTTTGGGCCATGAAAGTTTGTTGGTGATGTGGACACCAAGGAACTTGAAACTCTTGACCCGCTCCACTACAGTCCCGTTGATGTTAATGGGGGCCTGTTTGGCACGCCTTTTCCTGTAGTCCACGATCAGCTCCTTTGTCTTGCTCACATTGAGGGAGAGGTTGTTGTTCTGGCACCACACTGCCAGTTCTCTGAGCTCCTCCCTATAGGCTGTCTCATCGTTGTCGGTGATCAGGCCTACCACTGTTGTGTCGTCATGTTGGAGTCATGTTTGGCCACGCAGTCGTGGGTGAACAGGGAGTACAGGAGGGGACTGGGTACACAACCCTGAGGGGCCCCAGTGTTGAGGATCAGCGTGGCAGACATGCTGTTGCCTACCCTTACCACCTGGGGGTGGCCCGTCAAGAAGTCCAGGAACCAGTTGCAGAGGGAGGTGTTTAGTCCCAGGGTCCTTCGCTTAGTGATGAGCTTTGTGGGCACCATGGTGATGAACGCTGAGCTGTAGTCAATGAACAGCATTCTTACATAGGTGTTCCTTTTGTCCAGGTGGGAAAGGGCAGTGCGGTTGTGGAGTGCGATTGAGATTGCTTCATCTGTGGATCTGTCGGGGGCGGTATGCGAATTGGAGTAGGTCTAGGGTTTCTGGGAGGATGCTGTTGATGTGAGCCATGACCAGCCTTTCAAAGCACTTCATGGCTACCGACGCGAGTGCTACGGAGCGGTAATCATTTAGGCAGTTTACCTTCGCTTCCTTGGGCACAGGGACTATGATGGTCAGCTTGAAACATGTAGGCATTACAGACTCGGTCAGGGAGAGGTTGAAAAAGTCAGTGAAGACACCTGCCAGTTGGTCCATGCATGCTTTGAGTACATGTTCTTGTAATCCATCTGGCCCCCCGGCTTTGTGAATGTTGACCAGTTTAAAGGTCTTGCTCACATCGGTTACCGAGAAGCGTTATCACACAGTCATCAAGAGCAGCTGGTGCTCTCGTGAATGCTTCATTGTTGCTTGCCACGAAGCGAGCATAAAAGGCATTTAGCTCGTCTGGTAGGCTCGCGTCACTGGGCAGCTCGCGGCTGGGTTTCCCTTTGTAGTCCGTAATAGTTTTCAAACCCTGACACATCCGACTAGTGTCAGAGTCAGTGTAGTAGGATTCAATCTTATTCCTGTATTGATGCTTTGCTTGTTTGTGGTTTGTCTGAGGGCACAGCGCTCCTTGAAAGCGGAAGCTCTAGCCTTTAGCTCTATGCAGATGTTGCCTGTAATCCATGGCTTCTGGTTGGGATATGTACATACGGTCACTGTGGGGACGACGTCATTGATGCACTTATTGATGAAGCCGATGACTGAGGTGGTATACTCCTCAATGCCATTGGATGAATCCCGGAACATATTCCAGTCTGTGCTAACAAAACAGTCCTGTAGCGTAGCATCCGCATCATCTGACCACTTCCGTATTGAGCGAGTCACTGGTACTTTCTGCTTTAGTTCTTGCTTGTAAGCAGGAATCAGGAGGACAGAATTATGGTCAGATTTGCCAAATGGAGGGCGGGGGAGAGCTTTGTATCCATCTCTGTGTGTGGAGTAAAGGTGGTCTAGAGTTGTTTTTCCTCTGGTTGGTAAAAAATGTATAAAACTGATTTAAGTTTGCCTGCATTAAAATCCCCGGCCACTAGGAGCGCCACTTTTGGATGAGTATTTTCTTGTTTGCTCATGGCCTTTTAGAGTTGGTTGATGGATGAGAACTCTCTTGGTAGATAGTGTGGTCTACAGCTTATCATAAGGTACTCTACCTCAGGCGAGCAATACCTCGAGACTTCTTTAATACTAGACATTGCGCACCAGCTCTTATTGACAAAAATACACTCAATATAAAACTTAACCCCTGTTAATACACAGCTGGACTCACCTGCTCCTGCTTTCTCCTGTTGTGCTATTTACAAACAAACACGTGACTGGATCAACTGTGCTGGGGAACTAAGTAAGTTTCATAATGTAAAATATTGTGACAGGTGAAATAAGAACGCTTTGCACAAGTTGACTGCGGGTATTTACTTTAAAAATAGCTACAAATATTACAATGTATTGAAAAACAATGTATTGAATATAAATAGTTTAACAGTTTTGATGGTATTGAAGAAACATCCCGTGGCTATTTCCAAATACCCCGGTATACGGTATCCCGCCCAAGCCTACTCTGTGCTTTACTAACCTTGCCTAGCCGTGTACTCGTTGTCCTCGATCAGCCTGGCCAGACCGAAGTCGGCGATCTTGCACACCAAGTTGTCCGCGACCAGGATGTTAGCGGCACGGAGGTCCCTGTGGATGTAGTTCATCCTCTCGATGAAAGCCATACCGTCAGCAATCTGAGGAAAACAAGAAAAATAGTTTATGCCCATGTTAATATTTGATGTGATCCACTCAGAGCGGAGCAGCCTTTCTTAGGCTAAGTCCTAAATGACACCCTAATCCCTATATAGTGCACTACATTTGACCAGAGCCCTATGGGCCCTGGTTAAAAGTATTGCACTAAATAGGGAATAGAGTGCCATTTGGGACGCATCGATACACACAAGAGGGAGGAATCTGGTGATGGAGATAGGAAGAAATCATTTTTTCTTGTACTACTGGCAGTCAAAAAGAGGCCAAACGTATCCTTAGGTGGAGATACTGATGGGAGAGACACTTGGAATCATACATGGTGGTTTACTGGGAGGCTGACTTTTGACTTACCTGTGCGGCCATATCCACCAGCAAGGGAAGCTTGAGGAATTTACCATCTCCCTCCTTCAGGAAATCCAGCAAACTTCCTACAGTTACAAAATCAGCAACACATGACAGTTACTGTAGAGAGAGAGAGTGCTGCAAATGTTGCAAACAGCGCGGCAACAAAACACCACAGAAATAGTGACTTAAGGCTTCTTAAATACGACTTCTTAAATATTCCCTTGGATTGGTGAAGCTAGCAGCTTGTGTCTATGTTTGGTACATGGCTCTTAATGACATTTAGGATGTGTCCCAAATGGCACCCTATTTACCTATATAGTGCACTACTTTTGACCACAGCCCTATGGGGCCCTGGTGACTGGTCAAAACTAGTACACTATATAGGGAATAGGGTGTCATTTGGGACACAAACATTGCCATTTCCTTAAGTGTGAGAGAAGATTAGAGTCACAGGGGACACCAATGGGACAAGCACACACATACTCCCCTGTATGAGTTAGGCTAGTCTACACACACACCAATGCAATATCATTTAGAACACACACACATGGATCACTGAGTCCACTTACAGGGATAAGTCATTAGCGTTCAATCACTAATTAAAAAGAAACAGGGAGACGCATTGCAGTCAAGAAAGATGAAAGCTCGCCACAAAACTGCTGCAGTTTTCAATTAAACATCTCTGCTCCGGGCCTCCAAGACCCACATGGGATCTCCAAGGACTTTCAAACTGTAGGATACGTTAATTAAAATGGCCATAACATAAAAAAAAAAAAAATACTTAAGGAAATTGGCCGGGATACATAGGATGATGTGTGTGTTGTGGCGTAATATCTAAAACTTCGGATTCCAAACTTTCTCATTCTGCGCCCGAATATCTTTCGGAGACATGCAACAACTAATGTCCAAATCTCATGCTTTCTCTTCTTTGTATTAAATTCCATGTCAGGTTCTCCAACTCCATCACACACGTATAACAAGCTCCAGCTGAGCCAGTCATCCGATTACCTCCCCCAGGCATGTGTGTGAGTGAGTGTGTAAGGACCCGTCTGGAGAGAGGCTCTGGCTATAACTTTTTAATTACACATCTAATCAGCCTTAGATCTACATCTCAACACCATGCTGCCAGTCACACACACACACACACGTCACTGCATCTGTGTGTGTCATGAACATGTGTACCTGCTACCTAGCCATGTCTGTTGGCTTGTTCCACAGTGTTTGTCGACGTGAAGCATTTTGGGTAAAATGTGGCTGACTGCCTGATCCAGCAAACTGATCGCCTGCAATGTCGAACAAGCCCTCTGACTACTGCCCCTATGCAGATGGGTTGTGACGCATGCGTATGTGCCTTTATGCACGCGTGTGTCATTAACATGGGTGCGTTTAGTCATGTACTTTGTAACGATGTAGATGGATTTCCATGTCACATGCGTGTGTGTACAATAATATGTGTGTGTGATTCATACTCGTCAGCTATACGTGCGTATGACGATGTGTACCTTTGGCCATGTACTCAGTGACGATGTAGATGGGTTCCTCAGACACCACGGCGTAGAGGGGCACCAGCTTGTCGTGCCTCAGCTTCTTCATGATCTGGGCCTCCTGGAGGAAGGCCTCTGGGGACATGGTGCCTGGCTTCAGTGTCTTAATCGCCACCTTGGTGGTGCCGTTCCACGTGCCTGAATACAATTACAAAAAATTTGAGTAAGTCATGTTTGAGTCATGATGCTACCTCTTATTGTTCCAGAAAGACAATAGTGTAAACAGGAGCAAAGAAATGGTCGTTTCCAGCACAGTACACATTATGTATGTGTACCAAATTACACCTTATTCCCTATACAGCCTGGTCAAAAGTAGTGCACTACATGGGGATTAGGGTGCCATTTGGGATGCAGACTCTGACATATTACAGTATGGCTACTGTTTATAGAGTTACACAGTGTGTCATAGGTACAATGTGATAAACGGGGTGTATTTGGGTACATAGAGGAAAACATGAACTCTATGAACTGCAGCTGAAAGGACTTGAGTCCCTGAAAGAGCAGATGCCACTGTGACAGAGCGAGAGTCTTCACTTTTACGCAGATATGGGATATACAAACATACAGTTGAAGTCGGAAGTTCACTTAGCCAAATACATTTAAACTCCGTTTTTCACAAATCCTGACACTTAACCCTAGTAAAAATTCCCTGTCTTAGGTCGGTAAGGATCACCACTTTATTTTAAGAATGTGAAATGTCAGAATAATAGTAGAGAAAATGATTTATTTCAGCTTTTATTGCTTTCATCACATTCCCAGTACACTCAATTAGTATTTGGTAGCATTGCCTTCAAATTGTTTAACTTGGGTCAAACGTTTCGGGTAGCCTTCCACAAGCTTCTCACAATAAGTTGGGTGAATTTTGGCCCATTCCTCCTGACAGAGCTGGTGTAACTGAGTCAGGGTTGTAGGCCTCCTTGCTCGCACACGCTTTTTCAGTTCTGCCCACAAATGTTCTATAGGATTGAGGTCAGGGCTTTGTGATAGCCACTCCAATACCTTGACTTTGTTGTCCTTAAGCCATTATGCCACAACTTTGGAAGTATGCTTGGGGTCATTGTCCATTTGGAAGACCCATTTGTGACCAAGCTTTAACTTCCTGACTGATGTCTTGAGATGTTGCTTCAATATATCCACATAATTTTCATGATGCCATCTATTTTGTGAAGTGCACCAGTCCCTACTGCAGCAAAGCACCCACACAACATGATGCTGCCACCCCCGTGCTTCACGGTTGGGATGGTGCTCTTCGGCTTGCAAGCCTCCCCCTTTTTCCTCCAAACATAACGATGGCCATTATGGCCAAACAGTTCTATTATTGTTGTTTCATCAGACCAGAGGACATTTCTCCAAAAAGTACGACCTTAGTCCCCATGTGCAGTTGCAAACCGTAGTCTGGCTTTTTTATGGCGGTTTTGGAGCAGTGGCTTCAGGTTATATCGATATAGGACTCGTTTTACTGTGGATATAGATACTTTTGTACCCGTTTCCTCCAGCATCTTCACAAGGTCATTTGCTGTTGTTCTGGGACTGATTTGCACTTTTCGCACCAAAGTATGTTCATCTTTAGGAGACAGAACGCGTCTCCTTCCTGAGTGGTATCACGGCTGCGTGGTCCCATGGTGTTTATACTTGCGTACTATTGTTTGTACAGATGAACGTGGTACCTTCAGGCGTATGGAAATTGCTCCCAAGGATGAACCAGACTTGTGGAGGTCTACAAATTTTTTTCTTGGCTGATTTCTTTCGTTTTTCCCATGATGTCAAGCAAAGAGTCACAGAGTTTGAAGATTTCAAGGCCTTGAAATACATCCACAGGTACACCTACAATTGACTCAAATTATGTCAATTAGCCTATCAGAAGCTTCTAAAGCAATGGCATCATTTTCTGGAATTTTCCAAGCTGTTTAAAGGCACAGTCAACTTAGTGTATGTTAACTTCTGACCCATTGGAATTGTGATACAGTGAATTTTAAGTGAAATAATCTGTCTGTAAACAATTGTTGGAAAAATTACTTGTGTCATGCACAAAGTAGATGTCCTAACAGGCTTGCCAAAACTATAGTTTGTTAACAAGAGATTTGTGGAGTGGTTGTAGAACCGAGGCGAACGTGTTCGAAATGTGTTCAAATTCATCCCAAAGGTGTTCGATGGGGTTGAGGTCAGGGCTCTGTGCAGGCCAGTCAAGTTCTTCCACACCGATCTCGACAAACCATTTCTGTATGAACCTCGCGTTGTGCACGGGGGCTTTGCCATGCTGAAACAGGATAGGGACTTCCCCAAATTGCACAGAATCGTCTAGAACGTCATTGATTTCCCTAGCCTGAACCATGAAAAACAGCACCAGATCATTATTCCTCCTCCACTAAACTTCACAGTTGGCACTATGCATCTCCTGGCAGGTAGCGTTCTCCTGGCATCCGCCAAACACAGATTTGTCTGTCGGACTGCCAGATGGTGAAGCGTGATTCATCACTCCACGAGTACATGTTTCCACTGCTCCAGAGTCAAATGGCAATGAGCTTTACACCACTCCAGCCGACGCTTGGCATTGCGCATGGTGATCTTAGCCTTGTGTGCAGCTGCTCGGCCATGGAAACCCATTTTATGAAGCTCCCGACAAACAGTTATTGTGCTGACGTTGCTTCCAGAGGCTGTTTGGAACTCAGTAGTGAGTTTCACAACCGAGGAGAGACGATTTTACACACTACACGCTTCAGCACTCTGTGGTCCGTTCTGTGAATTTGTGTGGCCTACCACTTTGTGGCTGAGTCGTTGTTGCTCCTTGGCGTTTTCACTTCAAAATAACAGCACTTACAGTTGACCGGAGCAGCTCTAGCAGGGCAGAATTTTGAAGAACTGACTTGTTGGAAAGGTGTGTTAGCTATTAAAGTCAGATCCAACAACAATATTGAGGGGCTAGAAATCCAGGGCTTAAAAACAAAGGTGTCATTGTACGCTGATTTGGATCCCTGCACAGCCTGAGAGGAGCTAAATCATTTTTCTAACCTCTCTGGATTAATACTGAATAATTCTAAATGCACCCTGATTAATTATTTTGTCATATCCCAGTTTACCTATTTACTTATGGCCCTGCCTACACCTTTTATTATATGAGCAAAAAATATTCACTTTATTTCGAACGGGAAGCTAGACAAAATTAAACAGGCCTATTTATATCTAGAATATGAATTCATATTATTAAATATTAAAGCATCGGAACTCACACTAAAGGCTTCAATCACACAAAAACTATACTTAAATCTGAACTGGTTCTCTAGCAGATAAGTAAGAAAGGCTCCCCCCGTGTTTAAGAAAAACATTTATGAAAAAAATAAATATATATCTCTTTGTGAATTATATCATAAATAGGACTGGTGGAATTATGTCACACATGCAGTTAACAAAAATACATTGAAAACAAATACCCAAAATTACAACCAACTGATTGCAGCATTACCGCAAAAATGGATGACACAAGTGGATATGGGAGCCTTGTATTAAAGACCAAAATTGGCTATAGAAAATTGTAATACATTTTAAAAAGTATGCCAGTTTCATTTTAGGACCAAACAATTGACAGATGCGCCATACAGGTTGCAAAATAGTTGGGTGGAGATTTTTGATATACCAATTCCATGGCACACGGTTTATGAATTGATACACAAAACGACGCCAGATTCAAAACGTAGAGTTCTCCAATTTAAATTATTATACAAAATTCTTGCAACCAATAGAATGTCATATACAGTGAGGGAAAAAAGTATTTGATCCCCTGCTGATTTTGTATGTTTGCCCACTGACAAAGAAATGCTCAGTCTAAAATTTTAATGGTAGGTTTATTTGAACAGTGAGAGACAGAATAACAACAAAAAAATCCTGAAAAACACGTGAAAAATTTTATAAAATGATTTGCATTTTAATGAGGGAAATAAGTATTTGACCCCCTCTCAATCAGAAAGATTTCTGGCTCCCAGGAGTCTTTTATACAGGTAAGGAGCTGAGATTAGGACCACACTCTTAAAGGGAGTGCCCCTAATCTCAGTTTGTTACCTGTATAAAAGACACCTGTCCACAGAAGCAATCAATCAATCAGATACCAAACTCTCCACCATGGCCAAGACCAAAGAGCTCTCCAAGGATGTCAGGGACAAGATTGTAGACCTACACAAGGCTGGAATGGGCTACAAGACCATCGCCAAGCAGCTTGGTGAGAAGGTGACAACAGTTGGTGCGATTATTCGCAAATGGAAGAAACACAAAAGAACTGTCAATCTCCCTCGGCCTGGGGCTCCATGCAAGATCTCACCTCGTGGAGTTGCAATGATCATGAGAACGGAATCAGCCCAGAACTACACGGGAGGATCTTGTCAATGATCTCAAGGCAGCTGGGACCATAGTCACCAAGAAACAATTGGTAACACACTACGCCGTGAAGGACTGAAATCCTGCAGCGCCCGCAAGGTCCCCCTGCTCAAGAAAGCACATATACATGCCCGTTTGAAGTTTGTTCATCAACTCAACTCGCCGTGTTTGGAGGAAGAGGAACGCTGCCTATGACCCCAAGAACACTATCCCCACCGTCAAACATGGAGGTGGAAACATCATGCTTTGGGGGTGTTTTTCTGCTAAGGGGACAGGACAACTTCACTGCATCAAAGGGACGAAGGACGGGGCCATGTACCGTAAAATATTGGGTGAGAACCTCCTTCTCTCAGCCAGGGCATTGAAAATGGGTCGTGGATGGGTATTCCAGCATGACAATGACCCAAAACACATAGCCAAGGCAACAAAGGAGTGGCTCAAGAAGAAGCACATTAAGGTCCTGGATTGGCCTAGCCAGTCTCCAGACCTTAATCCCATAGAAAATCTGTGGAGGGAGCTGAAGGTTCGAGTTGCCAAACGTCAGCCTCAAAACCTTAATGACTTGGAGAAGATCTGCAAAGAGGAGTGGGACAAAATCCCTCCTGGGATGTGTGCAAACCTGGTGGCCAACTACAAGAAATGTCTGACCTCTTTGATCGCCAACAAGGGTTTTGCCACCAAGTACTAAGTAATGTTTTGCAGAGGGGTCAAATACTTATTTCCCTCATTAAAATGCAAATCAATTTCTAACATTTTTCACATGCGTTTTTCTGTATTCTTTTGTTGTTGTTCTGTCTCTCACTGTTTAAATAAACCTACCATTAAAATTATAGACTGATCATTTCTTTGTCAGTGGGCAAATGTACAAAATCAGCAGGGGATCAAATACTTTTTTTCCCCTCACTGTATATGGGGGATACAACTCTCCCAGCTCTGCAGATTTTGCTGCGAAGAGACAATCATTAGGTCACTTGTTTTGGTACTGCCCATGTGTAGCTTGTTTTTGGTTGCAGGTTCAGGAATGGTTGAAAAATTGCAACATTTACTCTGAGCTAACTACAAATATCACTGCTGGGTGATTTTAAAAGTCATAGTAATATAATAATATGTCATATTGTATATTCCCTGTCTGTCTTGCCCATCCAGACCATGTATGTCTGTCTGTCTGTCTATGTGGTGTGTATAGTCTTACCCATCCAGACCTCTCCGAAGCAGCCCTGGCCCAGTTTGAGCTCCAGACGGAGGGACTCCCGGGGGATCTCCCAGGCATCCTTGGCCAGGCCCTGAGTCTGGGGCTTCACCGTGGGGCACACCGTGGTCAGCCGGTGGCACAGCCCGTCTGCATGCTCTGAGCGGGGGGACAGACACACACATACACACACACAGATGCATGCACACACCCACACACATAAATACCATGGTCAACATTTTTATGAGTCACAGGAGTAACTAATATTCAAGGAAAACTGAGCGCAGCTTAAAAAGGGTACATTTCACACGACTTCAAGTTTTTACGTACGCCATGCGATACGGCTAAATTCAGCCTATAATTACACAGCTAAAATATGAATGAGAAGAGGATAGTTTAACACAGCTTGGACCTGCTGGTTTCAAAATGCACCAGAGATAAGTAGATTATGTCCCAAATGGCACACTATTCCTTATATAGTGCACTACTTTTCACCTGGTCCCATAGGGCTCTGGACAAAAGTAGTGCACTATGTAGGGAACAGGGTTCCATTTGGGACGCACAGCCGTAAAGTGGGCTCTCCCAGAGCTTTTTAACCTCTCTCCTTTCGCGGCAAGGGAAGCACTTAAGGAAGGTATCCATTAAATATTCAATCTGAGAACCATTCCTCTAGCTGGAGAAATCACCGCGACAATTACAGGTAAGCCAGGTATTACCGAAGCACAGATGAGGGACAGAGAGAGAGATAGAGAGAGACTGTGGTAAAAGAGAGTCGATTTTAGATCAGGAACTGCTCTTGGAGAAGGGAGGGAAGCTGTGAATGACAAGGTTACTTGGGAGCTAACTTGGGTGTTGGGAAAACAGTTGTTTTTTTAGGTAATACACTGGACGCGTAACCTTTTGCCGGCGCGAAACAGAACGCAAGCCACTTTATTAAGTGTTCTCGTGCGTGAGCTGCACATCCAACTCTTTAAAATAGAACCAGTGTAATTTTACGATGAGCAGTGCAAGCCTCACGCGGAGCCGTGCTGCTTCCACCCAGGTTTCATTGAAATGAATAGGAGTGTCTCACGCTCAGCAAGGTTACGTTTGCAGGGTAGCAGGTCTGTACAAGAGTGAGTTTGAGAAAGTGTTAGAGAAGAGAGGTGAGTGAGTGGCTTAGAGAGAGAGAGAGAGAGAGATCCTATGAAAAAGAGCTAGAAGACCTACCTGTGTAGTGTTTGACCAGTTTCTGCAGTGTGTCAAACTGGGCGCGTGTGGTGATGTAGTAACCCCCGTTGTCAAGTTTGCGGATCTTGTAGTGTTTCACATTGTCGCCTTTGGCATCGTCCCAGTCTCGTATGGACAAGGAATAAGCACCTGGAGGAGACAATGACCAGATTCTTCATCCATCCAACCAACAGTATTAAGATCTATTCATGTAAATGAGAGTGTCACTGGAAATGTCTTAAATGACTCCCTATTCCCCATATAGTGCACTACTTAGGGCACCATATGAGCTCAAGTGCTGATTTACGATCAGTTTCGGCTTTTAGATCACAATGAATCAGATTATTATGGACAGGGAGAATCTGATCATGGATCAGCACACTCATATTCTGAGACACTTTATGAATATGAACACTCAAAAGTAGTGCACTACATGGGGAATAGCGTGTTACTTGAGATGCAGTCCATGCACGTTTTCACGCTAATCATCTTCACCTTTAGTGGTTTCACTTTCTCGCACCAGGAAGGTGCCTCGGTTGTTGCCTGGATTCAACAGCAGCCTCTCTGCATCTTTACGGCCCATTTTACCAAAGTACCACCTGAGGACAAACACAGACTTAGCATGAGTTGAGCCTTTGTAAAATTTGCCTTTCCCAAATCTGTCCTTGAGAAACCCCAGCCGTTACAAGTATTTGATGCGTTCCTGAACTAGCACATCATTCTATTCCTATGGAAGGACACACATTAACATGAATACCGGCTTATGTTATTATTAACTTTATTTGACTCAATACTAGTAAGGATAATTTCTGTGTTTGGAAGAGTCAAACTTGAAATACACAATGAGAGGAAATACAGCATTTTTTTGAGTCCATCAGGGGTCATCTAACAAACAGGATTACATTCTATTTCCTTGCTAAACAATCATGAACCTCTAGGCTTATATCCAACATGAGATGGTAGATGAAACATGTATCAAGTGTCTCAGGCGTAGGAGTGCTGATTTAGAGCCAGTTTTCTGCAGCAGGAAAATAATCCTGTAGCAACAAGTCATGCAAATTATTATGTGGATTAAATTCATGGACATTTTTGTAGGGGTTAAAACATTATGAAAATGAAGTCTGAAATGTCAAAGTGGAAACTTCAGAAGCATTTTTAAACCTCAAATACACTACAAATTGAAAATTGCAGGAAAGTTGTCTTGATCAAGTTAAGATCTGTAGATCGCTATGAATAAGATTACATGGACAGGAGGAACCTGATCAGCACTCCTATTCAGAGACGCTTGATACATATGGCCTCTGGAGAGCAGAAGAAGCTATGAGCTATTATAGTTTGGGGCGGCAGGTAGCCTAGCGGTTAGAGCATTGGGCCAGTAACCGAAAAAATCTGTTGTTCTGCCCCTGAACAAGGCAGTTAACCCACTGTTCCCCGGGAGGCTGTCATTGCAAATAACTGACTTGCCTGGTTAAATAAAAAATAAAAGTAAATTGTGAATGGGCCTCCAGTGAGAGGCATGTGATGCATGATCATGATGCTGTGGTTAGGATAGCGCTGTTGTCAGTGGAAGGTCCTAATCAGGTTAGGTGAGAGGATAAACAAGGGCCTTACTCTTCAGCCTGGATGGAGTCAGCTGGAGCCACATAGTTACTGGGGATGTAACCCTTCTTCCCTGTGTTGATGGAGCGTGCCTCCCACCAGTCCCCTTCTCTGTAGGGGGAAAACACAGAGAGAGAGTTTCATCCAGATCTAGTATCACTACTATGTCTGCACACTCCAGCACTCACGGTTCCTAGTAATGGTAGTCTGGTTATGTCTTGTACATGCTGTCTTTTATGCATGTGTTCTATAGCTATATTATGGCATGCAGCAATGTATTATATTTGAACTGAACAAAGTCAACCAAGGCTACATTCTAGAGCAGAGAGGTATTACATGAAAGACTCCAGCGATCTGGGTGTAAAAACAGGATCAGAGGGTGAAAACAAAAATCTAACCCATGTTTTTTATTTTATTTATTTATATTTAACATGTAGGAAGAAAGTTGTACAGAACTGGTGCAAAGAGGGAGCCTGCATCCCAAATGGCATCCTATTCCCTATATACAGTGAGGGGAAAAAGTATTTGATCCCCTGCTGATTTTGTACGTTTGCCCACTGACAAAGAAATGATCTGTCTATAATTTTAATGGTAGGTTAATTTGAACAGTGAGAGGCAGAATAACAACAAAAATCCAGAAAAACACGTGAAAAATGTTATAAATTGATTTGCATTTTAATGGAGGGAAATAAGTATTTGACCCTTCTGCAAAACATGACTTAGTACTTGGTGGCAAAACCCTTGTTGGCAATCACAGAGGTCAGACGTTTCTTGTAGTTGGCCACCAGGTTTGCACACATCTCAGGAGGGATTTTGTCCCACTCCTCTTTGCAGATCTTCTCCAAGTCATTAAGGTTTCGAGGCTGACGTTTGGCAACTCGAACCTTCAGCTCCCTCCACAGATTTTCTATGGGATTAAGGTCTGGAGACTGGCTAGGCCAATCCAGGACCTTAATGTGCTTCTTCTTGAGCCACTCCTTTGTTGCCTTGGCCGTGTGTTTTGGGTCATTGTCATGCTGGAATACCCATCCACAACCCATTTTCAATGCCCTGGCTGAGGGAAGGAGGTTCTCACCCAAGATTTGACGGTACATGGCCCCGTCCATCGTCCCTTTGATGCAGTGAATTTGTCCTGTCCCCTTAGCAGAAAAACACCCCCAAAGCATAATGTTTCCACCTCCATGTTTGACAGTGGGGATGGTGTTCTTGGGGTCATAGGCAGCATTCCTCCTCCTCCAAACACGGCGAGTTGAGTTGATGCCAAAGAGCTCCATTTTGATCTCATCTGACCACAACACTTTCACCCAGGTGTCCTCTGAATCATTCAGATGTTCATTGGCAAACTTCAGATGGGCATGGATATGTGCTTTCTTGAGCAGGAGGACCTTGCGGGCGCTGCAGGATTTCAGTCCTTCACGGCGTAGTGTGTTACCAATTGTTTCTTGGTGACTATGGTCCCAGCTGCCTTTGACAAGATCCTCCCGTGTAGTTCTGGGCTGATTCCTCACCGTTCTCATGATCATTGCAACTCCCCGAGGTGAGATCTTGCATGGAGCCCCAGGCTGAGGGAGATTGACAGTTCTTTTGTGTTTCTTCCATTTGCGAATAATCGCACCAACTGTTGTCACCTTCTCACCAAGCTGCTTGGCGATGGTCTTGTAGCCCATCCCAGACTTGTGTAGGTCTACAATCTTGTCCCTGACATCCTTGGAGAGCTCTTTGGTCTTGGCCATGGTGGAGAGTTTGGAATCTGATTGATTGATTGCTTCTGTGGACAGGTGTCTTTTATACAGGTAACAAACAGATTAGGAGCACTCCCTTTAAGAGTGTGCTCCTAATCTCAGCTCGTTACCTGTATAAAAGACAACTGGGAGCCAGAAATCTTTCTGATTGAGAGGGGGTCAAATACTTATTTCCCTCATTAAAATACAAATCCATATAATATAAAAATTTTCACATGCGTTTTTCTGGATTTTTTTGTTGTTATTCTGTCTCTCACTGTTCAAATAAACCTACCATTTAAATTATAGACTGATCATTTCTTTGTCAGTGGGCAAACGTACAAAATCAGCAGGGGATCAAATACTTTTTTCCCCTCACTGTAGTGCACTACTTTTGACCAGGGCCCACAAGAACTCACGTGTTATTGATGATCTGGAAGCGGTCCCCTTTTTTGAACGTCAGGTCGTCTGAAGTTCTGGCTTCATAGTCGTACAAGGCCACGAAGAACGTAACCCCACCTGAACACACACACAGAAAACATTCAATAAAACATTCAAAAAGCACAAGTGAAATTCATGACAGTACATTTAGTGGACTCAAAAAGAGTTTTGTTGACTAATTTGGGTGGAGAACCCGTACAGAAGGTGAAAACGTTTGAATTTGACGGCATTCAGAGCTACTAATAGCCTACTAAGGATACAAAGATTTTGTATAAATACCTGGCGACCTTTGTGCCAAGATTGGTACCGTCAACATTCAGTGACATTGACAGAAACTCTGCTGCAAAGATAAAAGGGACTTAAGGGAGGTCAGTCAGAGAAAGTAGATCTGTAGTGGCGGTTCTGTTTCCATAGCGGTGGTACGTGACTGGTTTGTGTAGTGTGACAGACTGTTGTGAGAGGAGGGTAGCAATAGATCCGTGGTCTCCAAGCCTGCACACTCCCTGTAGATTTTTCCCTGGCGTTAATTCTACTCTATGGAAATGTCCAGCGTATAAAAATATGAACAAAACTGCCACGTGTCAGAAAAGCAACAGAGACACGCCATTGGCCCTGGATCCGACCTGGGTTGAAATACTATTTGAAACTATTTGAAATACTTAAGCTGGGCTTAATTGAGCTTTCCTGGTGCAATGGAATCAATAGAATAGTTGAAAACTGCACATCTGGCACTCTAGCCTAAAGCAAAGATTTCAAATAGTATTTAAACCCAGGTCTGCCATGGATTCATTGGGAAGGGTAAAGGGAAAGACTGTCATTCATGTCAGGCATTAATTTGGCCGGGGGGTGGATACTACATTGGTTGTTCTGACAGGAGCGGATTTAATCATCCGGCAAGGTTGTTGTTTGTTTAGCGTCGTAGGGGAAATGTTTACGTCAGCTCGGTGCAAATCTAACATAATTACAAAGCATGAATAATAGCATAGCACAGGTCATCTAATCTCACAGCTGTAATGTCAATACAGAATACACGGTAAACCAGACTGCTTACTGGACAGATACTAGATAGGTAGGCAGACTGTGTGGATAACCATCTATGGCTACGTCCCAAATGGCACCCAACTCCCTATATGTGTTAGTACACCACTTAGGTGTACCATAGGGTGCCACTTCGGAAACAGCCTATCACACACCTCATAGAGAGCTCATATTCATCTAAACAAATGCTGAATAACACAAAGCTGCCAACACTAATCCAATTAACTGGTAGAGGAACTCCATAACGTGCCATGGAGCACCCCCACCTACACCCCGAGACCAGATAACACAACAGGGAGGGGGATTACAAACCTAATCCCACCTATACAGGAGGGCTCAATCTCATCTCCCTGCTCACTGGGACCTTAACAGACCTATAAAAAGATGGATCTTTCAATCATTGTTGATTTTTTTTTTTTTTTGCTAATGGCACCTGTGGACAACATGACTGAAGGACATGTCGGGGGAGATGATGACAGACCGTTGGATTTGAATTGGCTGGAACACAACGGCAGATTGGCTTTTGAGCGACTCGGGATATTGAGCTGTCAGGTCACCAACTATTCGGTTGGAGAATAAGTATATGGGCCCTTGTGAAGGAACCATAGCAGTCTCATATGGCACACCTTAGAGTGCTTATATAGCACTGTTGTTATGACAGAAAGGCATACAGGTACGAAAGATACATGACACAAATGCGTTGCACAAATCATCCATTGATGTCAACGCGTGATTGCACCGAAATTCGAGTTACGCTTTACGGCCTGAGTTCGGATTCTGTAAATAGTAGGCAAGTCTAAAATGTCAATGGGTAATTCACACAAAAAAATTAAAGGTAGGCTATCTACATCTAGGATTATGTGGATAGTAGGCGAGTTTCACCTGATACGGCACCGGGGAATGCACCGGGGAGAGCACCGGAGAAGGAGGTGGATGCCCCTCCAAAAGGGGTCATGATGGAGGCTCCTCCGAAGGGGGTGATAGCGTGGGGGTTGAAGCCTGTGGCGGCTCCAGAGGAAGGTGGCTGGTTCTGCTGCAGCTGGGTGGGGTCGGGCCCGTAGGGGCCTACATGGGGGGTGATAACGTCCAAGGCCGAAGCATTGTCCGGCCGGTACTTCATGGTGGGACCCTTGTCTTCTTTACTCTTGATGCAGCCCATGGTCACGTCTGGAGGGAAACACACACACACTTAGTTAGAGCTTAGTTTCAGAACAGTATTCACTGTGTCACTCGGCATAGACATGATAGGCTGAGTGTGAAGGGGTGGCACTTCATCAGTCGAAAACAACGATGAAAGTTGGAAAAAGAGCGAAGAGGTTAAAAATGATTAAGGATTACAACATATGGACTGGTTAAGAGGATGCCTTTAACAATGAGATGACTACCTCTGCAGCTGTCCTGCAACATAGACGAATGAACGTCTATTAAATGTTTGTCATAAACCATTTGTTGTCATTTTATGGCCTTAAGCCACAAGCCCAGACGCTCTATAAATCGGGGGACAAAAATCCTAAATCTGATCTGAAATGATTTGGTTGTAGAGCATCACTCTTCCTAACGCATGTTACATGGCCATAAACACATGACCGGGTTCAAGCACACACATAAGACCGAGACAGCACGAGTCTGGTGTATCCAATGCAAAATATATGCATGTTGTGTTGAGGGCCTAAAGACGTTTTATAGGGGGGAAGAATGACCAGTGTTATGTCAAGGCATTCCTTTGTGAAGAGAAGACCTAGTAAATATGGTTGCCATCAGACACGCTCCTATAGCAGGCTCCAGTCAGGGGATGTTTTGACTGATCCGGAAACAGCTGCCCTAGTCAGAGGGTTACAGCTAGGATTTTCTATCATTTTCTCTACCCTGAGGTGGGTAGCTCTCTTTCAAAATTGGGAGCCTTCTGGCAAACAAGCTATGATTAATTCCTTACTTTGAAGGAGGACTTTGATTTATTCTTGGGAGCTGACTAAATCAATGTGACTGTGAACTGACTCTCTGAGCGACCTGTCAGTTAGCAACATCCCAGGGACATACAGGACAAAATTCCAGTAACTTTCCCAAATTTTCCAGAAATCCTGGTTAGAGGTTTCCCAGATTTCCATCTTGTTCCCTCCTGATTACAGGAATATTCCAACTAGGATTTCTGGAAATCCTATGATTTTTGGGAAAGTTGCTGGAATTTTGCACCCCTATGATTGTCTTCTAGGCCAGCGTTTCGCAGAGACAGACAGAAAGGGAATGGCAGAAGTTCAGAGTTTGTCGGTAGCAGAACTGCCAAGTACACTGAATAAATTGCATGCTATGGTTCGAATTACGTGTCGGTAGTTCTCTATAAACTGAATTAAGAGTAGGGCTGGGAATTGCCAAGGACCTCACGTTACGATACTATCACGATACTTGGTTGCCAATACGATATGTATTCCGATTCTCATGATTCTATATGTATTGCGATTAGATACTGCAATTTTATTGTGATTCAATGTTCCAAACATACAGTGAGGGAAAAAAGTATTTGATCCCCTGCTGATTTTGTACGTTTGCCAACTGACAAAGAAATGATCAGTCTATAATTTTTATGGTAGGTTAATTTGAACAGTGAGAGACAGAATAACAACAAAAAAATCCAGAAAAACGCATGTGAAAAATGTTGTGTTGTAAATTGATTTGTATTTTAATGAGGGAAATAAGTATTTGACCCCCTCTCAATCAGAAAGATTTCTGGCTCCCAGGTGTCTTTTATACAGGTAACGAGCTGAGATTAGGAGCATACTCTTAAAGGGAGTGCTCCTAATCTCAGTTTGTTACTTGTATAAAAGACACCTGTCCACAGAAGCAATCAATCAGATTCCAAACTCTCCACCAAGGCCAAGACCAAAGAGCTCTCCAAGGATGTCAGGGACAAGATTGTAGACCTACACAAGGCTGGAATGAAACACAAAAGAACTGTCAATCTCCCTCGGCCTGGGGCGCCATGCAAGATCTCACCTCGTGGAGTTGCAATGATCATGAGAACGATGAGGAATCAGCCCAGAACTACACGGGGGGATCTTGTCAATGATCTTAAGGCAGCTGGGACCATAGTCACCAAGAAAACAATTGGTAACACACTACACCGTGAAGGACTGAAATCCTGCAGTGCCCGCAAGGTCCCCCTGCTCAAGAAAGCACATATACATGCCCATCTGAAGTTTGCCAATGAACATCTGAATGATTCAGAGGACAACTGGGTGAAAGTGTTGTGGTCAGATGAGACCAAAATGGAGCTCTTTGGCATCAACTCAAGTCGCCGTGTTTGGAGGAGGAGGAATGCTGCCTATGACCCCAAGAACACCATCCCCACCGTCAAACATGGAGGTGGAAACATTATGCTTTGGGGGTGTTTTTCTGCTAAGGGGACAGGACAACTTCACCGCATCAAAGGGACGATGGACGGGGCCATGTACCATCAAATCTTGAGTGAGAACCTCCTTCCCTCAGCCAGGGCATTGAAAATGGGTCGTGGATGGGTATTCCAGCATGACAATGACCCAAAACACACGGCCAAGGCAACAAAGGAGTGGCTCAAGAAGAAGCACATTAAGGTCCTGGAGTGGCCTAGCCAGTCTCCAGACCTTAATCCCATAGAAAATCTGTGGAGGGAGCTGAAGGTTCGAGTTGCCAAACGTCAGCCTCGAAGCCTTAATGACTTGGAGAAGATCTGCAAAGAGGAGTGGGACAAAATCTCTCCTGAGATGTGTGCAAACCCAGTGGCCAAGTCATGTTTTGCAGAGGGGTCAAATACTTATTTCCCTCATTAAAATGCAAATCAATTTATAACATTTTTCACATGCATTTTTCTGGATTTTTTTGTTTGTTATTCTGTCTCTCACTGTTCAAATAAACCTACCATAAAAATTATAGACTGGTCATTTCTTTGTCAGTGGGCAAACGTACAAAATCAGCAGGGGATCAAATACTTTTTTCCCTCACTGTATCGCTCACTATGTCTGCTGTAGAGGGACACGATAGAGCAATGAGAAAATGTGTTTTGATCAGTCATGTTGGCTCACTATTTAAAAAGAAGACGATCAAGCTATAGGACGAAAAATACCAGTGTTTTGCAGGTACAGCGGGCGAACACTACCTAGCAAAGAAATTATTTTAAATTAATGTTTACAAATCGATACGGAGTCAAAGTATCTGATCAACCTATATTAAGCGAACACAGATTTGTAAAAAAATAAATTAAAAAAATTATGAAAACGTTTGGTCCATATGAATCTAATCACAGACGTTCAGCTCGGAGGCCAAGGAATTCTGTCAGCCACATAACTACAGAACCAGCCCTCCCTTAAGGAGTCTAACCCACCCTACCTTTTAACTTGAGATGGTATGCTGGGCTCCTGGAGGGTAGAGTGGTTTGGTTGGTTGACTGTGGTTGGTTTGATGTTTACCATCAGAAAGAAGTGACCCAGAGACTCAAGGTCAGCACTTAACTTGCCACGCCAAAATGCACAGTTCCAGGCCTTACATCCCAGTCACAAGGCTCCAGCCTGCATCAATGCCATTACAACATCTGTATAAAACTCAGAGACCATCTGGTGCAACATTCTTCTAACGGAAACACAGTCCCCCATTCGCCAACTTCGCCCCCCTTACGTCACAAGTGAGTCATACACGGTCATATAGTGAGTGAGCTCCAGCTCGCTGAGAAAACTGACTGGATTAGTCTGGGCTGGCTGTGACACACGTAAAGCTGTAAAGGCAGTGTATATTTCGCAGCACCCGGCTGGGTAAACACACGCACACACACCTGTTCCTCTAGCGCATTTGTATAAACAGACAGAGGAGGAGGGGAACGTGATCTTATACTCCAAGCGTTCACACCCGAGCCGTTTTAAAAGCCCCTTTCCTAACCCATGGCCTAAGTGAAACTCTTCTCCCATTCTAAGTAAACAGGCACAGCAGCAGGTTCATATAGCCATGAAGATGCCTAGTGCAGTATTACAAGTGATTGTTTTTCATCTCATGTCATGCTTTCGCCCATACGCTAATCCCCATAGCCCCCCTCCGATACACAAATGCAGATAATCGGAGCAAAATACCATTGCATGGCAAAGAGAGCGCTAGAGATTTGCTCTGAATGTAGAGATATTTTTTTTTTTTTAAAGACATTAGTATTTATGTGTGTATGCGTGTGTGCCAAAGAGATACACAGAGAGTGGGCTGGGATTTTGTGCCAAACCCTCTCACATGGGGGACTGTCAGCGCAGAGAAGAATCTGTTGAGAGATAGAGATAGAGAATCCCCTGGCCAACTGTATGCGGGATTATGAGGGAGGCTTTGTGCTGGCTGTGAGGATGATGAGAGAAACATAACAACCCGCTTCCATATATGTACAGACCTGGTGTGGTGGACGTGGGTTGACAGAGGGTGGGGGATGGTTCTATCTGAAGAACAGATGAGGGCATGAAGGCTTAAAATGGTAGGCCCAACTACTTCCCTTGCCTTGTATTCTTCTTCTACTACTTCCACTATAGCACTCTCTTCATTTACCAAAGTTAATTATTCTCCTTGTGCCACCTGTCTGTGTAGATCCTTCCTGTGATCCAATAACATTAGTCCACCAGAAGGATAACGTCCTCATCCTACCAGTGATCTGATGGTTTCTGTCCCGGAGGAGCTTAACGACACTCTTGGCTGTGATGACGTGATCCGGAGTGGCTGGGCAGACTTTGGCTGACAGCCTTCATCAGCTCACAGCTAACCCGCTATCAGTACAGGCCACAGTTAAAGCAGTCCCCACACATAATGACATGATGGGTTTAGCCCACATCATGCTTTGTAGTCTTCAACACCAACCTCAGAGATTACCAGGGGGGAGAAATAAGACAAGGTGAGATGAGATAAGAATGAGCTGCAATGGCATCTACTCTGCATTGATCACACTGTAGAGACTATGAAGATGATAATGATTAACTCAGCCAAAAACAAAAAAAGCCCATTGGGAGTCTATTACAAAGTAATTGCGAATTTACATGGAGGCCACTAGCTAAATATTATTAGGGCCCTGTGACTTCCGCGATGCGGAAAACGGGGACGGAATCGCGGAATTTGGTAATAAAAATGAAATAAACTGTAAAACGTGGAATATTGCAGAATTTTTCATAATTTGAATGAAATTGATTTAAAAAAAAATCTAAAGTAGGCCTAATTATTGTAGTAACCTAAATTATTTCACAAAAAAATAAATGTTTTATAAAAAAACAAAATAAAATCAACCCTAACCCCTAAATTTAGAGCAGAGCAATACCCAAAGGACTATTAAGAGTCAGGTGATAATCTGTTTCGCAAATTCTGTCAACATACTATTGATTGGTCCCGTAAAAATGTGTGATTACCACTTAAAGTCTAAAGCCCATGTGAAGAACAAGGAAAAGCACTGTGTTAGCCAGAGCATGCCTCTTCAAACGACCATTACTAGCGCAAGCGCATCAGCAGATTCAAGACGAGAATTTATTCAGGACTTTGTGGCTGTGTGCGCCGAGTCTGACATCCCCTTAGAAAAGCTAAGAAAGCTACGGCTGTTTCTAGTGAAGCATTGCAAACAGGGAGGAGCGTTGCCCGAAAATGAGAGCAGCCTCCGTCAAACGCACCTGCCCGGTGTGTTTGACCAACATATGACTGCCGTTCTACTGAAGATCCGTGGGAATACGTTTGCGGTGGTTGTTGACGAGACAACAGATGCAAGGGATTGCAGCGTTCTAAACATCGTCATTGGTGAGTTAACTTAACAGCCTATTAATATACCGTTGCAATAGCCTACATTTACATTCTGCAATGTGAATTGAACACTACCTCTCCATCTAGCTAACTATCACTGTATCTATATTGTGTTTACACTTGACATTTAAATAACACTTAATTTGTCACAATATTATCTATACTAGCCTCCCTCCACAGCAAGGATCTGAACCAGAATGATGTCTGGGCAGTGGTCACAGATAATGCCTCCTACTGACTGAAGGCATACAAGGAGGTTCTGAAAGAAGTGATGCCCAACAGTGTCCATGTAACCGGTCTCTGCCATGTCATCAGTCTGGTGGCTGAGACCTGGCAGCACTACAAATACTATTCTGAAGTTGCATCACGTGACATGGATGAGGTCTGTCTTCTTCAATAACCCTGCCAGAAAGAGAAGATGGGCGAGCTTCCTCATTATGAGGGAGTTTGTGCAGGCCAAGGCTCCTCCTGAAGCAGTGAGCTCCAGATGGAATAGCTGGTTTGAGGCAGTGAAGTACCATGCAGAGCATGTTTATCTGTACAAAGAGTTTGTGTTGGCAGAAAAGTCATCGTCCCAGGCAGTCACAAACATCCTCAGCCAGCTGGAAACAGAGAAGGTTGCTGCCTTGCTGCCTAGATTCTTGCATTACTTTCTTTCATTTATAATGAAACACTTAGTATAACTCTGTATTGAAGCACTTGCCTTGATAAAAAATAGTGCAATGTGTTGCATCATTACAAATGTACTGTTCTATCTTATTAAATTGTTGACTTTTTATTCATTCAGATTATTAGACACTCTTTCTGATGCTAAAATTAGCGTAAATTGTAAAACACAGAATTCAGAAAAATTAAAACAGAAAAAAAATCAATTTGGGAAAAATTAAACAGAATTTTTTTTTTTTACAGATTTCATAGGGCCCTACATTATAACAAACGCAAACTGAAATAAACAAATTGCAGACAGGCAATCCAGCTCAAAGTTCTACATATATGTGTAGGAGCTACTGACATTTACAAGCGAATGGGAACGTGAGACATTGTGCAAATGAACAAAGTTGACGCATGCCGCACTGGCTCTCCAGCAGCATGTCTACATGCTGTGTCTGTGTGGAGTCTGGAGTCACTAGGGCAACGGGCCTGCCTGCTCTGCTCGGAGAAGAGGGGGGAGGAGGAGACCACCAAGAACAGAGAGGAGAAAAAAACGCAAGGAAATCAAGATAGCAGTGGCAACTGTACAAATAACTCAACCGAAAGGCTTTGATTTCTCATATACAGCAGAACGCTAGCACAATACGATGCCCCGTCACCTTATTAATTCAGCCACTTACTTAGACAGCAAGTTAAACTTAGGGGTCATGTTAACACAGAATTATGCGGTTTTTATGCAGGAAAAAAAGAGAAAACTCATTAGAAATATCTTGCTGCATTTGGAAACACAGATCTAAAATGCTTCTTATTGTAATTTCAGCTCGGCATTAAAGTAATTTTGTGCTTCAGTTGCAATTCTACACTCCGATGAGAATTCACTAACGGGCATTCTATCAGCAGACAGCGCTCTGACTGATGTGGAGCTACTTTTCTCCAGTAGCCAGCCTATTTTTCTCTGGTAAAATGCAACATTAACTTTAAGCAAAACATTAGGAAATGTAGCCGGCTACATTGTTTCTATGATAGGCCTTAACATTATAAATATGATGGCCATGCATCGTTTTAGCAAAAAAGATAGCGTTGCACTTCTGTTGTCATCTGATGAAAATGAAGCTATTTTCTGACGAATGTGTTGCACAAATGTAATTTATGTGAAGGAAAACTAGAGTTGCTGATCACTCCATTGATGCAAAAAAAACAACTTTACTTTCAATATAAAACACAACCTTGGTCGATACACAGCTGGAATAGCCTGCTCCTGCTTCTCCCATTGTGCGATTTGCAAACAAACACGTGACCTGCTCAACTGTTCTGGGGAACTACGTAAGCTTCATAATAGAAAATAATGTGACAGGTGAAATGAAGAACGCAATCTGCTTTATCTTCTAACACATTGCACAAGTTGACTGCAGGTATTGACTTAAAAAATAGCTACAAATATTACAATGCATTGAAACATTTCTAATAAATAATTTCAAAGGTATTTCAAAATACCCCGGTATACGATATATATGGTATACCACCCAAGCCTACCTACAGTGAGGGAAAAAAGTATTCGATCCCCTGCTGATTTTGTACGTTTGCCCACTGACAAAGAAATGATCAGTCTATAATTTTAATGGTTAGGTTTATTTGAACAGTGAGAGACAGAATAACAACAACAAATTCCAGAAAAGCGCATGTGAAAAATGTTATAAATGGAATTGCATTTTAATGAGGAAAATAAGTATTTGACCCCTCTGCAAAACATGACTTAGTACTTGGTGGCAAAACCCTTGTTGGCAATCACAGAGGTCAGAAGTTTCTTGTAGTTGGCCACCAGGTTTGCACACATCTCAGGAGGGATTTTGTCCCACTCCTCTTTGGAGATCTTCTCCAAGTCATTAAGGTTTCGAGGCTGACGTTTGGCAACTCGAACCTTCAGCTCCCTCCACAGATTTTCTATGGGATTAAGGTCTGGAGACTGGCTAGGCCACTCCAGGACCTTAATGTGACCTTGCGGGAGCTGCAGGATTTCAGTCCTTCACGGCGTAGTGTTACCAATTGTTTTCTTGGTGACTATGGTCCCAGCTGCCTTGAGATCATTGACAAGATCCTCCCGTGTAGTTCTGGGCTGATTCCTCACCGTTCTCATGATCATTGCAACTCCACGAGGTGAGATCTTGCATGGAGCCCCAGGCCGAGGGAGATTGACAGTTCTTTTGTGTTTCTTCCATCTGAGAATAATCGCACCAACTGTTGTCACCTTCTCACCAAGCTGCTTGGCGATGGTCTTGTAGCCCATTCCAGCCTTGTGTAGGTCTACAATCTTGTCCCCGACATCCTTGGAGAGCTCTTTGGTCTTGGCCATGGTGGAGAGTTTGGAATCTGATTGATTGATTGCTTCTGTGGACAGGTGTCTTTTATACAGGTAACAAACTGAGATTAGGAGCACTCCCTTTAAGAGTGTGCTCCTAATCTCAGCTAGTTACCTGTATAAAAGACACCTGGGAGCCAGAAATCTTTCTGATTGAGAGGGGGACAAATACTTATTTCCCTCATTAAAATGCAAATCAATTTATAACATTTTTCACATGAGTTTTTCTGGATTTTTCTGTCTCTCACTGTTCAAATAAACCTAGCATTAAAATTATAGACTGATCATTTCTTTGTCAGTGGGCAAAAGTACAAAATCAGCAGGGGATCAAATACTTTTTCCCCCCTCACTGTACATGTTACAAGCCTTTAAGATTATTGGTCTATAGTTGAACGATCTATGCCTACACCTCCAGGAAAAAGGTTCCTTTAAGTCTGACCAGACCACTGTGTCCACTCTCTTTCTCCCTCACTTTCTTTAAAGCCCTCCAACTCCAGCTCCCAGGTTTGACTGAGATTAGACTGGGTTTGACTGAGCCTACAGGAATAGTGGAGATGCTAAATGGATATTGTTACGGTTTTAATTATAGTATAACAATTCTTTAAAAAGGTTATTACATTGTTCGGAGAACGAGACAGTTCTAAGCAAGGTTGAAGGAGTCAGCACGCTGAGAAATGGTGCCCATATTAGCCATCTCCAGATCCCTATGAACAAAGAGTTCACAATGTAACCTAAAGGGCATTAGTCACGCACTCATATGATTTCCCATGAACCCAAAGGAGCCTTAAGTCCTAGTAACCATCAATTCCAAGGATCTAAAATGCATAGAGGCTCTCATTATTCATGCATTACAGAGCCAAAAATACTAAACAAAACTCCCAATATGTTTGTTCTAATTACTGACAGCATCCTGTTGCCCTGAGCATATAACCTATAACAGCATAACAGCACACATACATGAATGGATTTCCAGTAGTGTCATTCGGTGTAGCAAGTAGTCCACCAGGAAATATTACTGTAACTGGGCGAGGTAGAGTTGAAAAAGGAAAAGTTTTGTTTTTACAACCCTCAAACATTTCCTCTGTCTGATCTGAAGGAGAGACAGAATAAATGCAGACCATAGACGTGTCGTCTTATCTTATCAGGGAAAAGCTCAGACTTCTCAGGTCTTTCATTATAGAAACATGTCCTTTCAAAACTAGGTCGAAGTTGGCTCATACTTCCCTCTGTCAAAAGCACTGTGTTCTGAGACGGCGAAAGATTCAGGAACAGCTCGCTTAAGAAGACAGCAAATATCACAATGTAGCAAACTGAGGAAAACGCAAACAGACCTGATTTGCATAGGGTTCTTGTGGCTCGGATTACACCCTAGTACATTTGGAATGCATTGGCTGGTGTAGGGTGAAGTTGCCCCAAGACAGTTTTTCATTGTCCTCACTAAGGATCGGGGGAGGGGAAGCTGATCCTAGATCTGTACCAAGGGGAAACTTCACCTTGGAGTTGATTTAGCTGAAAGGTATGCCCCTCATACATTCCACAGAGAGGGACCTGGTGTTACACCGCCACCTGAGGCTCCTTGACCCCCTGACCTCCTCACCCCTGGTGTGCTCACTAGTGTTTGATCACCAGTGTCATCACCAATTTGTTTTGTTGCAGACCACCCAGATAGCATTATGAACACGTCATAAGCCATGGCAAAACGTTTAGAATTACAGTAAATTAGCTTTAAAATAGCAACATTTTCTCTCAACCTCATGGCAAAATGTGTAGAATAGAATGAGATTAGCTATAAAACTGCACATTTATCCTTCTGCCCCATAGCAAAATGTGTAGGGGCCTCGCAAATCTGCGCTAAACCACTGGTTGATTCTTGACAAGGGGAGGGGTGAGTGTTGAGGAGGGGTGAATCTTGACTGGTGCAGGGGTGAGACTTGACTTGGTGAGATTTGAGGAGAAGGAATGACGAAGTTCCTTATATGTAATTCCATACCAGTGATTGGTACTCTCCAGTGAATAGCCCGCTGTCCTGAGTGCACGGTGTTTCTTGCGCAGGCAGGTTTGGCTGCCACAGTTAACCTCACCGGCTCCAGCAGCAGAGATGACTGTTTTGGAGAGCCTGGCGTGCCCAAAGTAAAATGCCTCCCATTTAGGCCCAGAAAATGGGATATGCATATATTTAGTACCATTGGATAGGAAACACTCTGAATTTTCCAAAACTGTTAACCATTTGTCTGTGGGTCAATCAGAACGCATTTGGCAGGCAAAACCCTGAGGAATCTCTGTCCTGAAAAAAGTCATTTTGACACATTGCTCATTTTTGAGCCCCTCCCTATCCAAAATGACCATATATATAGGCATGTGAACGCAGTGCACGTCGCTTCCTTATGATGTCATCAACCACGAGACGGTGTTTTACTCCATCTTGAAGGAATTTCGGCCATTGAAAAACAGCATGGCAACGAGGACCACTCTTCTGAAAACTCTTCAGAGTGCGCGTGCATGAGAAGGCGCGCTGTGCCTTATTTATCGTTTTTAGCGTTCAGTTTATATTCGGCTGATTTATAATAGTACATATACGTAAAAGGGTTCCTAAGGATACATTTAAAACTATGTTTGATTGTTTTTGGACAAGTTTATAGGTATAATTTTAACGAGTCGGCGCCGAGTTTCAAAGGAGTAATGGAGGCTGTCGTTTCTGATTATAACGCATGAACCAAATGGAGGATTTATGGATAAAAGACGTTACTTTTTCTAACAAAAGAACCATGGATTGTCTTTTAGATTGGACACTTAGGAAGACCTCAGCAGAAGTTCTTCAACAGGTAATTACTTTGTTTTCGCTGTGAAATGTGTTATGTGTGTGCCATGATTGCTAATCGATACATGGCTATTGGAAAATATGTGAGGTGCTACCCTCAAACAAATGAATGTGCTGCTTTCGCCGTAAAGCCCTTTTGAAATCTGACAACGCTGTGATATTGCCTAGAAACAGAGCTTTTGATGAGTATGGAACACTTGTATATAGCTGGATGTTTAATAATTCAATTTTCGGATTTTAAATCTGGCGCTACAGGTTTTCGCTAGTAGTGTCGGGATGATCCCGCTAGCGACCCACTGGTATTTGAGTCGTTAAATAACCTTAAATCTGTGTTGTAACCAGACAGATAATATATTTACAGAGGAAAATTCAAATGCCCATAACAAAACTTTATTGAAAGTATGTTTGGTAGAAATATTATGAAAAAATAACACCGATAAGATTAAAGGGCCCAAGTGGTCCCTTCTGTGTGATCCCAAAGGCCAGCCCAGATTGGAGGGTCAAGGCTAGAGAGGAGCTATGATAGCTAGGAGCTATTATTTAAAAGCTGTATAGATTTAAATCAGTTGGCAGTCTGCACTGTTTGTCAGTCCACTTATATTTGGATGGACGCCAAGAGATTTGAGTCGCTCCACAAAAGTTTTAATCGTAGAGGATTAAAAATAGTCCCACTAAATCCACATTAAAACAGGAGAATCAGCTTCCGTCATTAAAAAGGGATTTGATGTGTTTACTCTAAATCTCAGATCACAGAATCAGAATATTCTGTAGAGCTATCAAAAAGTATCAAAAACCGCATTACAACAGAAAAAGATTGTATCTTCTGCTGAACATGGCAAAACATAATTATAGTATGTTGGACCCGTTCCAAAATGGACCTGGGGCTCTCCCATCCGGACCTGATATGCATTAAAATGCACTTTCTCGTCCTAGACAGTTACAAACAACAACTGCATTCAGAATATAAACAGCCTACCAGTTGTGGCCTATCCTTCTCGTTTAACTTTTAATTCCATCTTCCTCCACTGATTAGATATCTCCTAACTTGACTGTAGCCTGTATGACTGTAGCCTATTGCCGCTTTGATGACTTATGATTGGCCAACAACAAGCACTCTGGTGAAAAGCAAAGTGCAGCTGCAGAAATTATAACATGTCTCTCTCTCTACTGCTGCAGTCGCGTTCGGATCTGTATGGGTCCATCCAGACAAGTCAGTTAAAATTACATATATCCAAGACCCGTGACAATCATATCAGATGCGACCCAGACCCATGACATTATTTAAAATTCTGGATCCAGACCCGCTCGGGTCCCGGATTGGGTCTCTGGTATTCGGGTACAGGTGGATCCGTGAAGACCTCTACTGTAGACTGCTGTGGAATGAAGGTTCTGTGTATATCATATCCTCCACCCCCGGCCCATTCTTTCCTGACAGTGGGAAAGAACTGGAAATTCCACACAAGCTTCATGAAAGGCCCTGGGCTGATAACATGGAGGTGAGCGAAGACATGTTCATTCACCATTAAACAGCCTGGAGTTCTGGCTCTGGTGAATTGGTGAATTTCCCCTAGGTACATATCTAGGGTCAGTACATACTGTATTTGGAGTGGGGAAAATGTGAAAATGACCAAAGATCAGCATCTAGGGGCAACCTTTCTCCAGAGTTCTGCATCAGACTTCCGCTAGACAAGTTGAATCCTCAACTGAAGTGTAAGTTAGGATTCGCCTATCATGATGAAAATGGCATGACTGCGTACCTGCTAGGCAATCATGCCATTTTCATCATGATGGGGCGAATCCTAACACACTTCAGTTGAGTTTTCAATTAGTCATGTATTGATGACGACAATGGGAGACTAAGTGGCAATTCCTCGGCCGTCATTGTAACTAAGAATTTGTTCTTAACTGATAAATAAAGGGTAAATAAAAAATGAAATAGAATTGTGGAAGTTAAGATTCAACTTGTCTAGCGGAAGTCTGATGCAGAACTCTGGAGAAGGGTGAAGTTGCCCCTAGATGCTGATCTTTGGTCAGTTTCACATTTTCCCCACTCTAGATACAGTGTGTACTGACCCTAGAGGACTGGACTGAACCAAAAGTCCCAGATCTGGTCCCAGATCGGTTTGTTCTTGCTAACTCCATTGATGTCGTTGTTTGGCATTACAGTTCCATGAGGAGTTGGCAAGAGAGCAGAAACAGACTGGCACCCAGACTAGAACTCATAGGGACATGAATTCCCTGTGCTAACTGTTCTGAAATGGAGGGAGTGTTGGGATGGTCAGTGAGAAATGGACAGATTATTCTGGCCCAGACTTCCTTCCGCCGGGCCTTTCTGCTCCAGGCCACCTGCTGTGGCTTTCATTGAGAGGACCGCAGGCAGGCAGAAACACACGCACGCACAAAAAACGCATGCTCATAGTCTACACACAAGCGCACACACAAATGAGTGTGCGCACTAAGGAAACTCACTGATGAATACACACATTCAGTACAGCCAAAGGGGCCATCTCAATGACACCTCTACGTGCTCTTCCTACCAAGGACAGAGAGTGAGAGCGAGGGAGAGAGAGGGGAGGAATAGGAAAGAAACAAACAGACAAACTGGTTAGCTGATGGATATCAGTCAAACCTTGTTGTTCTGGGTCATGGTTCTTGTTACCAAACAAGGTAACTTAGACATAAAGCTGATGCCTGACAATGAACGGTGCAGGTGAAAATGACATACTGTACACCGCTAAATATCAGTTAGTGACATATAGAAACATTGATTGACACTAGGGCTGTGGTGGTTATGAAATTCTGTCAGCTAGTGATTGTCAAGCGAATAACTGCCGGTCTCACGGTAATTGACCGTTAATTAACAAACACATGTAGCATCTCCTGGCTTCCACACATAGCCTACAAGCCATTGATGCAGACCTTTGGAACATCTGCATTTTATAAATTATAATACATCCATGTAATATATCCTACACCATCACAACAAATCCATTATTTATTTTAGACAGGTCTAAAGAAACATGATAAGAAGAAAATGTAGTCCATTTCAGAAGAACAGAATATCATACTTTGAGTTGTCCTTATGTTAGGCCCTGATATGGCTATGCCATATGGCTGTGGGCTACACTAGTTAATTTATTTCCATGGCATTATTTGTATTATTTTATAGTATGAAGAAGACAATTGAACATAACTTAATAAAATATAAAGGATATTTTCTCCAAACGATTTCAAAGGAAGTGCGCACATGCGGCTATTCTGTGTTGAGCGGTTAACAAAGAAACTGGTCCTCCTATATGCCTAATTTAGAGTTATTTATCCAACTTTAGTTATGACGCAAACGTTGGCCTATATATTTTGATGTTTAATACATTCTAAGGCTGCACGATGGGACTTCAATGATGATGTGAAAAAAGTTGCAATCTGCACACTCTTCATCAGTCTCTCACAATTTGACAAGCATTTTATAATATTCTCATCAGGACTCGAATTTCCCAGCGGCATCCCACTTGTGTGGCTGTAATGTCGCCTAAAAAGATCCATGCCTTTTGCAGCCAAAGTGGCTGTTGTGCCCTTGGGCTGAATACAATAGGCTAATTATAATTCCTTTCTCCCAGCTGCCGTGCTCCGAAGCACCTCTCACTCACATGGCTCTCTCAGATGTAACCAATGCCTGTCACGTTATCGGGTTCTTCTCACAGGCATTTCAGCTAAGAAGTAGGCTACAAGTGAATGAAGACAGAAACATTGGGGACACAACTGCGCGTGCCCCTCTTATCGAATTCCGAGGTGCATATTGAAGATGTTAGAACTGTGCACATTTAGCCTACTTTTTGTTACCCAACAAGATGAACAGCAAAAGCACTAGCCTATGTCAATTGACTGTCCCCCATAGTACAAAAGTTGACCTATTCTATTGGTCAACATAATCTGCTACAGTTGTGGGATGCAATTGATCCCAAATCACCCAGAATCAAAAAAAACTTTAAACGAAATGAGGCTGATCATTTAGCTTAAAATGTTAGGCAATTTTTTTCACATCATAAGCGCAGCAATGCACACACGGCAGTAGGCTATAAGCGCAAATGTTCCAAAATGCAATCAATTAGCGGAAAAATCATCTTTCCCAAACTTCAAACTCACGTGCAGCCTATGTATGCCAGTTACGCTCTACACCGGTTATAAGTTAATTGCCGATTTTAGTTGTGATTACAAACCTGATCAAAACATATACTGTGCCTTTGGATTCAGACCCCTTGACATTTTTTTTATGTTACAACCTTATTCTAAAATGTATTACATTATTTCCCCCCCTCAATCTACACACAATACCCCACAATGACAAAGCAAAAACAAGTTTAGAAATGTTTGCTAATTTTTTTTAAATAAACAAATAAAGTATTCAGACCCTTTACTCAGTAATTTGTTGAAGCACCTTTGGCAGCGATTACAGCCTAGAGTCTTCTTGGGTATGACACTATAAGCTTTGCACACCTGTACTTGGGGAGTTTCTCCCATTCTTCTTTGCAGATCCTCTCATGCTCTGTCAGGTTGGATGGGGAGTGTTGCTGCACAGCTATTTTCAGTTCTCTCCAGAATTTGATCAGGTTCAAATCCAGACTCTGGCTGGGCCACTCAAGGACATTCAGAGACATGTCCCGAAGCCACTCCTGCAGTGTCTTGGCTGTGTGCTTAGGGTCGTTGTGCTGTTGGAAGGTGAACCTTCGCCCCCAGTCTGAGGTCCTGAGCGCTCTGGAGCAGCTTTTCATCAAGGATCTCTCTGTACTTTGCTCCGTTCATCTTTGCCTCAATCCTGACTAGTCTCCCAGTCCCTGCCCCTGAAAAATATCCCCACAGCATGATGTTGTCACCACCATGCTTCACCGTAGAGATGGTGCCAGGTTTCCTCCAGATGTGACGCTGGGCATTAAGGCCAAAGAGTTCAATCTTGGTTTTATCAGACCAGAGAATGTTGTCTGTATGTGTCTTTTGACAAACTCCAAGCGGGCTGTCATGTGCCTTTACTGAGGAGTGGCTTCTGTCTGGCCACTTTACCATAAAGGCCTAATTGGTGGAGTGCTGCAGAGATGGTTGTCCTTCTGGAAGGTTCTCCCATCTCCACAGAGGAACTCTGGAGCTCTGTCAGAGTGACTACCGGGTTCTTGGTCACCTCCCTGACCAAGGCCCTTCTCTCCCGATTGCTCAGTTTGGCCAGGCGGCTAGCTCTAGGAAGAGTCTTGGTGGTTCCAAACTTCTTCCATTTAAGAATGATGGAGGTCACTGTGTTCTTGGGGACGTCCAACGCTGCAGAAATGTTTTGGTACACTTCCCCAAATCTGGGCCTCGACACAATCGTGTCTCGGAGCTCTATGGACAATTCCTTCAACCTCATGTCTTGGTTTTTGCTCTGACATGCACTGTCAACTGTGGGACCTTATATAGACAGGTGTGTGCCTTTGAAAATCATGTCCAATCAATTGAATTTACCACAGGGGGACTCCAATCAATCTCAAAGATGATCAATGGAAACAGCATGCAGCTGAGCTCAATTTCAAGTCTCATAGCAAAGGGTATGAATAGTTACAGTACCAGTTAAAAGTTTGGACACACCTACTCATTCCAGGGTTTTTCTTTATTTTTACTATTTTCTACATTGTAGAATAATAGCGAAGACATCAAAACTATGAAATAACACATATGGAATCATGTAGTAACCAACGAAGTGTTATATTCTTCAAAATAGCCACCCTTTGACAACTTTGCACACTCCTGGCATTCTCTCAACCAGCTACCTCTGCTGCAGAGGATACGTTCATTAGAGTTACCAGCCTAAGAAATTGCAGCCCAAATAAATGCTTCAAAGAGTTCAAGTAACAGACACATCTCAAGATCAACTGTTCAGAGGAGACTGCGTGAATTTCTCGAAATGTATTTATTTAACTAGGCAAGTCAGTTAAGAACAAATTCTTATTTACAATGATGGCCTAGGAACACTGGGTTAACTGCCTTGTTCAGGGGCAGAACAACAGAACATCTTTACCTTGTCAGCTCAGGGATTCGATGTAGCAACCTTTCGGTTACTGGCCCAATGCTCTAACCACTAGGCTACCTGCCGCCACAATCAGGCCTTCATGGTCGAATTGCTGTAAAGAAACCACTACTAAAGGACACCAATAAGAAGAAGAGACTTGCTTGGGGCCAAGAAACACGAGCAATGGACATTAGACCTAAGGACAGATTTCCACCGATTTTTGGTTCCAACAGCTGTGTCTTTGTGAGACGCAGAGTAGGTGAACGGATGATCTCCACTTGTGTGTTTCCCACCGTGAAGCATGGAGGAGTGGGTGTGATGGTGCTTTGCTGGTGACAGTGTAGGTGATTTATTTAGAATTCAAGGCACACTTAACCAGCATGGCTACCACAGCATTATGCAGCGATACCCCATCCCATCTGGTTTGCGCTTAGTCCCACTATCTTTTGTTTTTCAACAGGACAATGACCCAACACACCTCCAGGCTGTGTAAGGGCTATTTGACTAAGAAGGAGAGTGAGTTGGACCGCAGAGTGAAGGAAAATCAGCCAACAAGTGCTCAGCATATGTGTGAACTCCTTCAAGATTGTTGGAAAAGCATTCCAGGTGAAGCTGGTTGAGAGAATGCCAAGAGTGTGCAAAGCTGTCATCAAGGCAAAGGGTGGCTACTTTGAAGAATCTAAAATGTAAAGTATATTTTCATGTTTAACACAATTGTTACTACATGATTCCATATGTGTTATTTCATAGTTATGATGTCTTCACTATTATTCTACAATGTAGAAAATTGTTTAAGTAAAGAAAAACCCTTGAATGAGTAGGTGTCCAAACTTTTGACTGGTACTGTATGTAAATAAGGTATTTCTGTTTTATATTTAAAATATATGTTTGCAAAAATGTTAGTATTAGGAAAGTTCATAATATAGTAGGCCTAGCTGAAAGCTGATGGCATCCTCCTCTTTTTAATAGAGGCCATCAAAATTTTCTCATGCAATTGCATAGCCTATAGAAATGTTGCGTAACATGCGCTCATGGGCACTCATGAAGTGTTTGATTAGATTTTCGATTACATTTGCATTGATGTCAGAGTGGTTAGAGGAACAATAGAGAGTACCAGGCAGTTAGCAAGTTTGGTAGGATACTAATGACCATCAGCAGCATCAGAGAATGGAGAAGCCTAATTACCGTGACTACGTGGTCACTTGGAATTTGACTACCCATTTAGGCAAATTGCACATTATTAATTTGCCGAATGTATGTATGCCCTCCCACCTATCATGGCTCAGGTAGCCTGTGAAAGCAAGCACGTATAGAATGCAATAATTTACTAATATTTGCGATATTCAAATAATTCTCAAGTGCCAACGTATCACCACGGTCCGTGCCATGGTATAACTTGCACTCCTGTAGATCTGAAATAATTGGATGGTGAAACTTGGTCAGGTATTCTTCAGTTAGGACAATCCTTGTCCTGCAAAGAAACATGTTTTTTTGCTACATTTTATTTTGCTAGCAGTGGGCATTCAGAATAAAATGTGGAGCGTAGCTTATAGTTAAGGGACTACATCACGTGTCTCGCTTACCTTCAAAAGTATTTGGCAATCATAATTTAATAGAAAAACAGCGTTCCCATCATTTGTCGCAATAAAGAAAGTTAGACAAACATAAATGAACCATCACTGTCGAACAGATAAAGATTGCCAATCTTTAGAAAATGTATCCTATATCTGCCTTTTCCATTACACATCGCAATGATTTATTTGGCGAAAATGCTTTTATCAAATAAACCTGGGTCAATGGAAACGTGCCCACTGTAACACAAGGAGAACCATCCCTTATGTTTGAAGGAATGAAGAAGGAGCTTGATGGGGGAAGTTTCCATGGCAACTAGGGGTATGCGAGTAGCCCCGCCTTCTGGACGGACAGCTGTTAGCAGCTGACACCATGGCTGTAGACAGGGAGGGTCCTTAGAGCTTTACCATGCTTTAAATCTCCAACAGGTGCTGCGTCTTCCTCCGCATTCCTCCAATGCCAATGGTTAAACTGGCCATTGGAAACTGCAGTCTTACAATATCAAATAATAAATATTAAAAAAGGAAGGAAGTTGGAACATCACTTTACATTGATAACTTATTCGAACAGCATAATTACAGAATTAGGCCTTAATGTAGTCTCTTACAAGTATGGCATGCAAGACTAGGCCTAACATGAATTTGAAATGAAGGTAGTATAAATGTTGCTATGATTATGTGTGTTATGATGTTCAAAAACCACGTAGCCTACTATTGGCTAGGCCGGAATTAGAACATCTCTCCGCCTTTGGAGCTGTGCCAGGCTGCCAGCATCACAGAATACCTGGTTGCGTCTGCCAATACAATGGTCAATCTAGAGTGTGTAGGAGCTATTTTAAGAGCGGGAGGTGACCACACACACCTTCCTTTTTTTTTACAGTAACAGCCAGAGAAAGACTATTTAAACTATCAACACCTACTTCTCAGGGTTTGCGCTGACTGCCAATGTGTGCTGTGGTGACTTCAGTGACCTCACCACCATTACTAACCCTTCCTTAACTTCTTAGGGAGCGGCTGCATAGGTGACGGTTTTGGAGAGTCTGCCGTTCCCAAAGTAAAACGCATGCCACTCAGGCCCAGAAAATAGGATATACACATAATTAGTTCTATTGGATAGGAAACACTCTGAAGTTTCTAAGAGTGTTAAAATAATGTATGTGAGTATAACAGAACTGATATAGCAGGCGAAAACCCCGAGGAAAATCCATCCGGATTTGCAGTTTGTTTTGTAAATGAGCATCTTCTCCATTGTGCCTATTAAAATACAACTTTATGTAGGACTGAGACTGCAGTACCTATGGCTTCCACTAGATGTCAATAGTCTATATACAAAGTCTGGGAATTCTAGGAGTGACCAGAACAGATAGGAACAGGAAATTGTCAGGCGACCACTTTTGTAAACAAGGTTTGACGCGCGCGAGATTGTGAATGCGCACCACTTTATTTTTCTTTCCTATCGTTCACGTTATCGTCCGGTTGAAATATTACAGCAAATATACCCAAAAGGATACCTAAGGATACATAAAAAATGATGTTTGATTTGTTTGTAGAAAGTGTATAGGTATAATTTGAACGCGTTCTCTTCACGGTTCAATGGGCGACTCAACGGTGGATTTTATGATCATAACGCGCCAACCAAACTGAGATTTATGGATATAGTAAATGACTTTTTCTAACAAAAGAAGCATGGATTGTCTTCGTTGGACACTTGGGAAGCCCTCAGCAGAAGTTCATCAAAGGTAAGCAATTTCATATTAGCGATTTTATGCGTTTTGTGAGACCCGTGTTGGGTTATGGATTTATGCTAATGCATAAATATTAGAGGTGCTACCCTCAAACAATCAAATGTTGTGCTTTCGCCGTAAAGCCTTTTTGAAAACGCTGTGATATTGCCAAGAATCAGAGCTTTTGATGACTATGCAACACTTGTATATTGATGAATGTTTAATAATTCAATTTGAATTTGGCGCCTCACATTTCACCGGGCAGTGTTGCGCTAGCGCCCCACCACTCCGTAAGTAGTTAAAACACTGTAGCTGTGTTCGAATACCCCATACTAACATACTGTATACTACATACTTAATGAGTATATACTACATACTATATACCATTAATTAATGTTAGTATATTGTAAACAAATGGTATCCTTTCAGTTGAGTGTACTCTGTCTACTGAAAGTTGATGCTGTTGCTATGCAACCTCTTGCTAGCAAAACAAATTACTAGCTAGACTTCGGGTGTGTTCGTAAACTCAATCTGGAGTGCCAGAGTGCGCTCTGGGCATTTGTAAATTCAGGTAGTTGTCAGATTGTCAGTTCGTAAATTCAGAGCTTTCAACTCTCTGAACGCACAGTGGACGCTCTGGCCGAGGAGTATGTTTGATCAGAGCGTTCTGGCCTCACAACCGCAGTCAAGCACCTAAGCTAACTGGCTAGCTACTTCCAGACACAAATGAGAGAACACCTCACTCTGACCATTTTACTTGCCCTAGCAGAGCTGGTTAGGCTGTTTTTATGTTATCCAGAGCATTGGTTACTCTAACTGTGCTGCTGGCAACAATTTAATTACGCTTTTTTGCCGACATTTACACATTCAATGGGTGTTGAGCATTCGTAAATTCATCTGTTATTCTGTGCTCTGGCACAGTCAGACGAGAGTGCTCTGAAATCGGAGTAGATAGCCAGAGCGAATTTAACAAACACACTCAAACAACTATACCTCTTAGCTAAGCTATGAATGATGTGAATAATCAAGTCAATAAACGTTGGGTAGTTCATTAGCATAAAGTAAATATACTGGCAAGTTTGATGTATTAGTTACAGTAGGTAGCTAACATACCCGGTACATACTTCTGTAATGATATGCTATGCGGTTCACAAGGACAGCGTAGCTAACAAATTGTCAGCCAACATAGCGTGTAACGTAACTTATTTGAAAAGTCATTACTTTATTACATTGCTTAACATGTGTCATAATTAGTTAAAGCAACGAATTTGTATCCACTCTCGTCGGAATGTGGCTGCATATTTTCAGACATTTTCTTTGAATCTGAAAACGTGAAAGGGTCCCATTGCTTGTATACTTCGTATTTTGGCGAATGTAGTACGACATCCAGGAACTTTTGGCATACTAACTACATCCATACTATGATTAATAAGCATACTACATGCTCAACTTGTCACAAATAGTATGGTTAGTATGGGTATTTGAACACAGCTTGTGTTCAGTCACACCAATGTACACAACTGTAGCTTGACGTCACTCACTGACTGCATGGTATTGAAGTAGGGATGATAAGATTAAGCTACATCCTACACTACTTCCTTCAGCAATAGGCTCCCTGATGTAAAGAGAAGTTCCCTCAATTTCCTTAGTTCCATACTCAACAATTATTTCAATGTTATATGTAGCTACGACAGACAAACACTACCATGGCCCTGGCATCGCTAGGCATCAGGGACATATTTAATAGTGTAAAACGTAGCAACAGAAAAATACAGTAGCTTATTGAAGTTCAGGTAGTCCGTCCCTATTTCAGTCAATTTTCTTTCGTTGGTGCCTAGTATATATATACGGCCCAGCTCTCCCGTCTCCCAGCTGGAACTGTTTACTAAAAGCTCATAGAAGGCAACCCCACTCAGTGTCTTTCACATGCTACACAACTCTTCAATACATCTGTCCCAGATCCAGCTGACATTCTCGCTGTAAGGCACTGGCGTGGGTGTGAAATGTCCTCATTCCCACTGACAGTGAGAGTCTCTAGAGAAACAGACCCATGTCTCTCAAGTCATGACCTACTGTATGTGACTGATGTTCTCATTCTTCGTTCATGGTGGCTTCTCAATCTGTTTGGTTGGAAATATTTTGTAAGGCATTTGTTATTACTGTGCGGTTACCAGTCGTGCCTTAGTAACCTATATACCTGGTCATTTCTGTACCATGACATTAAACACAACCAATATCACAGAGCAACACACAGTGAATGCTAGTGGATGTTAAGCTGATAAGTAGGCTAATGTTGGTTCATCCAAGAGGGTGCATCACAGTGTCTTTGTGAATAGGTTGTAGCCTAGGGGGTCACATTTGGGGCTTTGGTAATGTCTAGGTTGCTCTGAATCCTGAGGACGACAGTAGCCATAACAATGCTTAAAGGCCTTGGACCTTTCAGACATAGTAGTTTAATCCCTGCAACAATAGTCAGTCAGTAGTGCTCTCCATTGAACTGACACCGCTCCAAACATCTGTTGGTCTATTTGGACGTTTTACAAGCTCAAGCATATGCCTCAGATATTTTTAACATAGGGTGGTGTGGAGTTGTTATTATTTTATGAGGTAGTGCTCTATCCCCTTCTACCAATTGAACCTACATATTTGCATTCTGGGATGACTATTGTAGGCCTATACCTGAATTAAATTTGAGGTAATTCATTTCTTCACTCACAGTACTGGCAATCGTGTAGGAATGGACTATGTGTAGCCTGCAGACGCACATCTTCAATTTACCAATCACATTCCGTACAGTTGCTTTAACTTAATTACCTGGTAGCAATCTTCAGGACAATCAAGAATTAGGATTTGTTGCATTTGACCGTGGCCATGCGGTGATAAGAGTCCAGACAATGCTACATTGTTGCTTCTGCAGTTAACTGTTCCATGTGTTCGGAATTGGAACAGTCGTCTCGAAATATCGGATACTATCTTCTGGACTAACGTGATTACCATCAAGAAACGATTGTCGGGGTTTGAGAAAGGGAATGCAGGCTTTACGGAAACTAAAGCCATAGCCTACAAATAAAACTTCAACCACAGGCTCAGACCAGAGATAGCCTTATTGTGAACTACACTAGGCCTGTGAAGCTTATATCCAAAAACGAATTTTAACTTATCACACTAAGATTGCCGTGTAACTTTAATAATAGGCTATTGACCGCTATTCGTAGGGGTCAGAAAAATCATGTGCAGACAATGCCCTGAAAAATCGACCATTGAGGGCTGGGTAGGCAGGCCTACCATGACTATTGGATCGTCAACTTGTCCTCTTTTATCATGATAAACAATCTTACCTTTTAGAAATCCACGCTCTTCTGCCACATGCGCCTGTGTTTGTATTCCAATGTATTTCTGGGTTCGACGCAAAATCAGCTAGTATTCCAACATGGAAATCACAGTCGCCCCCATCCCGACTCCCTGCAACACATCATCAGCCTTCCTCGATCGTTTTTGTCCTCGGTGAATGAAAAAACAAGGAAGTTACATCAAAGCAAGGCGAATGTTGAAGGAAATAAATGATTCAAGGGGCTGACACAGACAGGACCTCAATGCATAAAACCCCAGCAAAATCTGTCCAGCGAAATGATGACAAAAGAAGTGGTCAAAAGTAACCCGGTTCCTGTAGCTACACTTCCTACCTCTAAACTTACGCCAACCCGCATCAACCCCCCACTACAACATGGCCGATCTGACTCCAGGGAATGACGCCGTAGCTGGAGATACCAACCCTGCAGACCGGTGTCTAGATGGTAGGATGATCATCACAGGATCACCCCCCCCGACAAAAAACAAACATTGAAAGGGAGAAGTCATTGTTTGAACCAGAAATGCGTCTGTATAACGTGTGTGTGGTTTCATGTGATTTGGTAATGAAAGATGAATACGGTTATATCTCTCCAAAGCTGGTGGTCTATCGCCTCCTACTGGCAGTAGCCTAATATCGGATTATCCGTTTTCGAACTGCCTTTTTCTGCGTTTGAGTGGGAAGGGGTTAGTTAGATATTTTGCTGCAGGGGCCAAGGACCAATCTTCTCAAAATCCACCTGGCTCCCCATTGATTCTCCCTGTCTGCTCCGGCATTTAGGCCTAATACATTATTTTTAAATCCATGTGAACAGTGAACATAGGAACTACAAAAGTAGCAGACTTTGGCAACACTTTAAATTACAGTGACCTACTCCTGTAATTACAGTGTAACTGGTATTGAAATGAATCATTGTTACAATGAATTACAATGTACTTACAGCAGTAACCTTAACCCTAAGTAACGCTACATAGCCTACACTAAGTACAGTGTAACAATGGTTAATTATAATAATTGTTACACTTATTATAGGAATATAATCCTATATAATTATCCCCTTAATAAATGTAAACCCTTCAGCCCTCAACAAAAAGGATCCTCAGAGGGAATGTGTTATTCTCAGTGCTCACTTTTCCTCTGTAACAACATGCACGGCCGTAACATTGAGGCGATTGACAACACGCTGGCAAACCTCTGTCCCCCCAGATACAGCATTGGCCAGATCCATTTTTTTTTTAAGCGCAGTGTTAATTTTGGCACTCTTTTTTAGATTTAGTCTAGTCTTAGTAATTTTGATTAAAATATAAGGAAGTCACATTTTTGTCATTTCAATAATGATTTAGTCTAGTTATTGTCAAAATGACGAGAACAGTGGGTCCTTTTAGTCACACTTGTTTTGCATCAGTAATCTATAGTAAACATAAATCACTGACTTCCATGTACACAAACATACATAGCCTTGTCCTATCACCATATATTTAGCATAAAAGCAAGGAAACGGGGGGCTACTTTGAAGAATCGAAAATCTTAAATATATTTTGATTTGTTTACCACTTTGTTTGGTTACTACATGATTCCATATGGGTTATTTCATAGTTTTGATGTCTTCACTATTATTCTACAATGTAGAAAATAGTAAAAAATTAAGAAAAACCCTTGAATGAGTAGGTGTGTTCAAACGTTTGACTGGTACTGTATATAAGAATTATCTGGCCATGTAAATTCCTAATTCAGCCTACATACATTTTGCACATGACATACAAAACCAACAGACACACACGCACGGAGAGAGTGAGAGAGAGAGATGGAGTAGCACAATCACCAGCTGGTGCCGCAAAGTATTGGCAAAGTAGTATGTGTTGCACCTCCATCACTCGGTCACGTCATTGCCATTGTTATCAACGTTCAACAGACGCCACAGCCACATTGATGTCCAATAGTAGAACGTTTGCTAATGACTTTGAACAGGAACTAATGACTATTTTGCCCAGTGACGTAGTCAAGTCACAAAACCTTGAGTCCGAAAAAAGAGTCCCAAGTTCCCTGTGCTCGAATCCGAGTCCAAGTCCGAGCCACCAATGGTTGAGTCACAAGTCGAATTACGAGTCCCTATGGCTGTAGTCCATGTCCGAGTCACAGTTCTCAAGTCCTGGTCCAATTGCTCAAGTCACTGGACCTACATTAAGTCAAAATAAGTTATTTACCCAGTCAGCTATAGTGTAGTGCCAAGAGGAATTTAGTCAATAAATTGTTTGATATCACTTTTACTTTCATTCTGTGCCAACAAATGTTTGCATATAGGCTACTGGTAATGTTACCAGGGCCACGTTCAGTTGCAAAAGGTTCTCAAACGTCGCAGATAGAAATGTCATGAACAGAGCTGACATTATTGCTTATTCAACATGTCAGTGAGGCATGTTTGTTCTATATAGTATATTTCTATCAGAACGTACCAAAATTGCTTCCTGCTGAACGCTCCCCAGGTTGTTAGCTATAGCTAGGTAATGAGGGGATCATGACTGAAAAAGGTACAGCCTAAACAAATGGTTAACGGTCCCGTTTGCAAGTAGCCTAGTTTTAGAACAGCCCGCAATATGCTTTATGAATGTAAAATGGCTTTACTATTAAACAATGCTGCAATTGTTTTTAATTTCGTAAAGCAGTTTGTATTTCTTAACCAGACGAAGGGTAGCTAACTAGAAGCCTGGCTGTGACTGGTTAGTTATGGGGAAGTAAGAGAGTCGTTTAGTTATAGTTTTTTCTGGGTCTTATTAGTTGGTTATAGTCTCTTCAATTGCCACAGAAAAACAGGTGTTAGACAAATATTTTAGTCTCTTTTTGTTGACGAAATTAACACTGCTGAAGCGTCTGAATGGGCAAAAGTCTGCAGGCCCTGAAGAGATTCCTCCCTGGTTCCTGAAAACCTACCATGAGGACCTTGCACCAGTACTGTGCCATATCTTCAATTTATGAACTTCCCCTCTCAATAGAAATAGTATATTATAAGAAGAGCAACCCCACCTTCCCCCAAGAGTACAGGCAAATCTCTTTCCTCATGGGAAAAATCTTTGAGGGGTTGCTACATGACATACCGGAGAAGAAGACTGCTCATGTCATCAAGTCTTCACAACACGACTTTGTGAAGACAGGTCAACAGTGCTCTTATTCAGCTCCTACAGGAGTGGCACAACGCCTCAAACTAAGTGCCAAAGCAGGATGTTCATGTAACTTTTATAGACTTTTTCAGAGCATTTGACACCATAGACCATGGCCAGCTCCTCCTCATTCTAGCAGAGCATGGGGGTGTCCCACTCACTATGGCTCACTATCAACAGCAAGCAGACAGTGAGGTAGAGGACATGCCTTTCTAACTCATAACCAGTCCAGCTGTGGTTCCCCAAGGTGGAGTGCTCCCCTCCCCCATTGGTTGTGCTATGCATGAACACCCTAAACTCCGTCTTCCCGAGCAGCGTCCACCCTGTCAAGTATGCTGATGACCTCACACCCACAGAGTTGCTTCCTGGCAATCTACCAGGCCAAACACAAGCAGCCGTCAATGTAGTGGCCGAGTGGGTAAAAACCAACTGCCTGTACTGTATATGAACGAAAAAGTAAACCAAGGATATGGTTATATGCTTTAGGGCTACTGACAAGGCCTCTCCACCAGCGGTTGCTGTAAATGGCCACCCAGTTGAGCGTGTGGAGACCTTGCACCTGCTTGGTGTATTGGTGTCAGCTGACTTGTCCTGGGAAGAGCACATCGGGCATATCCTAAAAAAGGTTAAACCTAGGAACTAAGTGTAGCAAGACGAGCTGGCAAGACGAGCTGGCATGACGAGCTGGCCTCCCAACTGAAATCTTATTGCAGGTATACCTGACCTTCATTGGACAAATCATGGAGTATGACTCGCCAGTGTGGGCCGGCCTTCCAAAGTGTCTCTCTAAGGACTTAGAAGGCATTCAGAGACGATGCTGCTGCATCATGGGCACTCTACAACTCGCTCCCATCTTTAGAGAGCAGACGAGATGAAGCCACAGTCAAGACTTTTAAAGTGCTCCTGCATGACCACAAATCCACTGCACAAGTTCCTAACCCCTACACAGAGTCAGTATGATCTGAGGATTTCAAGGCAACACTCTACTGCAACAAGCCACACTACAAGACATCAGACATCTTTCTTGGCAAGAACCTCTCGAACTATGCAAATGGCACTCTCTAAAGACACTCAATAAAGACATTGATCTGCATATTTATTGATTTGGTGGTATGCTAATTTGTTGTTTATGAGTAATAATTTATTGATGATTCGCTGTCCATACAGTTAGGCTGATCATATCCATTTTATGAACGTTTCTGCATATGTACCAATATATTCAAGTAAACCTAAACCTAAGCCTAAATAATAATAACATCAAAAAATGTCAACAAAAAAAACCCCAACTCTTTACATGTTTTGCATGTCCTGTCTGTATTTCCGGTCTGTCGACCCTAATAACCATTAGCCTAACTATTAACTGCTCTCTAGACCATCTGCTAAATGACTAAAATGAATTATGAAATGAACTGTAAGTGGGATGTTCCGCTGTATGAGACGCACCATTAGAGGGCCATTACTGTTAATAGTGCTGGAGTAACATTTCTGTTGAGTGTATTATTTTATGTCACAATGTCAGATATTTGAGGGGCTTGCAACAAGTATGGGTTTGTCATAACATATGGCAATGAACAATTCATTTAAATTTTGCTTTCGAATTTATTCGTCATTTATGTTTTTGCTTTGACTTTAATGTAAACGTTTTGTCATTGATGAGTGTTCTGTTTTGATGTCTATTTTTTTTTTCATATTTCCTTAAAACCGATCAAACCACTATAGTCCATCAGTGGAAAATGTTTTGAAGCTTTATTTTATCATTTCAATAATAAGAAATCGAGAAACATTTCTTAATTAAAATCTAATTAAAGCCCACTGCTGTAAGAAACTCATGCATAAATTACACACACACACGCACACACACACACACAAACCCTAGTGAGATAGATATTTTCCCACTGCAGAATAAAAGATTGTACCTGTCAACCCTATACAAAAGAGTCATTAGTATTGTCAACAGAAGTGGTTCTTATTACAGTGAGTCCAATGTGCCTTTTCAGTCACCGCTGGTTGCTCACTCAATATGATAAGAGATGCCCTGTGGCCTGGTTTAATTTATCCTAATCCTGGATGTGGGCCGTAAAGTTATTAACAGATGAAGATTGAGCAGACAGAATGTTTGTGTACCCACTCAGTCAAACAGTGGACATGGTGATCTAGTGGGGGGTATTGTGAAGGGCCAATGATGACTTCTGTAGCCAATATCACACTACACACAAAGGACAGAAGTTTGTATGAGGTATGGATGTTATGAAGGCTGTATAAACTCTGATCCTATCAGAAGGCTTGAGTAAATCTGAGTCACTCTGTGAAACTATGAGTCAGTTACACATCAAATAAAGCCTGGAAAGAGGATATATCTTTGTGAGGGGTATGCCATTGTAAAAACAAAACACTATGTTTGCTGTAAACAAGAGAGAGGAAACGTCATCAAACTCATCTGAAGCTGACATCATCCAAATGTTTTATCCAAAGTTTTCTAGATTGTGGTCAGGTCTTGTTCTTGGTTGCAGTAAAAGCTTATGTGGTTGCAACAGCCAGCTGCAGCCTCAATTAGCCTTTTCAGCTGGGAATGGCTCTAATGTTCATTACCTTCACTTACCGTTTTGGTGGATATTCCGAACAAACATTCACATTTACATTTTGGTCATTTAGCAGAAACTCTTATCCAGAGCGACTTACAGTCAACCTTTGTCAACAAACTGGGAAAGGGTTGGTTTCAGAGTGGCCACATATTATGACAGGAAGTAGCTGAAGCACTCTGTGTAAACACTTTATGGCATGACTCAGAAATTATGGGATATAAATAACCTTATCAATCTTCCTGACAGGCATCACATCCTGTACTTTGGAAATGATGATGGGTTGGTTATTGATTGTGTTCTTGTTATTAGATTTCACCCGGGCCAAAATGGGACAATATTTCGGCGATTGAATTCTTTTTGATAAAAAAGGTATCCTCAGTAGTCATAGCTATGGTAGGTTTACAGTCACCATGTAATCATGAACTTTATCCATAGTATTAGCTTGTGATATATTTGTTTGTGACTTATGTTTATCTTGTACATGCCTCCTATATCATTTGAATCTGTCATGTGTAAATGTTCCTTTAATATATAACTTTTATCTTATCTGACTTGTCACAACTAAAGTTCCTTCTGGGAAAAATAAAGTTACTCTGTTCTATTCTATTTAGCTATATTTCTGTTCCCTTCCTGTGGTTCAAAATAGTCTATGTACATTGAATTATTATGAATAGTTATAGTTAATTGTTAACACATTGAATTCATAGGGCAACCAGTCTGGAATAGTCATGAATTTGATCTATCTGAAAATCGTCAGTATTTGGTCATGTTCGCAAAATCTTCCATTCTCATCCTGATGCACTTACTCCATATCACCACTTGGATGCAGTGCTCGCTCAGCGCATGGAGCGACCACTTTATGTAAGGGGCGTTTTTCTGAGCAATTTTTTCATATCATCCCCGCATTGAAAAAGACAAAAAGTACATGAGTTTGGGGAAATGTGTAAAGCTGGGGTCTGAATAATTCACCAAAGATTCCACACATGATCCAGACATGCGCGTGAAATAGATTTACAGGCAATGGTCATGCATGAATTATGAAAATACGTGTCCCAATGGAAAAGTAGTTTAACAGGTTGACAAACGACAATTTATATATTTTTAAAGTTTATATATTTGTCATTTCAGGGGTTAATTTGGGATTTTGTATAAAACAAAGTATGTTGATACTCCATGATCATTTCCACTGATTCCTATTTCCCATTATAAAATTCCATTCAACCACTATCTATAATATTGAAGAACTGCATACAACATGATAATTTGTCATAGAATGCTATTTTTGTGTTTCTGTGGAGAAGATCAATATTACAAGAAAGTAAATCTTGTATCATTGAGACATAATTTGAGGCAGTTGTACAGGCTACATTTTTAAAGAAACGTCATAGGCTTCTATGGCTTATTGAGCAACTCTATCATTTGAGCGTGTGCATAACAGATAATAACCAATGGTACACTACATGAACAAATGTATGAGGACACCTGCTCGTCGAACATCTCATTCCAAAATCATGGGCATTAATATGAAGTTGGGTCCCCCCTTTGCTGCTATAACAGCCTCCACTCTTCTGGGAAGGTTTTCCACTAGATGTTGGAACATTGCTGAAGGGACTTGCTTCCATTCAGCCACAAGATCATTAGTGAGGTCGGCACTGATTTTGGGAGATTAGGCCTGGATCGCAGTCGGCATTCCAATTCATCCCAAAGGTGTTCGATGGGGTTGAGGTCAGGGATCTGTGCAGGCCAGTCAAGTTCTTGGACACTGATCTCGACCAACCCTTTCTGTATGCACCTCGATTTGTGCAAGGGGGCATTGTCATGCTGAAACAGGAAAGGGCCTTCCCCAAACAGTTGGCACAAAGTTGGAAGCACAGAATCATCTAGAATGTCATTGTATGCTGTAGCATTAAGATTTCCCTTCAATGGAACTAAGGAGCCTAGCCCGAACCATGAAAAACAGCCTCAGACCATTAGTCCTCCTCCACCAAACTTTACAATTGGCACTATGCATTGGGGCAGGTAGCGTTCTCCTGGCATCCGCCAAACCCAGATTTGTCCGGCGGACTGCCAGATGGTGAAGCGTGATTCATCACTCCAAAGAGTGTGTTTCCACTGCTCCAGAGTCCAATGGCGGCGAGCTTTACACCATTCCAGCCGACACTTCACATTGTGCATGGTGATCTTAAGCTTGTGTGCTGCTGCTCGGCCATGGAAACCCATATCATGAAGCTCCCGACGAACAGCTCTTGTGCTGAAGTTGCTTCCAGAGGCAGTTTGGAACTTTGTAGTGAGTGTTGCACCCGAGGACAGACAATTTTTACTTGCTACCCGCTTCAGCACTCAGCGGTCCTGTTAGCCGTTGTTGCTGCTAGATGCTTTCACTTCACAATAATAGCACTTATAGTTTACCAGGGCAGCTCTAGCACGGCAGAAATTTGACCTGTTGGAAAAGTGGCATGCTATGACGGTGCCACGTTGAAAGTCACTGAGCTCTTCAGTAAGGCCATTCTACTGCCAATGTTTGTCTGTGGAGATTGCATGGCTGTGTGCTCGATTTTATACTGTCAGCAACGGGTGTGGCTGAAATAGCAGAATCCGTTCATTTGAAGGGGTGTCCACATACTTTGTATATATAGTGTACATAATGCATTGAATGCATGGAGGCTATGAAGCCCTAAAACATTTTAGGATAACTATTATTTTTCTGTTTCAAATCAAATGTTTCTGCGGAACAAGCTCCACATGCCTTTCATGTTGTCTTGCTAAAACGCGCCGATTCAACCATTTGCCAGTTCCAGGGTTTCATCGTTTTCATTTTGGTCAAGTTGGTTTTAAGTTTGACAGGGGCGATTTTACTTTAGCCACTTGGTCGAGGTATTGAAATTCACCACGCACAATGACCTCACTTGGCTTACGGCTTATATATGTCACGCTGACAAATATTAGCATTCATGCATTGTCCCACAATTACGTGGTTGAACTAAACAAGCATATGCACTTTATGACTCGGGCCATCTCATTGACGGGGAAGGAAAAGTACTACAGTATTACATTCCGAGAGGATGGGGGCGATGACGTAGATAGTATCCCCTAGTGTGACCAGTGAAAAAGGCATGCTGTTGGATTCAGGAATAAAAACAGCCGAGGCAAGCAGGTCTTCAGAACAAAAAGTTTCCTCTGTGAAGACAAACGTGTGGGCTCTTTCTCCTGGGGTTGTGTGCACACAGAGATCCGATAATCGCGTTTTATGTGTGAGCGCACGGAGGGTTGGACACATTAAAGGAGCATCAGGAGGCGACAGAGACGCTTTACAGACGAAGCAAGAAGAGAGAGAAAGGGAAGGAGAGAAAGGGAGAGAGAGAGATTATCTCACTCTCCCAGTCGCAGTCGCAACCGGATCACATCCAGCTTCTCTCTCCACACGGAACTAGGTACGTGATGCTTTCTGAACTTTTACACACACAAACGAGAATACAGCAACAGGCTATAGTACTTTAGAAGGTAATGTTTGGAGGTCATATTTGGCACTTTAGAATGTTTGGGGCAACACACTTGAGTTGCGTTGAGGCACTGTTGCACTCGCAAGCACTACGTGATGAATAGATGGGGAGTTTGGATCATATTTGTACGCGTATTGTTCTCCAAAATGTAAGAAAACCCTATCCATTCAAAAAAAATATGCATTCATTTCGTTTTTCCTCACTCTGACTTTGGAAATGCTAGATAGACGTGCGAAAGCTAACTTTGTAATCATTTCTTTCTCAGCAGGACAATGTCTAGTAAAGCGACTTTAGCCTTACTCATCTATGGAATCATAATGCACTACAGCATCCACTGCTCACCTCTCGGGCTAAGCTATCCTAACCTTAGGTAGGTACCTGAACGCTTCTCCTTCAACTGGGCATCTCTGCATGTAAAATGAACATTGGAAATCGCATTGTTTCTGCTGCTGAGCACAGCAGTTATGTATTAGATAAAGCCTACTGCAACCACATAGGTTTAGACCTACGCCATGTATTGCTATACAATTTTTTTCGTTCAATCAATGTGTGGAGAAAAAAGAAAATAGAAGATACCTAAATTAATACACCGTTTTCCCCTCCAGAGCATCTTGTCAATTTGGGTATAAAAATATATGCTATACATTGAAAGATACTGGTACAAGGGTTTTATTTTGAGTTTGAATATGCTGCAATGTTGTGCTATGAGGGGCTTTAGAGCGCCTGGAATCATAGCAGTGGAATATAGCATATTACCAGCTACTGGTAGATCAAGCGTCTGATACAGAACTGTATCTCTGCGTTTAGACGCGTCCCATGGGAATGAAAGAGAGGGGTAATTTGCTGAGGCGTGAGGCGAACGTGGGAGCCACTAATTCATAGAATAACAAGATCGATTTCTTTTTTATTCTCTTTACTAAGCAGACACAATCTGCATTATTTAATTTTTTGAATCACAACTATACATTTTAATGTAGTTTTTGAGATCTGGTTATGGTGTTATTTAATTCACAATTAAAATGATTTTAAATTAAACATGTTTTTTCCCCCATTTCCGATGGGGATGAGTTTGGTTGCCTTTTGGGAAATATAGCCTATGGTTCCACTAGTGTTTTTATGTAAGGTGTTGTAGCTTAATTAGGAATGGCCAATAGCAATTACAATTATTACACATTTAAGCAGATACATTATGGCTATTGCAGGCCTATCAAATATATTTTAATTCCTCTAATTTCTTAACATGGAATATAGCCTATACAATCTAAAAATACAAGTAATTTATTTCGGTGTTTATTTTCAGAATTGGTTTAATCATGATTATACATGATTAATCCTATATCAAAAAGCACATAATTTTCAAATGCATTTCCGATTTCAGACTTGAAAATGAGGTTTATGACGAGGATGGAAATTCGTTACCGGACTTGGCTTTTGACAGTGATCAAATTGCTATAAGAAGTCCCCCATCTGTGGCGGACGACGTGTACACTTTATACTACCCACCGGAGAAAAGGTGATTATCATTATAACTATACTCACCCTATTATTTTTTTATGTCGTTGACATTCATGCTAGACATTTCATTATCGGGCTTGTATTTATGTTCATTTATGTTATATGTTTTATGTTAGTAAATGTACTGTGCCGTCAATAATCACATTTTGTTATTTAATCTTTTGATGGAAATACCTATAGAAAATTATCCTTTAAAATAACAAACTTCCCACATTTTCATTGCAGCAAGATAGACTATGGTTGGTATCCTGGTATTCCAACGAAGCTAATCGGAAATCTCTGTAGGCTATAGAATCAAGTTAGAAGACTATATTTAGTAAGCGAACTAAAACAGAACGAAACACTTTTAATATGAACCGGCCATTTCCAAAGTCATAAAATTCACCAGAATAGCATTGTCCACTATTTCAACTCACATTTTGGAAAGCAGCCCATATGACGCGTTGGATTTGGTAGGCTAAATACAGTATGTTGCCACTTACGTGTGATCATTTATTGTTTGGCGTTTTATCATCCCAGAACGGAAAGGCATGCAGACGGAATGTTTAATAAAGCCTACAGGAAAGCGCTGGGTCAGTTATCAGCAAGAAAATATCTCCATTCTCTGATGGCAAAGCGTGTAGGGTAAGGACATCTTCTCAGTTGTCGTCTCCTATTTTGTAATCTTAGTTATTTTTGGTGTTCGTTTTTCTTCTAACTCAGATTTTCCGAATACTCACTATTCATTCTATGTTTCGTCAAATTGTCACCGTGTGTCTATGTGTGTGTTCTTTCCGACTTGAATTTGACGCCTTTAGGCACAGAGTAGGTTGACTTGATAAAATCTTCGACAGCGCAAATCCGGGTGCGGCATGATCGAATCGGTGGATCTCAGTGCTGATATTGTCTCTTTAAGTAGCAACGCCCAGGATCCACGTGGATGAATACATTTCATTTTCATTATTAATAATTGATGGTGGTAGGGGGTTAGTCCCAAGGGTTGAAGATAAATGTGGGCTTCAATTATTCCCTACATCCTCGACCAGCCAGCCTAACCATGATGATATCGAAATAAAAATCAATTTGGGAGGATTGATTAAAAGTTGAAGAGATGAGAAAATTTTAAAATGAAGACCTGTGCAGTGCAGTCTATGGGCTACATTCCGAGGCAGGGTAGGCGTCTACTAACAGTGAAAAACTATCCTGCTCTCCCCCTTTCTAGTGGAGGGAGCACCATGGAAGACGACTCAGAGCCTCTGTCAAAGCGACACTCGGACGGGATCTTCACAGACAGCTACAGCCGCTACCGAAAGCAAATGGCAGTCAAGAAATACCTGGCGGCAGTCCTTGGGAAAAGGTATAGACAGAGATATAGAAGCAAAGGACGCCGGCTAGCGTATTTGTAGCGTTGCTAAACCAAACTACCATGTGTGTACAGCCCAGATCAAGTCATTTTGAGAAAACTGAACAATCAGTGGATCGCTCTTGTGTTCTTTAAACATGTATTTATGTATGAAGTAAAGCCATTAAAATTAATATTTTGATAATAATATTGTTTTTCTTTTGTACTTAAGCACTTGAGAACGCACAGATCTACTTTGTGGACCAATCCTTTTGTTCAACCTAAATATAGCCTATATTTATTTATTTTTAGACCTAAGACGAAATGATGTGCACATGATCCATATGCTCTTTACCCTGTCTTTTAAACATTTAAATCTAGATATGAATGCGACGGAAATAAATAGTTTAAAAGACAATCAATGTATTGAATGTTACTTTGTGGCAACTGAAATTAAGAGCTTAGTGTCTTTATTTACAACAGCCCTGAAGACTTAGGTTTTCACCATATTCTACAAGACATAGGCTTTGATGCCCTACCGGATGGGGATGATTTTGAGGCTATTTTGGGAGACTGGCTGAAACAGTTCTCTCCCGAATTTCCGGTGAGTTCCAGGCTCTTTCCCGAGGCCTTGTCTTGAGGGATGTCCCTTGTCCCTCCCTCTTTTTCTCACCTTACCCTGTGATCTTACACTCCAGATACTAAATCCAACCCAATCTCCTTCTTTCCTCATTTGTGCTCCTGTCTCTCTAGAGATACTGTACAACTGTATCTATATTCACACCTATACTGCATGCAGTATATGTATGAACGTGAATATAGATGCATAGATATGTTTTACACATTGAATGTGTATGGATATACTGTAAATCCTTTCAAATCCCCCATAAATATCCTATTGGAGGCTGTAGGAAAATAATGTGATGCCAAAACAGACATGACCCAACAGACTCTAGAATCCTTATATATAGCGGTAATTCAAATACTAAAGTGGAATACCTGTTAGAATGACCGCGATGACCTCCATGACCCTTATAAGATGAGGACCAGAGTGCTTTTGACCTTTTTCTTTCTTCCTGTTCTTCTTCTTCAGTGTTAAAGAAAATGAGCTTACACTTTTGAACTTTGTGCAAAGTATCTATCTTGTGTTCCTCTGTCGTGGTATACATGTGTTTGAAAAGCTCTTGAAAACCTGGAATGCTGTTAAAGGTTTCCATTTGTCTCTTCTCGCCACATAAGAAGCATCATGAACACAGAATAACCTAAATGGTCATCGAAGACAGTCCAATAAGAAAATTGAGACCATTTCCACTGACATTATACTTTTTATGTGGCTTCACTTAATTTCAATGTGTTTTTTATTTTTCATGAGGAACATTTCAGAGGCAATTTGGAGACGTGTTGCACCTTCCTGGTCTACTGTGCTTTCCCCTATCTTGTCATGTGAACCAATGTAAAGCTAGATCGCATGATTAAAGTAATTGCACTAGCCACCAAATCTGTGCAAACTACTGCAATTGGATGGTTTTCTTTGCTCACTGATTGACGTATATACGTATGTGTTTTTTCTGGATGTTGTTTTGTTTTTGTTCTCTCCCCAACATTACTGCACAGAGTGTTTGATTGAACGTCTCACCACTGTCTTCTGTATAGGAACGCTCGGATGAATGTACTGCAGGGGAGAAGCTTTTAGAAAGAGTTGCGTCATGTTTTCTTTTTAGTCTCTTCTCAATGGGACTTTAGACAAGATTCTGTTACATTCCAATGTATTATATGCCAAAAACAATGCTTGAATGATTGTTGTTTTGAATAATCCTTACCTATCCTGGCAGCCCAAGCGCAGCACAGTCAAACTTCTACCTAATCAACAGTTAGACAAAGCCTTAAACGTACTTCACCGTGCCTGTACTATTCTGAACACCACCAATTCCAAACTAGCTTCTCAGTTTACTTGCCTCTTTTTTCTTGATATAAATGATCACAAGATGAGAAAGCAGAGAAAACCTGTTCAGCGCTAGATAGACCCAAGTACGAGAGGGGGAGTGGGAGGAAGAGAGAGGAATGAGGATAGTGGGTGCGAGAGAGGAGAACAAAGAGAAAGAGGGACACAGCGAAAGAAGGAGAGTCCATGACCAATCGAAAACAGGGTGATTTGTGGCAGTGAAAGGAATTTACCAGACAAAGGTTTCCACACCTCATTAGAAGAACTTGGCCTATCATCTCACTTGTACCCATCAGATAGACAGAACAAGCCACACTTCTTCTCACTAGAGGCATGATTGGGTTCGCTACTTCTGTATTAGCCATCCCATTTTTCGACCCCGTGAAAAATAGTTAATAAGATCATGAAAAATGTAGCTTCTGAATCCGTACAGTATACTTCCATTTCCTGACCCCAAGACATCATATTCACACTTCCCTAAATTGCAAGGAGATCTAACTCCAGTAGTGCACCAGGCAGATTCTACAGACACTGTAGGTTAGGTTTGAGCTTTGTGACACTTAGCAGTAGGGCAAAGTTCTTCGATCTGTGCCTGTGTGTATGAAATCAATCTTTCTTTAATTCTGCATTCCCCTCCAGGCTTTGTGACGCAGAATGCAGCTTGCGGCTGTGGTGCCTTGCTTCGACTTTAAAATCGCCACGAATCACAGATGGCTATTTAGTAGCCCTACAATGCTGCAAATCATCAGCTTACATTTCACCATTTGGTTGTTGTTTTTGTGTTGCACAGACATTTGATTGGATCTTTAGTGCCATTAGGTGTAGTCTCCGAGCACTCTTGCTCACAATCATTTCTTTTGCCGATTTCTTTTTTTTAGAGCACTTAGACTTTGAGATTTGTGGTAGATAGTTGCAAGCATCATGATTACCCTCTTTCCATAATGTGTATAATTTTGAAAGCGCCAACAGCCTTACTAAACGTGAAGATTAAACTTAGAATATATATATATATATTTATTGTGTAGAAAATGGGTATTAGAAAGTACTATTATAATGAAAAAAAAAAAATGGCGATCCACAAGGGTCAAGTCTATAAATGTAAAAAAAATATAAACTGTGTTGTAAGATTTGTATGAATAAATTTTTGTAAACAACACAATTTCGTCTAATCTTTTAAACCCATAACATTATAAGTAGTTCACCCTCAGCTCATAGGTGAGGATGCTAGAACAGTACCACTGTACAGTACCATTGTTATACAACAATACACAATCATTGTTAGCTCATTTTAGTCCTACTCCACACATTATAGTGCATCCATCCAATAGGTGTACTTTCTCACTAGCCCATCACACCATCATGCCTAAAGAGAAATCACAGAAAGGAGGAGGACAGAGGGAGAGAAGACTAGGACACAGGACAAGAGAATACAGTTTTTCAGGTATCTAGGCACCTAAAGGGTATCACATAATTAAATAGGGGTACTCTAAATAATCATCTGAAACAATCAACAAACAAAAACAACAACAAATGGATATTAAAGGAACCAAGTGTTCATAACTACAGTCTTCTAAAAATACTGTCAATTTTGTAGTGCTAAAAGCACAGTATAAATCAAAAATGTCCTTGCTGTCCATGAATGTCTTACTAAACAAATAACCTCAGTAAATACAGTGAATAGTCTTATAAGTCTACAATAAATGAACATCAAGATACTAGGAGATACACTACCCATAGGAATCATGCATATGAAAGTGAAAACCCAGACTGCTGTCTCTGCCCTTCAGAGAATCAGAGAACACAAAATTGCTCTTTGGTTTGAATACTGTGAAACCCTGACTCTTCACTTGGCGGGGTGTTGATACCCCCAGACCCTCTTGGGATGGCACCAGTGGAGAGACAGACGTGGGAGGGATCTCCCGACCAGTACCACCCACTGCTGTCCTGCTGCACCCAACATCCGACTAGGACGTCACAGATGAAGAACTAGGGCCACGATGGCGTCTATAACAAGCCTACAGTATATATCAGACCTCCAATTGTCAATGACACATTCTTCACCCGGATAGAAAAGGTAAAGGAACAAGGCCACCACCTTACTCTCAAACTCTCCAACCAAGGTGCATAAATCGAGGAGCAAAATGAAGTGAGGAATGAAGCAAGAAAATGCGGAAAATCGGATAAATAAACTCAACATGCAGAACACTACACCTAAAGGTTCCATCCAATACACACAAACGTATATGCAAACACATGGTATACTACATAGCCAATCCAACAAGTGTCTATAGCTACCGAGGTGGCTCTCCATCCAAAAGCAGTCAATATTACTGTGCACAACACTAATCAATCATTTTATGTTGCTCCCTACCTTAGTGCGAGGTTACAGATGGGTCAGACATATTTACTTATCTGTAAATTTGTATTTTAAACACTCGATCCACCACACACACATTAAACCCAGGCAGGCAGGCTCTTAACAGGCTGCTTGTGGGTTTGAGCTTTGTCATGGGTCCAGTCTCACAATAGCTACAAGAACACCCAGCTCCTCAGTCCCCATGGTAACAAAGACAACAGAAGATAGACCCTCATGTCCATCTTAGAAGTGCAAGTGACTATGCAATGGACACCAAATCATTTGTGTGAAATGAACACAGTTTGTTAGAAATATCATAGGAATCATGTGCTGTTATAAAGCACATACTACATCGCTCTGACTCTCTGACCTTTTTTAGTTTTGTTTCTACACCTGTGTTCTGGGTGAGATTTATCTATATGGTTGACTAAGCGCTCAGTGGAGTGGCTTTACGGTGCCTGAGTGTGTTCCACTGTGGTGCCCTTATTGAAAAAAATACATGATTTCACATGTAATATTTTATGAAAACGTGGTTTTTGAAAAGTTCCATGTGCTGATATTTCACATTTGGATTTTCCCATTTGGTCACATGACCTTTCACATGTGGATTAAAATGTTCACATGTGCATAATTTTCACATTAGATTTCACAGGTGATGCCTGGGAACCAAAAATGAGTTGTTAGGATGTCCCTGGAAGGTCACAAAATACTCACAGTGTTTTCAACTTACATATTAAACACATTTTGACATACATGATTACATTGTGCATATTTATTTATACAGTACTTATTATTGAACTTCAACCTCTTGGTTCATGGCAATCCAAACTTCCTGCTACGCCACCATGTCTGTGTCAATGACTGATTTCACCTGAATTCCGGCACTTTGGAGTTCACAGTAAATCTCAGCTTTGTTTAATACACCCAAGAAAAAATATTGTATTTGTCATAGTGATTCATGAGTAACATGAAAACAGAATATTATGCCCCACCAACATTAGACAACTATACAGAAACCCCCACATTTTTTGAAATAAGTAAATTAAATCAATGATGTGAGAATAATCAGATTGAGTGCAGAGATATATTACAGGTAATGAGAGTGTAGGGGACTTCTGAGAATGCGGCAGAGTTTGTGGTGCAGCAGAAAGATCAGAGTACACTAAATGAAATCACGTTGTCACTGATTCATTATTTTGACACTATTTTAGCTGAACAGCATACCACTTACCTTAAAACCCTCATGCCATTCCATTACTTCCCTTACAAAAAATGTCACGTGAAATAAAATGTTTACATGTAAAAGAGCTGTTTTCACATGTGGAGCTGAAAGGTTCACATGTGAAAACAAAAGAGCCACATGTGAGGTCAATTGTTCAAAATTTAGAGTTCATACACTACCGTTCAAAAGTTTGGAGTCACTTAGAAATGCCCTTGTTTTTGAAAGACATTTTTTTTTTTGTTCATTAAAATAACATCAAATTGATCAGAAATACAGTGTAGACATTGTTAATGTTGTAAATGACTTTTGTAGCTGTAAACGGCATATTATTTATGGAATATCTACATAGGCGTACAGAGGCATATTATCAGCAACCATCACTCCTGTGTTCCAATGGAACGTTGTGTTAGCTAATCCAAGTTTATAATTTTAAAAGGCTTATTGATCATTAGAAAACCCTTTTGCAATTATGTTAGCACAGCTGAAACTGTTGTTCTGATTAAAGAAGCAATACAACTGGCCTTCTTTAGACTAGATGAGTATCTGGAGCATCAGCATTTGTGGGTTTGATTACAGGCTCAAAAAGGCCAGAAACAAAGACTTTCTTCTGAAACTCGTCAGTCTATTCTTGTTCGGAGAAATGAAGGATATTCCATGCGAGAAATTGCCAAGAAACTGAAGATCTCGTACAACGCTGTGTACTACTCCTTTCAAAGAACAGCGCAAACTGGCTCTAACCAGAATAGAAAGAGGAGTGGGAGGCCCCCGGTGCACAACTGAGCAAGAGGACAAGCACATTAGGGTGTCCCAATAGTACCCACATTAGGGTGTCCCAATAGTACCCACAAAACAGTAGTCTCAACGTCAACAGTGAAGAGGCGACTCCGGGATGCTGGCCTTCTAGGCAGAGTTCCTCTTAATACACAATAATTGTTAGCATCTTAATCTTTTCTTTTTTTGGCCAGTCTGAGATATGTATTTTTCTTTGCAACTCTGCCTAGAAGGCCAGCATCCTGGAGTCACCTCTTCACTGTCGACATTGAGACTGGTGTTTTGTGTTTTGTGTACTCAACTAGTCTAAAGAAGGACAGTTTTATTGCTTCTTAATCAGCACAACAGTTTTCAGCTGTGCTAACATAATTGCTAACACAACGTGCCATTGGAACACAGGAGTGATGGTTGCTGATTATGGGCCTCTGTACGCCTATGTAGATATTCCATAAAAAAATCTGCCGTTTCCAGCTACAATAGTCATTTACAACATTAGCAATGTCTACACTGTATTTCTGATCAATTTGATGTTATTTTAATGGACAATGTTATTTTAATGGATTTTATGTAGGACATTTTTTCTAAGTGACCCCAAACCTTTGAACGGTAGTGTATGTTAACACCACCTTTTCACATGTGAGGAGAATAACATGTTTTCATCTCAATGGAATTGCAGATTTAGATTTGAAATTAGCAACAACAAAAAACGAACTCTCACATTTGGAATTTAATTTTCCTGTGTCAAAAACATTCATACGTTAACATTTAATTTGCACTTTCTCAAATGTCACGTGTAGTTTCATGGTATCACATGTTGAAATGTGTCACATTTATTTCACATGAGCTCATGTTTTCACATGTGTAGTTTCATGTTATCACATAAAATCACATGTGAAATTCACATGTTTTTTCCATAAGGGTGGTGATACTAATCAGAGGTGGATCCAGGCCACTGTCTGTCTCTGTGCCCTCTGGTCTGCCAAGGGGGGGTGGAGGTGTGAGGTGGTGCCCCAGCCTGGCTGTGCCTCCCGGAGGCACCTGGAATACCACCACAAACCCCCCAGCAGGACGCCAGCGGAACCTTTTAATGCCTGTCGTGCCGGATTAGAGCTAATGACCTCAAACTGATCCCCCCACATCACATGTGGCCACCGCAGGGGCAGCCAGGGACAGCCAGGGACCTTTCACAGACATCACAGACTCTGCCTCCGACCCACCAACCCAACCCTGCTCCTCCTGCCATTTCTCCCCCACTATGGTTCAATAAACATTTCATCGGAAGTCAATGGGACACTGAGGAGGCGTGGTTCCAGACAGTCTGCAGGGAACACTGTACTGTAAGGACGTCAGGATGAGGTTTCTGGCCAAAGCCTCACAAAGCCTGGCTCCTCTACATGCGAATTAACCCCCGCACCCAGTCTCTTCCTCCCTCCTCCCTTCCAGCTAGACACAAAGCCAGGGGCTTTGATTGTGTGGCTGCAGCCCCGGGCCTCAGCAGAGCACAGAGAAAGGATGATCAATGGGAGTGATCTGATTTCTCCAGCCCTCTGTCAGACCCCCTCTTAACCCTGCTAACCCAATCAGCCTACGTTGCCAGGCAACGGGCCCAGGGAGGATGCACTGGGGATGCGGTGGAGCTGGGCGGGGCCGCCATGGCCTTCCTTGGACACCCAACAATCCTACTGGGTATTTTTCACACAATTCGCTTTAGTCGGTGGACTCGGCGCTGGCCTCGCTATACTTTACCAGCTTGGATGGCAGCATGGAGGGACTAATGATGAATGGGTCCTCAGCCAGAGAAAGAGAGACAGAGCTCAGTGTCATATCTTAACAGCACACGCATGCACGCACACACAGACACAGACACACACACACACAACAGAGCCTCAGAGTGTCATATCCTAGTAGTACAATCACACAAAGCCACACACAGCCTCACACAACTAGAGTATATACCACAGCCACACCCTGCTTCGTAAGATGAGACAATAGCATCAAACCACACACAATCACATGCTCAGAAAGAGGTACAGTTGCCTTTCTATACCGCCAGCCTGATGTGTAGCCAAAGTGTTTTATATTATTTGTTGTTTACTGAAAAGTCCATGAGAATAAGAATGTGTAGATCAGACTTTTCTTATGACATTTGAATCTTTTTACAAGAATACAACAGCTGTTCAATTAAAAAAAGGTATAAATAAATGTATTCTCATATGCCCAAGTTTTAGACAGTAATATGTACAGTAATAGGGTTAAATGGTTAAACAGTTATATCAAAGATTTTTATAACTAACCCAAGATGCACTGTTTCCAATGGGAGCAAATTAAGCAGAACAAGTGGGCAGAACAAGCAAGGAGGGGGCACGGCCAAGCACAAGCTAGCAAAGTCCTATTGGCGCATTCTAGCATGTATTTGCATACAGTGGGGCAAAAAAGTATTTAGTCAGCCACCAATTGTGCAAGTTCTCTCACTTAAAAAGATGAGAGAGGCCTGTAATTTTCATCATAGGTACACTTCAACTATGACAGACAAAATGAGGAAAAAAAATCCCGAAAATCACATTGTAGGATTTTTAATGAATTTATTTGCAAATTATGGTGGAAAATAAGTATTTGGTCACATACAAACAAGCAAGATTTCTGGCTCTCACAGACCTGTAACTTCTTCTTTAAGAGGCTCCTCTGTCCTCCACTCGTTACCTGTATTAATGGCACCTGTTTGAACTTGTTATCAGTATAAAGACACCTGTCCACAACCTCAAACAGTCACACTCCAAACTCCACTATGGCCAAGACCAAAGAGCTGTCAAAGGACACCAGAAACAAAATTGTAGACCTGCACCAGGTTGGGAAGACTGAATCTGCAATAGGTAAGCAGCTTGGTTTGAAGAAATCAACTGTGGGAGCAATTATTAGGAAATGGAAGACATACAAGACCACTGATAATCTTCCTTGATCTGGGGCTCCACGCAAGATCTCACCCCGTGGGGTCAAAATGATCACAAGAACGGTGAGCAAAAATCCCAGAACCACACGGGGGGACCTAGTGAATGACCTGCAGAGAGCTGGGACCAAAGTAACAAAGCCTACCATCAGTAACACACTACGCCGCCAGGGACTCAAATCCTGCAGTGCCAGACGTGTCCCCCTGCTTAAGCCAGTACATGTTCAGGCCCGTCTGAAGTTTGCTAGAGAGCATTTGGATGATCCAGATGAGGATTGGGAGAATGTCATATGGTCAGATGAAACCAAAATAGAACTTTTTGGTAAAAACTCAACTCGTCGTGTTTGGAGGACAAAGAATGCTGAGTTGCATCCAAAGAACACCATACCTACTGTGAAGCATGGGGGTGGAAACATCATGCTTTGGGGCTGTTTTTCTGCAAAGGGACCAGGACGACTGATCCGTGTAAAGGAAAGAATGAATGGGGCCATGTATTGTGAGATTTTGAGTGAAAACCTCCATCCGTCAGCAAGGGCATTGAAGATGAAACGTGGCTGGGTCTTTCAGCATGACAATGATCCCAAACACACTGCCCGGGCAACGAAGGAGTGGCTTCGTAGGAAGCATTTCAAGGTCCTGGAGTGGCCTAGCCAGTCTCCAGATCTCAACCCCATAGAAAATCTTTGGAGGGAGTTTAAAGTCCGTGTTGCCCAGCGACAGCCCCAAAACATCACTGCTCTAGAGGAGATCTGCATGGCGGAATGGGCCAAAATACCAGCAACAGTGTGTGAAAACCTTGTGAAGACTTACAGAAAACGTTTGACCTCTGTCATTGCCAACAAAGGGTATATAACAAAGTATTGAGATAAACTTTTGTTATTGACCAAATACTTATTTTCCACCATAATTTGCAAATAAATAAATAAAAAATCCTACAATGTGATTTTCTGGATTTCTTTTTCTCATTTCGTCTGTCATAGTTGAAGTGTACCTATGATGAAAATTACAGGCCTCTCTCATCTTTTTAAGTTGGAGAACTTGCACAATTGGTGGCTGACTAAATCATTTTTTGCCCCACTGTATTTCAGTTAGGAAACGCCTACTCTGTGAAGTGCATGTGTGCAATAACTCAACTTGCCTTTGCACTCCTTCTAAACAATGCATTTTTTTTTACTTTTAGAAAGGGTAAAGTCTCCAAAACTTAGTGCACTCTGTTCTTAACAGATTATAGTTTTGGGAACAGAAAACTGTATTGTTATCGAATGTTTCATTGATTGATGTTTCAATTTGCAGAATGTCAGCCAAGTTTCATCAAGCTCCATCTTCTCCCACTTCCCGCCACTGGACTTCCGCTCATCACCATATTTGGTGGTGAGAATAAATTGTAAACAGACGCTTCAAATGTACACATACTGTAAGACATCTGGCTCCATCTTTTATGTTGTTAAATGGTGACAGGCATAGAGTGCCTTCGGAAAGTGTTCAGACCCCTTGACTTTTTCCACATTTTCTTATAGGCCACTCATCAATCTACACACAATACTCCATAATTACAAAGCTAAATTAGTTTTTAGAAATTGTTGCTAATTTATTAAAAATAAGAAACTGAAATATTACATTTACATAAGCATTCAGATCCTTTACTCAGTACTTTGTTGAAGCACATTTGGCAGCAATTACAGCCTCAAGTCTTCTTGGGTATGACACTACAAGCTTGGCACACCTGTATTTGGGGAATTTCTCACATTCTTCTTTAGAGATCCTCTCAAGCTCTGTCAGGTTGGATGGGGAGTGTTGCTGCACAGATAATTTCAGGTCTCTCCAGTGATGTTTGATCGGGTTCAAGTCCGGGCTCTGGCTGGGCCATTCAAGGACATTCCGAGACTTGTCCCAAAGCCACTCCTGTGTTGTCTTGGCTGTGTGCGGAGGGTCGTTGTCCTGTTGGAAGGTGAACCTTCGCCCCAGTCTGAGGTCATGGGCACTCTGGAGCAGCTTTTCATCAAGGATCTCTCTGTACTTTGCTCCGTTCATCTTTGCCTCGATCCTGACTAGTCTCCCAATCCCTGCCGCTGAAAAACATCCTCACAACATGATGCTGCCACCACCATGCTTCACCGTAGGGATGGTTCCGGGTTTCCTCCAGAAGTGACGCTTGGTATTAAGGCCAAAGAGTTCAATATTGGTTTCATCAAACCACAGAATCGTGTTTCTCATGGTTTGAGAGTCTTTGGGGGCTTTTTGGCAAACTCCAAGCGGGCTGTCATGTGCCTTTTACTGAGGACTTGCTTCCGTCTGGCCATTCTACCATAAAGGCCGGATTTGGGGAGTGCTTCAGAGATGGTTGTCCTTCTGGAAGGTTCTCCCATCTCCACAGAGGAAATCTAGAGCCCTGTCAGAGTGACCATTGGGTTCTTGGTCACCTCCCTGACCAAGGCCCTTCTCCCCTTCTCCCCTGATTGCTCAGTTTGGCCGGGTGGCCAGCTCTAGGAAGAGTCTTGGTGGTTCCCAACTTCTTCCATTTAAGAATGATGGAGGCCACTGTGTTCTTGGGTACCTTCAATGCTACAGAAATGTTTTGGGTCCCTTCCCCAGATCTGTGCCTCGACACAATCTTGTCTCATACCTCTACGGACAATTCCTTCAACCTCATGACCTTATATAGACAGGTCTGCACAGGTGGACTCCAATCAAGTTGTAGAAACATCTCAAGGATGATCAATGGAAACAGGATGCACCTGAGCTCAATTTCGAGTCTAATAGCAAAGGGTCTGAATACTTCTGTAAATAAGGTATTTCTGTTTTGTTTTTAAATACATTTGCAAAAATGTCTAAAAACCTGTTTTCCCTTTGTCATTACAGGGTATTGTGTGTAGATATGCTGAGGATGATTTTTTAATCCATTTTATAATAAGGCTGTAACGTAACAAAATGTGTAAAAAGTCAAGGGGTCTGAATATTTTTCGAATGCACTGTATTTCCCTTTTATTCCCAGCCTCCATGTCTCCCTCCCATCTGCCTATCTACCACTCCCTCTCTCTTGCTCTTTCATATTCAATATTCCTACTTCCAGCTCTATAAATAACTATATTTATCCAACTCGCTTATTGATCTCTAATCAATATATGGGCGTGGCCAGAAAACCTGCCTCCAATTACTGAATCCCGTCACAGATAGAGATAGAAAGTTTGAAGGAGATAGAGAAACCACAGCCAGAGCTAGTGATTGAGATAAGAGTGAGTGAGATGGGGGTTGAGATCAGCAAAGTTCTTTCCCTGCTCTCTACCATGCATTCTGCATAGCCCCTCGACCCCCTCCTCCTGCTCCACAGATCTCCGCCCCACCCCAGGAACCCCATGGCTCTCTAGGGGCCAGCTGAGTGACAGCTTTCTGGAGGGGAATCCACATGCCGCAGCCCTTTCATCAGCACCTCCCTCTGGGCCCTGTCTGTCTGACTGCTCAACAATGCAGCGTGGATAGATGCGAGTTGGGGAACTAAGACCCTCTGTGTGTTTTATGAGGGTTTGTGTTTGTGATGTGTGGGGGTTGTGTGCATGTAGGGAGGGTGTTTGTGTGTGTGTGCGGGAGGGGGGGTGTATATGCATGTATGAGTGTGGTGTGCATGTGTGCTCGTGTGCGTATGTGCATGTTTCTGTGTGTGCTTCCTTGCATGTGTTTTGTCCTTGAATTCTGATTGGCTGCTGAGATCCTAGTCATTCCCAGAGTCACAGTAGGCCTTGTTAGTAGTTCTATGTGAGAAGTGGGTGAGATGTCTTGCCAGGGGTCTGCATGGTGAAGCTTGAGGTGAAGGAGAGGTGTTGGCATATGTATTATTTTCAAAAGGTTCAAAGGTTCAATGATGAGCCTTGCCTCTGAATTATTGAATTATCACTTTCACATTCATATCTCTATCCGTCTCCAACAAGTATCCCGTTTTCTCTCTCTCTCTCTCTCTCTCTCTCTCTCTCTCTCTCTCTCTCTCTCTCTCTCTCTCTCTCTGTCTCTGCTCATTACCCAGCTGTCAGCTACCCCCACATGTCACATCCTCACACACATTAGCAATAGCATACTGTATGATTCGCACACTTTATCTCCAAGTATTTTCCAGACGCACGCTCACACAAAAACATGTGGACACGCTCGCGCGAGCACACACACTCAAACACATACACATGCACACGCACACAGACACACACACATCCATTGGCCATCAAGAAGTGGAGAGAAGCTCTTTACCTGTACAAGCCGACATTTCGGTCGGTGAGGTCAGAGACACACTTATATCAAGTCATCCACAGTTGTTTTGTGTGTGGGCAACATTCTCAGTTCAACAGCACATAATATTGGAGGTAGCATTTTACTGAAGTATAGAAACGGTAAAAAGAGGGAAACACTTTCTGCTATAAAGTTGTGTTGAAGGAAGCTTCGCTTTTAAATAAGAGCTCTGTGTGACTTTATTCAATCAATAAAAAGAAGCTGTTTCTAGTCTAGTCATTGGTCATATCGACCATCACATCAATCCAGAACTGATAGGAACCCCAGTGAAGAAAGCAGGCATTTGTTACAGATGCAATTGATGTGGCTACACCTGTCTTTCCTCAATCTGTTCTAAAGGGAAGTACAGATCAGGTGTAAATTAATCAGAGGAATTGAGTTCTCAATCTCTTGGCAAAATTCAGTCATCTTTTATAAACCAGTGTCAGAAAGTGATGTGAGTGCGATACTTCTCTCCCCCCAAAGCAATTCTTCATAAATGCTTTGATTTCTCATCTCTGAAGTATACCTAAAAGTTATCCACCGCAATTGTTGCAACCCCTATTACTAGCCTGTTCAACCTCTCTTTCGTATTGTCTGAGATCCCTTAAGATTGGAATGCTGCCGCGGTCATCCCCCTCTTCAAAGGGGGAGACACTCTGGACCCAAACTGTTACAGACCTATGTCCATCCTCCCCTGCCTTTCTAAAGTCTTCGAAAGCCAAGTTAACAAACAGATCCCTGACCACTTCAAATCCCACCGTACCTTCTCCGCTATGCAATCTGGTTTCTGAGTTGGTCATGGGTGCACCTCAGCCACGCTCATGTCCTAAACGATATCATAACCGCCATCGATAAAAGACAGTACTGTGCGGCCGTCTTCATCGACCTGGCCAAGGCTTTCGACTCTGTCAATCACCGCATTCTGATCGGCAGACTCAACAGCCTTGGTTTCTCAAATGACTGCCTCGCCTGGTTCACCAACTACTTCTCAGATAGAGTTCAGTGTGTCAAATCGGAGGGCCTGTTGTTCGGACCTCTGGCAGTCTCTATTGGGGTGCCACAGGGTTCAATTCTCGGGCCGACTCTTTTCTCTGTATATATCAATGATGTCGCTCTTGCTGCTGGTGATTCTCTGATCCACCTCTATGCAGACGACACCATTCTGTATACATCTGGCCCTTCTTTGGACCCTGTGTTAACAAACCTCCAAACGAGCTTCAATGCCATACAACACTCCTTCCGTGGCCTCCAACTGCTCTTAAATGCTAGTAAAACTAAATGCATGCTCTTCAACCGATCGCTTCCCGCACCGCCCACCCGACTAGCATCTGGTTAGACTGTAAACTCTCCTTCCAGACTCACATTAAGCATCTCCAATCCAAAATTAAATCTAGAATCTGCTTCCTATTTCACAACAAAGCCTCCTTCACTCATGCTGCCAAACATACCCTCGTAAAACTGACTATCCTACCGATCCTTGACTTCGGCGATGTCATTTACAAAATAGCCTCTAAGACTCTACTCAGCAAATTGGATGAAGTCTATCACAGTGCCATCCGTTTGGTCACTAAATCCCCATATACTACCCACCGCTGCGACCTGTATGCTCTCGTTGGCTGGCCCTCGCTACATATCTGTCGCCAAACCCACTGGCTCCAGGTCATCTGTAAGTCTTTGCTAGGTAAAGCCCCGCCATTTCTCAGCTCACTGGTCACCATAGCAACACCCACCCGCAGCACGCACTCCAGCAGGTATATTTCACTGGTCACCCTCAAAGCCAACAGCTGCTTTGGCCGCCTTTCCTTCCAGTTCTCTGCTGCCAATGACTGGAACGAATTTCAAAAGTCACTGAAGCTGAAGACTTATATCTCCCTCACTAACTTTAAGCATCAGCTGTCAGATCAGCTTACTGATCACTGCACCAGTACACAGCTCATCTATAAATAGCCCACCCAACTACCTCATCCCCATATTGTTATTTTTTTGCTCTTTTGCACCCCAATATCTCTACTTGTACATCATCATCTGCACATCTATCACTCTAGTGTTCATGCTAAATTGTAATTATTTCGCCACTATGGCCTATTTATTGCCTTACCTCCCTAATCTTACTACATTTGCACACACTGTATATAGATTTTTCAATTGGGTTATTGACTGTATGTTTGCTTATCCCATGTGTAACTCTGTGTTGTTGTTTTTGTTGCACTGCTTGCTTTATCTTGGCCAGGTCGCAGTTGTAAATGAAAATTTGTTCTCAACCGGCTTATCTGGTTAAATAAAGGTGAAATATTTGTTTTAATAAAAAACCTTTATCCTGAGAAAATACCCTTTTTTAGGCTGTCAATTAAGAGAACCAAGCTTTTTTCCCTCCTTGGAGTTTTCTGTAACACTTTATTTGGATAGTCCCAAGTAGATGGTTGTTTAGTATATGTTCAATAACGGTCAACAGCCTTTCAACTAACTATCTACTAACCCTAGCCCTAACCCTAACCTTAGCAAGCAGTTGCTTGTCAACAGATAGTTTCTTGACAGTATGACCATCTGTATATCATCTATATGAGACTATCCAAATAAAGTGTGACCGAGTTTTCCTTCATACGTCAAGTAAAGTAACATAATTCTTTCTAGTACAATATATTATAGAAAGCCCCTATTCAATACAAAACTACAGGTACACTCAACCTCTTGATTGTACTGGGAGAAGGTACAGTGCCGTCAAAAAGTATTTATACCCCTTGACTTATTACACTTTTTTTGTGTTACACCCTGAATGCAGAATTCTCACCCATCTACACACAATACCCCATAATGACAAAGTGAAAACATGAGTTCAGACATTTTTGCTAGTTTCTTGAAAATGAAATACAGAAATATCTTATTTACATAAGTATTCACACCCCTGAGCCAATACATGTTAGAATCACCTTTGGCAGCAATTACAGCTGTGAGTCTTTCTGGGTAAGTCTCTAAGAGCTTTGCGTAGCTGGATTGTACAATATTTTCCCATTATTCTTTTCATAACTCTTCAAACTCTGTCACATTGCTACACCACCATTTTCAAGTCTTGCCGTAGATTTTCAAGCAGATTTAGTCAAAACTGTAACTCGGCCACTCAGGACCATTCACTGTCTTCTAGATAAGCAACTCCATTGTTTTGCCACATTTTTGGCAGTTCTACTTGTTTAGTGCCTTGTTGCAAACGGGATGCATGTTTTGTAATGTTTTTATTCTGTACAGACTTCATTTTTTCACTCTATCAATTAATATTGTGGAGTAACTACAATACTGTTGATCTATCCTCAGTTTTCTCTAATCACAGCCATAAAACTCTGTAACTGTTTCCTCTCTGGCAACCTAGTTAGGAAAGACGCCTGTATCTTTGTAGTGACTGGGTGTATTGATACACTATCCAAAGTGTAATTAATAATTTCACCATGCTCAAAGCGATATTCAATTAACTTTTTAAAAATATATTTTTTAACCTTCCTGGTCTTTGTGGTTGAATCTGTGTTTGAAATTCACTGCTCGACTGAGAGACCTTACAGATAATTATATGTGTGCGGTACAGAGATGAGGTAGTCATTCAAAAATCATGTTAAACACCATATAGTGAGTCAGACTGTCAGTAACTGGTATAAGTTAATGGAAACTGTGCCAGAGCATATACACTGAGTGTACAAAACATTAGGAATACCTGCTCTTTCCATGACATAGACTGACCAGGTGAAAGCTATGATCCCTTATAGATATTGATGTCACCTGTTAAAAATCCACTTCAAACAGTGTAGATGAAGGAGAGGAGACAGGTTAAAGAAGGATTTTTAAGCCTTGAGAAAATTGAGACATGGATTGTGTATGTGTGCCATTCAGAGTGTGAATGGGCAAGACAAAAGATTTGTGCCTTTGGACGGGGTATGGTAGTATGTGTTTGAATGTGTCAAGAACTGCAACACTGCCGGGTTTTTCAGGCTCAACAGTTTCCCGTGTTATCAAGAATGGTCCACCACACAAAGGACTTCCAACCAACTTGACACAACTGTGGGAAGCATTGTCAACATGGGCCAGCATTCCTGTGGAATGCTTTCAAAACCTTGTAGTCCATGCCCCGACTAATTGAGGCTGTTCTGAGGGGAAAAGTGGGTGCAACTCAAAACAAAAAAAAAATCCTAATGTTTTGTACACTCAGTGTATATATCCATTTAAGACACTCTCCCACTGTGAGCACAGAGAGATTTGAGTTGAGGTGCCTCATGGTCGTCAGATTTGATAACCCCTACCCTAGGGAGGGCACTGTGAATTAAACCCCTCGTCTCCGTGGGGACAGGAGAGTCGCCCCGATGATGGCACTGGCGACTGCGAGGATATCTCATCTGGTGTCAGTCATCTGGGATGCTTTCCAAATGGCACTCTATTCCATATACTGTATAGTGCACTACTTGTGACTAAAGCCCTATGGGCCCTAGTCGAAAGTAGAGCACTATAAAGGGAATAGGGTGCCATTTGGGAAACAGCCGGTCACCTGCCAGCTAGAGCAGACTAGGGCTTTAACACCTCACCTTCAATTTATCTGTCTTCACACCCCTCCCTCACTGAGAGAGAATTAAAGAGGGAGAGAAGCTCTTTCATCTGTAGGTGGGTATTCTCAGGGCAGGACATCTTTTTTTCAACATTTCACAGAACACATTACCTCACTCTCTCTGAGAGAAAAGTAATTGTTAGGCTAGATAGAACCACTGCATAACCACCCTATGGCGGTGCTATGTATTTTTTGTGAATGGCTGTTTGCAAAGGATACATTTTGTTTTCTGAGATGATGAGGCAAGGTAAGGCAGTACAATACATCCTTATTGGTTTAAGACTGACATCACAGGGAACTCTCTGGGTTGTCTCTGAAAATGCGTGAGAGATAGACTGACATCACAGGGAACTCTCTGGGTTGTCTCTGAAAATGCGTGAGAGATAGACTGACATCACAGGGAACTCTCTGGGTTGTCTCTGAAAATGCGTGAGAGATAGATGAGATTTGTGAAAATATGACCACAACAGTGTGGGTCATTGTGTCTTTTTGAATTATCCAGCCCTGATTCCTCACTATTTCTTTGTCCTATAAAATAAATGGGAATGAAAAGTTTCACATCTACGCCCAGATCCGGAGTGAGGGGACCAACCATATATTCTCTGGTGGAATGTGACTTTTCACTCATTACAATCGAATGAGATTTTATACAAGGAATTCAAGCGGATGTGGGAGGACAGGCAGGCGTTTGATTGGTACTGTATATGAGAGCTGTGTTTTGGCACTCTAGTATCGCAAGAGGATTTTAGAGCAAAATCCACAAACAAAATCCTATTGGCCTGTGTGGTGCAGATTCAAAGAAACAATGGAGGGGTCTATTTTGCTTCAGTTGCAAATTATGTGGGAAGGTCGGTGTCCATTGCCATGTGGTGCTAAACTTCGGAATTCTGATTCAGTCACTGTCCGCTTCAATAGTGTTGAATCGTAGCCTATTTTCGTATTGAATCTCCATCTGATCCTTTTACACTGGTGACTAAGTCACCACAGCATGGATTTGAAGCATGTATTCCTCCACCTTGTCTAGCCTTCCTTTACTGAAAGCCTATGAGTTCAACCCACAGAACTATTTTATTCTATTTCTATGGGTCAACCACAGGCAGGAGGCCACATTACCAGGCTGAGAGAGTGGGAGGAAAGGACTTGGCTGGCTATCTGAGTGGACTGACTCCTGGTGTTGTCCTTGCTCTAGTTTTTCAGGGGTCAGTGAGTTCTAATTCATTCACCTACCAGAGCCAGAGAATGAATGGACATGTCAGCACAGAGTATAAGATGTATATCACATTTCACAATAGTGTCCTGGTTAAGGCAGATTCACCTTCTGAGACATAGTAACAATCTCCATATCAAAGAATGAAATGATGCTAATTTGCATTTTTCACTTTACTTGATGGTAGAACAGCCTAAGCAACCACATAACATACTCTTTTCAAGATGTATATTTTTGTTAATAATGGCTGTTTGCAAAAAGTGGTATCTTGAAGATATGAGTAACCATCTCTGAATAAAAGGTTGAAATTAGGGTCAATTTCATTTGAGTGTTTGCACAAAGTGGTATATTTAGGTCAGGGAATAGTGAGTAATTTGTGAGTAATTTGTGGAGCATGGCAGCACCTGGCATAACCTTTAATCCCCTTCTAGGTAACAGGATGCAGGTCTGTGGGAGAGCTCCGTGGTGGGGCCCTGATTAGAGCGTAGACGAACCACGGGGTGTTGTGTTCAGGTTTCACCGTCAGAGACATCAAACAGCCAGACATTACTTCAGGTACGTAACAACCAGGTGGGGGACGGGAGTGACTCAAAACCTCCTCCCACTGTCTGGCCCACAATGACCTCTGACTGTAGGTATGGAGGTATGGCCCGCTCCCCTGCCTCTCCATGAATGAGGGAGAGAGAAAGAGAAACAAGAGAGAGAAAAAGAGATAAAAGGAACAGAGGGGTGAAAAAAATAATGAAAGTGTAAATTAATTTAAACTGAACACCTGCACTGGTGAAAAACCATTTACACATTTTTTTTACACTTCTCAGAGCCACTTGCATAATTAATGAACCACTTAGAGCCAAAATAGATTTTATATACAGTACCAGTCAAAAGTTTGGACACACCTACTCATTCCAGTTTTTTTTTTAAAATGTTTACTATAATAGTGAAGACATCAAAACTATGAAATAACACATATGGAATCATGTAGACCTCAGGTCTTTCTGTATGGGCTATCTTTGTAATGTCCTCTCTCTATACAAACCATACAGTGCAAGAGTTAAGTCAGCCATTTGACTATAAACAAATATTCCTATAATGATCTGACCCTAGAACCCAGTAGAGGCATGATGTCCCACTGCTGTCATTTCAATGTGTCTACATGGGACTGTTCTGAGAACAGCGTCAGTTGGTATAGTCAGATGTTGGCTGGTTGAGGGAGAGATAAGACAAGGCAAGATATCTAAATAATCTTGTACACGTTAGTGACAAAGAATGGTGGCAAAACAGGAAAATATAAAGATTGATAGACTAAAAAGAGAGAGAAAGAGAAGAGAAATGGGATGGGCATCATTTCACCCACAGAGCTAGAAAATGAGAACAAATGCTGAGTGTGTATGAGAGAAAGGGGTAGAGAGAGGGGGAGAGAAAGGGTGACAGAGTAAGGATACATCCCAAATGACACCCTATTCCCTACACAGTGCGTTACTTTTGACCAGGGCCCTATGGACCCATTGTCAAAAGTAGTGCACTATGTAGGGAATATGGTGCCATTTGGGATCCAGACCAAGAGAGAAGAGAGGTGTGTGAGAGAGCCCTGGCACCAGGAAGAAACTCATTATTCATTCACACATGTAAATATCAGCAGATTGTGTTCAGCAGGCGGGGTCGAGGAAACTAATTTACAGACGGTGGAGGAAACGCTGTCTCTTTGTCTGTCCGCCACCCCATAAGGCCACACAACAATGTGTGTGTGTGTGTGTGCATGTGTGCGTGTGCATCTATGTGTATGTGTGTATGTGTGTCATATTCCGACCAACAGAGAGTGAGATGCCAGAGCTGTCAGTCAACGGAGGGACTGTAAGATGGTCTCTCAGTGGAACATCTGCTCATGCGGTTGAGCTGTGAAGTTGTTGAGGCTGTAGCTAGCCTAGCGGTCATGTGTGTGTCAAACCACCACCCAGTTGAATAGTATATAACATCGTTATACAATACAAGATGCTGAGGGGTATAGCAAGATGCCAAGACAATTCAAACATAAGCAACATGCTGTAATAGTTGAGAGTAGCAGTGTTCTTGAAGCGTCTGAGTAGGAGCGCTGATCTAAGATCAGTGTTTCATGGACAGGGAGGATCGGATCCTAGATCAGCACTCTTACTCTAAGATGTCAGTAGGACTTTTTTGGGTTCTATTGTTCTTATTTCAAATTTGTGTAGTCCTTGAACTGTTCTTGTCTATTAATGTTCTGTATTATGTCATGTTTTGTGTGGACCCCAGGAAGTGTACTTTAGCTAATGGGGATAAAATACTAAACAAATACTAAATCTTCCACAGACAACACATTTGTCACGCTTCCACAGGATGAGTGAGAGAGAGAGGAGGTGAGAGGTGACGAAACGTGTCGTCCTGTAGAGGCATTAGAACACAAATCATGCAATTCTTCGTCATCCCTGCGATGTGAGATGATGTCAGGCAATGTTTACTCTGACGCCCGCTCCTTCCAGACCAGGCCATTCTCCTGGTAGAGACACTATCGATTGATTCTCTATAATGGAGTAAAGATGATCTCATTTATAGCCCAACACTCAAAGTAAACTTGACATCATGTATCTGATTCATCCTGCCTTCCACTGTGGGGTCAAAACAGGACTTAAAATCAGGATAGGGATCCATTTGGGAGAAGGGAAAGGCATCATTGAAAATTCGTAAAAAGAAATAATAATCATAATAAAAAGATGAGATACAGTATATCATCATGTATAGCCAGCCGCTGGTGTAATATTTAATAACCATTCAAATAGATGGCAGTCGAGCATATACCAAAACAGGAGCAGTGCACAGGGTCTTTGAGCTTTGCGTAATGCGTGTGCACTCTTTGTAAATTGTTTATCTTTGTGTATCACATTGTAATCCCCGTTGTGACTATATCTTTGATTATGACTCACTCAATGTCTCTCACTCAACGTCAACAAAACAAAGGAGATGATCGTGGACTTCAGGAAACAGGAGAGGGAGCACCCCCCTATCCACATCGAGGGGACAGTAGTGGAGAAGGTGGAAAGTTTTAAGTTCCTCGGCGTACACATCACGGACAAACTGAATTGGTCCACCCACACAGACAGCGTGGTGAAGAAGGCGCAACAGCGCCTCTTCAACCTCAGGAGGCTGAAGAAATTCGGCTTGTCACCAAAATCACTCACAAACTTCTACAGATGCACAATCGAGAGCATCCTGTCGGGCTGTATCACCGCCTGGTACGGCAACTGCTCCGCCCACAACCGTAAGGCTCTCCAGAGGGTAGTGAGGACTGCACAACGCATCACCGGGTTTAAACTACCTGCCCTTCAGGACACCTACACCACCCGATGTCACAGGAAGGCCAAAAAGATCATCAAGGACAACAACCACCCGAGCCACTGCCTGTTCACCCCGCTATCATCCAGAAGGCGAGGTCAGTACAGGTGCATCAAAGCTGGGACCGAGAGACTGAAAAACAGCTTCTACCTCAAGGCCATCAGACTGTTAAACAGCCATCACTAACATTGAGTGGCTGCTGCCAACATACTGACTTAAATCTCTAGCCACTTTAAACATAGGAATTGGATGTAACAATGTATCACTAGCCACTTTAAACAATTTTGTATATAATGTTTTTATGTATCCGACATACTCATATCAAATGTATACACTGTACTCTAAACCATCTACTTAATCTTGCCTATGCCGTTCGGCCATCGACCCAAATCTCTAGCCACTTTAATAATTATAATTGGATGAAATAATGTATCACTAGCCACTTTAAACAATGCCATTTATATAACGTTTACATATCCTACATTACTCATCTCATATATATATGTGTATATACTGTACTCCATACCATCTACTGCATCTTGCCTATGCCGGTCAGCCATCGCTCATCCATATATTTATATGTACATACTCGTATTCATTCCTTTACTCTTGTGTGTATAAGGTAGTTGTTGTGAAATTGTTAGATTACTTGTTAGATACTACTGCATGGTCGGAACTAGAAGCACAAGCATTTCGCTACACTCGCATTAACATCTGCTAACCATGTGTATGTGACAAATAACAAATGATTTGATTTGATTTGATGACGGGTAAAAGCTGCAGGAGCAGAAAATTTGCTCTGGGGCTTCAAATCCTCCTGAGTAACAACCAGAGCAACAACTGCCAGGTATACCTCTGCATGCAGATACGATGATAGCTACAAGACCTGCATGATGATAGAACAACATCATATCTTATACATGTATATCATATCAACGATGACCATGAAAAGCAATTTCACCTGTTTAGAGAAAACGGAATAATGCCCTTAGCCATCGCACCAGCATAGCCAATAGGACATATGTCAATGTTGAGCTTGTCCAATTAGGTGCTGCCTTGGGGGTTCCTCTGATCACATTGGGCCAGCTGAGGCCCTGTAGTCAATCTGACAGGGGTGAGGGGCGAAATGGGAGCTCAGACACGCATCCTGCCCGGGGATCTGCTCTCGCCCTTTCTCCCACTCCTCATTATCCTCTCCCTGGGTCGAAGGGAGTCGTCTGGTGGGGGGATGGGGAGTGTGGGGGGGTGGAGGGCTAACCCAACACCCCTCCCAGGGGGACAACGAACAGATGGGACCCCTCTAACTCCACACAAACCACTGGCAATGAAGATCCCCCGCGCCTCCCTACTGTTTCTAAATAACAACACTGTTTACGCAACAAGGAGAGAGGAGAGTCATGAGAGCTGGGGGACGGAAGGGTAGAGAGAGGTGCTGCTGGAGTGACTCAATGGAATCACACAGACACAAAGGGAAAGCAGAGGACAGAGGAACAGATGAGGCAGCTTCATCCCTACGGCCCAGCTTAATCCATTGTACGTCATTGAGCATAGACATTAGTATGATAGGTTATGTTTGGTATGATTACATAAGACAGACGGTTACTTAAGGCAAGAAAGAAAGAAGGGTGGTTGGTCGGGGTGGTAGTATAACACAAACGTCTAGCCACCCGAAGGTTGTGTGTTTGAATCTCATCCCTGACAACTTGAGGATTTAGCTAATTAGCAGCTTTTCAACTACTTACTACTGTTTTAGCTACTTTGCAACTACAACGCATGTTAGTCTAACCCTAACCCTAACCTTAACCCTTTTAGCTAACCCTTCCCCCTAACTCCTAACCTTAACCTTAACACCTAACCCCTAACCCTAACCCCTAGCTAACGTTAGTCAGCTAGCTAACATTAGCATTAGCAACCTAGCTGACATTAGCCACAACAAATTGGAATTAGTAATATATCATACGTTTCGCAAATTCGTAACATATCATACATTTTGCGAATTGGTAACATATCATACGAATTGTAATTACTGTTCATATCATACAAAATGGATGATGGACATCCACAAATAAATACATACCATACGAAAACGTAACATATCATACTAAATGGAGTGTATCGAACTTACATACAGACCAGGTTGCAGCGAGACATTATTGTGGGAAAGCAAAAGTTGGCCCAAGTTTAATCACAAGCAATAGATGATGAACCCCCCTATTGGATCATAGTGATCTGGTGCTTGCCATCCAAAAACTATGAACACGTGATATTACGTTGGTCAATGTACACTGAATTCATTCAACAATGTATAGCTCTATTGTTGCTTTATATTACATTTGTATTAGAATCAGGGTTCAGTCTTATTACAGTCATAGAATAACATTGAGAACATATTCAAGTGAATTATAGGATATCTATGGTTACAGTTATATCAACCATTGTCTTTTGATTGACAACTACTGTTAGATCGTAATGTACAAATCTGTGTTGGACACAAGTGTAAACTGTTATAAGAATTAGCAGTGGTGTTAACTGATTCTTCCTCCCCAATGGATTATCTTGATGAGGAAATGATTCATTAACATTGTCATTTACCACTGACAAGCCATCCCATCCGCCCACTCACCTGTCAGAGGGCCAGGAATCATGGGAAATGTAGTCATCCACCAGACAGCTACCACCTGCACCTCCTCTTCCTCTCCTCCTCCTCCTCCTCTCCTCCCCTCCTCCAAACCCAGACAAGCCTTGTTAGAGCTCACCTAGATGGTCTGGGTGTGGGAAAAAAACGCTAAATAAATATACTATGGAAATCTGACACTAATTAGTATTTTTGGCCAAAATCCCTCGGAGGTCCATAGAGACAATGTCTATTGATTCACTGACTACATTTTAATTGTGCTCGTTAGATCTGGAAAACAAAAACAGATCAAAACACCTCAGCAATTGCATTTTAATGAACAGCCATTAACGAGGCTAAATTGCCAGACTGGTAAACCCTATCCTACATTGGCTTGGAGGAGACAAAAAGAGGATGTAAGGATAGATCCACTAGAGTCAATGGCCAGTGTTAGCCAATGTCCTGTCAATGAGACTTCATTATGGTTACGCAAATGAGAAGACCTCTCCAATCAATGTGTTGTTTTTTTCGGTTTAGAGGATGCTTCCAGTAGAGACAGAGTAGACCTTGGGGAACCAGGGGGATAAGGAAGAGATGGAAGAGATGGTCTCCAGGGTGGGGTATGTGTCTGTGGGCAGCTGTCAGGGAGGATGTGGGGGATCTAGTAAGGGGATGTGATTAGATGTGGCTGCTCAGAGGATTCCCTGAAGAACACTATCTATTTGGCTCTGCATGGTGATTCAGACTGGTGATCCACAAAGAGACCACATCGACAACATGCATCTCTCTATCTTCTCTAGCATTGAAATTCTCATTTATAGTCGTCACTCTGTCACAGCCTAGATATGCATGCACCACACACGTGAGGGTATCTACCATAACATTGAACCTCCTTTCCTCCCTATTATTGTCAATTAAGCACCTACTTAATATAGTAATCAATTCTAGACACATTTAGAGGTTTGTTATCATGTCAAACATAATTGTGTGTGGAATGGGCATGTCAAAATGTTACACAAACTTGAGTAAAAAGGATGTGGAATATACAGTGCATTCGGAAACTTTTTCCACATTTTGTTATGTTACAGCCTTCTAAAATGGATTTAAAAAAATGATTTCCTCATAAATCTACACAGAATACCCCATAATGACAAAGCAAAAACAGGTTTGTAGAAATGTTTACAAAAAATAATTTAAAAAAACGAACATTTTACAATTACATAAGTATTCAGACCCTTTAATCAGTACTTCGTTGAAGAACCTTTGGCAGTGATTACAGCCTCGAGTCTTTTTGGGTATGACGCTACAAGCTTGGCACACCTGTATTTGGGGAGTTTCTACAATTTTCCCATTCTCCCAAGCTCTGTCAGGTTGGATGGGGAATGTCGCTGCACAGCTATTTTCAGGTCTCTCCAGAGATGTTAGATCAGGTTCAAGTCCGGGCTCTGGCTGGGCCACTCAAGGACATTCAGAGACTTGTCCCGAAGCCACTCCTGCGTTGTCTTGGCTGTGTGCTTAGGGTCGTTGTCCTGTTGGAAGGTGAACCTTCGCCCCAGTCTGAGGTCCTGAGCGCTCTGGAGCAGGTTTTCATCAAGGATCTCTCTGTGCTTTGCTCCGTTCATCTTTCCCTCGACCCTGATAAGTCTCCCAGTCCCCCCCTGTGAAAAACATCCCCACAGCATGATGCTGCCACCACCAATCTTCACCGTAGGGATGGTGCCAGGTTTCCTCCAGATGTGACACATGGCATTAAGGCCAAAAAGTTCAATCTTGGTTTCATCAGACCAGAGAATCTTGTTTCTCATTGTCTGAGAGTCTTTAGGTGACTTTTGGTAAACTCCAAGCGGACGGTCATGTGCCTTTTTTCCGTGATGTGTACGCCGAGGAACTTAAAACTTTCCACCTTCTCCACTACTGTCCCGTCGTTGTGGATAGGGGGGTGCTCCCTCTGCTGTTTCCTGAAGTCCACGATCATCTCCTTAGTTTTGTTGACGTTGAGTGAGAGGTTATTTTCCTGACACCACACTCCGAGGGTCCTCACCTCCTCCCTGTAGGCCGTCTCGTCGTTGTTGGTAATCAAGCCTACCACTGTAGTGTCGTCAGCAAACTTGATGATTGAGTTGGAGGCGTGCTTGGCCACGCAGTCATGGGTGAACAGGGAGTACAGGAGAGGGCTGAGAACTCACCCTTGTGGGGCCCCAGTGTTGAGGATCAGCGGGGTGGAGATGTTGTTTCCTACCCTCACCACCTGGGGCCGGCCCGTCAGGAAGTCCAGGACCCAGTTGCACAGAGCTGGGTCAAGACCTAAGTCTCGAGCTTAATGACGAGTTTGGAGGGTACTATGGTGTTCTGAGCTGTAGTCGATGAACAGCATTCGTACATAGGTATTCCTCTTGTACAGATGGGTTAGGGCAGTGTGCAGTGTGATTGTGATTGCATCGTCTGTGGACCTATTGGGACGGTAAGCAAATTGGAGTGGGTCTAGGGTGTCTGGTAGGATGGAGGTGATATCATCCTTGATTAGTCTCTCAAAACACTTCATGATGACGGAAGTGAGTGCTACAGGGCGATAGTCATTTAGCTCAGTTACCTTAGCTTTCTTGGGAACAGGAACAATGGTGGCCCTCTTGAAGCATGTGGGAACAGCAGACTGGGATAAGGATTGATTAAATACTGTATGTCCGTAAACCCACCAGCCAGCTGGTCTGCGCATGCTCTGAGGACACGGCCAAGGATGCCATCTGGGCAGCCTTGCGAGGGTTAACACGTTTAAATGTTTTACTCAAGTTGGCTGCGGTGAAGGTGAGCCCGCAGGTTTTGGTAGCGGGCCGTGTCGGTGGCACTGTATTGTCCTCAAAGCGAGCAAAGAAGTTGTTTAGTTTGTCTGGGAGCAGGACATCGTGGTCCGCGACGGGGCTGGTTTTCTTTTTGTAGTCCGTGATTGACTGTAGACCCTGCCACATTCCTCTTGTGTCTGAGCCGTTGAATTGTGACTCTACTTTGTCTCTATAGTGACGCTTAGCTAGTTTGATTGCCTTGCGGAGGGAATATCTACACTAAAGGCCTGATTGGTGGAGTGCTGCAGAGATGTTTGTCCTTCTGGAAGGTTCTCCCATCTCCACAGAAGAACTCTGGAGCTCTTTCAGAGTGACCATTGGCTTCTTCGTCACCTCCCTGACCAAGGCCCTTCTCACCCGATTGCTCAGTTTGTCCGGCGTGGACAGCTCTAGGAAGAGTCTCGGAGCTCTACGAACAATTCCTTTCCCTCACGGCTTGGGTTTTGCTCTGACATGCACTGTCAACTGTGGGACCTTATCTAGACAGGTGTGTGTCTTTCCAAATTGTGTCCAATCAACTGAATTTACCACAGGTGGACTCATCTCAAAGATGATCAATGGAAACAGGATGCACCTGAGCTATTTTTTTATGGGTTATGGTGTGTAGATTGATGAGGAAAGAAATGAATTTGATCAATTTTAGAATAAGGCTGTAATGTAACAAAAACAAAAAAGTCAAGGCGTCTGAATACTTTCAGAGTGCACTGTATATAAAGAAGTCTAGCCAATCTTCTTGAAGGTAAGTAATAAGAAGGGAATGAAACTATGGTGTAGTCAGTGGGAGGTATTTCCGACAGATTCTATAAATAGATTAAATAAAACTCAGATAAACTCACATCTCACCTCCCACACTACTGATCCACCTCCTCGGATACGACATAGAAACAAAATCATTTCAACACTGAGTGATTCTCTGTGACTTTCTTAGCATGAGAAAAGTTGAGCATTTGAGAGAAAAAAAACTGACCATAAACAAAACAAATCGGCTGCAGGCCGAGTGAGTGAGTAAACTCTGTGGAAATTTACACCCTATTTTTTGATGATGAGAGGGCTCTTTGGGGTTGCCAGATTTATAGATAAGTTGTCGATACAGTGCAGTTAGATGAATTTAATGAGTGTTTGTTTGCGCTTCCGCCAATAAGCCATCTCTAATGGAACAGATCCAGACTTGTGTACACTGAGATAAGAAACAGACGCTATAGCTGGAATATCTCCTTGGAGACTGGAAGGGATCCAATAATTATAAAGCTCAAACTCAGACAATCTCTATACTAAGTCATGTCATCAGATGATTCGTCATGTGAAACTTAACATTTTTTGGGGTCATTAGGAAAGACACTCTCATCCAGAAAGACTTAAAGTAGCAATTAGTGTTAAGTGCCTTGCTCAAGGGCACATTGGCAGATTTATTTTACCTAGTCGGCTCAGGGAATCAATGTAAAATAACATCTAAATACAGCACAACATTTAAGAAAAACAGTTCAATTCCTCCGCTACTAGGTCCTCAATTAACTCTTTATGTCACGCCTGCTCCCACTCCCCATCCCTGGCGCTCGAGGGCGCTAGGCTGCCCATTATTACGCACACCTGTCACCATTATTACGTGCATCAGCGCAATATTGGACTCTTTCACTTTGGTGATTGCCCCCTCTATATCTGTCTGTTCCTCAGGTTGTTCCCCATTTAGGTACACTTAGGTTGGAGTCAATAAAACTAATTTTTCAACCACTCCACAAATTTCTTGTTAACAAACTATAGTTTTGGCACGTCGGTTAGGACATCTACTTTGTGCATGACACAAGTCATTTTTCCAACAATTGTTTACAGACAGACTATTTCTGTCATGACTTCCACCGAAGTCGGTCCCTCTTCTTGCTCGGGTGGTGTTCGGCGGTCGATGTCACCGGTTTTCTGACCATCATCACTCCCCGTAGTTGTTTAGGTTTGTCTATTGCCGCACCTGTTGTTAATTCTCCCAATCACGCACCTGTATATATTCCTTCCTTCCCTTCTTCCCTTTTTTGCGTGATTGTTCGATGTTACCGTTTGTTCGTTGTGTTACTTCCCCATTTCTTTCTCTGTGGGATATTGTATTTTGGTTCCGTTATTGTGTTTGTTTTGAAAGTTGTGTGAGTACTTTTATTCGCCAGGGTGTTATTGTTTTGGACTGGTGACTCTATTAAAGTATTCCTCACACGGGAAATACCTCCTGCGCCTGATTCCTTTTTTCATACGGAACCACGACCGTAACAATTTCACTTGTAATTCACTGTATCACAATTCCAGTGGGTCAGAAGTTTACATACACTTAGATGACTGTGCCTTTAAACAGCTTGGAAAATTCCAGAAAATCATGTAATGGCTTTAGAAGCTTCTGATAGACTAATTGACATAATTTGAGTCAATTGGAGGTGTACCTGTGGATGTATTTCAAGACCTACAGTGAGGGAAAAAAGTATTTGATCCCCTGCTGATTTTGTACGTTTGCCAACTGACAAAGAAATGATCAGTCTAACATTTTTATGGTAGGTTTATTTGAACAGTTAGAGACAGAATAACAACAAAAAAATCCAGAAAAAGATGTGAAAAATGTTATAAATTGATTGGCATTTTAATGAGGGAAATAAGTAATTGATTTCTGGCTCCCAGGTGTCTTTTATACTGGTAACGAGCTGAGATTAGGAGCACACTCTTAAAGGGAGTGCTCCTAATCTCAGTTTGTTACCTGTATAAAAGACACCTGTCCACAGAAGCAATCAATCAATCAGATACCAAACTCTCCACCATGGCCAAGACCAAAGAGCTCTCCAAGGATGTCAGGGACAAGATTGTAGACCTACACAAGGCTGGAATGGGCTACAAGACCATCCCCAAGTAGCTTGGTGAGAAGGTGACTACAGTTGGTGCGATTATTCGCAAATGGAAGAAACACAAATGAACTGTCAATCTCCCTCGGCCTGGGGCTCCATGCAAGTCTCCATGCAAGAAGAAGAACAATAAGGTCCTGGAGTGGCCTAGCCAGTCTCCAGACCTTAATCCCATAGAAAATCTGTGGAGGGAGCTGAAGGTTCGAGTTGCCAAATGTCAGCCTCGAAACCTTAATGACTTGGAGAAGATCTGCAAAGAGGAGTGGGACAAAATCCCTCTTGAGATGTGTGCAAACCTTGTGGCCAATTACAAGAAACGTCTGACCTCTGTGATTGCCAACAAGGGTTTTGCCACCACGTACTAAGTAATGTTTTGCAGAGGGGTCAAATACTTATTTCCCTCATTAAAATGCCAATCAATTTATAACATTTTTCACAAGCGTTTCTTTGGATTTTGTTGTTGTTATTCTGTCTCTCACTGTTCAAATAAACCTACCATTAAAATTATACACTGATCATTTCTTTGTCAGTGGGCAAACGTACAAAATCAGCAGGGGATCAAATACTTTTTTCCCTCACTGTACCTTTAAACTCAGTGCCTCTTTTCTTGACATCATGGGAAAATCTAAAGAAATCAGCCAAGACCTCATCCTTGGGAGCAATTTCTAAATGCCTGAAGGTACCACGTTCATCTGTACAAACAATAGTACGCAAGTATAAACACCATGGGACCAAGCAGCCGTCATACCGCTCAGGAAGGAGACACGTTCTGTCTCCTAGAGATGAACGTACTTCGGTGCGAAAAGTGCAAATCAATCCCAGAACAACAGACAAGGACCTTGTGAAGATGCTGGAGGAAACAGGTACAAAAGTATCTATATCCACAGTAAAACGAGTCCTATATTGACATAACCTGAAAGACCGCTCAGCAAGGAAGAAGCCGCTGCTCCAAAACCGCCATAAAAAAAGCCAGACTACGGTTTGCAACTGCACATGGGGACAAAGATCATACTTTTTGGAGAAATGTCTTCTGGTCTGATGAAACAATAGTAGAACTGTTTGGCCATATGTTTGGAGGAACAAGGGGGAGGTTTGCAACCCGAAGAACACCATCCCAACCGTGAGGCACGGGGGTGGCAGCATCATGTTGTGGGGGGAGCTTTGCTGCAGGAGGGACTGGTGCACTTCACAAAATAGCTGGCATAAGTGGAAGAAAAATTATTATGAAGCAACATCTCAAGTCATCAGTCAGGAAGTTAAAGCTTGGTCGCAAATGGGTCTTCCAAATGGACAATGACTCCAGGCATACTTCCAATGTTGTGGCAAAATGGCTTAAGGACATCAAAGTCAAGGTATTGGAGTGGCCATCACAAAGCCCTGACCTCAATCCTATAGAACATTTGTGGGCTGAAAAAGTGTGTGCGAGCAAGGAGGTCTACAAACCTGACTCAGTTACACCAGCTCTGTCAGGAGGAATGGGCCAAAATTCATCCAACTTCTTGTGGGAAGCTTGTGGAAGGCTGCCAGAAACGTTTGACCCAAGTTAAACAATTTAAAGGCAATGCTACCAAATACTAATTGAGTGTATGTAAACTTCTGACTCACTGGGAATGTGATGAAAGAAATAAAAGCTGAAATAAATAATTCTCTCAACAATTATTCTGACATTTCACATTCTTAAAATAAAGTGGTGATCCTAACTGACCTAAGACAGGGAATCTTTACTAGGATTAAATGTCAGGAATTGTGAAAAACTGAGTTTAAATGTAGCTGGCTAAAATGTATGTAATCTTCCGACTTCAACTGTAAGTCGGAAGCTTGTGTAGTTGCGCTTTGTAAACAAAAAGGAAATAGTGAAGTGATCTATATGATGAGTACTAAAACTGCCACCTGTGATAAAATGAAGGGTGCTATGGTAGATGGCATCCATAGGTTTAAGAGTAGTGGCTGCTGCATTCTGGTAAATGTTGTCACCATAGTCAAGAATTGGCAGGAAAGTTGACTGTATAATCGGCTTTCTGCTGTTTAGGGAAAAGCAAGATCTACAGTGTTTCAAAAAAAATGAGCCCACTTTAACTCTTAGCTTTTTAACTAGCTCGTCAGTATGTTTTCATAGTGAAATCCTTGTCACTCCATGTGCCTAGATATTTATAGGCGCGAACCCGATCGATGGGAGAAGCATGAATATGTAGTCCATCTGAAACAAGAATGAAACCAACCAGGGCTTTTTGTAAGGCAACAAATTCAGATTGCAGTTCTAACAATGCCTGATCTACAGTTGGGTCAATGGCATACATAACAGTATTGTATGTATACAGATGAATATTACAAGTTCTAACAATATTATTTCTATAAATAGTAATAGCCAGGAAACTAGCCTAACACCATCAGAAATTACACGTTGTGTCCTGTCTGACAGATAATTCTCAATCCTCTTGCAAGAAGGCCTATTTCAGTCAACCTTTTAGGCCTTGGAAAGGTCTATAAATAAGGCAGCAATTTGATACTTATTATCTAAGCAATTTAACACATCATCTAAAACAAGCGTAGCAGCTGAAACAGTGTTTTGTCCAGGTCTAAAACTGGATTAATGCACATTAAAAAAAGAGTGAGAAGTAAAAAATGCTCTTAGCTGTGAGTTGCCTAGGGATTCTTAAACTTTGGAAATGCAAGATCATTTGGAAATTGGACAGTATGTGATGGGTCTCTGACATGTAGGTACGTCAGAGTCAGGCGCAGGACAACAATTGAGTATTCAAACAACTTTACAAAACAAAAACGGTATCGAATACAATACACTTGAATACACAATACACGTGATAATAATTACTACAATAACTCGGACCACAAAACAACGAACAATCAATCACAAAGACATGGGGGGAACAGAGGTTTAAATAAGGAACATGTAATTAAGTGATTGGAAACCAGGTGTGTGTAATGAAGACAAAACTAACGGAAAAATGAAATGTGGATCGGCGGTGGCTAGAAGAACTTCAGCGGAAGTCGTGACACAATAGTTATAGTTATGAAAGTCAAAAGGATCTCCACCTTTATGTAAGGGAGGACATGTGCCATTTTCCATATCTTAGGGATAACACAAGAAACAATTGTCATGTTAAAAATATAGGTAAATGGTTCACTTCAATAAGTGGGGTAGAGAGGTGAAGTAAGAAGCGATCAAGTGAATCAGCCTCCATGGATTTTTTTTTACATCAATTTCTAGCAAAGCACTTAGTACATCATAGACATCAAATGGTGTATGACTCAAGAATGAGTCTGTCAGTGCATCTTTCACAAGAATCTGTTCTGAGTTGACTGAAAGTTGAACAAGATTAATTTTCAGAGACTATCCTTTCAAACAGGCGGGGAGCAAAATGGTTATTAAAAGCACCACAATTATTTTTTTCTTTCTGGTATGGGACCAGAGGCTGTCAAAACCTGCTGGGGCTACGAGGGGGTGCAGTTTTGTTTCAAAGATTCGACCAGTTTCCAGAAGTTGGCTGGATTACTACCGCTCTCTGATACACAATTCAAGAAATATGTTGATTTAGCTTTTCTAACCAGAGATAGACATATATTTCTCAAATGTCTGAAGGACTGCGAATCAGACGTAGAATCAGTCAGTCTAGCCTTAGCCCAAGCTTCCTGTAATTTCTCTGTGTGAACCAAGGATCAGATCTGTCTTTTGCCCTGAACCTTTTGCATGGCGCATGTTTATCTGCAACAGAGTTAAACAGGGAAATAAAACAATTAAGGGCCTGATCCTAGTCAGTGATAGTTGACACCAGTCACTCAACCCCAGCTCAGACAAAACATTTCGCTCATTCAATTCGTAAATGTATCTTTGTAATAATGTGTGAGAAAGATTTTGTATCTTAACATCTCTTATGCAGGCAACGGGACAATGGTCACTGAACTCATTAGCAAATATCCCATTGGCTGTAAACATCTTAGGGGCATTTGTTAGAATAATATCTAAAATAGTAGATTTTTCAGGGTCTTTAAGGTTGGGGCGGGTTAGTTTAGTTATCAGCTGAGTTACATTTAGCTCAGTAAAATATCTTTCTTTTAGCCTATCAGATACTGGCTTCAACCATTCCAGATTAAGATCACCCACTATTAATAATTCAGATTTAGTTAAACAGCAGGTCAGACAATTTGCTCAGAGCACATGAGAGGCCGAGGGAGAGCGGTAAATTCCTACTAAGTTCAGATACTTATAGATACAGGTGCTAATAGATACAGAAACATTTAAGTTGCTCTTTATGTACAGTATATGACGAAACCCCCTCCTCTACCAACTCTGCCAGATCTAAAAACAGTCTGAGACACATCAGAGTCCGGAATAGACTTCTTTAACCAAGATTCAGTTATAACCAGAACGTCCGCGCTGGTTTGAGAAGCCAGAGCTACAATAAAATCCATTTTCCAAATCAAACTTCTGGCATTTACATGAATCAGCCCAATGCCGCAGCTGTGGGATTTCAGATCAAACGGCATCTCTAATTTGAACACGCCATGTTAGAAAATACCATGGGGTTGGCTTGAATTGGAATAGATACAAGTTTGCCTAGAACTGAACCATTAGGCCTATGCCTCGAACGAGGACGTGGATTAAGACAAGAGTCAATGAGGGTTACCTGTTGCGGGCAAGGACTAATATCCCATCAGTTTTGTAGTACATCTACAATATTAGCACTCAGCGTTTCACATAAGGTCAGATTTGTAGTTTCATGGTATCACATGTTGAAATTCTGCATCCCCATGTTGTCACATTTATTTCACATGAGATCATGTTTTCACATGTTTAGTTTCATGGAATCACATGTTGCTTTTACTTATTGTCACATGTTATCACATTAACTTCACATGAGATCACAAGTGATCATATGTCATCACGTGAGATCATGTGATCACAAACACGTGAAATGTATGTGGTTTTTCTGTAAGGGAGTGGTTGCTGTGTATGGATGGATATCGATAATTCAATCTATCTACAGATGTAGGATCTTAATTTGAGCAGTTTCTCACCCCAGGAAAATATTCCTGCCTCAACAGGAAATGTAAATTATTGTGTGGATTATATATTAATCAACATTTTTGTTGGGGTCATACATTCTTTGTTAGGACAAATCAAGTCTGACATTTTTAAATGGAAATTACAAACTTTATAAGCCTTTTTTAACATTAAATACACTACAAGTTTGCATTTCCTGCATTTTCTGCAACAACAGGGTGATCAAATTAAGATCATACACCTGTATATTGAAGGGCTGGAAAGACAGATTAAAACAGATTCATTGTATTTAACTTTTCTCAGTCAAAGTTAGCCTTTACTCCCAGGCGTTGCTTACGAAGGTGAGGTAAAAGCCCACAACAGAGGCTAAAGCTCTCCTAACGAATGAAGTTCGTAAGATACAAAGATAGTATATAGTGTATGCTATGTGTGGATGGATATTGATCTTCTATGAATCCAGTTTTGAGAAATTGGCTGAGAGAATAGAAATAACAGAAATAACAGAATGGAACGCCCCAGAATCCATCTCTCTGACAAAGACTAAATATAGACTTCAGTTCCACTGTCACAGATAGATTTATTACCCGGCTGCATGTTTTCTGCTTTCTAAATGCCAGGCTGCCATGCAGGCGTGGTTGCGATACGGGATCCTCTTCTGACTGACAAGTCAACAGACTGTTTCTAGGCAACCACTAATCAAACCCCCTCGGCATGCCTCAGCGTATTTCTTTCTATTGAGCGTTGAACTCAAATTAATTTTGTTTAACTTTCTTTCAAGCAGCAAGTAGTTGCACTGCTGAGACCCAAGTACAATTTTAAAGGGACTTTGAAATTAAATTATACACAGTTGTCGAGTGTGATGATGCCTAAATATGAAATCTAAGCTCAGATATTCCAACTTACCATGTTGGAGTTGGCACCAAAAGTCTTCAGGTGATGCAAAAGGTCACCTTTTTCATCAAGGGCACCATTAATGAGCTAACATTAATAATTAATGACTGAGTTTGGGGTGGGGGATGGGGAGAGATGCATAATAGTACAATTCATCTATATTAGACTCATACCTTTGAGTTGGTTGTTCAAGCTAGACAACGGCATATGGTGTGTTTAACTCCGTTTTCTTGTATACGAGCCACAGTTCTGTAAAAGGCCAAATAATTTAGCTGAATTGAACTGAACAATACATTGGACTCTGGGTTTCTCAATTTCTTACTGTTGCTAAAGAATACATTTGTTGTGGGCATACAGTGCTGTCTACAGCATGGATCGAGAGTGCTAGGGGTGAGCGGTGGGAAACAAACAAAAAATATTTTATGACTTTGAGGCTGTGCCAGCTAGAGACCGCTCTGCAGTACTGCCTCCAGAATAATGTTCATGATGAAAATGCTAACCTGTGAACAGGCCACATTACGGAAAATGAGTCAGATTCTCTTTCCTGTTTTGTGTCAAAGGGATTTCGACCAAGATGGAGAGAGAGGAGAATTAAAAATTTAAAATATTTGTTTTCTACTCTACGCTACCTCTTTCCTAGTTATATTTATACACTCAAATAAGGAAATGCCCTAGTTTGGGTACAGCATCCGGACTGAATCAGTGGGAGATGAGGGAACTCCTATGTTTTCTCTTCCCACCAAGGAAGAGAGGAAGAGGACGTTGTGTAACAGAGGCTTCACAAAAAGAGACAGCCTGGGAGGTGTTCTGTGCTGCGACGTGACTACCTTAAATTAGAGGTGGGGTGGGGTGGGGTGTGGCCAACATGGGAGGGAGCTGATCCGAGACACCTTTCGATGTCCATGTCTCCCCTGACAGAACATTCAAAGAGCATGTCAGGAAGCATCAATCCCACGCCATAATATAACTATAACCCTGGAGGCAGCTAGGAGGCTGCTCATCTCGACAGGGAAGAGGGAGATATTACGAGAGAGAGAGAGAAAGTCAGTGAAAGATCAACAACAAGTATAAGGTATAGGTGAATAAGGGTTAGGTGGGAGAACCTATTCAACACACAATCTAACATTTCTTTATCAACAGATATATCATAATTATAATAGACATAACACATCAGATCTCTCCCTTTCAGGGTCTAATTAAGGCCTGGGCGTTTGTCCGTAGCCTCTGGGCAGAGTTCAAAGAGGGAAAGCCAATGCCATGATAATGTGTTCATCTGACTGTTACATTAGTTTTGATTTCTGCTACTGTAGCTCAGTGCACAGTGATAAAGTAGGATTCCAATTACATTTTACACCATTTAAATCAGGAATTCTGGGAGTTATTTCGAGAGCTCTGGTTTAGGGTCGATAGCATGCAGCCACAGCTCACTGTAATCCCATACTCTGTCCTTTCCTCAACCCTCTCAAGTGTATCACAGTCCCAAAAGGCTCCCTATAGTGTGCTACTTTTGACTAGAACCCACTGAACAAAAATATAAAATCAACATGCAACAATTTCAAAGAGTTGACTGAGTTTCTTTTTTTTATTTTACTAGGCAAGTCAGTTAAGAACAAATTCTTATTTTCAATGACGGCCTAGGAACAGTGGGTTAACTGCCTGTTCAGGGGCAGAACGACAGATATGTGCCTTGTCAGCTTGGGGATTTAAACTAGTCCAACGCTCTAACCACTAGGCCACCCTGCCGCCACAGTTCATATGAGAAAATCAGTCTATTGAGATAAACTCATTAGGCCCTAATCTATGGATTTCATATGACAGGGATTACAGATATGCATCTGTTGTCACACCCTGATCTGTTTCACCTGTCTTTGTGATTGTCTCCCCCCCCTCCAGGTGTCGCCCATCTTCCCCATTATCCCCTGTGTATTTATACCTGTTTTCTCTGTTTGTCTGTTGCCAGCGCCTGCTTTTCCCCAGTCTCTCTTTTCTCGTTCTCCTGGTTTTTGACCCTTGCCTATCCTGACCCTGTACCCGCCCACCTGACCACTCTGCTTGCCCCTGAGCCTGCCTGCCGTCCTGTACCTTTACCCCACCTCTGGATTACCAAACTCTGCCTGACCTGACCCTGAGCCTGCCTGCCGTCCTGTACCTTTACCCCACCTCTGGATTACCAAACTCTGCCTGACCTGACCTTGAGCCTGCCTGCCATCCTGTACCTTTGCCCCTTTTGCTGTAAAAAACATTGTTACTTCGACACGGTCTGCATCTGGGTCTTACCTTGATACCTGATATCTTGGCGCAAACTGGAACACACTGTCGTACACGTCGATCCAGAGCATCCCAAACATACTCATCTGGTGACCATGCAAGCCATGGAAGAACTGGGACATTTTCAGCTTCCAGGAATTGTGTCCGTTGTCCGTAGCTTATGCCTGCTCATACCATAACCCCACTGCTAGCAGCAAACCGCTCCCCCATACGCCAAACACACTGTCTGTTGAATCCGGGATTCATCCGTGAAGAGCACACTTCTCCAGCGTGCCAGTGGCCATCGAAGGTGAACATTTTCCCACCGAAGTTGGTTACGACACCAAACTGCTGTTAGGTCAAGACACTGGTGAGGACGACGAGCACGCAGATGAGCTTCCCTGAGACGGTTTCTGACAGTTTGTGCAGAAATTCTTAGGTTGTGCAAACCCACAATTTCATCAGCTGTCCGGGTGGCTGGTCTCAGGTGAAGAAGCCGGATGTAGAGGTCCTGGGCTGACGTGGTTACACATGGTCTCCGGTTGTGAGGCCGGTTGGACTTACTTCCAAATTCTCTAAAACTACAATGGAATACGGCATATGGTAGAGAAATTAACCTTAAATTCTCTTGCAACATCTCTGGTGGAAATTCCTGCAGTCAGTATGCCAATTGCACACTCCCTCAAAACTGAGACTGTGGCATTGTGTTACATGGCAAAACTGCACATTTTAGAGTGACCTTTTATTGTCGCCAGCACAAGGTGCACCTGTGTAATGATCATGCTGTTTAATCAGCTTCTTGATATCCCACACCTGTCAGGTGGATGGATTATCTTGGCAAAGGGGAAATGTTCACTAACAGGGATGTAAACAAATTTGTGCACACCATTTGAGAGAAATAAACTTTTTGTGCATATTAAAAATGTTGGGCATCTTTTATTTCAGCTCATAGGACCAACACTTTACATGTTGCGTTTATATATTTGTTCAGTGTATATATAAGGAATAGGGTGCAATTAGGGACGCAGCCAGTATGTGTAAGGTTGGTAACTGTCCGAATTTGTAACGGATCAGGCTATGAAAAGCACTTTGAGGATGAATGAATGAATGAATGAATGGCATGAATAAAACATACAGGTTTTAAAGGCAAAAAACCAAGACACTCAAAAGACAATGACTGAAATGCTTGGTTGAAGAAATGATAATCAACATCATTAAATTAAAAAGGTTTGGAATGGTTTTATTTGTCAAGTGTTGCTTGTTTGTGGTTGCGATGTTAACTCTCAGGATGTGTGTGTCTCTGTATCTGTGTGTGTGTGTATGTGTGTGTGTGCGCGTGTGCTTCGAGCCTTCCCCTAGCCACATCACACATAGCCGCTGATGTGTGTGTTTACACCTCCGCCCACGCACTGCCTCGTGGGGAATTAGCACGGCAAAGAAGAAAAAAACTGTCAAAGCAGCACAGTGTCTGCAATTAAACAGAAAACACAAAGCTAAAGATTTGGGGTAAATGAAAAGTGGCAATACTTCTTCTCTTGAGAGTGCAAAGTTGAAGTGGAAACATCTGATGAATGATTAATAGGCAAATGGCTATCAATATTCTAGGAGCTGAGGTCTGTTTAATTCTTGATCAGATCTGCGGTTATACTTCCTGACTGTGCATGGGCTGGCTGCATACATAGTATAACATGTTCTGGGCTCAATGTAAGAAAGGATTTCATGAGGAAACCACAGAGCTTTGATTTCCATAATTCAGTCACCTAAGGATGTATGGGGATGCAGAAGGTTCCATGTTGGATCAAATTCAATGACTAGTAGCAGTATTTTAATACATGCAGTTTCATTCTTATCTATTCTGGCTCAAAACTACACAGATGCCCATTTACTTGTTAAATCGGGAAACCTCTTGTGGAGTGTTCTAAGAGGTATGGAAGATTGAAATGACAGTCTAAATAGATAGTGAGATCTAACTTTGTGTTCGTACTTGAGCATGACTGAGAGCCTATCTTAGCCCATTTCATCATGTCTATTTACTGTGTCTGATCCACCAGATACGAAACACTGAACTAGAGCAAAATTAATGAATAGGGCATCTATTAAAATTTTTGAAATGAGCATTTCCAATCATCGACAAGAGGAAACATGAAGCACATTGTTGTGACAGTCTCTATTCTCTTTCTCCAAACTTTTCTTTGACCCCAAGCAATTGCTTACACTTCCAGACATGTCTACTGTGGCCTACTTTTACTGTACCATTGAGTGATTAGTTAAGAGTACATAGAATAATAGAAATGCCAGAAAGCTGGGTGTAATTGCTCACTGTATTGATTGACTGTAGTGCCGAACAGTCTTTTGTGCCTGAAAAAAAAGACAGAAAAGCATAATGACAGATTGTGGCAGAGAGTATTCAGCTCAAGGCTAAACACACCATGTTTTACCACAGTGAGAGAAAGGACAGATGTATGATCATAATTTGATCCCTCTTTTGTTGCTGAGAATTCTCCTGCAAAGCAGGAAATGCTAAATTTTTGTGAATTAGAGTTTTACAAAGCTTGTAAAGTTAATAATTTCTACTTTGACATTTCAGACTTCATTTGCACTGAAGAGAAATTTATCAGCCCCAACAAAAATGTCCATTAATTATAATTCACATTTCCTGTTGCTGCAGGATTATTAACAAGCTGTAGAAAACTAGCTCAAATTAAGATCCTACATCTGTAACAGTACAGTCTCACTGTGTAACACTAACATCACGTAGCCTATAGATACAATACATTTTCAGTGTTGTCCCTGTGTCTTGCCAGGATTTAAAAACCTCTTAAGGATACGTCCCTTTTAAAAAAAATTCCCTTAAAATAACATACTCTAATCTAACTGCCTGTAGCTGAGGCCCTGAAGCAAGGATATGCATATTCTTGGTAACATTTGAAAGGAACACTTTAAAGTTTGTGGAAATGTGAAAGGAATGTAGGAGAAAATAACACAATAGATCTGGTAAAAGATAATACAAAGAAAAAAACAACGGTTCTTTTGTATTTCTTTTGTACCATCATCTTCGAAATGCAAGAGAAAGGCCATAACGTATTATTCCAGCCCAGGTGCAATATAGATTTTGGCCACTAGATGGCAGCAGTGTATGTGCAAAGTATTAGACTGATCCAATGAACCATTGCATTTCTGTCCAAAATGTTGTATCAAGACTGCCCAAATGTGCCTAATTTGTTCATGAATAAATTTTCATGCTCAAAATTGTGCACTCTCCTCAATAGCATGGTATTCTTTCACTGTAATAGCTACTGTAAATTGGACAGTTCAGTTAGATTAACAAGAATTTAAACCTTCTGCCAATATCAGATATGTCTATGTCCTGGGAAATGTTCTTGTTACTTACAACCTCATGCTAATCGCATTAGCCTACGTTAGCTCAATCATCCCGCAGAAGGGACACCGATCCCGAAGTATTTTTAAGGAGCGTGACACTATTCCGAATGCTTAGAAGAAATCCCACTATGCCCTCAGACGAACCATCAAACAGGCAAAGCATCAATGCAGGACTAAGATTGAATCCTACTACACCGGCTCTGACGCTCGTTGGATGTGACAGGGCTTAAAAATATTACGGACAACAAAGGGAAACCCAGCCGTGAGCTGCCCAGTGACGCGAGCCAACCAGACAAGCTAAATACCTTTAATGCTCCTTTCGAGGCAAGCAACACTGTAGCATGCATGAGAGCACCAGCTGTTCCGGACGACTGTGTGATCACACTAGCCGATGTGATCAGTAGCCGGTGTGAGCAAGACCTTTAACTACTTACAGAGTGGTGGGGCGCTAGCGACACTACCCGGTGAAATGCAAGGCGCCAAATTCAAAATCCAAAAGTTGAATTATTAAACATTCATCAATATACAAGTGTTGCATAGTCATCAAAAGCTCTGCTTCTTGGCAATATCACAGCGTTGTCAGATTTCAGATTTACGGCGAAAGCACAACATTTGATTGTTTGAGGGTAGCACCTCCAATATTTTCCCTTTAGCATAAATTCATAAACCATCGCGGTTCACACAAAACACATTTCACAGCGAAAACAAATCCCTTACCTTTTGAAGAACTTCTGCTGAGGGCTTCCCAAGTGGCCAACGAAGACATCCAATGGTTCTTTTGTTAGAAAAACGTGCATCCTCTTCTGTTTACATCCGATGACCAGTTCAAAATTCTTCTTCTATTACCATCCAGAGCAACTATAACATCACCAAACACTGTCTAGAGACTGTTGACATCCAGTGGCTCCCTAAGAGGTTAAAAGCGGCAGCTCTAGCCTTTAGCTCGTTGTGGATGTTGCCTGTAATCCATGGCTTCTGGTTGGGAAATGTACGTATGGTAATGACGTCGTTGATGCACTTATTGATGAAGCCGGTGACTGAGGTGGTATACTCCTCAATGCCATTTAATGAATCTCGGAACATATTCCAGGTACTCCTGCTTGTAAACAGGAATCAGAATTTTGTTCAGATTTGCCAAATGGAGGGCGAGGGAGAGCTTTGTGTGGATTAAAGGCGGTCTAGAGTTTTTTTTCCCTCTGGTTGCACATGTGACATGTTGGTAGAAATTGGGTAAAACGGACTTAAGTTTGCCTGCATTAAAGTTCCCGGCCACTAGGAGCGTCTCTTCTGGATGAGCATTTTCTTGTTTGCTTATGGCCTTATACAGTTCGTTGAGTGCAGTCTTAGTGCCAGGTTTGTGGTGGTAAATAGAAGGCTACGAATAATATAGATGAGAACTCTCTTGGTATATAGTGTGATCTACAGCTTATCATGAGGTATTCTACCTCTGTCAAGCAAAACCTAGAGACTTCTTTAATATTAGACATCGCGCACGAGCATTTATTGACAAATATACACACACCCGACCCTTATCTTACCAGATGTAGCTGCTCTGTCCTGCCAATGCACAGAGAAGCCAGCCAACTCTATATTATCCATGTCGTCGTTCAGCCACGTCTCAGTGAAACTTAAGCTATTAAAGATTTTATTGTCCTGTTGGTAGGATAGCCTTAATCATAAATTGTCCAGTTTGTTTTCCAATGATTGAACGTTGGCAAATAATATGGAGGGAAGTGGTGGTTTACCTACTTGTTGGCAAATTCTTACAAGGCACCCCACCCTCCTCCCCTGTTTCCTCCATCTTTTCTTCATGCTGATAATGGGGATTTGGGCCTTGTCTTGACAAAGCAGTATATCCTTCGAGTCATAAGAGACTGTTGCAGCATCATTATTTACAAAGTCTGTTAGGGATCGGATCCCATTAACGGGATCGATTTGACAACATCCGGTTAATTTGCAGAGCGCCAAATTCAAAATAAAAAATCATAATATTAAACATTCATGGAAATAAAAGTGTCATACATGATTCAAAGCTTACAATCTTGGTAATCTAACAGCGTTGTCAGATTTCAAAAAGGCTTTACGGCAAAAGCATAGCATTTGATTGTCTTAGGACAGCGCCCCGCATACTTCCTCAATTAACATAATTTAATAACCAGCACAGGTGTCACAAAACTCAAAAATTAGCGATAATGTAATGTGTGCGTACTGGCGGATGAGAAGTCAGGCGCAGGAGGGCAAAACTGTGTTACGCAATGGTGCGGTTTATTAATGAAAACCCACCGGACACAGAACAAACAATCCAATTATGTAAAAACCCTGTTACACACCAAATGAACGTGCACTAGCATTTACAAATAACAATTCCGGACAAGGACATGGGGGAAACAGAGGGTTAAATACACAACATGTAATGATGGAATTGAAACCAGGTGCGTGGGAAGACAAAACAAAGGAAATGGACAAATGAAAAATAGATTGATGACGGCTAGAAGACCGGCGACGCCGACCGACGAGCGCCGCCCGAACAAGGAGAGGAACCAACTTCGGCGGAAGTCGTGACAGTACCCCCCTTTGACAAGCGGCTCCAGCAGTGCGCCGACACAGGCCTCGGGGACAACCTGGAGGGCAAGGCGTAGGGCGATTCGGACGAAGACGGTGGAACTCTTGCAGCATTGAAGGGCCCAACACATCCTCGACCGGAACCCAGCACCTCTCTTCCGGACTGTACCCCTCCCACTCCATGAGATACTGAAGGCCCCTCCCCGACGCCTCGAATCCAGTATGAAGTGAACGGAGTACACCGGGGCCCCCACAATGTCAAGAGGGGGCGGAGGAACCTCCCGCACCTCAGACTCCTGGAGCGGGCCAGCCACCACCGGCCTGAGGAGAGACACATGGAACGAGGGGTTAATACGGTAATCGGGGGAAACTGTAACCTATAACAAACCTTGTTCACTCTCCTCAGGACTTTAAATGGCCCCACAAACTGTTGACCCAGCTTCCAGCAGGGCAGGCGGAGGGGCAGGTTTCGGGTCGAGAGCCAGACCCGGTCCCCCGGAGCGAACACCGGGGCCTCACTGCGGTGCCGGTCTGCATTCTCTTTTTGATGCAGCACGGCCTGCTGAAGGTGAACACGGGTAGCTTCCCATGTCTCCTCCGCGCGCCTGAACCAGTCGTCCACCGCAGGAGCCTCGGTCTGACTCTGATGCCAAGGCGCCAGAACTTGCTGGTACCCCAGTACACACTGGAAGGGAGTGAGGTTAGTGGCGAAACGAGTTCTGTGCCATCTCGGCCCAGGGCACGCCCACTCCCCCGGCCGGTCCCGGCAATAAGACCGCAGAAACCTGCCCACATCCTGGTTTACTCTCTACATCTGCCCATTACTCTCGGGTGAAATCCCGAAGTAAGGCTGATCGAGACCACCAGACGTTCCATGAACGCCTTCCAAACCCTAGACGTGAACTGGGGACCTCGATCAGACACTATATCCTCAGGCACCCCGTAGTGCCAGAAGACGTGCGTAAACAAGGCCTCTGCAGTCTGTAGGGCCGTAGGGAGACCGGGCAAAGGGAGGAGACGACAGGACTTAGAGAACCGATCCACAACAACCAGAATAGTGGTGTTACCCTGTGAGGGGGGAGATCGGTAAGAAAATCCACGACAGGTGCGACCAAGGCAGTTGTGGAACAGGTAAGGGGTGTAATTTCCCTCTGGGCAGGTGCCTAGGAGCCTTACACTGGGCGCACACCGAGCAGGAGGAAACATAAACCCTCACGTCCTTAGCCAAGGTAGGCCACCAGTACCTCCCGCTAAAACAGCACACTGTCTGACCGATCCCAGGTCTAGTTTGGTGAAGAAGCGCGCCCCATGCATTGACTCAATCGCCATGGCGATGAGAGGTAGCGGGTAACTGTACCTCATCGTGATCTGATGTAGACCTCTATAGTCAATACACGGGCACAGACCTCCATCCTTCTTCTTCACAAAAAAGAAATTCGAGGAGGCGGGTGATGTGGAGGACTGAATGTACCCCTGACGCAGGGATTCGGAGACATATGTTTCCATAGCCACCGTCTTCGCTTGTGACAGAGGATACACATGACTCCTGGGAAGTGCGGCCTCTACCACGAGATTTATCGCACAATCCCCCTGTCGATGGGGTGGTAATCGGCATATTCAGGGGGAATGTGCACGGTGGAGACCTGGTCTGGACTCTCCACCGTAGTTGCACCAACGGAAACCCCTAAACACCTCCCCGAGCACTCTCGCGACCACCTCATGAGAGCCCTCCATTGCCAAGAAACAGTGGGGTCATGACAAGCTAACCAGGGTAGGCCTAGCACCACGGGAAACGCAGGTGAGTCAATGAGGAAGAAACTAATTCTCTCCTTGTGACCCCCTGCGTCACCATACCCAGAGGAGCGGTGACCTCCCTAATCAACCCTGACCCTAATGGTCGACTATCTAAGGCGTGAACGGGGAAAGGCACATCCACGGGAACAATGGGGATCCCTAAACTATGGGCGAACGATTTATCAATAAAATTCCCAGCCGCGCCTGAATCGACGAGCGCCTTATGCTGGGAATGCGGGACAATTCAGGAAATATTACATACAAAAACATATGTGCAACAGAGGACTCTGGGTGAGAATGGTGCCGGCTCACCTGAGGTGAAGGCAGAGTGCCCTGCCTGCTGCCTCGATAGCCAGAGGAACCAACCCGGCACCGACCGGCAGTGTGACCTCTGCGGCCACAGATGTTGCACGAGCTGGAACCCCCTCCGGTCTCCCTGCGCACTGCCCCTCCCAACTCCATGGGTATCGGAGAGGGAGTGCGGGTTTATGGAACTGACAGACCCCGATCTGAACGTCCGCGGGTAGCCAGCAGGTTATCCAGCCGGATGGACAGGTCCACCAACTGGTCGAATGTGAGGGTGGTGTCTCTGCATGCTAACTCCCAACGGACGTCCTCCCGTAGACTGCAGTGATAATGGTCGATCAGGGCCCTGTCGTTCCATCCCCGGCCGGCAGCCAGGGTCCAAAACTGCAGGGCGAACTCCTGGGCGCTCCTCGTCCCCTGCCTTAGATGGAAAAGGCGTTCACCCGCCACTCTACCCTCGGGCGGGTGGTCGAAGACTGCCCGGAAACGGCGGGTGAACTCCTCAAACTGGTCCAACGCCGCATCTCCCTCTCTCCACATGGCGTTGGCCCACTCCAGGGCTTTCCCGGTGAGGCTCGAGACGAGGGCGGACACCCTCTCACGGCCCGAAGGAGCCGGGTGGACAGTTGCCAGGTATAAGTCTAGCTGCAATAGGAACCCCTGGCAGTTCGCAGCCCTCCCATCGTATTCCTGGGGAAGGGAGAGACAAATCCCGTTGGAACCGGGAGAAGGAGGGGCGAGTAGTGGAGACCCAGGTTGTGCTGGTGGAGGCGCTGGTAGAACTCCCTGTCTCTCCCAGCGGTCCATTGTCTGGACCACGCGGTCCATGGTGGTGCCTAGATGGTGGAGCATTACTGCATGCTCGCGGACGCGCTCCTCCACCCCTATTCCCGGGGTATCAGCTCCTGCTAACTCCATATAGTAGGTCCGGAATTCTGTAATGCGTGCGTACTGGCAGATGAGAAGTCAGGCACTGGAGAGCAAAACTGTGTTACGCAATGGTGGGGTTTATTAATGAAAACCCACCGGACACAGAACAAACAATCAAATTGGGTAAAAACCCTGTTACACACCAAATAAACGTGCACTAGCATTTACAAATAACAAGGGGGGAAACAGAGGGGAAACAGAGGGTTAAATACACAACATGTAATGATGGAATTGAGACCAGGTGTGTGGGAAGACAAGACAAAACAAATGGACAAATGAAAAATAGATCGATGATGGCTAGAAGACCGACGACACCGACCGCCGAGCGTCGCCCGAACAAGGACTTCCAACTTCGGCGGGAGTCGTGACAGATAAAATAAATTACTTACCTTTGAAGATCTTCCTCTGATGAAAATCCCAAGGGTCCCAGCTACACAATAAATAGTTGTTTTGTTCAATAAAATCCCTCTTTATATCCCCAAAACTCTGTTTGGTTGGCACGTTTTGTTCAGTAATCCACCTGTTCAAATGCGTTCAAACATGCAGACAAATAAATCCCCAAACTACTGGTAAAGTTCATTGAAACAAGTCAAACAACGTTTCTAATCAATCCTTAGATAATATGTAAATAAACAATACACAGAATGTACTATGTTCAATACCGGAGATAAATAACGAAGAGCGCGCTCAGTCACGCGTGCCACAGGAAAACAGACCCAAGGAAGTACCCCATGAAAAACGACTACTTCTTGGTCATTTTTCCAAAAAACATGCCTGAAACCTTGTCTAAAGACTGTTGACATCTAGTGGAAGCCATAGGTTCTGCAATCTGGGAGCTATTCCATTCAATGTACTATAGCAAAGCATGGGAAAAGTCAGGGAACTGAAAAAAAGCAATTTCCTGGATGGATTTTCCTCAGGTTTTCGCCTGCTATATCTGTTCTGTTATACTCACAGACATTATTTTAACAGTTTTAGAAACTTCAGTGTGTTTTCTATCCAAATATACCAATTATATGCATTTCCTAACTTCTGGGCCTGAGTAACAGGAAGTTTACTTTGGGCACGCCAGACTCTCCGAACACTGCCCCCTAGCCCTAACAGGTTTAAAACAATGCGAAAAAACTAACAAAATAGCACAGTTGGTTCGGAGCCCATAAAACGGCAGCCGTCCCCTCCGGCGTCATTATATATGACTATCCAACACAACACTGGAACTCTTCCAAGTCAAGTTAAGCTTTTGGTTTATTTTATTTGTTGCCACCGTGGCCCGTCGGTGTAACTGCTTACTGACTATACACTGTAACATTACTGCATTACTGTAGCGGGTTTACTAACAAATTAGTTCTATTAGCTATGTTGACTCAGACGTTACTTTAGCTAATATGGGGACAACGATGTAGGCTGTTTGTAGAGGTTATGACATGGTTTGGCTTGGAAAGTTTTTTCGCCTGGTCACATACAACTGATGTGTTTGTTCATTGAAGTCCACAAACTAAGGGAAAAGGTGAGAGGAGGAGAGTGCATAGAGGCGAGAAGGAATACAATGTGGCTGCTATGAAAGTGAACTGTGTTGATGCAAGATCAGGGGTGTATTCATTCTGCCGCTTCTGTTGACAAACATTTCTTAAAGGAAAGCACACTGTCTGTCATATCAAATTTTTCTCTTGACCTGTGTGCGCCTTTGTTGTAAACTTTCATTTATAGGCTAGGTTCTAGAAACCTCATGATGGGTATAGGGAACATTTTAGTATCATGTAGTAGCCTAAATCTATCAATGTTACGTTGAACTTGGTGAATGGAATATGAATGACAGTCATCCAACATGCTGTAATAGAAATAAGGCCATGCTCATGAGAAGAAAAAAAATTGTCCTTCCTCATTGTAAACGGCACCGACCACCACTAGTATACAGCTGGGACATTACTGGTGATGCGCTTCCCATTTCCGGCTCGTCCTCTCTGTCCCAACTGATGTCGTAACTTGTACAGTCCTACAGAACACGTGTTAAACTGGAGCATTGATACATTGCCGGAAGCAACTCATCTAGACCAAAAGTGCTTCTCATTCAATCAAATCCTTTATTTTCCATGTTACATCACACCTCTATGGCCACTTTAATCATGCCACTTCCAAGCATCAAAACAGCACACTCTACTGGAGAGAGATCTGATCCTAAATTGGTTTATGACTGACTCATGTGGACAATCAATGGATTCTCGCACGCACCGGTCCACTCTTGCATGGATAGGGATGTGCTCACACATGCAAATAGCGGGATTATGACATTTGAGATGACTTGTCGACTTGACTGAAGAGAGAGCACTTCAGAGCCAGATAACAGAGTGGGGGAATATCATACATGTAGGACCTTAAATTGATCACCCTGTTGCAGAAGAACCTTCCTGCAATGCAGGACAGTTGAAAATTATAGCGTATTTGAGGTTTGATAAGGTTTCTGAAGTTGTAATTTCCACTTAAAAATGTCCATAAATTATAATCCACATAATAATTCACATTTCCTGTTGTTGTTGGATTATTTTGCAGGAGGATTTTCCTGTTCTAGCAAAATTAAGATCCTACATTTGTAGCAAAGGATGAGTAGGAGAGAACAGAGCAATCCTAGAGTTGCCTGAGCTGAATAAACAATAGAACAATAGAGCCAATAGTGTGTGTGTGTGTGTGTGTGTGTGTGTGTGTGTGTGTGTGTGTGTGTGTGTGTGTGTGTGTGTGTGTGTGTGTGTGTGTGTGTGTGTGTGTGTGTGTGTGTGTGTGAGAGAGAGAGAGAGAGAGAGAGAGAGAGTGTGTGAGGGTGTGGTGTGTGAGGGTGTGTGTGTGTGAGTGTGTGAGTGAGTGTGTGCGCATGTGTGTGTGTGTGCGTATGTGTGCGTATGTGTGTGTGCGCATGTGTGTGTGTTTATGTGAGTGCGTATATCCACATAGTATTAAAGATATTGAAATATTTATTTATCTAATTGAGCAGGATAAAATAGATTCAAATCAAATTGTATTTGTCAAATGTGTCAAATGTAACCCCTTAACCAACAATGCAGTTTTAAGAAATAGAGTTAAGAAAAAAAAAAGAGAAAGTAACACCGTAAAATAACAATAACGAGGCTATATACAGGGGGTACTGGTACCTGTCTCATCGTTGTCAGTGATCAGGCCTACCGTTGTGTCATCAGCAAACTTAATGATGGTGTTGGAGTCGTGTTTGGCCACACAGTCGTGGGTGAACAGGGTGTACAGAAGGGGACTAAGCACGCAGCACTGAGGGGCCCCTTGTTGAGGATCAGCAAGGCAGATGTGTTTTTGCCTACCCTTACCACCTGGGGGCGGTCCGTCAGGAAGTCCAGGGTCCAGTTGCAGAGGGAGATGTTTAGTCTCAGGGTTCTTAGCTTAGTGATTAGCTTTGTGGGCACTATGGTGTTGAACACTGAGTTGTAGTCAATGAACAGCATTCTCACATAGGTGTTCTTTTTATCCAGGTCGGAAAGGGCAGTGTGGAGTGCGATTGAGATTGCGTCATCTGTGGATCTGTTGGGGCGGTATGCGAATTGGAATGGGTCTAAGGTTTCCGTGATGATGGTGTTGATGTGAGCCATGACCAGCCTTTCAAAGCACTTCATGGCTACCGACGTGAGTTCTACGGGGCGCTAGTCATTTAGGCAGGTTACCTTAGCTTCCTTGGGCACAGGGACAATGGTGGTCTGCTTGAAACATGTAGGTATTACAGACTCGGTCAGGGAGATGTTGAAAATGTCAGTGAAGATACTTGCCTGTTGGTCCACGCATGCTCTGAGTACACATCCTGGTAATGGACCCCGCGGCCTTGTGAATGTTGACCTGTTTAAAGGTTTTGCTCACATCGGCTACAGAGAGCGTGATGACACAGTCCTCCGGAAGAGCTGGTTCTCTCATGCATGCTTCAGTGTTGCTTGCCTTGAAATGAGTATGAAAGGCGTCTAGCCCGTCTGGTAGGCTCGAGTCACTGGGCAGCTCGTGGCTGGGGTTCCCTTTGTAGTCCGTAATATTTTTAAGCCCTGCTACATCCGACGAGCGTCAGAGCCGGTGTAGTAGTCCTGTATTGGCGCTTTGCCTGTTTGATGGTATGTCTGAGGGCATAGTGTTTTTTTTTTTATAAGCGTCCGTATTATTGTCACTCTCCTTGAAAGCGGCAGCTCTAGCCTTTAGCTCGGTGTGGATGTTGCCTGTAATCCATGGCTTCTGGTTGGGATATGTACGGTCACTGTGGGGAAGATGTTGTCGATGCATGAAGAGCTTCCATCTGTGTGTGTGTGTACTCTTCCTGTGATTCTCCAGCGTTCAGCTAAACCATGTAAAGCATCACTGTCGTTCCAGAGTAGCAGGCTAGCAGCATATGTTTGTCATTTAGGATGCTTATTATTTTATAACTCGGAAGAGAGTTTTCCAATATTTTATATTTATCCACAAAAGGCTGCATCCAACACCTAGACAGAGAGGAAATAATGTATTAGTACAAAGAGCATCACACCCGAGTGATTAAAGCTTAACAGAGTGGATGAGTGCAATTAAAAACACAGCGCTGAGTCACGTCCCCCATGGGTTGTCCCCCAGACATAGAAACAAGTCAAAACAAACAACAGTAAAACTCCACTAACCTTGTGGTCCAAGTGCTTCCTTGTTCATATTACAGAAGTTCAAAGTAAACAGTCCTCCAACACTTGACCGCAATAACATTGCAACATTTCTTTGACTTTTTTCATGGGCGTGGCCATCATCCCTGTTGTTGTTTTTTTGCCAGCATTTCCCCTAGCCTGTTATAGCCAGATCTGTTTGTGAATTGGCTAACAAGCTAACAATGTCCATATTCAGTATTATATTTTCCATACTGATGAGGCTGATTGATTCCTGTGTTCTCAGTGAGGCCTGAGGTTGGCTAGCAGGGCTTCTTCCTTTAACCTGTTCTTCCTTTAACGTGTCCTCACCCTCAACTTCTACTCCACCATTCTGCCCACTGCACCCCTGGGAGAGGATTGGCAATCAGTAGCAGGTCCAGTCCTCTCCTTATGGAAAAAACACATGATCTCACGTGGAAAATCACATGATAAAGCATTTCTACAAATCCTTCTACAATTGATTTCACGTGAAATTTCGTCATCTTTTGCATATTATTTCAGATGTGCAAAAGATGACGAAATTTCACATGTGAAATCATGTGAAACCATGTGGTTTTGGAACACTGCTCACGTGATGATAGTTCACATATAGTTTCACATGTGGATTTTCAAATGAGAGCAAACAACAGAATTATCACAACACACACAGTGTAGGTTTTTTCTGACTTGGCTTCCCCAGTGATTTTAATCATGCACTGCTACTGGATTTCACCTCATGTGAATTGCAGATTCACATGTGACAATCTAACTCTCACGTGTGGAATAGCATTTTCAAGTGAAAAACATTCACATGTAAAAATAGAATTTGCAGTTTTACTTGTGAAAAATGTTTAAATGTTGCCACGTAGTTTTATTGTATCTATTGTATTTTATAAAAATGTTGCATCCTCATGTTGTCACATTTATTTCACATGATAGCATGTTTTCACATGTGCTCAAATGTTTACACATGTAGTTTCATGTTATCACATGCTGCTTTGACATGTTGTTACATGTTATTATATTAACTTCACAGAAGATCACATGATTAAATGTGAAATTCACGTGGTTTTTCCGTCTGCAATACAATGCAATAACTCATTAGCTCACAGTACACTGTGTCTACACACAGCTTGAGGTAGATTCTCAATGCTACTGTATGAAATAATGTTTTACAAAATGTGAGAAATTTAATTTGATAGGAGGAATACATTTTAAAGGCACAGTGCAGTCAAAACACATGATTTTCCTGTGTTTTATAAACAGATGTCGGATCTTAATATGACCCATTACATCACAGGAAGAAAATAATCCTGCAGCAGAAGGAGTTTCATAAATATTTCAAATGTATAAATGCCAGCAGGGGGCAGCTGGAAGCGGTGTTTGTAGGCTATACAATGCAGTACTGGGGAAGGCTCGGCAAACCAGCTAACCTCGTACCAATAAGCATTCTCACGGCTTGCTAGAGCATTGTGAACTGTCGTAGCGTTTGCGCCCAGTACTGGGCAATTGTTTTGACACTTTGTGTGAATGGAAACTAATGTTGGTGTAGCATACTGTTATTATTTAACCAATCCAAAGGCTGCTGCCTACCTGCCCCCAAAGGCACCTACCTTAGTAGGTAACACTTTTCCAGCAGGTTACTGCCATTTAGGATGCGGTTCGAACGCAGCATCACGTGATAAAGCATTCACATTCCACTGAGCGCGAGATGTTTGTAGCCAGTGACAACAATGTTTCTATTTGATCAATTTTAAATGCATTCTCTAACACAACAAATTGTGGAACAAGTCAAGGGGTATGAATACTATCACACCTGTGCACATCATTAAATGACACCGATGTTCAACATAACATGGTTTTATATTCGATAACTAATATTGAAATGTGATATGATGAAATCTACAGTAACTAGATTAGAAGGCCTAGGCTACTTCATCCTAATGTAAGCTAAATACATTGGATACAAAACAAATACTGGCATGTGATAAAGGATGACATGTCCAATATAATTATATTAATGCATATCAAACAGGATATATATATTCAATTAAATGAATACAGCATTGTAGTATTATTGATGCCTTTCTCTCTCCTTGCAGGGGATTCGACAGATGAACTGCAGTCGCCAGATGCCCAACCCTCAATTTGATACATCAAAACTTGCAATTTAAAAAAAATCCTGTATCTGTGCATGAGTCCTTATAACACAGTCCTTGTACAAAATAAGTAATTCCCAAGTGAGGGACAACTCAAGGAGATGAACTTCCAACATTCATAAGCTTGTTCAGTACATGAGGGCAAATTGTCATGACAGCTACAGGTTTTGTTTATACACAGGACAGGAGTTTACATGTTTTTCCTTCTAGCCCTACACTAACACCTAATTCAACTAATTGTGGTCTAAATTGAAGAATCTCCTGGGAGAGAAATCACATCTGTATTTTAAAATGGGCTTCATAAATTACAATGTCATGATACATCTGCATGATAAACAATAACATGGGTGAATCTTTTTCTATTCAACATTGCGATGTTGCACACTCCAGAATAATATATTTGGATATGGTGATTATCCTGGTGTCTGGGAGGTTCACAACAAGTTCTTTACATCTGCAGGGTGTCAGGGTGGGATGTCCTTCAACCTGGAACAAGCAGAGACAAGGGGGGAGAAATTAACGTCACTGCTCAAATTTCAGTGCTGGTTCAAGTTGCTGAAACCACAAATATCTTGATTAATGTGTACTCATTTTGTTAACAGTTTTGCATATTTTTAGGCCTGGTGAAGTTGTTTACAATAAGAGTAGAATAACTTACCCTCTAATTTTAACTAGTAACACCAACCCCAATGGTGCAACACAATAAGGAAAGGGAAAATGACAAGAGAAAGTTAGCTAACGTTAGCTAGGTAAACAGACACTGCATACAGCTAGCTAGAAAAAAAAAAAAATGCACAAATAATTAGGCTAGCTATCAATCTATCAGGTATGAAGGGAAGACCTAGATGCAGACCATGTTCCAACCGAGGCAAGCAGTAGACAGGTCAAGGCAGGCAGAGGTCAGTAATCCAGAGGAGGGCAGAGGTACAGGTCGGCATGCAGGCTCCAGGTCAGGGACTGGTTGACTCAAACAAACAAGACGAACTGGAAACAGACAGACAGAGAACACAGATATATATACACAGGGATAATGGGGAAGATGGGCGACACCTGGAGAGGGGTGGAGACAATCACAAGGACAGGTGAAACAGATCATTGTGTGACACAAGCCTAGATTGAACAGAACACAACTGGCTGCATTTCATCCAATGTTTTTCATCAGATGTTATTAACATGTCTTACCTCAAAACGAGTCGGGCATTATGTCGTAGCCTAGTGGAGACCAATATCTACCTTGTATTATTGAGCTATATAAAACTATGGTTGTTGATGTGTATGGCTGCATTTCAGATACATTTTTGTACATTTGAATGTTGCAGTAATAGCACCTAGGCCTAGCGTTTGAGTGTGCAAGAGAGAACATAATTTTAATAGCAAGCCCTGATACCAAAGACATGACGACCCCCGCATGGAGTGAAAAATAACTGCTAATTTTCAGTCAAAAGGCTCATTTGAATTTCCTAATGCATCAGAAAAAGTCTCTGCGACAAAAGAGTGATCAAGATAAGATCCGACATCTGTATATTTCCACACTATGTGGTTGGAATAATACTGTGAAATTGTGAAAATGCTGATAATGCCCTTTTAGTGTAAGAGCTGTTTGAAAAGGCCGCCAGACATGTCAGCATGTTTTGGTGGGATGGAGTTTTGGCTTGACTGTTGACATAACCAGGCAGTAAATTAATTAATAGACCAATAAGAAACAGAGTTCCAAACCTCTCTACCAATAACAGCTAGTTTTCAGTTTTCCCTTTCCAACTCAGACCACTCCCAGACAGTCCTAAAAACATTTTTGCTTGAGAAATTGCTCTTTGCTAAGAAGCTATTTTAGTTTCTTTTTGAACACTTTAATTGAAAACAATCCCAGCAATGTACTTAATTGTTACCTAGAAATGATTTGATAGAGATAAAAAACACCTGCATTGGACCTTTAAACAGTGTTGTAGGACTGACTAGTTGTAGGCTCTGCTGCAGGTACTTGAGGATAAATGAGCAAAGTCATGGTGCTAGTTTGGTTGCTTCATACAGTATGTAAGGACCGGTCTCCATATTAGGACAGCCTCTGCAGGCTGTTTGTTTAAATCTTTTTCCCGAAGTCTTAAGAGTTCTTGGGTAAAATGAGCAGCATTGTTTTGTCGATAGAGGCTGAGCAGTTATGAGGTAACCGGACAACCAACAGACAGATCAACAGGACACTGGTGTTTGTCACGACTTCAGCTGAAGTTGGTGCCTTTCCTTGTTCGGGCGGCGCTCGGCGGTCTGCGTCACCGGTCTTCTAGCCATCATCGATCCATTTTTCATTTTCCATTTGTTTTGTCTTGTCTTCCCACACACCTGGTTCATTACATTCATTACATGTTGTGTATTTAACCCTCTGTTTCCCACATGTCCTTGTCCATAATTGTTTGATGTATAGTGTATAGTGCTCGTTTATTTTACTATTTTACTATTTTACTGTTTATTTTTGAGCCCATGTACTCTCGTGCTATTTTGTACCGTTTTGGTTGTTTTATTAAACGACTACAGTTATTACCAAGTTTTGCTCTCCTGCGCCTGACTTCTCTGCCACCAGTTAAGCAACCCTTACAGTGTTCCACCATGGCTTAGGATAAATAAGACATCAATACACCATAATTAGGCCATGATAAAGTCATATATGATGGGGAGAGAGATTCATCATCTCCCACTCGACTCTGTTAAGTCTACTTCTATCCACAGTCTATTGAGTTGATATTTTAAAAACATATCAGTTTACTCTACTTAGCTGACATACCACTCTCCTTCACTGTGCACATATCAGATCATTATCACTTTACTCTTATGCATTCACATCTAAACAGCTAAATGGGGCTTCATAAGCTGTAGTCCATTGGGATACTCGCTCTGTATACCAATTAACCTCCTTTGGGTGCATGTGCTTAACTAACCTCTCCATGAACTATTAACCATGACCCCCAACTGTCCTTGGTACAAGATCTAACCAGGCCTTTTTGGGAATTATCATTCCAGGGAAATTAACACATTTTCTATTTGCTGATTTTGTACGCATCTTGTCCCCGAACACCATAACCGGCCCATAATTAAAAAAAACCCACAATGAATCGTTATTACTACCTCTGAGCTCACTGAGACAGTCCTACTGTTTTACATGACGGCATAAACAGCACGGAAGAAAGAGGCAGAATAATTAAATCATTACCAAGTGCTGAAAAACAAGCACATCTAATCCCACTGAGCCGTCAAGGTGGGAATCAATACATGACAATGTGAAGGTGGAACTTCAAATGGATTCATGGAATCAGCAAGGCTACAGAGCGCTGTGATTTGGTAGAGAGGGGAAGAACAACACTCAAAACAACGAGACAAAACACAAGCTCTGTGGCGTTTGCATGAATCCACAAAAGCAAAGTATGCGATTTTGTTACAAATGTTTCATGTTATACCTTGAGTGTGTGGAGAGAGAGAAGAAACCCAAGGGGGTTTCTGTTAAAAACAACTTCACTGGTGTCAGTCCTGTTACCTAAAACAACAACAACAATGATAGGATGCTAGGTTGTTTTTATGTTTCCTGTTGCTTGGCCCAACCCCACCTGCATGTAAATCCTTTACATAACAGTGATAGTGAGATGGCTTTTGATATAAAAATGTATCATGCTAATTTGATTCGGTGCTCTGTTAGTGCCATTTAACCTTTCTGCGGACCTGTGATATGTGGTGGTTTTACCTAAACTTAGTTGAATTCACTGACTGTAAATCGCTCTGGACAACAGCCTCTGCTAAAATATTTAAATGTGAAATGTATTCACTACTAGAAATCTACCCCTTCAGCACAACCAGTGACATGGCTGTGTTTTATGGTGACGCTATGGATGGTTATTACATAAACTCACAAATATTTACCAAAGGCAATATAAAATGATACCATATGTGTCAAGATATCAGAGATTAATTTCCTTTTTGTAAGAAATGCTCAGCTTGTGTGTACTAGACAGGCACTATAAATATACAATTCATTTTCGGACCATAAACATGAATCATAGACATTTTGATTAGAATGCATAATTAATGTATTGACTGGAACCTCGCAAATAACGTGACCGAGAATCGCAATTTACTACAGGAATCTCTTAAGTGAATCGAGTGCATTGTTTTAAATTGAACATTATTGCAAATCGAAGAGCATGGTAAATTATTTATGTCTCAATCTATTGTTATTCATCTCTCTGTCATAAGGTATGTTCAGGTCATTCAGTGTAGACTGAAATCTATTAACAAAAATTGTTGTGGCATGGAGAATTCTGAACCCTGATAATATCCAGGTCTAATTCCTCTATGCTACATTGATCAATTTTAATTCTGAAAATTGAGCAGGGGCACAGATTATGGTTGTTTAATTTATATAATAATGCTATTAAAAGCCTAAAGTATATGGATATTCCCTAGTTGCAGGGAGATGGATGTTAATGTCTCAACTGTGATCTGATTTTCAACCTTTTGGGGGTTATTATGCCCTTAAGGAAAAACCACATGATTTTGTATGTGGAAAATTACATGATTTCACATTAAAGAATTTCCACGTTTTTTTACAAACAAAAATTATTTGTGAGGATGTCCCCGGAATGTCACGCAGTCGCAGTGTTATTCAACTTACATGTTTTATATACATGATGGCATCGTGTAGTTTTTTTTATACTGTAATTATTATTCATTGGATTTGAACTCACAAAGTCTTAGAACACTCATAACGTCTTAGTTCATTCCGATTTTCCTGCTACACCACCATGCCTTGTCAATAACTGATTTAACCTGTATTCCAACACTTTAGACTGCAAAGTAAATCTCAGCTACGTATGTTAAAAACACACTCAGGGAAAACTGTTATATCTATTATTGTGATTCAGGAATAACATTAAAACAGAAAAATATGCCCAAACAACGTCAGACAACTATACAGAAAACCATCAAATTGCTGAAATAATTAAGTGAAATCAATAATGAGAGAATAGTCAGATTAAGTGATAACTAAAATAACAGTGCAGCTTGCACTCTTTTGCTAATTGCAGAGATGTATGATAAGTAATAGATCAACGCACCCAAAATCCAGAGGTTATGAGTTCAAATCCCGGGGTCATATTGAAAGTCAGCACTAAAAAGTCAGCACTAAGTGATCATGTCAAATGGAATCGCATCGGTTAAAGATGTTTACACTATTTTAGCTGAACAGTATACCACTTACCTTAAAAACCCCGTACCATTTCATTACAAAAAAACGTGAAATGTGAAGTTTCACATGTGAAATCACATTTTCATGTGTGAAAATGCTGCTCTGTTCTAGGCCAGCTGTAATTTGCCTATGTTCTTCTTTGTGGCACTTGACCATCTAACTGGGCAGTAGTCCAAGTGTGACAAAACTTGGGCCTGTAGGACTTATTTTGTTGATTCTAATGTCAAGAAAGCAGAGCAGACCTCTCCCCATCTTTGCTACCGTTGCATCAATATGTTTTGACCATGTCAGGTTACAATCTAGAGTTACACGAAGCAGATTAGTCTCCTCAACTTGCTCAATTGCCACATTATTTATTACAAGATTTAGATGAGGTTAAGGTTTTAACTAATGATTTGTCCCAAACACAATGCTTTTAGTTTCTGATATATTCAGGAATAGCTTATTACTTGCCCCCCCATTCTAAAACTGACTGCAGCTCTTTGTTAAGGGTTGCAGTGATTTCACTTGCTGTGGTAGCTGACGTAGATAATGTTGAGTCATCAGCGTACATAGACACACAGGCTTTACTTAATGCTATTGGTAGTTCATTAGTAAAAATATAAAAAAAGTAAGGGTCCAAGACAGCTACCTTGCGGTATGCCAAACTCTACCTGGTTTCAATTAGAGAGGCTTCCATTAAAGAACACCATCTGTGTTCCGTTAGATAGGATGTAAAGCCATAACACATACGTTTTTTTTCAGTAGCAGACTGTGATCGATAACGTCAAAAGCTGCACTGAAGTCTAACAAAACAGATATTAATTTCTTTCAGCCAATCATCAGTCATTTGTGTTAGTGCAGTACATGTTGAGTGCACTTCCCCATAAGTGTGCTGAAAAATTAATTTGTTTACTGTGAAATAGCATTCTCTTGTCAATCACAATTTTTTCCAAAAGTTTACTAAGGGTCAGTAGCAGGCTGATTGGTCCGCTGTTTGAACCAGTAAGGGTGCTTTGCTGCTCTTGGGTAGCGGAATGACTTTTGTTTCCCTCCAGGCCTGAGGGCACACACTTTCCTGTAGGCTTAGATTTAAGAGATGGCACATAAAAGTGGCAATGTAGTTCACCAGCATCCTCAGTCATTTTCTTTCCAAGTTGTCAGTACCAGGTGGTTTGTCATTATTGGAAGACAACGACAATGACAAAGAAACATGTCTAAGCTAGAGGTATCCATTTTTTTGCATAGGCTGCCTCAATCTACCACATCCACCGATGTCGGCCTTGCACATCTGCGGAGGATGGTGGCAGAGCTACAGCAGTGTTTGTCAGACCAGGAGACATCCTTGAGAATTGGTCTCCTCATGAAAACATTGCATCTGAACAGTTTCACCTACAAACTATTACAACCCCTTTACGGAAAGATGAGACTCCCTTGAACACGTACAAGACTCGTCTGTACCAGTAAAAAAATCGGAACTATTAATGGAAGTAATTTAGTACCTAAAATAGGTAAATGGGTAAAAATACATTTACATTTTTTTCCTGATGTTCTTATATCTCTCAGATTTAGGACAGACACTTCAAAACAAATCATTTTTGGGGGGGATAGCTAAAGGGTTCTTAAAATTCTAAATCAAATAGTGAAATTATCCTTGGTATGACCATCTTAAAACAATTCCATATGTTAGCTTTGTAGGACCAACTCCCAATTTTCAAATGTGAGGAGAATCAATCAATCAATCAAATGTATTTATAAAGCCCTTCTTACATCAGCTGATGTCACAGAGTGCTGTACAGAAACCCAGCCTAAAATCCCAAACAGCAAGCAATATAGGTGTAGAAGCACGGTGGCTAGGAAAAACTCCCTAGAAATGCCAGAACCTAGGAAGAAACCTAGAGAGGAACCAGGCTATGAGGGGTGGCCAGTCCTCTTCTGGCTGTGCCGGGTGGAGATTATAACAGAACATGGCCAAGATGTTCAAATGTTCATAGATGACCAGCAGGGTTAAGTAATGATAATCACAGTGGTTGTCGAGGGTGCAACAGGTCAGCACCTCAGGAGTAAATGTCAGTTGGCTTTTCATAGCCGATCAGAGAATAACGTTTTCACCTCACGTGTGATTTGCAGTTTCACATGTGAAAATCTAACTCCCACGTGGAATTGCATTTTCATGTGAAAAACATTATCATGTGAAAATCGAATTTGCAGTTTTACATGTGAAAAACTGTCAAATGTTGATGTGTAGTTTCATGTTATTACGTTGCTTTTACATGTTGTCACGTTATCACATTAATTCCACATTTGATCACGTTAAATTCATGTTTTCTTCATAATGGTGACCAAATAAAAACTAATCCTGGTGTGAAACACAAACTACTTCCGTTACCAAAGCTGTAGGCAGTCGCTGAGACACATGGAGGGCTGGGACAAGTCAATCTAGTGAATAAGTGTGTTTTGGTCCAGGGAAAGAGGTCAGAGGTCATGTCTATTTATATTGTTACAAATGTTGTTGGTAGAGCATGATGCTTACAATGCCAGGATTGAAGGTTCAACCCGGCTAGGGCCACCCATACAAAAAATGAATGCTTGTATGACTGGAAGTCGCATTTGATAAAGGTGACTGCTAAATGGCATATATTATTATGCCTTTACTGGCAATCAAAGTATCAGCACTTTAGTAGTAGTAGTAGTAGTAGTAATAGTAGTAATAGTACACTCTTAGAAAAAATACTTCCAAAAAGGTTTTCAGCTGTCCCCATAGGAGAACCCTTTTTGGTTCCAGGTAGAAACCTTTTGGGTTCCATGTAGAATCCTCTGTGAAAAGGGTTCTACATGGAACCCAAAAGGGTTCTACCCAGAACCAAAAAGGGTTCTCCAAAGGGTTCTCTTATGTGGACAGCCGAATAACTCTTTTGGTTGTAGATAGCATATTTTTTTCTAAGAGTGTAGTAGTAGTAGTAGTAGTAGTAGTCATAGTAGTAGTAGTGGCTGTAGTAATAGTATTGGTATTGCAGAGGATATAGGAACGCACACGAAACCACTCATATTCTCCAAGATCTCCTCAGAGCTGGGGCAATCTGTTCGAGATCATATTATCTGCACACCATGATTGAATCCAGTAGCAGGGAAATGAATGAGCACATAGTGTTCTGAAAGGCCAGGATGATCACGGTTGAAGAGGCAATTCAACAAATGATCTGATATCCTCTATGCTGGCGCCCAACATCAGTCTAGAACAATAACATTTACCCAAGGCATCCCAAAGAAAGACACATGATTAGATTAGAAAATGGATAATAATACAACGTTTTAGATTTGATTCGGCATCTTTACCTATCTGATATATATTAAGAGTATGACCATGTAGAAAATACATGTACCAGCTGTCATAAGAATGCATCGTGTTTCTTTGGCCGGTCCTGGATCAGATATATCAGAGGTGACATATATCAGAGGTGCACTTTAAAACGACTCCGCCTGATCTCAGATCAGTTGAGACGGAGGAACATGTACAGTAAATGCTAAGTGACGGCTCGAGCTGAGGGAACGGCCACGGTGACTTTGATGCGGAGGAAATGTTGTGCTGCTGGACCGATGGGGAGCTCGCCTTGTGAAAAATGCATGAGGTGCGTTCTTCCCATAACACTGTACAAAACCTGCAGAGAACTCTCCAAGAGGAAGCCTAAACAAGCGTTAAATATTCAGCTGCATGGAAGTTGTGTTTCACCGGAGTTCAGTCAAAAGCTGGGGAAGGAACTCACACAGGAAAGAAGGAGTTCAAAGTGGTTCAAAGTGCATAAAAGACTACAGAGACAACAGAGTTATCAGCGTGGAGTAGTCACGACTTTGTAACTTATGCACAGGCCTGCCTTTATACTGATAACTATAAAGCAATTATTGGTAACACTGTATGAAGTTGAACTTATAAATCTGAAATAACACTGTAATTACTGCAGTAACAACATTGTACTAACATGTTGTTACATTGTTCTTTAATAATTGCATTGAATACAAAAATCCCTCTGTAGTCTGTTTATGATGTTTCTGAAATGTGAACCCTACACACATTTGGCAGTTCATCCCAGCTCATAACTTATCTCGTATATCCCACTGATGGTGCTATTCAAGTGAAGGGCAGTGATCATGGTAACGATTATCATTGCATTATTAACATTTAAGAAAGTCAAATCCCCCCTTCGTTTCTAAAGGGCATCGCCTACAATAACGTTCCCCTCTTTGACTCTGGGTTAAATCAACATCAGGCACTCAAATAAAGAGCCATTATCCATCTGTGATTAAAACACCATCAACAGACCATCCAGATAACACGTTTTGCACTCTCATGTAGATGAATAGTTGAATAGTTTTTCATGATGGTGGCAGGGCTAATCACAACAGGTGTCAATGCTTGCCTTGTGGATTCCAATCCAGGGCATGTTTTGTGATGTTTTCGGAGCCTCACCAGACCGTGTGGCCTATCCATCTCCACTTCCGCTCTTGGATGGAATATCGAGACTAGCTTCTGGTTCTTCCACAGGTCTATATTTGAGATCCACTCAGGCCACCTTATGCACAAGATTTGTCCGAGGCAGGAGTTTGACGAAGACCTGTAGCTTGTGCAGAGGAAGTGTGGGTGCGTTCCATTTCCCTCAATGTGACATTTATGTGACACCCTGCCAGATTGGATATTAATAGAGTAAGCAAACTATAAAGGCCGGGTGGGTACCTGTGGAGATGATTAGATGAGAGAGATGTTCTGGACACTGAGAGTAAAGACACAGACATGCTGCTTCAGCCTATAACACCTATGATATCAACCCAAAACTGGACTCCCTTTGAAGTATACAACATTTTGTAAGGCATGTAATACTGCCTCTTTAATCAATAATATGGAAAACAGCATCTACAGACAAAATATCATATGTTCCAAATGTACTGGGGTCTTTCCACCAATTCAGTGCCTTTTGAGAAGTGTAATTTGAACATTCTGTCATAAGTAACACATTCAATTTCATATACAGTTGAAGTCAGAAGTTTACATACACTTAGGTTGGAGTCATTAAAACCCATTTTTCAACCACTCCACAAATTTCTATAGTTTTGGCAAGTCTGTTAGGACATCTACTTTGTGCATGACACAAGTAATTTTGCCAACAATTGTTTACAGACAGATTATTTCACTTATACCTCACTGTATCACAATTCCAGTGGGTCAGACAGAAGTTTACATACACTAAGTTGACTGTGCCTTTAAACAGCTTGGAAAATTCCAGAAAATGTTGAAATTGTCTAAAATGAAGTTGGAGACGGTTCATGTTGCGTTTATATTTTTGTTCAGTATATATGTATTTGCCTTAATATTTTTTTTTAAATGAAGTGCCATTTAAAGCAACAGGTTTGACCATAACAGGGTTGACAATTTATTTTTAAATCAGCCATAAATCCTCTTGTGGCAGGGGGGATGGAAGCTTCTTGTGTGCACCTGTCTAGCTATGGGTAACAGGGTTGATGTGTTATGCTCGACCCACTCAGTTTTACACCACAAAACACCAGAAAATTGCCAAAAAGTGTAGAACCAGCTCACCTGCTTTTACTCTATGATTTGACCATTAGATGTTCAATGTTACTTTTCAAATAAATATTTAAAAATGAATAGTTTCACCATATTAAAAGGTCACATAACAGGGTTGACCTTAAAATTAGGGACAGACATAAATGAATCACTAATCACATGAAATAAATAATAATCTTCAGAAATGACTTTGTCAAAGCAACAACATAACTAAGGCTTTACAATGATGGTGGAAACTTGGAGACATGTTTTAATTAAGTGGGTTAAAATCTTCCTAGAAGTTACACAGTTTGACAGAAGGACATGTCAAAATGCTGAATTTTGGCACTTTAGTGAACGTTTATTCATATTTTTTTACATGAAATTCAGATGTATTGAATTCTACATGTGGTCTACTTCATTTAATATGACAGGCTTTTAAAATTCAATATTGGTGCACAATTCCTACTTAAATGATCTAAGGTACGCAAAAGGCAATCATTGTGTGAAACAACCCATTGGGTCTCCTATAAGTCACTTACAGTAACTGTAATTTATACTTATATTTCCTAATGGAAAGTTGATACTAATGAACTGGTGCAGAGTTTCTGGTAATTGAGTTCAATCAAATGCGAAGAAAATTGCACTATAATTAATATTTCTCTGAAAATCAATGGAGAAATTCCATCCTGTATGGACCAATAAATTATATATTTTCTTATTTCATAAGTAGGGTGATGTCGAATTAGGGAAAATCATAGAAATTTAGTTGGTGAATATAAAATCCACAATCATGTCCCAGTGTTTTTCAATTCATTAACTTAATTAAAAGTATTTGCGATGGAATTGACCACAACCCTACTTCTCAACTCTACTTCTCATCTGTCATTATCCTTCATCATTACAGCATAAATACAGCAGTGTAAGTATTGGTATAAGTTCAACAGCAGTATTAACCGTAAGATTCATTGACATAGAGGAGCGGCTTTGAATTTGTTTTTATGGCATTCTTATAAGTAAACATTTCACGGTAAGATCTACACCTGTTGTATTCGGCGCATGTTACAAATCAAATTTGATTTGAGAACAGGCCCATTGATTGGCTTGTTTATGTGATGCTGACAAAAGCAGCTCTAACCACCTAGTACCTGCAAAAACACAATGGGTTGCATCAGCTTGGTCCCTGGAAAAAGCACGAAGATGGGTTTGTATGTGTGTGTATATCGAAGGGGTTGGGAAAAAAAACAAGACAAAATTCCATCCCGTATGGACTAATAAAGTATATCTTATCTTATCTCATAAGCAGTGTGATGTGATATGGTGGTGACCAACTAAAGTCAGCAATGGTTACGCCTTGGTCTATACTCTGTCACTTCAGCCTTAACAGTGCTGTCAAATGGAAATGCACACGAAATCCTTGAATTGACTTGGGTGCTCATGATTCTATCAATTTTCCTTTATGCAATAAACCTTTAGCAGGGATAAAGAGCGTCCGTCTGCTCTCTCTTGCGTCCTTGGGCGGAATTGTTTTCATTTTCTTTTGAAAGTAATGACTAGTTCCTATGGAAACGTGTCAATACTTGGGAACAGCGAGAAGCCAGTTGATACTCTGAGACCTTCCTCCCCAAACGCAACAGGTTCTTTGTTTTAATTGTGAAAAGGAGCGCTAACAAGCTGGCTGCTGATCAAAACTAATTCCAATGATTTCTAGCAACTGCTCTCTCTGGAACTGTCTGTCCCTTTCCTCTTCAATTGCAGTGTCACTGTGTCAACCTAACAAACTCCCCCTCTCAGGTGAAACAAGTATCTAAATTAGATTTACACTGCTCGTTTCCGTCTGTCGAATTAGGGAAATTAATAGAAATGTAGTTGGTGAATTTAAAATCCACAATCGTGTCCAAGGGTTTTTCAATTCATTAACTGAATTAAAAGTATTTGCGATGGAATTGACAACAAACCTACTTTTCAACCCTACTTCTCATCTCTCATTATCCTTCATCATTACAGCGTAAATACAAGCAGGGTAAGTATTGGTATACGTTCAACAACAGAATTAACCGTAAGATTCATTGGCAGAGGAGCGGCTTTGAATCTGTTTTTATGGCATGCTTGATTGCTCAGTGCCCTATGAAACTCCCTCCTCAATATTCCTCCGTCCTCACAGAGTGCAGCCAGTCGGGTGGTAGAAATGGTAGTTGTGATTTACACAGTAAACATGATGGCTACGATCTCCTCTCTGTCTGACTCAGAGAAGGATATTAATTACAGCAGATGGTGATATCATATATCACGCTTCCTTTGTTTTGGGTTATTGCTTGTAATTGAAATTTGGAAAAGAGAAGGTTTCATTTGAAAACCCTACAAATCCTGAGAGTCTTAACAGAGCCAGTGCAGTTTTGGCTAAGAGTATGCATATGCAAATTGTAATAGATTAAATCATCTTACTGCTGGTTATTGAACTTTGAGAAAATTTGGAGGGTTGTCCACACATATTCTGCCAGCAAATATACAACTCCTGTAGAATCTATCTTACCCATTACCAGTAACCATCTACAGTACATGGCAATAACACTGTAAATAAATATATTATTTATTGTCTGAAGTATGTCTCAATTGCACTGTGCAAAATGTATAAGCTCAAAAGGCCCAAGTAACCTATTCCAGTTTATTAATACTAATAATTTGGGAGGTGCTTATATTTGTCCTGTTACACACGTATACAAGTGTGTAATGGAAATCTGTTACTTGCATATCTCAACTCCCCCTGAGACACCGTCAGGGAGTGGGGTCACAGCCAGCTGGTTTTTACACAATGTTTGACATGTCTGGCATCAAGAATGAAGAAGGTTAAATCCGTCAAAGAAATACCTTAACAAAAATAGGAAGAGGCAGATACAAAGCTTTGGGATAGTTTCATAAGTTGTAGGCAACCTTGAGCAGTTCACCAACAGCATTCACCAACAGCAAACCGGCTGTCTGAAAAGTGACAAGGATACTGAGAATGAGAGAAATATGATGTCCATATTAGGACAGTCTCAGCAGGACTTCTTTCAATCTCAGCATGTCCTAATATGGACACCGTAGAAACAGCTCTGTTTGAGACAATATTACATATGTCTGGACATCAGTGTTGGGGAGTAGTGAACTACTTATAGGTCAACTAGTAACAGTGGTGGAAAAAGTACCCAATTGTCATACTTGAGTAAAAGTAAAGTTAGCTTAATAGAAAATGACTCAAGTAAAAGTAAAAATCACCCAGTAAATATTACTTGAGTGAAAGTCTAAAAGTATTTGGTTGTAAATCTACTTAAGTATCAAAAGTAAATGTAATTGCTAATATACGTATATGTACTTAAGTATATTAGCAAGAGGCAGTAGAGATGACCAGGGATGTTCTGTGGATGTGTGAGTTGGACCATTTTCCTGTCTTGCTAAGCATTCAAAATGTAACGAGTACTTTTGGGTGTCAGGGAAAATGTATGGAGTAAAAAGTATATACTTTTCTTTAGGAAAAAGTGAAAGTTGTCCAAATTACCCCAAAAAAACAACTTAAGTTGTACTTTAAAATAAAAGTAGACAATAATTTTATTAATTTTATAGCATCAAACCTGCCTAATTGAAACATGTTCTTTTTAAAAGGCCAAATTACACAACTGACTCCATAGTGATCTGTTCTTGAAATTTGTAGCCTATGACATTTCAGATTTAAATATGATGATTTATCACAAAGTAGTTTGGATTTTGTGAACTACTTTTTCAAGGTAACTTTAGTTAAGTAAACTATATTTTTCTTAAGGGTAGCTTTAGTGTCGCTTAACTTATTCCAGTGTGAAGTAATTGGTACCTTGGTCAATTATATTTTCAGAGTACCTTCCCCAACCCTGCTGGACATCCAGGTGACTAAGCAGCATATTATTATGCTGGTTTTAATAATGCTCCATCTGCAGAAGCACAGCTGTGTGGAACATCTAATTACTCTTGAAAAGGAATAGATGAGAGAACAACACGTTTTTAAAAAGACACAGTGTCAAAACAAATATTGATGCAAATGTCAACACAGTTCCTGCCTCTTCAGGGATATCTGGATGCCGGCATAATCATGTACACTTGTCTCCACAAACTTCATCATAAGATACAATTTTAAGGACTACTGCAATTTATTTAATAAAAGGGATCCAAATAACTTGGGATAACTAATAATGTCACTGCAAAAGGTTGTTTGTCACTATCTTAACAATCTCCGATACATTGTCACCGATGAAGACATTCTATACACACACACACACACACACACACACACACAGCGGCAGGTAGCCTAGTGGTTAGAGCGTTGGACTTGTAATCTGAGGTTTGCAAGTTCGAATCCCCAAGCTGACAAGGAAAAGAAAATTGGTCGTTCTGCCCCTGAACAAGGCAGTTAACCCACTGTTCCCCGGGCGCCGAAGACGTAGATGTCGATTAAGGCAGCCCCCCGCACCTCTCTGATTCAGAGGGGTTGGGTTAAATGCGGAAGACACATTTTTTGGGGAGGCAGGTAGCCTAGTGGTTAGAGCGTTGGACTTGTAACCGGAGGGTTGCAAGTTCAAATCCCCGAGCTGACAAGGAAAAAAAAAAATTAAAAATCTGTCGTTCTGCCCCTGAACAAGGCAGTTAACCCACTGTTCCCCGGCGCCAAGACGTGGAAGTTGATTAAGGCAGCCCCCCGCACCTCTCTGATTCAGAGGGGTTGGGTTAAATGCGGAAGACACATTTCGGTTGAAGGCATTCGGTTGTACAACTGACTAATAATGGTGACTTTGACCTTTGACTTTGACACACACACACACACACACACACACACACACACACACACACACACACACACACACACACACACACACACACACACACACACACACACACACACACACACACACACACACACACACACACACACACACACCCTCACCCTACTCAATAACCTCATAAAAGAAAAGAGGTAGGAGACGATAGGGGTCCACCATGTCATCTAAGAGGTAAGAAGGTTCCTGCACTTAAAATCCATAGCAGGGGAGAATTTACACAGACTTAGTCACCCTTCCCCTCTTCGCTGTTACACTCAAGATGACCTGTGTTATGGACCCTGCGCTATACCAAGACAAAGGCTCGGGCAGGGGGCATCGAAGGGTTGTTAAGATGCCCAAAGCCGTTCTCTACTGACCTGTCGATATTTATCGATGGCCTCACTGTCAGCTTTTTGAAAAGGTTGTCGGACCGGCTCAGCTGCACACACTAAAATGAGGGTACTACAGAGGGGACAAGAAATAGAACAAAGGAGCTAAAAGGGCACTGCAACTGTTTACTTTGCCTTTGGTAAAGTGCCATGGAATGTAGCTTTTGTTAATTAAAGACTAACTTTTTTTTTTTTTGTCAATAAATACATTCTGACAGAAAACATGATCAATATCCTATTGATCTGAAACAGAGAAAGAGAGGCATTGCAAGATGAGTAACTCAAAGCTACATAATCCCTTTCCCTAGCATCATAAACAAATGAAAAGCTAATCTCCTTTGATCAAAGATATTACCCTAGTGATTATGTGTGATTTTCTTTAACACAAAATATCTCATTAAGATTAAGGCTACAGTGTGTCCACCGGCAGAGCTACCCCTCCCTTTCCCAGCCTGATTATCCAGCACTGGTCACATTGTACTCTCACATGCACTGTCTTATGGGTGGACAGATGTGACCAGTCAAGACTGTAGAGACATCAATCTCAATGCTGATCTGCGTTAATAAATAACTAATGAATTCCAATGTGCTTCTATTCATTCCATTCGTGCTACAGAGACATGGAAAAATACATGAATTGGGGACGAATTTGTGCAACCTGTAGCCTCAGACACAAATTTACATCAAATCTTGCTAAAATAGTTAAACACCTGCTTTGCGATGTCTGAGCTGGATCTCGGTGCAAATTGATTTTTTGATCTCCTTCATTACTATTCCTGCAGGGGTCAAGGCTGGCCGAAGATTAAAGTCATGACAACCGCATCAAGGTCATCAACATGAAGCACATAAGTAGCATTAGGAATGTTTTTACAGCATTTCAAAATAATTGTCTTAGGTTTGTCTCAGAAATTGTCTCATTCAAACACTCATTTGTCTTTGTTGTTCTTCTTTGATAATCGTTCTGAATTAACAATTAACAATCTGTCCGCTTTATTATTCCACTGAACACAACACATCTAAATTGAGTTCCTTAGGGGCTGACTTAGGATGTGTATAATAAAAGACAGTAGACAATATGGGAGTGAGTGAGTGGTTAAATTGGCAATATTTTAATTGTGTGATAATTGCTATAATGAATAAAGGTATACATTCATATTGTATTGTTCTCATTACTAATGAACTATCATGAACCAAAGAGTGTCTCTTGATTAAGTGGTGGGTTAATTAGAGTTCAAGTTGATTACATAATTACAGTCCCCTTAAATTGTTCCTGAGGTGTTACCCTTTGTGAGAGCTGAATGTCTCAAGACTGAGGCCGTCAGCCAGTGAGACAATGTCTACCTTTCAAATTGTGATTTATCTGGCTAGGTTCTGCTTATGCAGTTTGTGTCAGTGGAGATTATACTCTCGGACACACTCAGATGGTTGAATGGCCATGCTGTGGCCTCCATGTTAAAGCAACGTTTTGCCTGTGTGGGGGGTCTTCGGGGACTGTACAGATACCCTTGAAGAGAAGTAGATGTTGTTAAAAAGCATCTTCATTAAACCCACCCTGATTGTGCGTGTGTGTTTCAAATCAAACAACAGGTGTAGACTAACAGTGAATTGCTTAATTACGGGTCCTTTTCCAGAAATGCAGAGTTAAAGATAAAAAAGACAATATAGAAATAGTGACACAAGGAATAAAGACACAGTGAATAATGAAGAACAATAATGAGTAAAAATAACATGGCTATATACAGGGAGTACCAGTACCGAGTCGATGTGCAGGGGTACTAGGTCATTGAGATAGCTATGTACATATAGGTAGGGATAAAGTGACTAGGCAACAGGACAGATAATAGACTGAGCAGCAGCATGTGTGGTGAGTGTGAAAGTGTGTCTGTGCGTGTGAGTGGGTGTGCGGTGTCAGTAAACATGTGTGCGCATGTGTGTGTGTGTGTGTGTGTGTGTGTGTGTGTGTGTGTGTGTGTGCGTGTGTGTGTCAGTGTACGTATGTGTGACTGTGTGGGTAGAGGCCAGTTTGTGTGCATATAGTCAGTGCAAGAGAGGGTCAATGCAGGTAGTCCGGGTAGCCATTTGATTAGATATTTATCAGTCTTGTTTAGCAGTCTTATGGCTTGGGGGTCCTGTTAGTTCCAGACCTGATGCAATGGTACCATTTGCCGTGTGGTAGCAGAGAGAAGTCTATGGCAGGGATCATCAACTAGATTCAGCCGGGGGCCTATTTTTTTCTTGAGCGGATGGTCAGGGGCCCGGAACATAATTATAGTAATTAGACCACAAATTGACCACAAGAAGCCCCTAACAGATATAATATTTCACTAAAACATAATAATTTCAAACCTTGTTTGCATTTGTATACGGTCACGTGTCTCTCTATTATACATGGGACTACTTGGGTACAGTTTCATGTCCAACAATGATGTTTTGTATTTTTTGCTCCAAAAACTTCCAAATAAAACCACTTGCTTGCCAAATTCGGCAGCCAGTTGGGGAACCCTTGTCCATGGCATGGGTGGCTGGAGTCTTTGAACATTTTTGGGGCCTTCCTCTGACACCAACTGGTAGCGAGGTCCTGGATGGCAGGAATCTCTGCCCTAGTGATGTACTGGGCCTTACTCACCATCCTCTGTAGCACCTTGTGGTCAGGTGCCTTGCAGTTGCAGTACAAAGCAGTGATGCAGCCAGTCAAGATGCTCTCAATGGAGCAGCTGTAGAACTTTGAGGGTCTGAGGGCCAAATCTTTTCAGCTTCCTGAGGGGGAAGAGGTGCTGTTGTGCCCTCTTCACAGCTGTGTGGGTGACCCGCTCCACTGCAGCCCCGTCGATGTGGATAAGGGCGTCCTCCCCCCCTTTGTTTCCGGTAGTCCATAATCAGCTTCCTTGAGGTTGTTGTCCTGTCACCACACTGCCAGGTTTCTGACCTTCTCCCTATAGGCTGCCTCATCATTGTTGGTGATCAGTCCTACCACGTCCTGTAGTCAGAAAACTTGATGATGGTGTCGGAGTCGTGCGCGGCCACGCAGTCGTGGGTGAATAGGGAGTACAGAAGGAGACTAAGCACACAACCCTGAGGGACCCTCTTGTTGATGGTAAGCAAGGGGGGTGTTTTGTTGCCTATCCTCACCGCCTGGGGGCGGCCCGTCAGGATGTCCAGGATCCAGTTGCATAAGGATTTGTTCAGTCCCAGGGTTCTGAGCTTGGTGATGAGTTTGGAGGGAACTATGGGGTTGAATGCTGAGCTGTACATGTACACGTGCATGGGTGCACACGTTTTTGTGTTTGGATTCTACACATAGCTATAACAACCCCTGGCTGACAGTGTTTGCGTCTAGCGTCTAGGCCACATGGCTGCAGCAGAACAGATGGAGTGACAGTCCTCATAAACGTTAATCTTGTTAAGCCCTAGCCTGTCAATGATTAATGCAGCAAAATGTCTATTAACATACTAAATGGGTGGCCCCGGGCAATGCAGCAATGGCTCTGATGCCTCTGAATTGCTGTTGGGTGGATCAGGTGCTTCTGGATGAATTAGCCATGTCCAGGTGGGCGGAGAGGGGCAATGGCAGGGAGACGGTCAGGCTAATTTACTCATGCTCATTCATCACCTTCTTTTAACTCGGAGAGCTGGACACATGATTGCTGTCTGGCTCAGGCTTTCAATCATTTTTCAATCATCTCAATGATAAGCTTTGGATGATTCAATTTGTCTGTGTGAACCCCTTTGGCAGTAATTACTTCCAGACAAATTTGACCACTTCCAAAAGGGACTGGGGTGCCACCCTTACCCTCCCCACCCCCAAAAATAAAACATGACAAATCATGACAAACAAAACATGTGACAATTTCACAAGTCTACGTGGTTTTCAGAAATGTGTGAAGTTTTGCATGTGTGTTTTTCATGTGTTTTTCCACAATGTGATAAAACATTCCCCATGTGACATTTTTTTCACACACTTTTATTTTCACCACTTCCAGCTACATCTGGTCTCCCATCCAGGGACCGACCAGGACCATACCTGCTTAGCTTCAGAGGCAAACAGTGGGATGCAGGGAGCTATGTTGCCGGAATGAATGTGCCAAAACTGGCAAAAGACAACCAAAATCATTACCCTGCTTGGTAACACTTTACAAAAAGATTCCATTTGTAAAGTGTTTATAAAGGGGTTACAATTACGCTATTAACGATTATTTAATCATTTGAAAATGCGTTATAAACCATTAATAAACTGTTATAGTGCATTGGTCAAAATAGTGCAATAACTGGTCAGTGTTTGCCAAATAGTGAGACAATATTTACCTCCAATTATTAACCATTTATAAATGCACTTAGAAATGCTTATAAGATGAACCCTTATGATCATGCAACATTATTGTCAATAGTTGCATAGTTGAACAATAGTTATTTTGTCACTTTTGGGTGTGATGCACTGGTGCTCTGTCCCAGGAACAGAAGAGCTTTGTTTTCATGATGTGTTTTGGCCCTCGTTTGAAACCCTGATGCCCTGGCCAAATTTACATCCAGAACATAATTAAATGATTACCCCTTACCAGATTACATCAACACATACTTACCACTTCTCTGTGATAGTCCAAGTATGGTGAACGCTCTGGTGTGAAATGGTAACCGTAAACCTTTTGGTCTGTGTAACAGTGGAGGATATATCCTCTTACAACATGGAATGTTTTGGTCTTCATACCCACCATTCATTGACTGAACATGTTTAACAAAGTGTTGAATCTTTTCTCATGTATGCAGTGACGAGTATCCAATACTGCCTATAAGGATGTCTAAGCACTGAGTGAACTCTCCAACACAATCTCACACTCAATTCGTGCAAATATGTACAAAAAGTATTTCAGCAGATTTTGTGGTTTTTGTGTGGCTTAATTTGTGTGAAAATACAAATTTTTAGTTCGACTTAATTCGTAGGAAAAGACACACATTTTTGTGCGACTTCGTTCATAGGAAAATATATTTTTGTGGGGCGAACTTCGGAACAATCTTTTGAAAGTTATTTTGAGCAATGCATTTTGGAAAATTGCGTTCTACACTAACTTTTTTGTGTCCCACATTTATTTATATATATCAAAAAAACATGTTAACAACCCAATATTGTTAATAAACCATGTTGTCACCGAAATACTTATAATAGTAGCCTTGCGTTTTTATTTTATTTTTATTAAATCCAATGCTGTTTTCTTTGCTTGTTTTTGCTTAATACTTTGGGATACTGGTGCTATGTCGGACTTTATGAGGGGTCACCAGATTGGAGAAAAAAGCTGTATTCGTCAGTTCTTTTTGTGGTATCGATGAAGGTATTTGATTGGGAATTGGGGCTACATTTTAATGATGGGAAATTAATTTAATCTTACTCTACATTGGTGGCAGCTTGGACTCAAAACAAACACATTCTACACATTTATAAACTTCCTGTTTAAGGTGTTATTACAACCATGGTGTTCTTTTGTTACTGAAGCTTATACATCTAATATCCTGACAGTGATTCACATCATATTGGTAGACAAATCATGTGTGTTATGCAGCAAAACACAACTATCCTTTTTTTAGGATGCAAACTAGTAATATGAATCACTGTTGATCCATCCTGTAGGATGGAAGTAGGATATTCTACGGCCTATTATTGACCTTTCCCAGTCATGAAGGATGAAGCTAGGCCCCTCTTGGTTCACATTGGCGAAGACTGAACTCAAGTCAGGGGTTATATGTCAGACTCTCCTATACCACATTGCCCAACATTATATACCCCAGAGGTTGTATATAAACCCTTTTAAGGTGATATAACTTGTCTCATTATTATAGGGCTGTGAAACCCATAGCCGAATGCCTTCAGTCTGAGCATTTCTCACTGGAATTTGCTGCTGACATTGAATATAGCTTAGGGTTAGGGTATTTAATTCATTTTAGTCTCTCCAATGCCACTATTCCTAACATATTATACCCCAGGGGTTGTAAATAAACCATATATTTACAGTAGTGTGTAGATTAATTATTGCTTTCTTCAGTGGAATACAGAATATGTATAAAAATGCCCAAAAGAAAAGACTGACTGCATCACTTCTTGTTTTTATAAGAAATTGTTTGCACTTCCAAATTGTTTGCATAGTCAACTTACACACAGCACTGACACACAGTCCCCAGGTCCAGAATAAATTCAAGGAAACGTACAGTATTATACACAGCCATGAGTGCATTGAACTCCCTTCTATCTTATAAAGCGCACGTGAACAGCAAACCTTGTTTCAAAAAACAAATAAAGCACAACCTCACGGGCACAACGCCTCTCCCCCATGTGACCTACTTGTTGTGTGTATGTACTGACATGTATGTGTAACTGACAGATGCACACACACACACTAAATGTTCATGTTTTAAAATGTATGTACAGTACCAGTCAAAAGTTTGGACACACTTACTCATTCAAGGGTTTTTCTTTATTTGTACTATTTTCTACATTGTAGAATACTAGTGAAGACATCACAACTATGAAATAACACATATGGAATCATGTAGTATCCAAAAAAGCGTTAAACACATCAACATTTATTTTATTATTGAGATTCTTCAAAATAGCCACCCTTTGCCTTGATGACAGCTTTGTACACTCTTGGCATTCTCTCAACCAGCTTTATGAGGTAGTCACCTGGAATGCATTTCAATTAACAGGTGTGCTTTCTTAAAAGTTAATTTGTGGAATGTCTTTCCTTCTTAATGCGTTTGAGCCAAACAGTTGTGTTGTTACGGGTGGTATACAGACGATAGCCTTATTTGGTAAAAGAACAGCTCAAATAAGCAAAGAGAAACGACAGTCTATCATTACTTTAAGACATGAAGGTCAGTCAATACGGAAAATTTCAAGAGCTTTTAAAGTTTCTTCAAGTGCAGTCGCAAAAACCATCAAGCGCTATAATGAAACTGGCTCTCATGAGGACCGCCACAGGAATGGAAGACCCAGAGTTACCTCTGCTGCAGAGGATAAGTTCATTAGAGTTGACTGCACCTCAGATTGTGGCCCAAATAAATGCTTAACAGAGTTGGAGGCCTGATTCACACAGTCTCCTCTGATTAGCTAGCTAGTTACCTTGCTTCACAACAAAGTCCACGGACATAGAGGAACAGCCTTAGGTAAGTGCCCTTTTTGCCTTGTAATTTTACATTTGGAAGGTGCATTGAAACAATTAGCTAGCATGATTATATTATTTCTAGCACAGCCATATTACTGATGCACTAGAATGAACTGCTCTCGAGGGGATCACTATGGTAGCTTGTTATGGCTATTCTCAACAACAAGGAAGCCAGGTGAGGATGCTATCCCATGGAAAGGAAGGGCTGTTGTGGCACCAACTATGGATAAGACTGTTTAAGGCAAGCCATGTTTTCCCTTTCAATTGCTCCCCCATGCTCGGTGTAATGTTGGCTTCGGTTAGGTATTTGTTACGATTATGAGATGATGTTACGTTCCCCAGTTTCTGTGTTGGGGTTTTGCTTGTATGTGTGTGTTTCAGGATGGCTTCCTGGAATTCCCCCCATTGCTAATTGGAGCTGACCCCACCCCCTCGTCAGGATACAGCTGTATCCCATTAGACTCCTTCTCCAGCTATATAAGCCAGTGTTCTGTTGCTCAGAAGAGGATAAGGCTGGTGGCTGGTGATGAAGATGAAGATGAAGTGTTTGGTTAAACCCGAGTGTTGATTGTTTCTGATAGAGCTGATAGTTATTGCTCAGACAAGTTATTTTTGTAGTATTTTCTAACCGGTCCTGCTGGTGTGTTCTATCAAAAGGTCCGTATTGATTATTTGAAATTGTTTGTATTTTTCTGTGTTTGTTCCCAGGGGGGAAGGGGAAGGCACCTAGGGAGTGCTTAGGCAAGAGGCCTGCGGGCATACATAATCTGTAGTATTTTACTGTCTATGCACACTAGGTAAAACCTGGACGGACCACCCCCTGTATTTTGGTTAGCGCGCCAGGTGGTGCTAAGTTAGATAAGCTGTGGGTAGGCAGGTAAGGTAGGAGAGGGGGCTTTGATTTTTACTTTCTCTGCTTTGGTTCCGTTCAGCCCCTTTTCCCCAAAATTACCGTGTGACGGAATAAATTCCTTGTTAACGGTACCGCTCTCTGCTTTTGTATCCTTACTCGCACCTACAGTCCCATACCTCTTTCACTCCGCGGGGAATTTAGAGCAGCAGGGAGTTGCGTTCCCTCCTCCAAGAGGCGTACGTAACAGATGAAAAGTAACTTATTGCTTGTTTGTCCAAGCTATAGTGAACAAAAAAATTTACGCAAGTGAGCATTTCTCCTTTGCCAAGATAATCCATCCACCTGACAGCTGTGGCACATCAAGAAACTGATGTGCAGTTTTGTCACACACAATGCCACAGTTTTGAGGGAGTGTGCAATTGGCATGCTGACTGCAGGAATGTCCACCAGAGCTGTTAGCCACAGAATATAATGTGTGAAAAAATATATTTTTGTTAACAATTGCATAATTTTGTCGTTATAACAAAGTTGGTAGCAACATTTGAAAATCGCTATGGAAATATGTTGCAGTTCAAGTTGACTACAAAACCCGTAATGCAATGCTCTCTCTGGACTGGTTGGCTTGCAAGCATATCTACACACAATAATACCAAAGTCAACATCAGCATGTGAAGTTGCTAGCTAGCTGTAAACTTAAATAAACTGCACTATCAATTTAGGAGTCTCTCACCGAGTTCAACTGGCAGTTCATCTCTGCCCAAAGCATGTTGCTATGGCAACAACGGCCCTTTCACACGTTTCCCACAGACACACAGGGCTCATTGCAAGATGGTACTTGAAGGACAACCTCAGTTATAATTTGGTACACTAGATTGAGCACACCTAAGTGAAATAAATACTTTGTCAAGCTGATATAAACAGATGGATGTGTTCTAGACAAGTATGCTCATACAATCTATTGGCTGATTTAGCAATCTGGAGTGCAGGTAATTGTTTTAAAAGCATTATGAAATGTGATAGTGTGTTATCACTTATCTCCAGTGACGAGAACCAGCTATGACGCATTCCTACACGATTTCCTGGTTTCACAGACGGAGCACTTAGAAGTTAAATCATGGGGAAATGCTTTATTTTAGCAAATTGATAGAACATAGGTTTTAACCAAATTGACAGGAGTTTCATGATTTTTCTTCTTCTGGGGGTGTATTGTGCCTTTTAACGGTGTTATGAGGTAATCCTTAATTTAAACATTAACGAAGTGTCCTCCCTGCCACAGTTTTGGTAAAAAAGCTTAGCAATGGGGCTGCAACCACTCTCAAATTCATAGATGTAAAGACTGACCATCCATGATAACATTATAGTTGTAACCATGTTTTTTGGCTATACAGTGTTTGTTTACATTTATTTTGTTTACAAACATTGGGGTAAATGTAGAGTTTTTGTTACATGTGAAACTGCAAATTAGTTTTGTGAAAAACAATCACATTTAAAAAAATGTAATTTGCTGTTTCAAATGTGAAAACATTTCGCATGTGAAAAACATTCACGTGAAAGTTTTTGACATATGATACTGCAAATAAAAATTTTATGTGGAGTTTTCTTACATGTGAAACTGCATATCGGATTCTCACGTGAAAGTTTTTTGTTGTAAGGGCATGAGTCTGTGGTGTTGTTGAGGAGATGTTTCCCAATGCATAGCAGTATGGATAGGGCACTAAGGACAACAATATGACATATGAGTTACATTTACAGTACCTCATAATGAAGGAGAGAAGGTTCTCACTGAACAACCACCAATTAACTGAAACAGTGTTGTATGACAGTGTAGGACTTGTACTGAATCTCTCAATTTCCTCATGGTAGTGAACAAGAAATAATGGTGTACATTTGTAAATGATCAAGCTGTCACACCCTGATCTGTTTCACCTGTCCTTCTGATTGTCTCCAACCCCTCCGGTGTCGTTTATTTTCCCTGATGTATTTATCCCTGTGTTTCCTGTCTCTCTGTGCCAGTTCGGCTTGTACGTTCAAGTCAACCAGCGTGTTTTTCCCCGTGCTCCTGTTTTTCTATTCTCTTTACTAATCCTCCCAGTTTTGACCTTTGCCTGTTATCTGGATTCCATTTCCCGTCTGCCTGACCATTCTGCCTGCCCTGACCTCGAGCCTGCCTGCCATTCTGTACCTCTGAACTGGTTTTGACCTTTTGCCTGTCCACGACCGTTCTCTTGCCTACCCTTTTTGGATTGTTAATAAACATCTTGGACTCTAACCATCTGCCTCCTGTGTCTGCATCTGGGTCTCACCTTGTGACCTTGTACAAGCTTCAATATAAACCGTAATAGGGACATAAGGACTTCTGATGATCTTAAAGGGCACCTGAAAAAATCTAGTTGAAAACAGCCTGTGTCATCGATATTAGTCCGAAACATTTATTCCAGTGACAAAATGTACTAAAATTTTATAAAGTCAGTATATTCCAAGACAGAGTTGTGTGACACTTGTTTAACTGAGGTCATCATGACTTCCATGAGGGTTGGGCTTCGATTAAAATCATGCCCACTAACACAGGGAGAATTGTCATGCACAGAGAAACAGCTGTGCTGATTGCGCTCCATCCAATCATACCAGCAGAACCTCTAGACCAGGGATGGGGAACTCTTCTCTCAGGGGCCGGAGAGGTGTCAAACCTTTTCCCCAGCCCTAGCGAACACAGCTGATTAAACTAAATGCATTCTAAACTGTGTTAGCTGGGGCTGTGACACCAATCAGGCCCCCGAGGAATGGAGTTGCCCATCCCTGCCCATCACACAGCTCCTCGGACTTGTTTACATAAGAAAACATGTCCCCACTTATCCCTTTATGGAGCGGCCACTTGCTGATGTGTTTCTGCTTGTAAAAAAATTTACAAGCAGAAACACAGGCCTATCTAAATTAGGGTTAAAAAATACTGCATCCCCTGTCATAAAACCGTTACAGCATCGCTGACTGTACAGCATATTTTCTATATTTCCGGGTAAGATTTTCACTTTATCACATATAGTCGGAATGTTGCAGATTATTAGGTTATTAGCAGTTGCAGGTGGGTGATTTTGTGCACTGATAAACAGTGTGTAGCTTGTGCTTTATTTAGGATAATTTGACAGCTTGTTGAAGAAGTTGTAGACATGTTCTCCGAAACCACTCCTGGGCGCAGTCAGCAGTGTACTGACTAGTTTTTCATGCCAATTTTCTTACTTGAGAAATACTGCACACCTGAGCTAGATGTAAAATGTACAATACAGCGAACACATAACACACCCCCAACACCCAAATCTCGTTTTTCTTAATGAGCAGCAGAAAAACACGTGGAATCGGTGCATTCAGCCCCCTTTAGCAAGGAAGAGGTGTTCAACAACTGATGATAACATAATTGTAAGTAGAGTCAGAGGAAGAGGCAAAGCGAGAGGGATAACTGGGCCCAAAATCTGTCTTCTCCAATGATGTATATAAACCCTGTATTGGTAAGGCTACCTATGGGCCCTTGAGAGGCTTTGTAGCCACCGGTCGGCCATATAGGCACTCCCCAGTAGGCCCAGTCCTCCATAGAAATGAATGGAATTCTACAGTACGCCAATTAAATGTTTCAAGGACAAAATAACATAGATTAGAGTATGTTTGTTGTTGTAATGGGGACAGTAACGTTAGGAATCTCTAAAATTATACTTTAAGAAAAAAAAATATATAATATTTTTTCATTTTTATGTTCAAGTCATGTAATATAATTTAAAAGTATGCATGAAGGTGTCTGTAATATAATAAATGTGGCAAAAATGAATGTAGACATTAATACAAGCATTTCTGTCGCTTACAAATATTTGTGCCAAGATGGAGGCACGGTGGCTTCAATACAGCGCCCCCCAAAAACTGATCTTGTGTATTTAAAAATGATTGGTCTTTTCCAGCAGGTGTTTTGCTCCCCAAGCCAGGAGTTTTTGTATGGAGGTCAATGAGAGTGTTGAATTTGTTTCACCAAAAATGTAAAGGCCTATTTGCTACGTGTGGCTTATTTGATCAAATACAAGTTTTGAAATGATTAGGTTGTTACGGGCGTACATAAATACAGTTGAAGTCAGAAGTTTACATACACTTAGGTTGGAGTCATTAAAACTCGTTTTTCAACCACTCCACACATATTGTTAACAAACTATAGTTTTGGCAAGTCGGTTAGGACATCTACTTTGTGCATGACACAAGTAATGTTTCCAACAATTGTTTACAGACAGATTATTTCACTTATAATTCACTGTCTCACAATTCCAGTGGGTCAAAAGTTTACGTACACTAAGTTGACTGTGCCTTTAAACAGCTTGGAAAATTCCAGAAAATGATGTCATGGCTTTAGAAGCTTCTGATAGGCTAATGGACATAATTTGAGTCTATTGGAGGTGTACCTGTGGATGTATTTCAAGACCTACCTTCAAACTCAGTGGCGCTTTGCTTGACATCATGGGAAAATCTAATGAAATCAGCCAAGACCTCAGAAAAAAAATGTAGACCTCTGCAAGTCTGGTTCATCCTTGGGAGCAATTTCCAAACACCTGGAGGTACCACGTTTATCTGTACAAACAACAGTATGCAAGTATAAACACCATGGGACCACGCAGCCATCATACCGCTCAGGACGGAGACGTGTTCTGTCTCCTAGAGATGAACGTACTTTGGTGCAAAAAGTGCAAATCAATCCCAGAACAACAGAAAAGGACCTTGTGAAGATGCTGGAGGAAACAGGTACAAAGTATCTATATCCACAGTAAAACGAGTCCTATATCGACATAACCTGAAAGGCCGCTCAGCAAGGAAGAAGCCACTGCTCTAAAACCGCCATAAAAAAGCCAGACTACGGTTTGCAACTGCACATGGGGACAAAGATCGTACTTTTTGGAGAAATGTCCTCTGGTCTAAAGAAACAAAAATAGAACTGTTTGGCCATAATGACCATCGTTATGTTTGGAGGAAAAAGGGGGAGGCTTGCAAGCTGAAGAACACCATCCCAACCGTGAAGCAAGGGGGTGGCAGCATCATGTTGTGGGGGGAGCTTTTCTGCAGGAGGGACTGGTGCACTTCACAAAATAGATGGCATCATGAGGATGGAAAATTATGTGGATATATTGAAGCAACATCTCAAGACATCAGTCAGGAAGTTAAAGCTTGGTCGCAAATGGGTCTTCCAAATGGACAATGACCCCAAGCATACTTCCAAAGTTGTGGCAAAATGGTTTTAAGGACAACAAAGTCAAGGTATTGGAGTGGCCATCACAATGCCCTGACCTCAATCCCATAGAAAATTATTTGTGGGCAGAACTGAAAAAGCATGTGCGAGCAAGGAGGCCTACAAACCTGACTCAGTTACACCAGCTCTGTCAGGAGGAATGGGCCAAAATTCACCCAACTTATTTTGAGAAACCTGTGGAAGGCTACCCGAAACGTTTGACCCAAGTTAAACAATTTAAAGGCAATGCTACCAAATACTTATTGAGGGTATGTACATTTCTGACCCACTGGGAATGTGATGAAAGAAATAAAAGCTGAAATAAATCATTTTATCTGCTATTATTCTGACATTTCACATTCTTAAAATAAAGTGGTGATCCTAACTGACCTAAGACAGGGAATTTTTACTAGGATTAAATGTCAGGAATTGTGAAAAACTGAGTTTAAATGTATTTGGCTAAGGTGTACGTAAACTTCCGAACTTCAACTGTAAGTAGGACGTGACATTTCTGCATCTTTGAGAAAAAAACACTTTATATTAGAGTTGTGCCTGGTCGTCATTAGTTACCACAGCCACAAAGTCATCAACCTTAAATAAAGACCAAGTTTATGTTTGTTTTAGCCAATTTATAGCTGTGGTACTAGTGGAAACCATTGTGCCTGTTGTTCAAATGCGTATTTGCCCTCTCATTGGCTACAATGGTCCCGCCTGATCTTACCTCCTCCTGACTGCCTTACATTTTTTAAGACATTTATTTTTATTGTGAGATTAGCCACTAAAGTATCTGGTCAATATAATGGATGATGAGAATAGAAACAATTATGAGGCTAAACATGTGGGCTCCCGAGTGGCGCAGAGGTCTAAGGCACTGCATCTCAGTGCTAGAGGCATCACTACAGACCTTGGTTTGATTCCAGGCTGTATCACAGCTGGCTGTGATTGGGAGTCCCATAGGGCGGTGCTCAATTGGCCCAGCATTGTTCACATCAGGGTTAGGGTTTGGGCAGGGTAGGCTGTCATTGTAAACAAGAATTTGTTCTTAACTGACTTGCCTAGTTAAAGAAAATAAAATAAATGTCAATTAGCCAAGCTGCCTGATTAAATCAGTAAAAACCTGTAGGAACATTAAAGTAGCTTGGTTAAGGATCTAGTTAGGAGAAAAATTATTAAATTATTGGGTCTTTTCTACATTTCTTTGCAGGCCCAGTTGGTAAGCAAACTAGTTCAGCAGAGTTGTTTTCTTCTAAATGTGGGCTTGTTGGTAAGAGAGCAGAGCGATCTCATCTGCAAAGCTGAGATCCTTAAGTACTAAGGCCTAGATTCAATCAGAACCTTGGAAGATCCATGACATTTAAAGGTCATTTCCTGATTGAGCCGACATATGCACCATTTACTGTTAATGCGGTCTCCGCAAACATGGAAACATTGCCTTTAAAATGTGCATAGCCAAAAAGGGGCAATCAGTTAAATTTCCCTGGATGCTCCATGATCTGTCTTTTACAGTGTTTCTCATCATCCTATCCATGGCAATTAGGAAGAGAATGGGCGCGAGAGTGCATCTTTTGCCGACGCCTCAGAAAGTCACTCTGTGGTAGTGTTGTTGTTGTCAGGGAAGGCACATTCAAACTCAATAGAATCACCTAATTAGTCTGATAAGTTTGCGGGTGAAGACACATGTTGAGAGGATTTTCCAAAGGCTGTCTCTGCACAATGTTGAAGGTATTTTTGAAGTTGTTAAAATTCAGGTACAGCAGGACTTATAGTGTAGCTAAATACACAAAGCCAAAATCATGGGACTTTGACTCTCTGGGTACATAGACTATACCTTCTAGGTAACCGTTTGATAAAATGAATTTCAAATGTGGGTGACGTTTCCCTTTACAGGGAATCCAGGTCTTCATATCATCAAGATAATTTGTTTGTGCAAGGAGAGAAAGGTAAGACATGACTATGTTTATTTTCTCTACACGGCAGCTTCAAGCCTGACATAGCGGAGCGCCACTACTGTATGATACAGCCATTAGTCAGCAGATCTTTCTCAGAATCTCTAGATCCGTCTAGGAACTGAAGCCACAGCCGCTCCCTCCTTCCACGGTGACTCATAGAATCATCTGCATTTCTAATTCAAATACATCAATTATGAGCCCTATTACTGTCTTACGATTTGTATCCACAATCTGTCGACTTTGACACGGGAGGGTGAAAATAGTGCATAGAATGCCTGTCTGTGTCTAATTTTATACTTTGCCAGAGGCATAGGATGATACTAATACTGGTCCTGCCCAATACTGCTTTTTCTAAGCCTGTATTAAAAATCAGTCGGAGTGCTGATCTAGAATCAGTTTGACCTTTTACATTATAATGAATGGACAGCGGGGACATGATCCTAGATAGATCGACATTCCCACCCTGGTGGAAGGGTAAAAGCACAATGCAGGTAGCATAACTCAAACTGGGCAGAAACAGTTGTACAGTAGTGAAAATCATTCATTTCCGAGGCAAACACGAACCGCTAATAATGTACAAGCACATCCACAGTGCAGTCTGAGTGAAAGTCAATAAAAACAAGTAGGGATCTGTACAACGAGGGTCATCTGTATCCACTTGGGCGAAACTGTGTCTTCTTACAATGGTTGTCAATACAAACGCATCAATCATATACCGTGTTATCTGGTATAGTTATTTTCAATACTCTTACATATCTTACATGTATTGGCGATCAATGTTCAATATGGATGTCAGCCTGCATGACGATCAATCATACGATTGAATAGTGAATACAGCATGAAATACTACCTACTTAATTTTACTCAAAGTTTGTATCAAGTGTAATGTGTCATGCGCATGGAAGTACGTTTTTCAAGAGATACTTTTGGTCAAGTAGTGTATGTGGACAGCTGCTCGTCGAAAATCTCATTCCAATATCATGGGCATTAATATGGAGTTGGGTCCCCCCTTTGCTGCTATAGAAGCCTCCACTATTCTGCGAAGGCTTGTGGTCAGGACTCTGTGCAGGCCAGTCAAGTTCTTCCACACCGATCTCGACAAACCATTTCTGTATAGACCTCGCTTTGTGCACTGGGGCATTGTCATGCTGAAACAGGAAAAGGCCTTACCCAAACTGTTGCCACAAAGTTGGAAGCACAGAATCATCTAGAATGTTACTGTACAGTATGCTGTAGCGTTAAGATTTCCCTTCACTGGAACTAAGGGGCCTAGCCCGAACCATGAAAAACAGCCCCAGAACATTATTCCTCCTCCACCAAACTTTACAGTTGGCACTATGCATTGGGACGGATGGCATTTTCCTGACATCCACCAAACCCAGATTCGTCTGTCGGACTGCCAGATGGTGAAGCGTGATAAATCACTCCAGAGAACACGTTTCCACTGCTCCAGAGTCCAATGCCGGCGATCTTTACACCACTCCAGTCAACGCTTGGCATTGCGCATGGTGATCTTAGGCATGTGTGCATCTGCTTGGCCGTGGAAACCCATTTCATGAAGCTCCCGACAAACAGTTCATGTGCTGACAATTCTTCCAGAGTCCATTTGGAACTCGGTAGTGAGCATGTAGCAACCCAAAGGTTGCGAGTTCGAATCTCATCATTGACAACTTTAGCATTTTGGCTAATTAGCCACGTTTAAACTACTTACTACTTTTTAGCTACTTTGCAACTACTTAGCATGTTAGCTAACTCTTCTACGAACCCTAACCTTAACCCTTTAACTTATCTCCTAAAATTAACCCTAACCTTAACCCTATCCCCTAGCCTAGCTAACATTAGCCAGATAGAATTTGTAACATATCGTACGTTTTGCAAATTTGTAAACTAGAATTTACATATAATATGAACTGTAATTCGTAAAAAATCATACGAAATGGGTGATGGACATCCGCAAATGTGTAACGGTTCTGTAACTACAGACGCTGGGAGACGGGAAGCAAGTACAGGGTGAGGATTTATTAATAAATAGACATGAAACTAAACAAGAACAGCGTCTGGACAAGAGAATCAACATCAATGCAGACACAGGAAGTGACAGATATAGGGGAGGCAATCAATGTCGTGATGGAGTCCAGGTGAGTCCGATGAAGCACTGGTGTGCGTAACGATGGTGACAGGTGTGAGTAAGGATGTACAGCCTAGCAACCTCGAGCACCAGAGAGGGGGAGCGGGAGCAGATGTGACAGTACCCTCCCCCTCTAGGGGCGCCACCTGGCGTCATACCTGGGCAAGCCCGACGGGCCCGGCCGAGGCGTGGGAGCCCGGCGAGCCGGCTGAGGTGCGGGAGCCCGTGAGCCGGCCGAGGCTTGTGATTCTTTCGAGCCAGCTGAGGCATGGGAGTCTGACGAGCCAGCTGAGGCATCCCCGGTTGCTTCGGCAACGGCACCTGGACCCGACGTCACCAACAAAAAGCAAAAAAACTCAAAACTCCCTGATGCTTCCAATAGTGGTGTCTGCATTCTGTAACGGTTCCGTAACTACAGATGCTGGGAGACGGGAAGCAAGTACAGGGTGAGGATTTAATAATAAATAATAAATAGACAAACTAAACAAGAACAGCACCAGAGAGGGGGAGCGGGAGCAGACGTGACAAAAAATGAATACATACCATACAAAACGTAACATATCATACTTAATGGAGTGGTGCAGATTTACATACAGAATAATACGAAATGCTCTAAGACCAGGTTGGCTGTCAGGCTGAGAAGGGGCTGCTTAATCCTGATTTGTTTGAGTGTCCACTGGTGGAACACCCAGCAGTTAGGGCCACAGGAGGCTAATTGCTCTTTGGCATTTACCACATTGTCAGGAGAGCTGGATGAAAACATTTCCTCTGCGTGCCTACAGCTCCACCTTAAAATGCATGAATGGAGCACACTGAGAGAAAACGTATGTAAGTTAACACAGTCTTGCAAGCTAAGTCGTGTTTTACATGATTTAAAGAATATGTAATTGATGAGAATGGCAGATTCAGAGAGAATGGCAGATTCAAAGAGGCACAGTTTGGCATTCAAGGCACTGAATTAGTCTCATAACAATAAAGACATACAATGTCTATGTTAGGCAAAGCATATTAGTTTGGTTTCAAGTGTATTTAACTTAAGTTCAATCAGTAAAGCTGGTCTGAATGTCCCATCTTACATTAACTTTGGTGCAGTATATCAGTACATATACATATTCATATTGCTTCTTTTATCATGGACACAGCAGGAACTTTATATTTTTATGTTCACAATTGGGTTAATCAACAGTACAATGCCCTGTCACTCCTCCTCTACTATCAATTAACCACGTGCAGAATGTCAGTCACCTATCATACTCTAGCCAATGAGCCACTGTAGAATAACTTGATTCCACCATGCTTTCTAAATAGACCATGGGCATAGCAGCTCAATGATCACCTTGCTCTCCTACTCACCTATGGGCGTATATCTTGAGACGTATATAAATGAATGCTTACCCCTTTCCTCTCTTGCTTCTTGCAACAAAAGCATATACAGTCGACCCTCTACTTCCCCAATGCCACCAGCTGAAGGTCACGTCATCTGATCCTCTTTCACCCAGCTGTAGGGGTTCTGATGCCAGCTTTCCATCAAATGGCTACCTGCCATACTGCAGTCTGGCTCCGGCATCATCCTCCGGTAGATGGGTTCATCCCCAAAATGTATTTCAATAAACTTTCACATTTGCATTCAGTTTTTGTTGTTCATTCAGTTAAGCCTGTATTAGATTGAACTAAAGTACATTTAGAATATCATATGAAGGTTCTCAAAGAAAATAAAAAATAAACCTTTTGAAGAAATTTACCGTACAAGGATGGTGGTGTGTGAATTCTCCTCGGAAAACATACACCACTTTGGATGAGAGAGCCTTTGGGACCAATCTAGATGATGGCAGTAATTTTCAACCAATAGTCATAATTGGGAAAAAGAACATGGGTGACATTTACACATGGCCTAGATTCAAACCCCTACACAATATTAATACTAGGTCCTTTTATCTTCCAAAATGGCTGCTCAGTGTCCAGTCCACTATGTTCTTTCATAGACTAAAAGTTGAATGCTTCACACACCAACAGTAGGCATATTGCAAAATATATTCATTATCTGAAATTGATGGCCCTTTATACTATTTCACAAAAAGTACAAGCAAACACAAATGAAATAACAATAATTGCTAAAAGGCATGAAACAGGTCTTACCCCCCCCCCCCTTAATGACAACCTTTTAATGATGTCACTCAGCCAGCCACACAATAACAAATGTACCCCATGTTTAATTCATGTGTTTCGGGGCACACAGTAAAACAGAAATATATAGGCCTACGTTCCGTCTTTCATATAGCGCCGGTTCTATCGACACCCACAGTTGGTTGTCTTTGAGTCAGCTTTTTACGAAGTTTAATAGACAACAAACTTCTTCCTCTGAACCCCCCCCTACTGTGTGATTGGAATCTCACTGGTGAGTCATTTATGGAGCCTGTAATTGCCCTTACTGCCACATTTCTGACAGCAACTTCCCCACAGAAACGGCCATGTGTTTATTTATAGTTTTTCACTTTTATTCGGATCCAGAAGCATATGCTTTGTGACTGCAGCTGCTATGTATTTGCTGAGCTGTTTAATTACTGCGTAAAAGGGCATCTAAATCCTACACTCAATATGCTCAACAGAAAATGGTGTGCTTTAGTACACAATTACAAATAATTCAGCAAAGTTAACTAATACAACCTACTCCTCTTATGGCATCCTGACTTTTAGCACGACTTGGCGCTATAGGAAGCATTTCCTGGCACAGGAAAGATGTGTCTGGCGCTTGAATAAATCCTTTCCAGTATAACAATACACAGCGGGAAAGAGGAACATCTCAAAAGTTTTCACTAAACATAGATAGCTAAAAATATCTGTTTCCAGCAAGAAACGGGGCAATGACATCATCATGATTGTCACTGCTTGTTAATTGCTTGGTGACTTGGGAAACATTTTATAAGCAGTGCTCTTCCTCTTCTCATAGGGAGCTACAGGAGCTATGTAACTGCTATAATAATTGCTCTGAGAGCCTGAGAGTGTCATACACATGTTGAGATATTGATATTAGCCTTCAGATGCGATAGATTCTCCTTCTCCTCGATCCCTTAGCCCCGGTGAATGAGCTGAAGTGAAAGGGTCTTTGTTACCGTAGTGCAGGTTAGGAAAGACATCCGAGTTTCATCAGTCTCTGAGCACGGATGTGATAGCCTTCCTTTGCCCTCTACAAGCAGCCAGAAAGATGTGTCACAAATTCGGAATCGGATATCGTTTCATACATTCAACCTGACAGGCCTCCAACCTAATCCAGTCTTTCACTGGACAGAAAACACATTTTATGCAAATGCATCAACTAAGCCTGGCAGAGGATATTTCCTCCTTTCAACATTATTTCATTAACAAACAAACATGATTAATAGCCACACATTTGATTTAGATTCAGGATGTCACTCCTTCTCATAGTGTTATTTACAAGTGAATTTAGTTTGTTGTTATTCACCCGGTACCGGAGATTTTAACCCCTTTGACAAATTTACATCCGCTGATGTAATGGCTGGCACAGTTACCATCAAATGTACTCTGGGAGAGCTGTAAGTTTGGGTGGGGACTTCGACAAACAGAGCCCGACCACACTCAGGGCATGGCCTCTTAAGCCCCTCTCAGACCCCAGGGAGATATCAAACACATGAAATCATCATCCTCTGGTGTGTATCGTTCATCATCCAACACACATCAACGGATCCCTCTGAATACAAAACACTAACACACGCACACCCACATACTGTACACACACACACTCACATACTGTACACACACACGCTGTCACGCCCTGGCCATAGAGAGCCCTCTAGATTTCTCTATGGTGTGTTGGGTCAGGGCGTTATTCTAGGGAACTCTATGTTGAGTTTGAGTTGGTTCCCAATTAGAGGCAGCTGGTTGTTGCCTCTAATTGGGAATCCTATTTAAGATGGTTCCCTTTCCCACCTGCCTTGTGGGTTATTGTTTTTTTGAATGTTTAGTTAGTGCCAGTGTGCTACACACAGTTAGTGCCGATCGTTGTTCTTTCTTTCTTTCTTTCTTTGTTTCTTGCATTTGTAAGTTTCACTTGTATTAAACATGTGGAACTACACCCGCGCTGCATTTTGGTCCAATCCTTCAATCGATCGTGACACACACCCACATACTGTACACACACACACACACTCATGCTCTAGGAACATGAATGAAATCTCACTGGTAGGAGCTTCAAGAACAAAAGAAAAATACATCCCCAAAGCTAATATTAAGCTTTTGCTAAAAGCTTTTGTTTCATAGCTAAAAGTTAACTCATGAAGATGCATTCTCTTGGCTTCCTCTCACGTCACAACATGAAAGCTGCCTTCTCGGTTTTAATGTCAATTTTTTATTAGCCAGTGAGGAACATTGGTAGCCATAGAAACAGGAATTTCATATTTACCTTAGTATCCCAGGCGTAATATCAGAGGCTCATAGACCTCTTGACACGTATGTATTTCAATTAGGCAATATCTCCAAGTGCCCCAAAGGACAGGCCCCATCCTCACCAATAAAATACCAACCGTATAAGCCTACTTTATATTTGTCTTCCATTGCCACCCACTGAAAGGTTTGACTCCATTTACAGCTAATTACAGATTAAATACTGATTACTTGATCAGCACTACATCAAGTTGACAAAAACTTCACACTGTTTTGTTTCAAATTATTTACATTTCAAGAGTCTTCTACTAGTATTTCAAGCTAGGCTGCCACAATGTAATGTCAAAGAATCTGTTGATAAAGCATTTCTGCATTTATTAAATCCTTTCTTTTTTGAGAATCAACATTCAATAAGGATATTGGCCTGTATGATGCACAACGGTTTTATGGCTCTGATGCTCTGAATAAGAGCGACTGCTAAATGGCTAAATTCTAAATTAAAATAGAATCCAATGTGTAACATTCAATAAGGATTTTGGCCTTCACGATGCATCCTTTTTTTGTGAGAATCTTACCATCACAATTAAATGAGGATATCGACCTGTATGACACCAGCGCAAATAGTCTTGATGGAAACTCGCCTCAGAGTTCAAATGTATTTTCAGACAATGATGCGTGCTTGTTCTTATGAATATGCTTTCATAATCAAAATTATAACAAAACTCAAGCTTACTTGCGTTACATTTATACTTACATTTAAGTCATTTAGCAGACTCTTATCCAGAGCAATTTACAGTTAGTGCATTCATCGATAGCTAGGTGGGACAACCACATATCACAGGCATGTTAAGTACACTTTTCCTCAATAAATTAGCTATCAGCAAAGTCAGAACTAGATACCTTAATAGAAAATACCTTAATAGAAAATGACTCAAGTAAAAGTGAAAGTCACCTACTAAAATACTACTTGAGTAAAAGTCTAAAAGTATTTGGTTTAAAATATACTTAAGTATCACAAGTTAAATCATTTCACATTCCTTGTATTAAGCAAACCAGACGGCACGATTTTGTTGTAAAAGAAAATTATGGATAGCCAGGGGCACACTCCAACACTCACATCATTTACAAACACTTAATTTGTGTTTAGTGAGTCCGCCAGATCAGAGGCAGTAGGGATGACCAGGGACATTCTCTTGATACGTGCGTGAATTTGACTATTTTCCTGTCCTGCTAAGTATGCAAAATGTAACGAGTGTCAGAGAAAATGTATGGAGTAAAAAGTACATTATTTTCATTAGGAATGTAGTGGAGTAAAAGTAAAAGTTGTCAAAAATATAAAAGGAAAATATAATTATCCCCCCAAACTACTTAAGTAGTACTTTAAAGTATTTTTACTTAAGTACTTTACACCCCTGCTTTCAGGATTGTTATATATATAATTATTATTATTCAAATGAAATGTCTGCATAGCCCAGGTTCTCTGATATTATGAGTGAGATATCTCACATCTGGGATTCACCCACTGAGGTATAATAAGACCTAGAGACTGTGTCCAAGATGTCTGACCTTTGACGTAATCTACTCACATTTGCATACAGCGATTCAGGCCCAACTTCACACAGGCACTAGCACTCAGTACAAACAGGGAGCAGCGCGAGCAATGATGACGTCATCACGTCATCCAAAAACATGACAGACATTGGCTGAATATAAATGTTAATGTATTCAGGTGTGATTTATGGACAAAACATTTGGCCTCAGTGACAATTATTTGAATAATTCAACGGATGTCTTGTGCACAAAGGTGTTGACTAATTTTGAAATCTGACTTCTCTATGTGGGATTGTACGGAAATTGTCTTTCTGGGCCAAGTGTCAGTTAAACTGTAATACCAAAGAAAAACTGTACGAGCAGTCGAAACCGTGCTTGGTGCTTCTATGCCGGAACCCTGGCCCCTTGGGTTCACCAGAATCTCAGAAGCTTGAAGAACCTATCACACGTGTTTGTCAGAGACAGACAGGGGGCAAGTGGCGAATGAGGTGAGCCCTCTGGTCATTTTCGACCATACCGAACCTTCTCACACTCTTGCGAGATATCTCACTCATAATATCAGAGGACATAGGTTACGCAAGTAATCTTGAGTTCTCTTTCAATTATTTGTTTCGATATCTCACGTGTGCTGTGGCAATGCGCAGACGCATCTACCCTCTGTCGGTGGCTGAAACGCAGGCCATGGAGGAGTGCATCCATGAGGTGCTCCAACAAGGTTTCATCTGCACATCCACTGGTTTCTTCTTCGTGGCCAAGAAGGATGGAGGTTTAATGAAATCACCACCAAGTACTGTTACCCTCTCCCGTTGGTGCCGGCAAGCCATCAAACAGCTCCGCCGCGGGGCCCAATTCTTTACCAAACTGGACCTGCGGCCTGCATATAATCTCATCCTCATCCGGGAGGGGGGATGAGTGGAAGATAGCTTTCAGTACGATGTCTGGTCACTACGAGCACTTGGTGATGCCATTTGGCTTAGCCAATGGTCTGTCAGTGGTCCAGGCACTCGTCAACGAGGTGTTCCGGGACATGCTCGGACGCCAGGTGGTCGTGTATATCGATGACATCCTGGTTTACTCGGCTACCTTTGAGGATCACATCACTCATGTCCGAGTAGTCCTGGAACACCTCCTGGCTAACCACCTGTTTGTCAAGGCTGAGAAGTGCCAATTTCATCAGGAGGCGGTCTCCTTCCTAGGCTACCAAATCAGCCCGCAAGGAGTGAAGTTGGACATCAAGAAGGTAGATGTCAGGTCATGGTCAGTCCCAACCACCATAAAGGGTTTACAACGTTTTTTGGGGTGTTCCAACTTCTACCGCCATTTCATCAGGAACTTCAGCTCCATCGCCGCTCCTCTCACCTCTCTCCTGAAGGGTGGTCCTCTAGGTTGGTGTGGAGTCAACGGACGTTTGACCTCCGCCCCATTACTCAAACACCCAGATCCCACGATATCCTTTGTGGTGGAGGTGGACGATTGAGAGGTGGGCGTGGGGGCAGTTCTGTCCCAACAATAAGTTAATCCACAGAAGTTGTCTGTGTGCATAGTACGCTAAGAAACTGTCCCCTGCAGAGATGAATTATGACGTCGGTGATCGAGAGCTCCTGGCGGTGAAGTTGGCATTAGAGGAGTGGAGACACTGGCTGGAGGGCGCCAAGGACCCATTCGCCATCCTCACCGACCATCGGAACCTGGAGTATATATAGACAGCGAGGAGGCTGAATGCACGCCAATCAAGGTGGACCCTTTTCTTCACAAGATTTGACTTCACGCTGACCTATCTCCCAGGTTACAAAAACACCAAAGCTGATGCCCTGTTCCGTCTCTACGATTCAGGAGAGGGTCCTGTCCAGAATGCACTTATAATCTCTTCCTCTCGAGTCATAGCCCCTGTGGTCTGGGACGTAGATGTGGACAGCCGCCAGGCAGCTGTCATCCGCCACACAGCTGTCATCATTGGACATCCAGGTATTTCTCGGGCTACCCAATCTATCTCTGAGAAGTATTGGTGGCCTACCATGGCGCAGGATGTTAGTCGCTACGTCAACTACTGTTCCAAATGTGCTCAAACCAAATCCCCCCGGCACACTCCAGCAGGGAAACTCCTTCCTGTGCCTCAGCGTCCCTGGTCTCATATATTCACTGACTTTGTCACTGATCTCCCCTCTGACGGTGGATAGATTTTCTCAATCCTGTCGTTTCATCATTCTCTCTGGTCTCCCTACTGCTCTCCAGGTCGCTGAGAAACTATTCCAGCAGGTCTTCCAGCATTATGGCCTTCCGGAGGACATCGTTTCTGACCGTGGGCCCCAATTCCATTCACGGGTATGGAGAGCCTTTATGGAGAAGCTTGGGGTCACGGTCAGCCTCACTTCCGGGTGCTGGCCTCAGTTCAACGGGCAGGTGGAGAGGATGAACCAGGAGCTGGGGAGGTTCCTGAGGGCCCGATTTCCTTCCATAGGCAGAGTATGCCCAGAATTTGTTACATCACTCCTCCAATGGGCTGACTCCCTTCCAGTGTGTTTTGGGTTTTCAGCCGGCTCTGGCTCCGTGGACCCTGGGCCAGATCGAAGCTCCTGTGGTTGATGAGTGGTTCAGGTGCGCAGAAGAGGTGTGGAGCGTTCAAGGTTCTCCGGAGGGTCAACAAGGTGACGTATAGGTTACAGCTTCCCAGTGACTACCGCATCTTACCTTCTTTTCATGTCTCCCTTCTCAGGCCGGTGGTTCCTGGTCCCCTGGCTGATGCTGTCCCCCACGACACCCCTCCGCCCCCCCTGGACATCGAGTGAGCTCCTGCCTATGCCGTCAGATCCCTACTGGACTCCCAATGTCGTGGGGGTCGGCTCCAGTACCTGGTGGACTGGGAAAGGTACGGCCCAGAGGAACAGTGTTGGGTTCCACTGGAGGACATTCTGGATTTCAACATTATCCGAGATTTCCATCTTCGCCGACTGGCCCGCTCATCGTCCTCGGGGCCATCCCTCTGGCCGGCGTCAACCTGCAGCTGGGGCCACGGGTCAGAGGGGGGTACTGTCACATCTACTCCCGCTCCTCTCTTCCGGCGTTCGACATCGCCGGGTTTACTAACCACCGGTCCTGGGAACCATCTTAACGCACACCTGGCATTCATCATTACACGCACCTGCACTTCATCATTAGGCACACCGTCACTCGTTACCTCCCCTTTATCTGGCACTCCCTTAGGTTCTTTCCCAAGGCAATATTGTTTTCTGTTGTTCATGTCTAGACGCTACTCCTACGTTGTATCGCTTCATGTTTGTTGTTATATTAAACTTACCACCTGCTTCTCAACTCCCAGCATCTTTGGTACAGAGATATGAAAAAGTATACTCAGGAAGCATGTTCCTCAGCTGTGCATGTTTCCTGTATTACAGAAGAAAAAGAATAGAAATTAAATAACTAAAATAGTGGTAGTCTCTAAGAACTCTCAGAGTTGTAGTCTCTAAGAGCTTTACACACCTGAAATTTGCAATATTAGCGCTTAATTCTTCTCATAATTCTTCAAGCTCTGTCAAGATGTTGGAGATCATGGCTAGACAGCAGTTCACAACACTTGCAATAGATTTTCAAGCATATTTAAGTCAAAACTGTAACTCAGGTACATCCACTGTCTTCTTGGTAAGCAACTCCAGTGTAGGTTTGGCCTTGTGTTGTAGGTTGTCCTTCTGAAAGGTGAATTCCTTGCCCAGTGTCTGAGTTTTCCTCTAGGATTTTGCCTGTGCTTAGCTCCATCCCGTTTCTTTTATCCTGTAAAAACTCCCAAGTACCATGATGCAGCCACCACCATGCTTGAAAATAAGGCGGCAGTTACTCAGTGATGTGTTGTGTTGGACTTGCCCCAAACATATGGCTTTGCATTTAGGGCAAACATTTTTGCAGTATTACTTTAATGCCTTGCTGCATACAAGATGTATGTTTTACAATATTTTTATTATTATTTTAACTCTGCCATTTAAATTGTGGAGTCACTACAATGTTGTTGATCCATCCTCAGTTTTCTCCCATCACAGCCATTCAACTCTAACTGTCACCAAAGGCCTCATGGTAACATCCCTGAGCAGTTTCATTCCTGTCCTGCAGCTCGGTGCAGAAGGACGACTGTATCTTTGATGTGTCTGGGTGGTTTAATATATAATAAGCATAATTATAATTATTAACTTGACCATGCTTAAAGAGATATTCCTTGTCTGATTTGATATCGTACCGATCTAACAACCACTGCTCTTCTATGAGGCTTTTGAAAGGCTCTGTGGTCTTTTAAATTCAATCTGTGCTTGAAATTCAATACTTGACTGAGGGAGCTTACAGATGATGTATGTATGGGGGACTGAGAAAAGGGTTAGTCATTAAAAAACATGTAATCCCCTATTATTTCACACAGAGACCACGTAACATATTATGTGATTTGTTAAACCAAATTTGACTCCTGAACTAATTTAGGCGTGCCTAAACAATGGGGCTAAATACTTATGCAATGACTATATTTTAGTTATAAAATGTTTCTTCCACTTGACTTTACAGAGTATTTTGTGTTCAATGTTGACAACAGGTGACTATTCAATCAATTTTAATCCCACTTTCTAACACAATACAATTTGAAGAAATACAAGGGGTATGAATACTTTTGCAAGGCAATGTATACTTAAAGTGTACTTATTCACTCAAAAGCAGAGTTTCATGAAACAAATCAATGCTTTAACTTAAAAACAACTCCAAGTGTATTTTTAATTAATATTTTTAAATTATTTTAATATTATATTTAACCTTTATTTAACTAGGCAGGTCAGTTAAGAACAAATTCTTATTTACAATGACGGCCTGCCAAAAGGCAAAAGGCGGGGACGGGGGCTGGGATTAAAAATAGTACAAAACATAAGACAAAATATAGGACAAAACACATGACAAGAGAGACACCACAACACTACATAAAGAGAGACCTAAGACAACAACATAGCATGGCATCAACACATGACAACACAGCATGGTAGCAACACAACATGGCAGCAGCACAAAACATGGTACAAACATTAGTGGGCAAAGACAACAGCAGAACGCCAAGAAGGTAGAGACAACAATACATCACGCAAAGCAGCCACAACTGTCAGTAAGAGCGTCCATGATTGAGTCTTTGAATGAAGAGTTGGAGATAAAACTGTCCAGTTTGAGTGTTTGTTGCAGCTCGTTACAGTCGCTAGCTGCAGCGAACTGAAAAGAGGAGCGACCCAGGGATGTGTGTGCTTTGGGGACCTTTAACAGAATGTGACTGGCAGAATGGGTGTTGTATGTGGAGGATGATGGATGGAGTAGATATCTCAGATAGTGGGGAGTGAAGCCTAAGAGGGTTTTATAAATAAGCATCAACCAGTGGGTCTTGGCTATACATAGTTGACCAGTTTACAGAGGAGTATAGAGTGCAGTGATGTGTCGTTTAAAGAGCATTGGTGGCAAATCCGATGGCCGAATGGTAAAGAACATCTAGCCACCCGAGAGCACCTTTACCTGATGTCTCCGTAATCTAGCATGGTTAGGATGGGCATCTGAATCAGGGTTAGTTTGGCAGCTGGGGTGAAAGAGGAGCGATTACGATAGAGGAAACCAAGTCTAGATTTAACCTTAGCCTGCAGCTTTGATATGTGCTGAGAGAAGGACAGTGCACCATCTAGCCATACTCCCAAGTACTTGTATAAGGTGACTACCTCAAGCTCTAAACCCTCAGAGGTAGTAATCACACCGGTGGGGAGAGGGGCATTCTTTTTACCAAACCACATTACCTTTATTTTGGAGGTGTTCAGAACTAGGTTAAGGGTAGAGAAAGCTTGTTGGACACTAAGAAAGCTTTTTTTAGAGCGTTTAACACAAAATCCAGGGAGGGGCCAGCTGAGTATAAGACTGTATACTAAATTACAATTAAAGTATTTGAAATTGAAGTAAGTTTTTATTAATGTGTTTAAGTTTAATGATAGTGAACATATATTATAGTTAAAGACTGAAAAACAATGAGTTTAAAGTACACTTTTAATAACTGTATTGAAGTGTAATGATATTAGTACATCTCAAATTTGAAGTGAAAGGAAAGGGAAGTATATGATTAGAATTTGTAGTACATTTAAGTATAATTTAGTAGAGGGGTGCCTGTCCTTGCTTGAAGTGGTTGCCTGAAATGGTTGCCCTACATGGACCGAGCTAACAGGCTCCATGGCTGTAGTATTTACTAGAGTGTTTTTTTGTGGGGGTAATACTGTAGTATTTATTCTACAGTATAACATTCTATAGTAAGTACTACAGATGATTGAGGGATACTACAGTGTGTTGTAAAGTATTCTACAGTATACTACAGAATTATATAGTAAGTGCCGTGGTATTCTAAAGTAAACTGTACTACTTTTTAATGTGGAAAGCAGAGCACTATATAGGGAATAGGGTTCCATTTGAGACGCAGCCATAGAGCATCTGTCAAATTCTCTCACACAAAGTGCATCAGACGGACACAAATATTTAACCAGGAAACCATTTACAGGACACCTTTTTTTTCTCTGTGTGCTAAAAAACAAGAGCGTAGAATACGATGTATGCACAACTGAGAGTGGCACCAATACATCACACAGATGGTGAGGGACGTATTTCTTAGACGGATCATATCGGAACCAAAACCATTCATTTCACATCAGGACTCGTTTCCTGTGTAGCCCGTAAGCAGGACTGTCAGGCACATTAAAGATTTATTCTCCAAATCCCACACTAGCATCACATAAATCACATTTTATGATGCATGCTATAATGTGTTTATGTTTGTGTGACATGTGGGGCAGAGGAAGGATGCATGTGTATGTATCTACTTTTAACTATGTACTGAATTGTGAGGGCATGTAAGTCCTCCTCTTCGGGGGGTAAGTCCTCCTCTTCGGGGGTAAGTCCTCCTCTTCGGGGGTTCCAATCCACCGATCACTTCTGGCTTTATTTCTCCTGGCCTGCCCTTACAGAAAAAACACATGAATTTCACATGTGATCGCATGTGATTACATGATCTTATGCGAAGTTAATGTGATACAAGCAACATGCAAAAACATGATCTTTTGAAATAAATGTGACAACATGGGGGTGCAAAATTTCAACAAAGTTTTTCACATTTGAAAAAAACAATTCCACATGAGAGTTAGATTTTCACATGTGAATGTGCAAATCGATTTTCTCATGTGAAAGTTTTTCACATGAAAATGCGAATCTGCAATTCACATGTGAGGTGAAACATGCTATTTTCCTCACATGTGAAAGGGTGGTGTTAACATGTGAACTCTAAATGTAATACATGTAAACATATGGTTTCACATAATTTCAGCTCAAAATGTAAAAACAGCTATTTCAACTGGGGAAAATGGGATTTTACATGTTGAAATCATGAAATAGCACATTTCATGCTTTTTTGTACAGAGGTTTTCGGGTAAGTGGTATGCTGTTCAGCTGAAATAGTGTAAACATCTTTAATTAATCAACATGATTACATTTGAAATGATCCCTTAGTGCTGACTTTTAAATATGACCCCACCTGGGATTTGAATTCACGTCTCTGGATTTGGGATACCCTGATCTTTCTGCTGTGCCACAAAGTCTGTAGCATTCTCAGAAGTCCCCACATTACCTATAATACATCTCTGTACTTACCAAGAGTGCCATCTGCACTGTTCTTTTAGTTATCAGTTAATCTGACTATTCTCTCATCATTGATTTAATTGACTTATTTCAGAAATTTTAGGGTTTTCTATATAGTTGTCTAATGTTTGTGGGACATATTATTCAGTTTTAATGTTACTCCTGAATCACTATGATAAATATAATAGTTTTTCTTGAGTGTACTTTTAACTAAGCTGGGATTTACTTTGAAGCCCATATTGTAGAAATACAGGTGAAATCTGTTATTGACACAGACATGGTTGCGTAGCAGGAAGATCAGAATGTTCAAATCCCATGTGAGGACATGCTGAATAATAATTACTGTATAAATAAACATACACAATGTACTGTAATCATGTATGTCAAATATGTAAGTTGAAAACACTATGTAACGTTCCCGGGTACATCTTGACGACTATTTTATTTTTGCAGGGCATCACCTGTGAAATCTCATGTGAAAAATATCCACGGGAAACTTCATGTGAAATACCCCATGGTTTCACATGACTTCACATGTGAAAAGTTGTGTGATCACAACCAGTGTTCCAAAACCACATGGTTTCACATAATAAAATAATAATTATACATGTGAAAAATGTGTGTACATTTTACATGTGAAATCGTGATTTTTCACATGTGGAATCAAGCGTTTTTTCCATAAGGGTGGGGGGTTAATCTTTCAATGCCTCCATGGGCTATGCTACAGCATGATAATAGATATTGACAACCTTTATCTGGGGTGAAATCAATAGTTCTCTTTCACTGTGAGGTGGAGCCCCCTATGACACGCAGTAGAGTTCGTACGCACGGTGTTGCTCAAAGGCTTGGTGAGTGTTTGGTGTGGAATGTTAATAGCCTTCACAATCTCTTGTCCTGAGGCAGAACAGGAACATGGGATGCACATCTAAACCAGGCTGCTGTGGTCTGGAACGTGGGCCCAATGCATCCCTACTCTGAACCCACACTTAGTCAAGCTGACTTGGGCACAGATACACTCTCTGAAATCCTTGTCTCAGAAAGCATCGACTGCAGTTTTGAAATCTGTCTTAGCATCAGAGTCGGTCTCTAGTTCGACAACTGACTGAGCTCTGGGGATTCTTAGGACAGAGTCAACTACAGGATGTCACAAACAACATGATACATGAATCACACTAGTCTCACAACGTTTATAGTGTCCAGCTACTCTTTCAAAATTTGCCTTGATATGAATGCTTCATCATTTTGTGGGTCTCAGTTGTGTTTTATTCATTGTAATTTGTCAGCACTCATAAGCAATTGCCTAAACAGCATGTTGATGCCAGCATAGTTGTTCTACTGTTTAATGCATTGGGTTCTGGCTTGATGCTGGCAGCTGAATCTAGCTTATCAAAAACACTGAATATACACTACCGTTCAAAAGTTTGGGGTCACTTAGAAATGTCCTTGTTTTTTAAAGAAAAGCACATTTCTTGTCCATTATAATAACATCAAATTGATCAGAAATACAGTGTAGACATTATTAATGTTGTAAATGACTATTGTAGTCAGCTGATTTTGTATGGAATATCTACATAGGCGTACAGAGGCCCATTATCAGCAACCATCACTCCTGTGTTCAAATGGCACACTGTGTTAGCTAATCCAAGTTTGTCGTTTAAAAAGTCTCTTTGATCATTAGAAAACCCTTTTGCAAGTATGTTAGCACAACTGAAAACTGTTGTTCTGATTAAAGAAGCAATAAAACTGGCCTGCTTTGGACTAGTTGAGTATCTGGAGCATCAGCATTTGTGGGTTCGATTACAGGCTCAAAATGGCCAGAAACAAATAACTTTCTTCTGAAACTGGTCAGTCTATTCTTGTTCTGAGAAATGAAGGCTATTCCATGTGAGAAATTGCCAAGAAACTGAAGATCTGGTACAACGCTGTGAACTACTCCCTTCACAGAACAGCGCAAACTGGCCCTAACCAGAATAGAAAGAGGAGTGGGAGGCCCCCGGTGCACAACTGAGCAAGAGGACAAGTACATTAGAGTGTCTAGTTTGAGAAACAGATGCCTCACAAGTCCTCAACTGGCAGCTTCATTAAATAGTACCCGCAAAACACCAGTCTCAACGTCAACAGTGAAGAGGCGACTCCGGGATGCTGGCCTTCTGGGCAGAGTTCCTCGGTCCAGTGTCTGTGTTCTTTTGCCCATCTTAATCTTTTATTTTTATTGGCCAGTCTGAGATATGGATTTTCTTTGCAACATTTGAATAGTAGTGTATATACTGTACTGAGCACACTACAGAAAGTTGATGCATAATAGAGGACTATTTATATCCCATATCTTACAAGTAAGGACATACAAGATGATTGGCATTCATCTGGCGATAGTCAACTTTGGAGTTTAATTTGGCCTGCTTTACTTAAAGGGGTTATCTGCAGTTGCTACATCATTTTTTTTCATTGTAAATTAATTATCTATATATACCCATTCATTCTTGAATAATATAACGGATAAATGCCTCATGACCTTAGTTCAACTGTCACATCCCTTTAGAATCCAGAATATATTTTAAATATATACACATTTTACGCCAATGTTTGTAAACATTGTACATGTAAGCAAACACTGTATAGCCCCAAAACATTCTTAAAATTATACTTTTGATATTGTGGATGGTCCTTTCAGCCATAGCTATGTCTATGAATTTGAGAGTAGTTACATTCCTCAAGGCCTGTGGCCACAAATCTGTGGCCACTATGTTATTGTTTCAACTTTGGAATGGCCCTTTAATCAAGTATACATGTACTGTATGTACTGTAATGATACAACTACTGATACAACTATTTCTCTCTGTCAAGGACTGATCTACAATAACAACGTATGGAAACCTATGTAGAAATAGAAAATGGAAAACAAGGGGCGAGCATACATGACAAAACAATCCGTTTACATGAACTCGCACAGAGCTCAAGTTCAAGCAGAAGCCTGGGCCAGCCTATCTTGAGCATTAGTCTCAGGGATGGGGGGCTTTATTTTTGGATTTAGATATGTGACACTGGCACTCAAGCAGGCCCAAATGGTTATTAATGGAACCTGCCAGGCAGGGATCAGGCAGGATGAGTCATACAGAGTCTGGCTGACTGCAGCGCTTCACTGAGACAAGGCTTGCCTCTGGTTTAATAGCCCCGGCTACTCTGGCCCACCTTCTCTTACTGTTGCCACTTGTGTTTTAACTGATAGCTATTTGAGACTCACCTCATGAACAGCGTGTAAATGGAAGACACAGGGATGAATAAACGTGTCATGTTCATTGGAGGGCTTCTAGGAAAGAGGATGGGAGAGTGTCATTGGGTCAAATGACAAAATCCAAAGCAGAGAGGTCTGTGTGGGATGAAAATGTGCGTGGCAAAAACCATTCAGCAGTTACACTTGGCGTATACAGATGAGAGGAATAGTACTTCTGAGAATTGTTTACTATTTCTAGGAGTTGGTTGCTGCTAATCCATTAATACTGTGTATTCAATCTTTCACATAGGATTTTTGAGACAAGAGGGTCATATATGTAGAATAACTCACTTCTGACCTAGGACAGGTTTTAGAAACACTGATATAAATGCAATTCCTCTATAGTGACAGTTATAATTCATAGTTGCGAGCTGAAATAGTAAGTTGCACAGAGAGAAGAACTCCTGGTAGAGTACTAAATCATCCAAACCCTTTGATCGCTTCACTGTCATCAAACACTTACTGATTTCCCTCACATTTTGTTCGACAAAAGGGTCGACATGAAAACCTCCCACAGGAAACACTGTAGTCTCAAATCTGCACAGCATGCTCTATGTTTTGTGTAAGTGCTTACTGCTTACTGTAAGCACTTAAACAGTGAGTGAAACGCTTGCAGCGAATCGATTCTGACATCTCAATTGGTCTCCTTTTTCACATAACATTGTTCTCAAAATTATGTTGGATCTTTGAAATGGCTACACTTATATTGGACAAGAATAGGAGAATGACCAATAAAAATGACGGTGAAGACTCAACATGGTTTCCCAGATTGTGCTTGCTGTATTAATGTTCCCTCAGATTGGGCTTTCTGTGTCATTGTTCCCCCACTAACCAGGCTGTCGTTACCCTGGTGAGCCAAACACAGGGGAAATTACTCACCATAACCCTAAGTAGCACTGGCTAGAGTAAATTACTGAGAGAGCCTCTACCAATTACTTCTCCTAACTGTGAAACAAATCTCATTTGACACCAACACCCATTAATTAAATGATAGAATAATGAGCAAGTACTAACTTCCTCAAAATGGAGGATTTCAAAATAAAACACTGTCCAATGACGCATAACGCCTCATGAAAGAGCCTCACATCTCAATTTCAGGTCGACGTGGAACGCAGAAAGGCTTTGGAAGCAGTTTAGCCGATGTGACTACTTTCGTCACTGGAGTATTTTGTTTCACTCTCGATCTTACTTCGCTTGTTTTGTTGGAGGAGAAATAGAGAAGAGAATGAGAGAGAAACGGAGATCCCCCTCTAACTGTACTGTCTGCCTTGGTGATAAATGATTTGTATGGTCCAATGGAGTTTGTTACATTGTCAGGGTCTTTCTAACTGGACTCTGGTGTAAAATGGGGAATGGAGGTTGAGAATCAACCTTAGTCCAAGAGTGAGTTTCATATGTATGTGAAGCTGCTTCATAGTCCCAGTGAATCTAACCCCGTGGTGTCCTTGAGGGCCATCAGCTGGTGAAATTCGGGGTTGGGGTTAGGTGTCATTACCAAAATATCACCATCATGCTCAAATAAATGTCTCCCCTGACAAATATCTGGCAAATACAGTACGTGCAATAACGGGGCCCCATTATTTAAATGACCAGCACTAGGGTCATTGAATTTTACCTCTGGGTCACATAGAGGAATTATACAAGCCATTACTCTGTGATAATTAATTGTTGCAGTTCTGAAATTACAGGACAGTGTCGTAATGGAAGGAGACAAATCTGTTTTAATTGGATTGAGGTTTGCTGTCAGCTAACCCTGGCTCCTGAACTCTGGGAGATGGAGTTTACTAATGAGGTACAGTAGTATGAGTCCGAAAGGGCACCATATTCCCTTTATAGTGCCCTCCTTTTGACCAGAGCCCTATGTTCCCTGGTAAAAAGTAGTGAACTATATATGGAATAGAGTGCCATTTGAGACGCAGACGGAATAGAGTGCCATTTGAGACGCAGCTGCTATTGCAGCAGAGTGAGGAGAGATACAGTATCATTCGATGTCACTGTCCCAAATGGCACCCTATTCCCTATATAGTGCACTACTTTTTACCAGGGCACATAGAGCTCTGGTCAAAAGGAGGGCACTATAAAGGGAATATGGTGCGCATGCACAAACACATACTGTAAATAGCAATATCACCAAGAAAATACTGAAAGTTTTCAGCCAAACAAATAAACTAGATGCAGTTATTTCATGTTTATTTATTCGAGAAACAATCTTCTCCTGGCAATATTATTCAGCATATTATTATTCATCATTATTCAAACTGTCAGGTCTAAAGTGGTCTAAAGAAAAAGAAAGAAATGGGGCTTTTTAAGTCTAGTTGGATTCACCCTCTGACAGTTTCCATTCTGATTTGACTAAAGCGGTTATGGATATGTATATGGAAGAATCATTCATGTATAGGTTGAATCCTTTTCACATTTTATCGCCATTCAAAAACAATTGGCCTTTAGATAGTGATGTCTTCAAATCCCAGGCTGACTCCAACAGTCACATCTCCTCCAGAAGGAAGAATCAAAGGAATTTGTTTACTGCATCTGATGAATTTTGATGTGCTTTGATGCAGAGGGATAGTGCCAATGGGGATGGAATATATAATGGTATTTAGATAAGACACCACTTGAGATATATATATATATATTTGTAGTCAATCCCAATATCTGGAAGTCCTGCTGAGATTGACGCTGTCCTAATATGGACACCGTAATCTAGTAATCAAGTATGATCCTAATGACTCATGCTTTGTTAGTTCAGCCTTACAAATGCAAAAGCAACTGTACACTATTATTGCAAAGTTTCCCAAACTGTACAAAAACAATGGGATTCCAACCACGCAGTGTTCGCAAAGTAAAAGAGGGACCCACAGACACTGTACTTTGGGTTTCAATAGACATTTTTCAGTTAGTCTGGCGGAATTTAAGCTTTTGTGATGAAGGCATCAAATTTCACACACAGCTATGACAAGTCCTGAGAAGTGTTTTTAGCTACAGTGCCATCACAGATTTTTTGTATTATCCTCCTGGCGGCCATCTCCAAATGGCTGCCAACAAGCTCCATGGAAGTCACAGAGGGTCTTTGTTTGCAGCAACGGTATTGCTGAATGTGGCTCATAGTGAGGCGAGTCGTGCTACAGTGTGTAGGTAGGAATTCTGTGCATTTAAAAGATGGCACTTTTATGAGCCTCTAGAGCACTTGACGGGGGGGTGGGGCAGAAATATGACATTATTAGAGTGGGTCCCACAGAGCAATAGGATATTAGGGAGGAGAGGAAAGGACAGGAGATGATCCTCTTGGATGATCATCCGACATGTCCGCAAACACTTAGAAAATACTTTTTTGGATGATTTACTGTTGTCTACACAGGTTGAAGTGTATAATCATTTTAATAGGGACCCTATTTCCCTCTTAGTGTTCTATCAATGGTACATTAGGGTTCCTCAGCAGACAGGGATAGCATTGAGTCTGACATCCCAAGTTGTTTGTAGCTCAGTAGCTATTTGTTAATGTGCAGGAGGGATAAATTAATAATGTGCATGGGGATAAATTAATAATGATCATGTATTTTTCAAAGCCTGTATGGGTTGCTCGAGGGACAGCATGTTTCGGAGGAGAACCTACATTGGCAATGCTGTTTTGAACGAGCTACTTGTGTGCTTTGTCTCTGCTGTTAGTCTATTGCTGAATCATCAAAAATCTAAAGGAATATTGTGGAATGTGTGTGTGTGCACACGTGTGCCTGCCCGCCTGATTGCCTGCCTGCCTGGTGTGTGTAAGAAAGAGAATTATACACAAACTGAGTGGCTCACAAACAGATCTCATTATAAAGGAAGTGATTGTACAAAAAACGTTATTACGCAATTAACAGATACAGTGATTCCCTGGCTGATCACCCAGTATATCATCTCCCACCCAGAACCTGCTGTGGAGCATTAGCCCCCAGAGTGATTCCTGCAATAACTATTTTATACTACACCCCAAATGGCACCCTATTCCCTCTATAGTGCACTAATCTGATTAGGGCCCATAGGGGCACCATAGAGGGAATATGGTGCCATTTGGGACACACCCTAAAAACCTCACATGAAGGGAGCCATTATTTCAGGAGCAGTCACTGAGCTGACTGAAACGATGAGCTGTGAAAGTATGTCTAAAGATAGAGCTGCTATTTTAGAAATCAAAGGTATATTAAACAGGCAGAGGTGAGGATGAGCGATGTCGTAGTTCAAAAAAGGAAAACTTGCATACATTTACAGTGAAATGCGCCTCGATGTGTAATTTGAGTAACTAGGTTGTAAGTCAACCTAGTTGCTCCACTACGAGTCTATAAATACTTAAATCCTGTTTATATGTACATTAAATTACCTATCCTTATTAAGGAGTGTAAATTATGGGGGAGGTAGGCTCAGTAGATGATTGCTAGCAATAGTCCGCCCACCGGCTCAGAAGCAGTGCTCCCAAGGTATTTGTTGTTACTGATTCTGGCTCTGGTTTAACCTTACACATGAACACACTGGACCTGATAGTGTATGGGGAACAGTACTCAAGAAGGCTCGAACTGTGCGTTAGGCTCCTCTTCTATTTGATAAATTTTCTCACTGTAGGGCTACGTCCCAAATTGCACCCTATAGGTCTGTCAAAAGTAGTGCACTATATAGGGAATACGTGCCATTTTGTAACATAAAGCTAAACCCAACTGACGGGAGTGACTAATGTACTAACTGCACCAACTAGTTAGTGCCACACCAGTGAAACTGTAACAAGCAGTGAAAGCCACAATTGAGCTGCTTTGGTCTGACACATTAATGTGTGACATCAGAGGAGGCTGTGGCTGACTGACTCTAATTGGACGGAGACTGTATGGGACTATGACTGCAGCCGTTTTAAATTGGATGATGGCACTCAAGCAACAGTTCAGCCACCATGGTCCGTAAGGAACGTAATGAGATTAAAAACTCTTAAAGAGGTGTGATAATATTAAGCTGGGTCACAAAGAAAAATCTATATGCCACTGTCTAATCGGCTATGACAGGAGACAAGATTAAATTACAATGTATTTATTGGAAAAATATGTTTCCTGTTTAAGTCATATCCAATTATCTTTACAATTTATCAAAAGCTGATTATGTCTCATTTTAGAGTAATTGGTAACCAATAGTATGCTGCTGAGGATCTTAGCTTTGCAGCCATGACAACTTGCTTGAGTGTTTACATGGGAAAGGCACAGAGGCTGCATTCCAAAGTAGATAACGTACCGTTATGAATGTAACTACTGTTCCCTGAAAGAGGGAACAAGGTATAACATACTATGGGGAGTCAACGACCAATCATATTCACCTGAAGAAAACTGAAATCGTGCCCAATGGGCCAATGGATGCCGAAACTGCCCTCAGAAGCCCCGCCTATCAGAGCCTCATGAGGCCGGAAACTGTCAGAGCCCCATATAGGGAACCAGAACCTGCCGCAATTTGGCTATGCCACTGCAGCCCAAGTCTTTAGACCCCACGAATCCAAGAACAATGCTTACCACGCAAGTCTGACATGTCAGAACTCGTACAAGGAACCACAAGTCCAAAACAACAGAACACCTGTCGTGACTTGGTAAAGCGCACACTTGCGCTGCATAGCATCAAGTCAATAAACCATGGGAGCCTGAGGCTCAAACACACAGGAGACCTGCAGTAACCTGGAAAGTGTGTACTCGTGCGCTGCCACGGCAGCCCAAGGCTCAAACCCACAGGAAATTGCGATAACAATGATAATGCACACTTTACATGCTGCCGCACCCCAAGGCAGCCCAATGCTCAAACCCACAGGGAGCTGTGGTAACCCAGATAAATGGCCAACCTGCACACCGTCTAACACCCACTCTCGGATCCAGCCATAAGAACACTATGAGCCACACTGGGAGCAGTTACATCCAAGCAATAACATCTCAAAAAGGTATGTGGGGAACCCCAACTCGCTGCAGCACAGATATCACCAATCGTCATGCCCCTGAACAATGCCCAAGAAGCTGCCAGACCCCTAGTGGATACCGCACGCACACCGCTCGGCAACCCTTGTCCTTTGCTGTCCTATGCCAGCCTCCACAATCCAATAAGAAAGACGCTGCTTAGGAAGCGCCCTACCATGAGCTGGATTAGAGAAACAGACAAAAAGCTGGTCACAAATGCAGACATCCTTGGTCCTTGAAGTCTGATGTTTACATACACCTTAGCCAAATACATTTAAACTCAGTTTTTCACAATTCCTCACATTTAATCCTAGTAAGGATCACCACTTTATTTTAAGAATGTGAAATGTCAGAATAATAGTATAAGATAGATAATGATTTATTTCAGCTTTTATTTCTTTCATCACTCGCAGTGGGTCAGAAGTTTACATACACTCAATTAGTAATTGGTAGCATTGCCTTTAAATTGTTTAACTTGGGTCAAACATTTTGGGTAGCCTTCCACAAGCTTCCCACAATAAGTTGGGGGAATTTTGGCCCATTCCTCCTGACAGAGCTGGTGTAACTGAGTCAGATTTGTAGGCCTCCTTGCTCGCACACACCTTTTCAGTTCTGCCCAAAAATGTTCTATAGGATTGAGGTCAGGGTTTTGTGATGGCCACTCCAATACCTTGACTTTGTTGTCCTTAAACCATTTTGCCACAACTCTGGAAGTATGCTTGGGGTCATTGTCCATTTGGTAGACCCATTTGCAACCAAGCTTTAACTTCCTGACTGATGTCTTGAGATGTTGCTTCAATATATCCACATAACTTTCCTCCCTCATGATGCCATCTATTTTGTGAAGTGCACCTGTCCCTCCTGCAGCAAAGCACCCCCACAACATGATGCTGCCACCCCCGTGCTTCACGGTTGGGGTGTTCTTTGGCTTTTAAGCCTCCCTCTTTTTCTCCAAACATAACGATGGTCATTATGGCCAAACAGTTCTATTTTCGTTTCATCAGACCAGAGGATATTTATGAAAAAGTACAATCTTTGTCCCCATGTGCAGTTGCAAACCTAGTCTTGGTTTTCTATGGCGGTTTTATAGCAGTGGCTTCTTCATTGCTGAGCGGCCTTTCATGTCGATATAGGACTCGTTTTACAGTGGACATAGATACTTTTGTACCTGTTTCCTCCAGCATCTTCACAAGGTCCTTTTCTGTTGTTCTGGGATTTATTTGCACTTTTCGCACCAAGGTACGTTCATCTCTAGGAGACAGAAGGCGTCTCCTTCCTGAGCGGTATGACGGCTGCGTGCTCCCATGATGTTTGTACAGATGACAGTGGTATCTTCAGCCGCTTACAATTTTTTCTCTGAGGTCTTGGCTGATTTCTTTTGATTTTCCCATGATGTCAAGCAAAGAGGCACAGAGTTTGAAGGTAGGCCTTGAAATACATCCACAGGTACACGTCCAATTGACTGAAATTATGTCAATTAGCCTATCCGAAGCTTCTAAATCCATGACATAATTTTCTGGAATTTTCCATGCTGTTTAAAGGCACAGTCATCTAAGTGTATGTAAACTTCTGACCCACTGGAATTGTGATACAGTGAATTATAAGTGAAATAGTCTGTCTGTAAACAATTGTTGGAAACATTTCTTGTGTCATGCACAAAGTAGATGTCCTAACCGACTTGCCAAAACTATAGTTTGTTAACAAGACATTTGTGGAGTGGTTGAAAAACTAGTTTTAACTTCTTAACTTCTTTGGGAGCGGCGCACGAGGTGAGCTTTTGATGACTATGAAACACTTGTATATTGATGCATGTTTAATAATTCAACTTTTGGATTTTGAATTTGGCGCCTTGCGCCCCACCGCTCCCTAAGAAGTTAATGACTCCAACCTAAGTGTATGTAAACTTCCGACTTCAACTGTACGTGTGTAAAGCGCACACCGGACAAAGGCCATGCAACCTCCATTGTTCACTGGAAGCAAACAGAGGAGGTAAGAAAGGGGAACAGCTCGAAAGCCTGGCAACTCCATCACTTTGAAGGGTGTAATGACAGCACGTGGAGATCCCCAACCCACTTGGCCGATGCCAAGGCCATGTGCAGAGCAGTGTTGTAGGAAAGGACCTTCAATGGTACAAACGGAGGCTCACAAAGCTAGGTCCCAGGTCGGTGCCATAGGCTTAGACACTGATCTGAGCCGACACGCACCTTTCAGGTACTGCACCACCAGAGGATAAGACCAATGTTGCCTCTAAGCTGCGCACTTGTTCGGGGGCGCAGCTCCCCGGGACTGCCATGCAGAAGAAACATCAAAGCACGAGATTGAACTTCGCTCAACTTTCTAGTTTTCCCCATTTCAAGGTTTCCCTCTACTATTATTTAACTAGGCAAGTCAGTTAAGAACAAATTCTTATTTACAATGACAGCCTACCTTAAAGGGGGCAGTATTGTATTTTGAAACAGGCCTGAATAAGCTAAGTAGCCAATAGACAGAGGGTAGCATTATTTGTTTGATTCTCTGTAATAATGTTATGGGAATAATAACGCATTTTATTTTTAAATGTGGTTTCTTGCATCAAACGTCTTCAGTCACCTTGTCTAAACAGGTGCCAATCCCTACATGTTTTTTTCAAAAGTCTCATGTAATGTAGGCCTACATTGAACACCACACATTGGCTGCTACTGTAGGCTGAATGATATAACAGCTATTTCCATGTAAAGATGTAATGGGACGCATTTTCATCATTGTTTTTTATAGTAGGCCACTCTGATAGGCCTACATTATGATCAAGTAGGCACAGTAGCCTGCTTGGCCACTGTTATAACTGTAACTTAAAGGTATACCCTCAGTGTTCACAGTAAATGCGCACCAGATGTTGCACAGAATAAGCATTTAATGTGGAAAAAGAAAGGCCCTACTCAAAAAGCTCTTGCAATAACTTAAAAATGGCCACCAAAGAGCTCAGAAAATGAGAAACGGACACCAAAGAGCTTTGAAAAGGAGAAACTCTAATCTGACACTGACCCTCAAACGCACGCCACTTACAGTATATGCATACACCCTCTCGCAGAGGGTGCACGCGCCAACTGTATAGTCATAATAAAATTCAACCAAACACACAGATCCCATATCTTTGGTTGTGGGTGCCAAACTCTCCTGTGTGCCAGGTACACTAGATTCTGACGACACGGAACCCTCAAAGGGTCCCCGCCCAACAGGCGGATGATCTCCGGGAACCAGGGTTGTCTGGGCCAATGGGGAGCCTCCAGAATCAACAACAGACCTTCCTGACGGACCCTCTCCATGGTGGCCTGAATAAGGTCCACCGGAGGAAATGCATAGACCAGGGTACGAGATCACTGATACGCCAAAGCATCCGTTCCCATTGGAGTACCCAGATCCCTCATTGAGAAGAACCGACGGCAATGCTTGTTTTCTCGCTATGCGTAAAGACTTATGCCGAACCGGTCCCATATCTTGTCAACCCCAGAGTGGTGCAGTCTCCACACTATAGAGATAGGAGAGAGAGAGAGACCGTGCCCCACCTATTGATGTACCCCTGTTGATGTACCCCTTCATGAAATAAAATAGGCCATAATCACCCCTAGACACACCTCGCTAATTTAATGGGTCAGGTAATAATCCGGCCGAAGTGAAGTCTTTTCTTTAGACATGTAGCTACAGTTGAAGTCAGATGTTTACATATACCTTAGCCAAATATGTTTAAACTCAGTTTTTCACAATTCCAGACATTTAATCCTAGTAAAAATCCCCTGTCTTAGGTCAGTTAGGATCACCACATTATTTTAAGAATGTGAAATGTCAGAATAATAGTAGAGAGAATGATATAGTTCAGCTTTTATTTCTTTCATCACATTCCCAGTGGGTCAGAAGTGTACATACACTCAATTAGTATTTGGTAGCATTGCTTTAAAATTGTTTAACTTGGGTCAAACGTTTCGGGTAGCCGCTTACACGGCTGCCGCTGAGAAACCAGGGGAGACTGAAGTACTAACACTAACTGCTGATTGCCTAGGAGAGGAGAAACCACCCCCCATCCAATAAAGCCACTGATTACCAAAACAAGTCACAAATTGTCCTGCACCTTAATCCAACAATCATCTGTAAATGATGAGCAGTCTGCAGTTCACACACCAAGTAAACTACTGGGAAGACAGGCAGCACTTAAAGTAGATGCCCCTAGCTATCAGAAATACAGTGTTAGACAACAACAGATAAAGACAAAAATTATACATATCACTCCTGGAGATATCAGGAGTCCTCTAGCTACAGCAGGGCTATTCAATTCCAGTCCTGGGGGGACAATTTTGTTGTTTCTACCTGTATTTGTTAACCTGGCTGACGTGACCTACATGATTACACAGTGAGGAAGAGCTGTGACTCACTGGTCTGGACAGGAGGCCGTGTAAATTGTGAAATTTGCTCAGAATTTGAGCAAACATTTTGATTGGTTCTCAGATGCACGCTATTTGCATGGACAACGCAATTTGCTACGCCCCCACTAGAGATTAGTAAACAACCCAGTAGCTGAATTTAGGCAATTTTCTATGGCCAATAAGCTATCAGGGATCGAACCACCCAGTTATAATAATGTTTAGGATACTTTTGGCATTGCTAAAATTAGGGGGCAGGGAGGAAACCTTAATTGCCATAAGTAAACATGGGTAGTACAGTAGTAGTAGCTCGAATGCATGGGTGATTCACAGTGTACTACTGTATGTAAACAGAGGACATCAAGAAGAAAAATTAATAACTAATGCTCAGCCTATAATTAGCTAACTAGTAAATGTACAACTAAAACATACATTTGATTAGCTAGCCGATTTTGAGTTAATAGCAAGCAAGATAATGTTATTAGCTGGCTAGCTTTGGGCTAAACCATAGAAAATGATAGAGGCCTTTAGTGGACAAAAAGTTGTTTCAAAATGGGCAGCGCCATTGAGGGCTTCCACCATGCTTCCGCCATTTTAAAGTAGTCAAAGTAGTCAACAGTGTGGGGATTCCTATGGGTTGTAGCCTCAATGCTGTCACAGACGCTATAATGCACATAATGTCTATCTCTATGGGCTGAACCATGCTAGCTAACATTAGTTGCTACTTGCTAGCCACAAGACTAACATTTTACATATTGTTTAAAATGTCACTCGTTTTAATGTAGAAGGGTTGTTTTAACAATTAGAAAATGTGTGTGATGAATTTATGCACCCTATTCATGATGTTAGCAGCAAACAATCTCCAAAGTGTTATGCTAGCTAACTACTGTGTTTCTTAACCCAGAACGGCTGGCTGCCTGGCTGAAAGAAGCGGAAAGGCTGGGGCGGTCTTATGTAAAACAACAGATGATGATTAGTTCAATTCGAAATGTGGATATCCCATTAGTGTAGGTGCTGTCTTGAAGACTCAGGACACAGCCCCTTCATTATCGACGCTTTGTGCCAGCACATCCAGACTCTCAAGTCAGTAGGACTTTGAGAGTTAGTGTCAGCCAGACTAGATTTTTGCATTTTTTTCGTATTTGCGCACGTGTGATGCTGGCCAGGCCACAGTAAGAGATCAAACTTCTCTAATTGCTGCCAGTTCCCTCCTTAGACATCCTGGTTCTTGTTAGCACTTGCAATTACTGCCTTCAGTCCCCTTTGAACTGAGCAGAGCAGAGCTCACCGCCAAATTCTCTCAGAAACTGGCACCACTGCCAAGGTGCTAGGTGAACAACCATCCACCCACTGTTTGGTGAAAGATACGTCAATCACCAACCTCTTCTTCAAACAGATAGTGTCTTACAGTGGCTAAACTGTATGCATTAATGAATAAACTCACAGGTTATGCATGAATATTATGCATTTCAAATAAAATCAAATCAAATTGTATTAGTCACATACACTGAATACAACAGGTGTAGACCTTACATTGAAATGCTTACTTACAAGATGTGCAGGAGTCTTATGGCTTAGGGGTAGAAGTTGTTTAGAAGCCTCTTGGACCTAGACTTGGCGCTCCTATACCGCTTGCCGTGCGGTAGCAGAGAGAACAGTCTATGACTAGGGTGGCTGGAGTCTTTGACAATTCTTAGGGCCTTCCTCTGACACCGCCTGGTATAGAGGTCCTGGATGGCAGGAAGCTTGGCTCCAGTGATGTACTGGGCCATACGCACTACCCTCTGTAGTGCCTTGCGGTTGGAGGCCGAGCAGTTGGCATATCAGGCAGTGATGCAACCAGTCAGGATGCTCTCGATGGTGCAGCTGTAGAACCTTTTGAGGATCTGAGGACCCATGTCAAATCTTTTCAGTCTACTGAGGGGGAAAAGGTTTTGTCGTGCCCTCTTCACGACTGTCTTGGTGTGCTTGGACCATGATAGTTTGTTGGTGATGTGGACACCAAGGAACATGAAGCTCTCAACCTGCTCCACTACAGCCCCGTCGAGGAGAATGGGGACGTGCTCGTTCCTCCTTTTTCTATAGTCCACAATCATCTCCTTTGTCTTGATCACGTTGAGGGAGAGGTTGTTGTCCTTGCACCACACGGCCAGGTCTCTGACCTCCTCCCTATAGCCTGTCTTGTCGTTGTCGGTGATCAGGCCTACCACTGTTATGTCATTGGCCATGACCAGCCTTTCAAAGCACTTCATGGCTACAGACGTGAGTGCTACAGGTCGGTAGTCATTTAGGCAGGTTACCTTAGTGTTGTTCTTGGGCACAGGGACTGTGGTGGTCTGCTTAAAACATGTTGGTATTACAGACTCAGACAGGGAGAGGTTGAAAATGTCAGTGAAGACACTTGCCAGTTGGTCAGCGCATGCTCACAGTACACATCCTGGTAATCTGTCTGGCCCTGCGGCTTTGTGAATGTTGACCTGTTTCAAGGTCTTACTCACATCGGCTGCGGAGAGCGTGATCACACAGTCGTCCGGAACAACAGGTTCTCTCATGCATGTTTCAGTGTTATTTGCCTTGAAGCGAGCATAGAAGTAGTTTAGGTCGTCTGGATGGCTCACTGGGCAGCTCTCGTCTGTGCTTCTTTTTGTAGTCTTTAATGATTTGCAAGCCCTGCCACATCCGACGAGCATCGGAGCCGGTGTAGTACGATTCGATCTTAGTCCTGTATTGATGCTTTGTCAGTTTAATGGTAAGCTTCGGGGTTAGAATCCCGCTCCTTGAAAGCGGCAGCTCTATCCTTCAGCTTAGTGTGGATGTTGCCTGTAATCCATGACTTCTGGTTGGGGTATGTATGTACGGTCACTGTGGGGACGACGTCATCGATGCACTTATTGATGAAGCCAATGACTGACGTTGTGTACTTCTCAATGCCATCGGAAGAATCTCTGAAGATATTCCAGTCTGTGCTAGCAAAACAGTCCTGTAGCTTAAAATCTGCTTAATCTAACTACATTTGTATTGACCGAGACCACTGGTGCTTCCTGTTTTCATTTTTGTTTGTAAGCAGGAATCAGGAGGATAGAATCATGGTCAGATTTGCCAAATGGAGGGTGAGGGAGAGATTTGTACGTGTCTCTGTGTGTGGGGTAAAGATGGTCTAGAGTTTTTTCCCCTCTGGTTACACATTTAACATGCTGATATAAATTTGGTATAACGGATGTAAGTTTCCCTGCATTAAAGTCCCCGGGCAACTAGGAGCGCGGCCTCTGGATTAACGTTTTCCTGTTTGCTTATGGCGGAATACAGCTCATTGAGTGCGGTCTTAGTGCCAGCATCGGTCTGTGGTGGTATACAGACAGCTACGAAAAATACAGATGAAAACTCTCTAGGTAGATAGTGTGGTCTACAGCTTATCATGAGATACTCTACCTCAGGCGTGCAAAACCTTGAGACTTCCTTAGATGTCGTGCACCAGCTGTTGTTTACAAATATACATAGTCCGCCACCCCTTGTCTTACCAGACGCCGCTATTCTATTCTGCCGATACAGACTCAGTGAAGCATAAGATATGACAGGTTTTATGTCCCGTTGGTAGTTTAATCTTCCTCGTAGGTTGTCGATTTTATTTTCCAATGATTGCATGTTAGCTAGTAGAATGGAAGGCAGTGGGGGTTTATTCGATCACCTACGAATTCTCAGAAAGCAGCCCGAACTCTGTCCTCTTTTTATCCGTCTTCTCTTCACGCAAATTAAGGGGATTTGGGCCTGTTCCCGGGAAAGCAGTATGTCCTTCACGTCGGGCTTGTCGGACTCATTAAAGGAAAAAAAAGGTTCTGCCAGTTCGTGGTGAGTAATCACTGTTCTGATGTCCAGAAGTTATTTTCGGTCATAAGAGACGGTAGCAGCAACATTATGTACAGAATAAGTTAAACAAAAAAGTTACAAACATGGCAAAAAAACTAACAAAAAAACAGTTGGTTAGGAGCACGTTAAACGTCCGCCAATCTCCCCGGGCCATGAATCACTTATTTTACCACTGTTACTTCTACTAAGTACTCCTCTAGCTCATAGGTTTGTTTCCCATTTTCCACAGTTATCTTTTATTACCAACAAAGCAACCAGCCCTATTGTCTTTTCTTGGAGAGTCCTCCCAGCCTGTTCTGAGCAGTCTCTCAAAATTCAATTAATTTGTCACAAGGTTATTGACCTGTCAGCACCTCAGCGTTTTAATAAAGTTGGATCCTTTGATAAAGCCCTGCTTTAATTGACACCGAGCAAGTGATAAGTCAGGTTTATTGAATTCCTTCGTTCTTCAGTGTGTCTCCCTGTCTTTCAGGCCTACTGCTACTGGAACATCCTCTGATCAATGGACTGAGACAGCCGAGACTGAACCATCCTCCAAACTCCTCTTTGTTGAGCGTGAACCAAGCACTTCCCTTTCTATAAGTGGTTTGAGCTCTTGCCTATTCTGTTATTTGAGTTCCCACTTCATATTTTAGATGGGCCAGGGGAGTCCCCTTGTACCTTCTTGCATTTCCCCTGGTGGAGGCTGTCTATTTGTCACACCTGGTTGCGTCCCAAGTGGCACCCTATTCCCTACATATTGCACTACTTTTGACCAGAGCCCTGGTCTAAGTGAGTGCACTAAAAAGGGAATAGGGTGCTATTTGGGACACAACCCTGCAGTCAAAGCTGATGGGCCCCTGCTCCATCAAAGCAGCACATCTGTGCCACCTGGAGCGACTGAAATGTCACCCACTACTACCCATGGAGCCTTGTCAACCCTGTGTTATGTTGTGCCACACGACTCTAGCTGCACTGCTGCAGGGTCTCAAAGAGCCTCTAATGCTGCTGTCCATTGTGCATCTCAGGAGTTGTTACTCAGGAAATGTTACAGCGTCCCTGTTTCAGTTTTGAATTTGGTCATAGAGGCAGGTAGAGCTGCGTTCGTTCTGGTACTGAAGTCAGCATGATGGTGGTTGGGGTGCGTTATTAGATTTGCTATATATTTTTGGTGCAGTAGTTAGACTGAATGGCTTGGACATTTTCTATAGATTCTCCTTGATGTCAGGGTCCAACTACGTATGTGTTATTTAATATTTATGATTTATTGTAGATACACTGTAAAAAACATATATATTTGGATCAACCCAAAAAATGTGCGTACATTTTTTTCAATTATGAATATCTATATATCTGTATATCACCCTTTTCAAACCTCATTTAAGAACTGCCGTTCCTGAGCCTTATCATGAGATGAAATTCTGTCTAAATGCTTTAAAGGTACAGTAATAGGAAACTGACTCCTTGATCTTCTTAAGTTTCTTCTTGTCTTTGGAATCCTCCTCGCCATCCGAGCGCACATCCTCAATTTTGGGCTTGTCCTCAGCCTCTCAAATTGACATTTGTTTGGTAAAAACAGTAGGATAAATACACATGTAGGTAGAGTCCATTCTTGTTTTTTTCCCCTAATTTTCTTTTAGAGCTTTGTCCTAACGGACCAGTCAGTCAATGCTCCCTCAGGGGTGTTACGGAGTACGCAGTATTACTTAAAAAGAACATCCCACCTTCAGCCTCAGTGTTCACACATACACTATCCCCAAGTGTCTGTACTTGTGTTCAGTGTTATGGCCTTAATGAGATAGTGAGCTCCAAAGGTATTGGGACAGTGACACATTTGAAATGATACAATGACAATTTTTTTGTAAATGTTTTCTCAATAAAAAAAAAAAAAGACATTTGTTGGAACCAAATATATGATTCATGCTGTTGTATTTGATTATTTTCAAACCTATATTTCAAGTTGCAACCTATTTCTTTCAACACAACTTACTTTCGCCCTTTGGTTAAACCTAAGTATATTTTTCACCTTGGAATTATCTATCCAAATGTCTTCAATTGGGTTACAAGCAATTCAATTATTTCCTATTAATCAAGTGTCAAGGCGTGTGTGTACTGGAGCAAAGTCAGGTACAGGAGAGCAGAGAGTTGTGAACAGACGCACTCTTTATTTGACCAGAGGAACAAACAGATGAACGCAACTGCTTCAAAAAACCTCCATCCGAAAAATGTCCAAAGTGCAAAACCAGTCACACTACAAACAAAGTGTAACAAATAAACAACTTTGTGAAATAACACGGAAAAAAGCACACTCGTCTAGCGCGTCAAAACAAATGACACGTAACACAAAACAATTCCACACAAAGACATAATGGGGAACAGAGGAATAAATACATGCAGTGTGATTGGGAAATGAAAACCAGGTGTGCAGGGAACAAGACAAAACAAATGTATCAATGAAAAATGGAGCTGCGATGGCTAGAAAGCCGGTGACGTCGACCGCAGAACGCCGCCCGAACAAGGAGAGGAGCCGACTTCGGCTGAAGTTGTGACAGTACCCCCTTGACGCGCGGCTCCAGCGGCGCGCCGACACCGGCCTCGGGGATGACCCGGAGGACAAGGCGCAGGGCGATCCGGCCGGCGACGGTGGAACTCCCGCAGCAGTTCAGGGTCCAACACATCCGCCACCGGAACCCAGCACCTCTCCTCCGGACCATACCCCTCCCACTCCACGAGGTATTGAAGGCCCCCCGCCTGACGCCTCGAATCCAGGATGGAACGGATGGAGTACGCCGGGACCCCCTCGATGTCCAGAGGGGGCGGAGGAACCTCCCGCACTTCATACTCCTGGAGCGGACCAACCACCACTGGCCTGAGGAGAGACACATGGAACGAGGGGCTAACATGGTAATCGGGAGGAAGCTGTAACCTGTAACATACCTCATTCACTTTTCTCAGGACTTTAAATGGCCCCACAAACCACGGACCCAGCTTCCGGCAGGGCAGGCGGAGGGGCAGGTTTCGGGTCGAGAGCCAGACCCGGTCCCACTGCGGTGACGGTCCGCGCTTGTCTTTTGGCGCAGCGCGTCCTGCTGGAGGTGACCATGGGCGGCTTTCCATGTCTCCTCCACGCGCCTAAACCAAATCGTCCACTGCAGGAGCCTCGGTCTGACTCTAATGCCACAGTGCCAGAACCGGCTGATAACCCAATACACACTGGAAGGGGGAGAGGTTAGTGGATGAGTACAAACTGGGGACCTCGATCAGACATTATATCCTCTGGCACCCCGTAGTGCCGGAAGACGTGTGTAAACAAGGCCTCTGCAATTTGCAGGGCCGTAGGAAGACTGGGCAGGGGGAGAAGGCGACAGGCCTTAGAGAAACGATCCACAACGACCATGATCGTGGTGTTTCCCTGTGAAGGAGGGAGATCCGTCATAAAATCCACCGACAGGTGTTACCAAGGCCGTTGTGGAACAGAAAAGGGATGTAACTTACCTCTGGGCAGGTGTCTAGGAGCCTTACATTGTGTGCACACCGAGCAGGAGGAAACATAAACCCTCACGTCCTTTGCCAAGGTGGGCCACCAGTACCTCCCAGTAAGACAGCGCACCGTCTGACCGATCCAAGGATGACCAGAGGAGGGTGACGTGTGGGCCCAATAGATCAACTGGTCACGGACAGCAAGCGGAATGTACCGACGCCCGACAGGACACTGGGGGGGAGCGGGCTCGGTACGCAACGCCTGCTCAATATCCTCGTCCAGCTCCCTCACGACCGGCGCTACCAGGCAGGAAGCCGGGAGAATGGGAGTCTGATTCATGGGCCGCTCCTCTGTGTCATACAGCCGGGATAGTACGTCTGCCTTCCTATTCTGGGAAACTGGTCTGTAGGAGAGGGTAAACACAAAACGGGTAAAGAACATGGCCCACCTTGCCTGACGAGGATTCAATCTTATCGCTGCCCGGATGTACTTCAGGTTGCGGTGGTCAGTCCAGATGAGAAAAGGGTGTTTAGCCCCCTCAAACCAATGTCTCCACTCCCATTTATACCCTGCCCGTGCAGGTCCCTGAAAATCTTGTCTACAAAGGATTGGAAGACTGCTGGAGCATTCATCAACCCGTACGGCATGACGAGGTACTCATTATGCCCCGAGGTAGTACTAAACACCGTCTTCCACTCGTCTCCTTCCCGGATACGCACCAGGTTGTACGCACTCCTGAGATTCCAGTTTTGTGAAGAAGCGCGCCCCGTGCATTGACTCAATCGCCGTGGCGATAAGAGGTAGCGGGTAACTGTACCTTACCGTGATTTTATTGAGACCTCGATAGTCAATGCACGGGCGCAGACCTCCATCCTTCTTCTTCACAAAAAAGAAGCTCGAGGAAGCGGGCAAAGTGGAGGGCCGAATGTACCCCCGGCGATGGCTAGAAAGCCGGTGACGTCGACCGACGAACGCCGCCCGAACAAGGAGAGGAGCCGACTTCGGCTGAAGTCGTAACATCAAGAGTATGAATTTGGTTCCATAACATTAACTAATGACTCCAAATACTTTCTTTACATAAAACTTTCACAATAACTGGTTACAATAGTGTAACCAAATAGTGACCATCTCATCAACGTAAACCTTTCCAGGCTCTTTAGTATCACAGTACTTACGCAGCTATCATGAAAGATTCAGTGCTGGCAGTCAATCATAATAAATCAATAAAAACAGAACACATTACCTGGAATGACATTCACAACCCCAATAGGCCACACCTCCAACTCTTCTGATAGGCTGCCGCCGCTACAATGCACCCCCTGATCTGCAATGTGAATGAGGTGATGAAAGCAATTTAGAAGCTTTCATTCAATTCAAGAAATCACATTGATCCGTCATATTCCTTATTTAATATCAGACAAACTTGATAGAATAGGTTGAACGAACCAAAGCAAAAAAATGTATCATACCAATCAGAAAAAAACTATTCAGATGAACAACAGTGCTGTCCCACATCGAATACAGAATCAGTTGTACAAACTTGCTGCTTTTTCATCAGCTACAAACAAGGTGTGTTCATAATGATACATAATGATACATAGAAACTCAAAATCATCATCTTGGTGCAAAGACCAAGACGGCAGAATCACTTTCCTTAGCATGCTAATAGTTACCCATAGACACCCAGTCATTGAGGTAACTAGTTATTATCGGCTTGAGAAACTACCTCTAACTTCATTCATACTGGACACGGAGAACAAAAAATTGGATCCACAAGTTCATCTGACTGGGCAAGTAGATATAGGGCCAAAATCTCCAAGTATCCCTTTAATGTAAAGAAAATTACATTTATTAATGTGTATGCTCCAAATTCATATGATCCTAAGTCGTTTGATTCTCTGAACAGAATATTGTTAGAATAAACTGAATTTCAAATGGTTATTTGAACGATGTTAGGATGAAACAGTCAGAGGTCACCAAGCGCAACATAGCTTCAGAGTGTAATTCAGCTAGAAAGATGTGTCAGCATCGAGTAGTTGTCTCTGGCCCTCCTCCCAGTTAGAGGGAGTGATGAGCTCTTACAGCAGAGTCTCACAACTCAATCGCTGAACGGCACGCAGGCTCAGGGTCAGGGCAGGCAGAGGTCAGTAATCCAAGGTGGTGTGACAAGATACAGAACGTCAGGGTCAGGGCAGGCAGAATGGTCAAAACCGGGAAAGCTAGAAAACGGGAACTAGAGACAGAAAGGAGCATGGGAAAAAACGCTGGTGGGCTTGAAAAAACATAATGAACTGGCAACAGACAAACAGAGAACACAGGTATAAATACACTGGGGATAATGAGGAAGATGGGCGACATTTGGAGGGGGGGTGGAGACAAGCACAAAGACAGGTGAAACAGATCAGGGTGTGACAAAATGTATGTAGTTCTGTCCTTGAGCTGTTCTTGTCTATTAAGGTTCTGTATTATGTAATGTTTCATGTTTTGTGTGGACCCCAGGAAGAGTAGCTGCTGCTTTTGCAACAGCTAATGGGGATCCTAATAAAATACCAAATACTGTTGTTACAGTGCTATTTAGGTTGTTATAGTGCTGTTAGGGTTGTTACAGTGCTATTTGGGGTGTTACAGTGCTATTTGGGTTGTTAATCAGATGTTTTCTGCCATTCGTGTCTGTTTTGTATTTTTGTATTTTTTACATATTGATTGACATGTTACTGCATCGTTAGGAGCTAGTAACGTAAGCATTTCGCTGCACCCGCTATAACACCTCCTAAACTGTGTACGCGACCAATAAACTTGATTTGATTCCTAAATCAATCAGAGACGATTACTGCTGGCAGGCAGCACTGCCGCAAAAAAAGATGTTGGCTATTAGATGGCAATTACTTCACTCTCTACCAATTCACCAGCGAATACAGTTACTATTAGATGTTATCATTTGAATCATCAACATTGAGTATTAATAGTGCTAATAAAGGAACAATTGAGGCCTGGACAAATATACTTGACTCTGTAAAGAATAATCTCAGCTAACGCCCAACACATACAAATAAACAAACTATGAAACCCAACACATACAAATAAAATATAGACAGTATGTAGGTTGGGGGTGGAGGCCCACTTCTTATTTGTTTTCTTTTCCTGTATATACTGAACGTACTATTACTTAATCTTTGAAATATGATCAATACTTTGTAGTTATGTACTGTTCTGCCCTCAATGTGTAAGCTACTGTACAAATTTTGGCAGACAGCTTAAACTCTTCCAATAAAGAATCAGGAGGCATTGGTACCGTTAAGAATCTATAGTAGAAGATAATTTGTTTGTAAAACTGTAACAGGTACAGAAAGAAGAAAATGTATGAGAAAAGGTCACTATATACGTACATTCACACAATCTAAGTGTCCATATGTGACTTATGTGGATAAAAGTAGAGACTCAGAGCTACAAAATTGCATATCATATACTGCATTTGAGGAAACAATGGGAAAGTAATTCTGCTTGAAAGTTGATCAACTTGTAAACTCACTTTTGAGAAAACCGTCTCTCAATGTTTTGGTGCTACTATTGGAGAGCCCGTCTTTGTCTACACCCATTCAGCATTGTTCACACCCTCTTAAGCTTTAGCCCCACCCATCTCTTTAAAGGTTGATCTGAGCGTTCTGTACTAACTTTCCAGCTACTTCCAGACATCTAAGAGAGAGACAGAACAGCTCACTGAACATCACTCGCCCTAGCAGAGCTGGTTAGGCTGTTATGTAATCCAATAAGTAGAGTTGTTCTGAAAGCCCGACAGTCAAGCATCCAAGTTAACTGGCTAACATTGGCTAGCTGCTTCCAGACACATAATGAGAGAACACCCCACTCTGATCATTTTACTACCTCTAGCAGAGTTGGTTAGTTAGTTTTCATGTTATCCAGAGCGTTGGTGACTGTAACTGTGCGGCTGGCAACAATTGAATTACTGCTTTGTTGCCGACGTTTACTGACACCGGACATATTCAACGGGTGATGAGCATTCAAAAATTATTCTGTTATTCTGCCCTCTGGCACACTAAGAAGAGAGTATTTTGTTAAGAAATGTAGCTAGAGAGCTAGCTAGGTTACAACGAATCCCAACGCATAACAGTACACTAATTTGAAATGAAAATACTTTGTAAAAATTAGAGTGTTAAGTCTTTTGTTAAGACATGTAGCTAGCTAGCTAAACAATGGACCATAATCACAGCTCATGACGTTACTACCCTGCATGAATCTGCCGGTAGCTAACCAACCAGGTTCCATGGCTATAACTAGTCAAGCAAATGTGTCTGAAATACGAAGAATAAGATCATATACATAACGTTAGCTAGCGACCCAGCCAGCTAACGTTAGATAGCTATCAGTACACTTGAAATGAAACCACTTTCTGTCAAAATTAAAAACGAGCATATTTCTGAAAATGTAGCTAGCTAGACTATCTTACCAGTATACATCATGGTTGGCCGCGTCTCCTGTCTGATGCCATGCATGGTTGCCCTTAGTTTGACAATGTAATCCAGACTGGTGTTTTCTCCATCTCCTTAGCTATCATACTCGAATTACACTGATTTCAAAACTCGGTCCTCCAGAAAGTGAAGAGCATACACATAACGTTAGCTAGCTAACAGTACACTTTAACTTGACATTAGGTCAACAGGTACAAAAGTATCTATATCCACAGTAAAACGGGTCATATATCGACATAACCTGAAAGGCCGCTCAGCGAGAAAATAAAAAAAAGCCAGACTACAGTTTGCAACTGCACATGGGGACAAAGATCGCCGTTTTTGGAGAAATGTCCTCTGGTCTGATGAAAAGAAATAGAACTGTTTGGCCATAATGAACATCGCTATGTTTGGAGGAAAATGGGGGAGGTTTGCAAGCCGAAGAACAGCATCCCAACCGTGAAGCACGGGGGTGGCAGCATCATGTTGTGGGGGTGCTTTGCTGCAGGAGGGACTGGTGCACTTCACAAAATAGATGGCATCATGAGGCAGGAAAATGATGTGGATATATTGAAGCAACATCTCAAGACATCAGTCAGGAAGTTAAAGCTTGGTCGCAAATGGGTCTTCCAAATGGACAATGACCCCAAGCATACTTCCAAAGTTGTGGCAAAATGGCTTAAGGACAACAAAGTCAAGGTATTGGAGTAGCCATCACAAAGCCCTGACCTCAATCCTATAGAAAATGTGTGGGCAGAACTGAAAAAGCGTGTGCGAGCAAGGAGGCCGACAAACCTGACTCAGTTACACCAGCTCTGTCAGGAGGAATGGGCCAAAATATACCCAACCTATTGTGGGAAGCTTGTGGAAAGCTACCCGAAACATTTGACTCAAGTTAAACAATTTAAAGGCAATGCTACCAAATACTAATTGAGTGTATGTAAACTTCTGAACCCCTGGGAATGTGATGAAAGAAATAAAAGCTGAAATAAATGATTCTCTCTACTATTATTCTAACCTTCACATTCTTAAAATAAAGTGGTGATCCTAACTAACCTAAGACGGAATTTTTACTAGGATTAAATGTATTTGGCTAAGGTGTATGTAAACTTCAGACTTCAACTGTATCTAGCTACATGTTTTAACAAAAGACTCTCGTCTGAGTGTCCCAGAGGGCAGAATAACTGATGAATTTACAAATGCTCAACAAACGTTGGCAAAAAAGCGTAACTAAATTGTTGCCAGCAGCACAGTTGAAAGTCCACGTGCATCCTTGGTCTTGAAGGTAAGTACTCATCTCAGAGTCATCTGTTTTAATCTTCAATGAAGTTGGTGCCACGATACGAGCGAAGTTGCTGTGCAACTCCTTCGATTGAGAAGAATCTTCTCAAAGCGATGATGAAGCTGGGGGTAGACATAGACTATCACTTTAATGTGTACCGCTCTTGTACTCATGCAGGAGAACAGGACGGCCCAGCGTTGGTTTGGCGAGAGGTGACGCTCCAGGGTCCAAAGATGTCCAGTCCAACATGAGTAAACGGCGGATCAGAGGTAAGTCTGTCTACAGGGAAGTCTGACATCTTTTGCTCTTCCAGTTTTCCTCTAACTTTTCTGCAGATCACACACTTATGGATTATGCTGGATACCAGTCTTTTTTTTCGAATGATCCACAATCCAGCTGACCGAACTGCACCTTCAGTGAAGTGACGACCCTGATGTGCAACTTGCCCGTGGTATTGCCTCACCAACAGAGTGGCGACGTGGTGGTTCTTGGGCATGATGAGAGGGTGTTTCTCTTCCCATGAGAAGGATTTGGCCATGTGGATTAGTTTTGCGATTGCTCCGGTGAGCGACTTCCAGCTGGAGAACCGTTCGAACCTGCGTTTCACTCTGTTCGACACGTAGACATAGAATCTTCTTGAGGTGTTGTGAATATATATTTGCACAATCTTGCTGTCTGTGTAGAACTTCAATGCATGAATCTCAATGTCCATCTCATCAATGATCAGGTCTGCCATCTCAACTGCTAAGACAGCGGCACAAAGCTCTAGGCGTGGAACAATGTGAGCAGGATGTGGATCCAGTTTGGACATTCCCGTGATGAACCCAACATGACTTCTTCCTTCGACCACTCTGCGGTAGGCTACAGCTGATATGGCATAGTGGATGCATCTTCGAAGACGCACAGTTCTCTTCGCTGTGTGGAAGACAAGGAGACAGGGACATAGGGCCTTCGGATAGCGAGCTGTTCGAGATTCCTACAGTTTCCACTGCATCTCTTTCTCTTCTGGTAAAGGGGTGTCCCATTCACATCGTTCATGTTCAGTAGAGATTTCTCTCATTAGAGCCTTGCCTTGCATAGTGCTACAAACCCTTGGGGGTCGTATAGGCTGTTGACCGTGGACAGGACATCTCTTCTTGTGAATGGCTTCTCTTCTCGGGATACACAAAAGGTGAAGCTGCCTTTTTCTAGATTCCACCTGATGCCTAAGCTTCAATGAAGAGTTAGTGGATCTACCCTTAGATCTTTGAGATCTTTAAGGCGATCCTCTGGAAGAAATGCTTCAATGACTTTGCTGCTGTTGTAGGCTATCTTGTGCAGCCTCGCGCTTGACTCGGCTGACATTTATTTTGTTCTTTTCAAGAGGTCAATTGCTTCTTCGTCGCTGGAGAATGAGGTAAGTCCATTGTCCACGTAAAATGCTCTCATGACAAACTGTTTTGCATCTGTGCCGTGCTCTCCTTCACCCTTCTGGGCTGCCCACCTCAGGCCGTAGATGGCCACAGCTGGAGAGGGGCTGTTGCCGAACACATGTACTTTCATCATTCGTAGAACATCTGTTGCACATCAGCTGTGACTGCAAGGATGAGGACGGATGAGGACTCAGAGGAGTGTGTTATTCAGGTCTAGTCCACTGAGGAAGACATCATTAAAGGGAGACGCCTTCATGTTTGGCACTGGAGTCAAACACTACTTATACTGAAACACTACTTATACTGCATCTGACCTGGTTTTTGGGGATGATACACACCAAAGAGTACCAACATTTATGTTTCACTTCAACGGTGGAGCTTTTTCAGCTTGGTCATTGTTGAAGATCTTCTGCATGAAGTCATGAAAGTGTTCTTTCATGTCCGGATTTCTCTCCATAGTTTGTGGTAGAGAAGTGAGTTGTTTTAGTGCCTGTCCTCTGTTGTTAGGGAGCTGATGCCAGGGTGAACAGGAAGGTAGAGGAGCAACCCTGCTTTTACACTTGTCCATGAAGATTTCTCTGTCTGATCGCAAGGATGTAGGGGAGCTTCTCTATGATTGGATTGACATCGAGAGATGTGTCCAGATACGAGAGGCCTGGCAGATGTCCACCAGCTTTAGTTGCCTCCAGCTCCAAGCTCTCTTAACTTTGTTTGTGATCTTCAGAAAATCTTCAAGTTTCTTCAGAAGTGCGTTTTCAATCACTTCAGGTGAATCGTCAAGTCTCTGCCATACCATCGTGAGCCCTGCTGTTGCGTTGTGGATGTGAAATAATCTGATCCTCTTGGCCTGATCAGCTTACTCAGATCCAAGCCATTTGGAGAATAGGACCAGCTCTTTTCTGGCTGTTAGATTTAGGTATTGGGTGCTGGTAAGAAATTATGATTTCCAGGCCCAATATTTTTCTGGATAGTCCTCAAACTTCAATAGGCCGGAACTCACCATTTCACGACGTATCAGGTATTTAGTTACATCTGTAGCTCCTGATGTATCTGGTGGATCCTCTCTGAGGGCAGTTACAGGCCATGGTTAGCACAGGCCTAGTGACTCCATGTTTTCATCTTCGGCAGCTGCTTCCAGAACCTCAGCTTCAGCTATGGCTGCCCTAGCAGCTTTCTCCTGTTTGAGAACATGCAAGAGTGCTTTTACCTCTGCTTTCCTTCTAGCTGCCAGGGCAGATGCTTCAGCCGTAACCCTTTGCTGCTCTTCTTCTATGCAGGCTTTGTCTTTAATGATATCCACTTCACGTATCGCATAGGAAGCCAGTGCGCGTGCTGCATCTGCTTTAGCACGAGAGTTGGTGGCTGCAGTACTAGCTGATGACAGGTTAGAGTGACTCAAATGTCTAGAACTCATGCATTGTGACCTGGCAGCTTCAGCGCTAGCTGATGTCAGGTTTGATTGCCTAGAGTCTCTGGAGCTTGAGCACCTTGGCCTGCTCTCCAGCATGTTGTATGGGCTAACCTCTACCTCTATCTGGATGCTGAAGGAAGGCTGGGGTGTTACCTTGATCCTTTGGTTGTTATATTACTGTATGAACTTTGCTTACCTCCCATGGATGATGCCGGATGGCAATGTGAAGAAGGGATCCACTCTTCCTGTGGCTGGGCCCGTCTTGTAGTCATTCTACAATGTGAAATCTACAAAGCTTGGCAGACAGCTTATACTCTTCCAATAAAGAATCAGGAGGCATTGGTACTGTTAAGAATCTTTAGTAGAATATATTTTGTTTGTAAAACTGTAACAGGTACAGAAAGGAGAACATGTATAAGAAAAAGTCACTATATACACTCACACACTCACACTAAGTGTCCATATAGCTTAATAACAATACTTTAGCTCTGTCACATGAGATATCTGAACACTTAAAACAGCTAGATACATCCAAAAACCAAAGAAGTTAAATTCTGTCACGAAACGATAGCTAGCATGCTAACACACAATGTTAAGTGAATGGGCGATAGTTAGCGCAATTAGCTTAGCATCATCGGAACTTAGAAAACTAGAATTAACGTGTAATTTTTTTTTTTTTTTCTAGAAACACAATTTGAATTAGCAAAATCATGTTCTAATAACTCAAAACTACTTAAAGACATCTTTAACCAAGGCCTAGTAAGACAGAAAATTAGGGCTTGTCTATCTGTTGTTGTCGCTTGGATTGTTCTGACAGGAAATAGCTCTAAACCGACAGTTTGGTAATTAAAAGCTACAGTACCCAAATTCGCCACTAGGTGACAGCATAGGCAATATAATACTTTGTACAAAAGTACAGCTATCAGAACATGTACCTTTTGTAATGTTTTTTCTGTTCACAGTTCACAGTTACAACAAATAATTTACCTGTAACCCTCTCAGCAAAGAAATGGTACCTTAAAAATCTAAACAATGCCTTCACACTTTTTTCTTCTTTTCTGCTACATACTGAATACATACATTTTATGTACACATTTGACATACATATTTTGCATAAATATTTTACATAGATTGTACTTTAATATAAAGCAGTCACATAACAATAATACATTACCAAACATAAGCTCTTTAATTCCAACCCTCAGCCACTCTCAGCCTATCCCACCTATCACTATAAACCACCCTTGTTTGGAATCCATGTTCCATATATTTTTCAAATGTGCTGTGATGTTTTGCATAATTCTTTTTACCTTTCTAATCGTATAGTATCCACAGATTGTGAGCTAAAGATGAAATCCTTTCCTACGAGTATTATTATATTATTTATTCACTGACTATGGCTTTCCACATGTTATTATTTGTAAGGTCAATTTTAAGTGCATGTTGTGATTTTTTTAACCATTTGTCACGTCCTGGCCATAGATAGCCCTCTGGGTTTTCTATGGTGGTTTTGGTCAGGACGTGACTAGGGGGATTTAGTTGTATTTCTATGTTTTGGTTTTGTATGGTTCCCAATTAGAGGCAGCTGATTGTTGTTACCTCTAATTGGGGATCATACTTAAGCTGTTCCTTTTCCCACCTGTTTTGTGGGTTATTGTTTGTTTCGTGTTAGTACCAGTGAGTGCCACGTATGTTACGATCTGTCATTTCCTTTTGTTGTATTGTATGTTTCCACGTGAATTAAAAGATGTGGAACGTCATGCACGCTGCGCCTTGGTCCGTTATTCCTGACGACCGTGACACCATTCCTGAACCTGTGACCAGAAACAAGCTACATTGGGGCAATACCAGAATACCAGAAATGATCTATTGATTCTGTCTCTTCGCAGAAAAATCTACAGAGCTTAGATTGTTGTATGCCCCATATACAGTATATAGCATTCTATTGGTGGCAAGAATTTTATATAATTATATAAAATTCTTAAGTGCTGTTTTTTGTACCAGTTCATAAACAATGTGCCATGGAATCGGTACATCGAAAATCTCTTCCCATTTATTTTGCAACCTGTATGGCGCAGCTGGCAACATTTTTGTCCTCAAATGAAACTGGTATATTTTTCTATTTATGCCAATTCCTTTCAGCCAATTTGTTCTTTAATATATGGCAGGCAAACAAGTTACCTACCTTCTCCCTATTCCAATAATGCTGCAATCATTTGGTTGTAAATTTGGATTGAGCAGAAATTCCCATATATTTTCGATAGTTGCATATGTGACATAACTCCTCCGTTTCTATTCATAATATAATTAATACAAATACCTTGTAAAAAAAAAGAAAGATTTTTTTTATTCATCAGTATATTTGAGTTTAACCATAACATTTGTTGTAATATTTGTTCTATATTTTCTGTAGGACATTTTTTTTTGTTGTAACCAGCTTTGTAAGGCTTGTTTAAGAAAAGGCGATAATTTAAACATTTAATTTTCAATTAGTCAGAAATGAGAAGTTGTAATCTGTATGAAGGCCAAAAGGCAATTTTTAAACAAAGGATGAGCCTTTCTTAATAATCTACTGGAAAACCATTTTGGGTTTAAGTATAACTTATATATGAGTGAAGCTTTCAGTGAGAGGTTTAAAACTTTCATATTTAGTAATTTTAGCCCCCATTCCAAATAAAATGAAATATTTTTTGCTCATTTGATTTAAAAAACAAGTCGTCTGGAGAAGGCAGTGCCATTAGTAAATAAGTAAACTGTGATAGGACCAAAGAGTTAATCAATGTGATTTTTCCATGAATAGACAATTATTTACCTCTCCATGTTTGCTGAATCTTATCTATTTTTTCTAACTTTCTATTGAAAATGAATTTGGAAGTTCATTTGTATTTTTTGAGATGTCAATACCAAGTATGTATACTTCATCATCCGCGCATTTTATTGGTAAACCTCAAGGTAGTGTAAACACTGATTTTTAACGATCCAATACGCAATATGGTACACTTAGGTTTTAGTCCAGAGAGGCTAAAAAAGTGATCTTCAATGAGACTGTGCAGGGATCCAGATTGTGGAAATAAGAAAAAACTTGAGTCATTGGCATACATTGACACTTTTGTTTTATCTCCTGGATTTCTAACCCCTTAGAAATGTTCTTGTTGGATCTAATTTTAATATCTAGCATTTCAATGGCCATAATAAATAGATATGGAGACAACAGACAGCCTTGTTTTACTCCTCTTTAAAGCTCAATACTTTCTGAGAAGTAACCATTATTTACTATTTTACATCTGGGTTTGGTGTACATAACTTAAACCATTGTACAAGAGATTCACCGAAATTAAAGTAAGCCTTCCCACTTTTTACAGTGTAGTTATCATAGCCTCCAGAGATAGAAGTACGGTAGATAATTAGTTTGGAATCCTTTGACATATCTACTGAGGGTCTGAGAGACAACAAGAGACATCATATCATCTTCGTTATTATCTCTTAATTAGATGGGCTACTTCATAATCCTGACAGCTCATTAACATTAGTTGGAAGCTGCAAGCATGTTGCACTTTTCTGCTCCCTATTATTATCCACAGGTCCACTGCTTTCTGAACTTCAGCAAGAGGGTTGACTGAATGGTAGGCCACTTCCCACTTTTCAGTTAGTCCATATTATAGTGGCTTAATTGACACTTCCATGTGTTCAGCAGATTACATTTTTCTAGCCACCCCTTTGTCCAGCTATTTATGGATGTTCTCTACACTGAGTGTTCTAAACATTAGGAACACCTTCCTAATATTGGGAACATCCTCAATTCATCAGGGCAAGGACTCTACAAGGTGGTAAAAGTGTTCCCAAAAAATGATTTAACCTGTCCTCCCCTTCATCTCCACTGATTGAATTGGATTTAACAGGTTTTCCTAATGTTTTGTACACTCAGTATATATGACAGTGTCGTAGAACCTGCTGTCCATTGTGCACAATGGTAAAGACAGATTTGGTTTCCAATGTGAGCGCATGTGTCAGTTGTGGGTGAAAAGCTATTTTATTATTTCTCTTACATACAACAGAGGGATGTTAATTTTTGATCTAGGGTGAGCTCTAGTGGCAATGCACAGAAATAAAGAGTAAAAACATCCAGCTATGCATAATCCAGCCCTACCTTAAACATTCTCCAATTGATTTAACATTCTCCACTATTTCCATTTGATTCCTCCATACTCCTACTCCATGCTGCACTATGTGCCCCTGCCTCCCTTGACAGACAGCTCAGAGACACTCAGTGAATCAGGTTTTTCCCCCTGTTTAGATGTCAGATGGTGTTACAGTGTTGAGTTTTACCTTGCTTGCGATTGATGTGTTGATGTTGCTGTTTTAGAGGGATTGTTGCTTATCAAAGGGATACCCTCGATGTATTACGAAACGTCTTCCATAAATAACCGCTTAACTGCACACAGGCGCAGGCATCACCCACATACCACCATCCCGCGGGAACATGCTATTCTGGGGAGCTATTCCTTCTCCTCCTCTCTGATATTTCACAATGTGCGGGTGCTGTGTTTAATGTAGCTACACCGGCAACACCATCCATCCGTCCTTCTCCTGAGGGATGGAGGGAGGGAGGAGGATGCTTTCCACAAGGGTTCCTTTTCTTTGAAGGCTTGAAGAAATGGAAAATTGCCTGTTTTTCAGGGATTTTAAAGGATAGCCTAATATTGGCTTTCAGTTCAGAACAATGAACTGTATGCAGACAATTAGCTAACCTACAGTATTTGGCAATTTATCAATTAATTGGCACAATATCATCCTCTTCATCTTTTAAAAGAGAAGTAGGCACTGTTAAAGTTGATACATGACAAAACAGATCATTCATATGTAGGCTACATGCATAGCACTTTGTTTTAAGCATACATTTGTTCCCATGTTCTTATCCAAACTGTGTGCAGCACCTGTTAAACTCTGTAATATCCCTCAAAACACAGGGGTATCGATTCACACAGGGTAAGTATTACCAGAGGACCAGTGAGATTGCTGAAAAACAGTTGGTTTCTGGAGCTTGAATAATAACCTTCCCGTCAAGTAAAAATTACCGACATGGCAGATTCGGAAGGGACAAAAATTACGGATGTGGTGTTTTGTGCTCTGCCTATAATTACCTTGCCCGACCTCCCCCAGTAAAACTAATCCTGTCCGAATAGGACTTAAGACAAAGCCATCCAGTCCAGAGGTAGTAGGCATCCCAAATGGCCCCTATTCCCTACATGTACTACTTTTGACCACTACTTTTTGGGCTCTGGTCACTATGTACAGTGCCTTCAGAAAATATACACACCCTTTGACCTTTTTGACATTTTGTTGTTACAGCCTGAATTTAAAATTGATTATATTGTGATTTTTTTACTCACCGGCCTACACACAATACCCCATAATGTCAAAGTGTAATAATATTTTCAAAACGTTTACAAATTACAAAAATATGAAAAGCTAAAATGTATAGTAATAATGGACTCTCTCTGTGTGCAATAATAGTATTTGACATGATTTTGGAATGACTACCTCATCTCTGTACCCCACACATACAATTATCTGTAAGGTCTCTCAGTCGAGGAGTGAATTTCAAACACAGATTCAACCACAAAGACCAGGGAGGTTTTCCAATGCCTCACACAGAAAAGCACATATTGGTAGATGGGTAAAAAAAAAGCAGACATTAAATATCCCTTTGAGCATGGTGAAGTTATTAATTACAATTTGGATGGTGTATTTATATACGCAGTCACTACAAAGATACAGGCATCCTTCCTAACTCAGTAGACGGAGAGGAAGGAAACACTCAGGGATTTTAGCATGAGGCCAAGGGAAGAATTGAATTGAAGAATTTTGAAAATAATAATGGGCAAATGTTGCACAATCCAGGTGTGGAAAGCTCTTAGAGACCCAGAAAGACTCAATGCCAAAAGTGCTTCTACAAAGTATTGACTCAGGGGTGTGAATACTTATGTAAATTAGATATTTGTGTATTACATTTTCAACAAACTTTCAAACATTTCTAAAAACATGTTTTCACTTTTTCATTATGGGCTATTGTGTATAGATGGGTGAGAAACCCCCTCAGATTTCATCCATTTGAATTAAGGCTGTAACACAACAAAATGTGGAATAATTCAAGAGGTATGAATACTTTCTGAAAGCACTGTAGGGAATAGGGTTCCATTTGGGATGCAGCTGAAGAATTGTAAATGCCTTGGGATAGAAATAAACACCACCCATCTGATCCCGTCAATGTTTCTTTCACCTCTGCACACTTTTTTTCTGGTTGCACATGGAGATTTGATTGAGTAGTTCGGAGACCCGCCCTGACAGGTTAAGTAGGGCACAAGACGGTGCTTTCGGCAGGTCCCGGCCCAGTACTAGCTCAAATGATGACATACATCCTTTTCCATCTTTCTTTAAAGAGATCATAAGTCATTTCATGGGCAATTTACCTGGGCAGGTCCTCATTTACATACAGGGCTTGTGTAGGACGTTGGACTTGGCAAACGTGTGAGAATGAGAGTCGTGTGAGAATGAGATTCGTGTTTGAAACAGTCTTGTTTTTGAGTCAGAGACGAGAAGGTCTGCCCAGTGAATGACGCAGCAACAAATAGAAGATGCTTTAAAATGTTTATTGACTCCCACGCAGAGTTGTCATGTTTTCCTTGGGCTGTCTCCTCTTTTGATGGAGGGTAACTCTGGGCTTTTTTCCAATCATTTATTCAATTAGAGAAAATTAGCAGGCCTAATATTTTGGCAGAGGATAAACTCAAGATGAGAAATGCGTGTTTATGTAATGTTTGTCCCTGTCCATTTCCAACGCAATCATCACAGAGACAAATCACCTGCAGCAAACATCTTTATTAGCCCCATTCATTCTTGTCTAATTGTGAGTAAGTCTTCAAATTTGTTAACTTGTTTCGTTTCAGTGAAATCTTTACTCCTAGCTAACAATTTCACTGTTTATAGATTCTAAAGCTTATTTTCATCTAATTTGCCATTTGTCTAACTGACTAACAACAGCCAGGAGGAGGTAGATTAAAACTCAGCCATTCTACACTACCCAATTAAAGGAAAATCTACATTCATTACAGAAATACTTCAGAATACAGGGACATTATAGAAAGGGCTTGAAGACCATAGGATTAGCATCTGTAACATCATTACGCACACATTAGACAATCATTGGATGCATGTTACAATACAACACTCCATAACACACATTAATGAGCTCCCATGTGGATCAGCGGACTAAGGCACTGCATCTGAGTGCAAGAGGTGTCACTACAGTACCTGGTTCAAATCTGGCTGTGATTGGGAGTCCCATAGGGCAGCGCACAATTGGGTTTGGCCGGGGTAGGCCACCATTGTAAATAAGAATTTGTTCTTAACTGACTTGACTAGTTAAATAAAGGTTACGCATTAGTTCCAACCACAATTGAATTAATCCCAGATTATGTTTGTGAGACCAAACAGACTATGTATTTTTATATTTACTCATACTTTTTTGGGTGTGGCACAACAAGACAAAATGTCAAAAAGTAATGACAATAGGTGTTAATGATGGACACCTCAGGGTTCTAGCTGGGTCAGTGTCGACAAGCAGCGACGCACTGATGGATTGTCCAATTAGACTGGAATTAATGCAGGGACACTGGGCACACGGAGCCCTGCCTGCTCCACAGGGATGGAGATGACTTTTTAGTCAATGGAGGGGAGACCGGGAGACCACAATCTGAACTGGGGGTTTGAAGAAGGAAACAGTCTAGCGTTGTGTCGGCAGGTTGCCTAGTGGTTAGAGCGTTGGGCCAATAACTGAAAGGTTGCAGGATCGAATCCCCGAGCTGACAAGGTAAAAATCTGTCGTTCTGCCCCTGAACAAGGCAGTTAACCCACTGTTCCCCGGGTGCCGTAGACGTGGATGTCGATTAAGGCAGCCCCATGCACCTCTCTGATTCAGAGGGGTTGGGTTAAATGCGGAAAACATGTTTCAGTTGTAGGCATTCAGTTGTACAACTGACAAGGTATCCCCCTTTCTCGAATGGCACCCTATTCCCTCTGGTAAAAAGTAGTGCACTATGTAGGGAACAGGGTGCCAGCTAAGAGGCAGCCTTCTTCTGGATTGGAGGGCTGTGTCTTACTGTAAAACCCTCCAAATCAAGCTATTTCTGAATGTAACGCAATAAATAGGGAATTTGGGAGACAACCACAGTTTAGGCTATAAGAGTATAGAGGAGCACAGGCTGGCCATTAGGGGGAGAGCACCATCTCTCGTCAATGATAAAAAGTAAAATCTGTGATTTGGACTCAAGGGGAACACAGTTTAGTATGGAGAGAGGTAGAGGGGGAAGGCTGCATGCAGTCTGGAGAGAAGGTGATGGAGGATGGAGAGGGAATGACGCACATGGGGTAGGCCTATAGAAAGAGAGAGCACAGTCTGGGTTATTGCGTGTGTGAGTGTGGGGGATGGATGCAGTGTAAAGTGGGCTAAAGTCTGCTCTGTGCGAAATAGGGTGACACTGCACATTGTGAAATAGGGTGAAATAGGGGTGATTCTAGGATTTTTTTTGATTGGCTGGCCAAGGGGGGACCAAGAATCAGTCATGGCCTTTGAGAATTAGCAAATTGTATCACAAATAGCATTGTAAATTTGCTCATATTACAGTGCATTGTATTGAATAACTGTTTCAACTGTTAATTTGTACCTGCCCTAATGTATTCAAATAAATCCATTTGGAAATGAACATAAGGAAAATATTTAAGTTAGATAGAGTGAGTGTACAAAACATGAGGAACACCTGCTCTTTCCGTGACAGACTGACCAGGTGAATCCAGGTGAAAAGCTATGATCCCTTATTAATGTCACCTGTTAAATCCACTTCAGCTAGTGTAGATGAAGTGGAGAAGACAGGTTAAAGAAGGATTTTAAGCATTGCGACAATTGAGACAGGGGCGCAACTTTCACTGGGAAAGTCCTCCCATCCAGTCAACTTGACACAACTATGGGAAGCATTGGAGTCAAGATGGGCCAGCATCCCTGTAGAACGCTTTCGACACCTTGTATAGTCCATGCCCCAACAAATTGAGGCTGTTCTGAGGCCAAAAGGAGGTGCAAGTCAATATTAGGAAGCTGATCCTAATGTTTTGTACACGTTCAGTGGTAACATCCCCTACAATAAAATATTTTTCCACGGCCTCCCGAGTGGCGCAGAAGTCTAAGGCACTGCATCGCAGTGTTGCAGCGTCACTTATTCTCACTGATTCCCACTTTAGTGACTCTCTGGCTCACTCAAAATGCATGGACAGATACAATTTTAATCAGGTTGTTGCTAATAACTCATTATAAACTCCAACACTCTACTCAGCAAACTGGATGCAGTCTATCACAGTGCCATCCGTTTTGTCACCAAAGCCCCATATACCACCCACCACTGCGACCTGTATGCTCTAGTCTGCTGGCCCTCGCTACATATTCGTCGCCAGACCCACTGGTTCCAGGTCATCTATAAGTCTATGCTAGGTAAAGCTCCGCCTTATCTCAGCTCACTGGTCACGATAACAACACCCACCCGTAGCAGACGCTCCAGCAGGTATATCTCACTGGTCACCCCCAAAGCCAACATCTACTTTGGCCGCCTTTCCTTCCAGTTCTCTGCTGCCAATGACTGGTACGAATTGCAAAAATCGCTGAAGCTGGAGACTTATATTTCCCTCACTAACTTTAAACATCAGCTATCTGAGCAGCTAACCGATCGCTGCTGCTGTACATAGCCCATCTGTAAATAGCCCACCCAATCTACCTACCTCATCCCCATATTGTTTTTATTTACTTTTCTGCTCTTTTGCACACCAGTATTTCTACTTGCACATCATCATCTGCTCATCTATCACTCCAGTGTTAATTTGCTAAATCGTAATTACCTCACTACTTTGGCCTATTTATTGCCTTACCTCCTTACGCCATTTGCACACACTGTATATAGACTATCTTTATTTTCTATTGTGTTATTGACTGTACGCTTGTTTATTCCATGTGTAACTCTGTGTTGTTGTTTGTGTCGCACTGCTTTGCTTTATCTTGGCCAGGTCGCCGTTGTAAATGAGAACTCTCAAACTAGCCTTCCTGGTTAAATAAAGGTGAAATAAAAAAATATAAAAAATAAAAACTGGATGGTTCGAGCCCTGAATGCTGATTGGCTGACAGCCATGGTATATCAGACCGTATACCACGGGTATGACAAAACATGTATTTTTACTGGCCTAAATACGTTGGAAACTAGTTTATAATAGCTATAAGTTACCTTAGGGGTTTGTGGGATATGGCCAATATACCACGGCTAAGAGCTGTGTCTAGGCATCACTACAGCCTGGCGGACCTGCAGGCTGAATTCGGTCATCAGTTGAACTGTGTTTCCTCGGACACATTGGTGCAGATGGCTTCCGGGTTAAGCGAGCGGGTGTTAAGAAGCGCGGTTTGGCGGGTCATGTTTCGGAGGACACATGACTCGACCTGCGCCTTTCCCGAGCCCGTTGGGAAGTTGCAGCGATGAGACAAGATCTTAATCACGAAATTGGGGAGAAAAAGGGGAGGAAAAAATGACAACCAAAAATAATAATAATAATATTTTCCACTCCAAGGAATTTTTAGGCCTATTGCATTTCTACACAATTTAAGTGCTATTTGGAGAACAGCAAAAACTGCTCTCTCATTATCATCTTGGCTGCTGTAGCTTCATTCACCTCAATCGATTGATTGATTTTATTTGCCAGTTTAAAAAGAATACATATATACAAGGTAGATCGATTTTTTTAATTTTGAGAGTTATATCCATTGTATGTCCCTATTATATTTTACATATATTTTTACAAAGATACATACACAGATACAGACACATTACGGAGATACAGACACATTACAGAGATACAGACACATTACAGAGCTACAGACAAAAAACGTTTTTACTGTTCACACATTAGCCAGCTTTTGACATTCTTTTTGAAGAGGTTATGGTTGTTATGTCTTTGAGTTGCTGTGGTAGTTTGTTCCATTCAACAGCGCTTGTATATAAAAGGGTTTACTTACCATTACTCTTATATTTAAAACTATGAATATTAGAGTCTCTGACTCTGGTATTATGCTGGTGGACATCTCTAACAAATGAAACATTCTGATAATGGGAATAGATAACATTCTAGGACAAACACATGCCACACAGCAATTAGCTGCTACACACCAGCTCAAAACCGGGATTAAAAACTCTAGTTTCCTGTCAAGTCAAACAGCAGTTACCCAGGCATTTTCCACCTCTGCACTGCTTTTGTCAACTCAACTGAGAGAGAAGTTGTACTGTTCAGTACTAACTTACTGCAGCTGCCTCTCCATAGTCCTAAAGCCAGCCAGCCAATCACAGCCTTCACACCCACTCCAAGGCATCCGCATGGCCCTAAAGCCAGCTCCCTATAGTACCAGAACAAGCGCACCATCTTTTCTCTCAAATCTGAACCAGCTTGACTAAGGGTGGCTAATGCCACCCCGGGCCATCCTTCTGGTACCACCCCTGGTGACTCCTACAATTTATACCATCACATGAGGCTGCAATTCAGGTACCGAATTACCCGTCAGTCTCAGTGATCATCACCACGAGTCATACTGTACTTGACAAGGAGTTCCAAGGGGAGGGGAAGAGGGAGAGAAAGAAAGGGAGGGAGGAGGAAAAAGAAAGGAAGTAATGGATAGAGAGAGAGAGAGAGAGAGAGAGAGAGAGAGAGAGAGAGAGAGAGAGAGAGAGAGAGAGAGAGAGAGAGCATTGAATTAGTGGATTCAAATAGGTTTTACCGTATGCTGTGACTGATGCAGTAATCTAGCAGATGGTCTTTCAGATGCAAAATAATCCAAAATACAGAACATATGGAAACTGCATACCAAATTAGCTCTTACATAACAAGCTGTACAGCACACCAATTAAATATTAAAATATGATTATAAAAGATGGAAACTTTATTTTGTTTGAACAAATCTATGCTTTTCCTCTTTTTTTGCTAATGTTGCTGCAGTGTCATATAACGCAATCGGCAGTGGAATCATTCATTCAGGTTCATTCTTCCTCTTCTGACTCCTCAACTTCACAAGTCTAAAGCAGCCACTGGTGTATATCAACCCCTTGTTTGTATTCAAACCAATAAGGTATGACAATGATTTGGAAGCCAGAGAATTTAGTTGTCTAAACGTTGGTTGTTTTCCCTTATTTTCCCCTAGTTAAAGCACAGGTCCAAACCCAGTTATGGTTCAGTCCTTGGGGGATTCCACTGTTGTGTTCAAATAAAGATAAGCATTGGTCTGACAAAGTAGGTTTGATCATGTGGTGAGGTAATTACCAAGGCTTTTGGACTAACCCTCAGATTCAAATGCCTGTGGCCAGAAATGCCAGATGGGCTGTTCCATATTTAGCCCAGTGGTCCTGTCTACCTTGTTTTTTTTGTGCAAAATTATAATTATTTGGCTAATGATGGGGGCCTCGAGTAAAAAAAATTGGCCGGTGTGGGGGCCTAGAGGAAAAAAATTGTCCGGTGTGTTAGAAACGGTCCCAGATTTCTGGTCCCAGTCTGTCCCTGATTGTGGCCATAGCTGCATACTCATTACAAAGTTTTGGGTGAGCTACTGCTTTGAAATAATAGTGTCTGCCTTTCACTTTTCAGTACCAAATGTACTAATGATGTAGCAAAAGGTGAACACCTTAGCACCTTAGGTGTGACAGACATCGCTGTGTGCGATTCCTCTTAGCTAATGAACCTTCTACCTGATATAGTAAGTCTGACTAAGTCGTCCATGCACATATTTTGCAGAATGCTTTAGGACCCAGGGAGTTACAGACTGGCAGTAATATCTCATCATGCTTCCTTCTCTTTTTAAGCTTTCAGGGAGAAAATCAATGGTGTGCAGGCTGTACATCATACTGTTTTATTCTCAATGATTCCCACTTTAGTGACTCTCTGGCTCACTCAAAAATGCATGGACAGATACAATTTTAATCAGAATGTTGCTAATAACTCATTATAAACTGGGTGGTTCGAGCCCTGAATGCTGATTGGCTGACAGCCGTGGTATACCACGGGTATGACAAAACATTTATTTTTACTGGCCGAAATACGTTGGTAACCAGTTTAAAATAGCAATAAGGCACCTCAGGTGTTTGTGGTATATGGCCAATATACCACGGCTAAGGGCTGTGTCCAGGCACTCTGCGTTGCGTTGTGCATAAGAACAGCCCTTAGCCGTGGTATATTGGCCATATACCAAACCCCTCGGGTCTTATTGCTTAAATATAGCCTGGTTAAAGAGCAGCAAGAGTAAGCTACAGGTCATATATCTTGCATATAAATAAATGTATGTATTCGTTTTTTAAGATGGCACCTCGCTTTGGACTTACTAATTGGAATGCTTGTTTATTAACACAACAATGGGGCACTCAGAATAAACCCGCATAGATGCAGCTTAAAAATGATAACGAATCACGACGTTTCACTTATTTAAAGAATGTTCTGGCACAATTTTTGTCTTTTAGAAGAAATAGCCATGACTCTCTTTCAGCCAGTACATCAGCAGGGAGCTGAATGCCAAATGAGGACCTTTTGCACAAGGATACTGAACCTGCTCTCCAAATCAGGCAAGACTTAAAAGGCCTCCGAGCTGTGAGAAAACATCCAAGGTCAAGACGTAATATTGCCACTGCGTGTGTGTGTCTGTGTGTGTGTGTCCATGTGTGCGTCCGTGCGCTTGATCCATTTACTTGAATTGGTGTGAACCACCAGCGCCCATAGTGTTCTATGAATACAAAGCCAATACCGGAAACAGTGGGTCAGACACATGGAAACATTGCACTAATCAGGCTGTAGTTTAGGACGTGCATTATGAAAGAGGTAAAAAATATATATAATTACGTAGCACACGTAATCAGCACTTTTGAAAAAACTCTCAGAGCCTGCTCGCTGTTCCCTTGCCTGCTGTGCTGGGATTGGGCTAGCTCCACAAGGCTAGTCCCTGGCATTGAATGGGTGTTTACCAGCTTATTCACTGTGGCTCCACACTTCACAATGGATTAAACTCACCATGGCCTTCTGCCTGACATCTCTGAACACTCTCAGCTCTTACAGATTGTTGTTGTCTAATTGCCTGGAGACATTCTACACACATAACGGTCTTTCTGGAAGTCTGTTTTTAAAAGATCAATCTGATCATTATGGGCTGTTATCTAACAAACAATAAATGAGGGATAAACGCCGACGTTCTGTACATTATATTGGAAATAATGGATGACTCAACAGGACGAGACGGATCCGACTCCCCTTTGCATTTCTCCAAGGTAATGTACAGCACGGAGGTGTTAATCCTGCTTATACCACAGTTGCCAAAGAAAACAATATGAAAGCACACATTTACGGGTAGAATATATTTGTTTCTTTATAAGCGAATTCATTCGTTCCCATCTTTTGGTTGCCAGAGACACGACCCAGTCATTAGTTCGATATTTACAGACGCAACCCAGTCATTCATTCTTTATGTTCCGTTGCCATGCTCAGTTGGAACGTTCATATCCCTTGTTTGTTGCTAACTGCAGACAGAATAAAAGCAAAGTTTATTACGTTGCGTTTGTTTAAGCTGTTTATCTCACTTAAACCACAGCTGCCAAAGAAAACAATACTAAGCATACATTTACCGGTATTTTACATATATACAGTACCAGTCAAAAGTTTGGACACACCAACTCCTTCAAAGTTTTTTCCTTATTTGTACTATTTTCTACATTGAAGAATAATAGTGAAGGCATCAAAACTATGAAATAACAGGACAATGACCAAACACACCTCCATGGCTGTATAAGGGCTATTTGGCCAAGAAGGAGAGTGATGGAGTGCTGCATCAGATAACCTGGCCTTCACAATCACCGGCCGTCAACCCAATTGAGATGGTTTGGGATGAATTGGACCGCAGAGTGAAGGGAAAGCAGCCAACAAGTGCTGAGCATACGTGGGAACTCCTTTAAGACTGTTGGAAAAGCATTCCAGGTGAAGCTGGTTGAGAGAATGCCAAGAGTGTGCAAAGCTGTCATCAAGGCTACTTTGAAGAATCTAAATAAAAATATATTTTGACACTTTTGTTAAAACTTATTTGGTTATGACATGATTCCATATGTGTTATTTCATAGTTTTGATGTCTACACTATTATTCTACAATGTAGTAAATAGTAAAAATAAAGAAAACCCCTTGAATGAGTAGGTGTGTCCAAACTTTTGACTGGTACTGTATATATATATTTTTTTTTTTATTATAATTTGTTTTATATATATATATATATATATATATATATATATATATACTACTGCTCAAAAAAATAAAGGGAACACTAAAATAACACATCATAGATCTGAATGAATGAAATAATCTTATTAAATACTTTTTCTTTACATAGTTGAATGTGCTGACAACAAAATCACACAAAAATTATCAATGGAAATCAAATTTATCAACCCATGGAGGTCTGGATTTGGAGTCACACTCAAAATTAAAGTGGAAAACCACACTACAGCCTGATCCAACCTTGATGTAATGTCCTTAAAACAAGTCAAAATGAGGCTCAGTAGTGTGTGTGGCCTCCACGTGCCTGAATGACCTCCCTACAACGCCTGGGCATGCTCCTGATGAGGTGGCGGATGGTCTCCTGAGGGATCTCCTCCCAGACCTGGACTAAAGCATCCGCCAACTCCTGGACAGTCTGTGGTGCAACGTGGCGTTGGTGGATGGAGCGAGACATGATGTCCCAGATGTGCTCAATTGGATTCAGGTCTGAGGAACGGGCGGGCCAGTCCTTAGCATCAATGCCTTCCTCTTGCAGGAACTGCTGACACACTCCAGCCACATGAGGTCTAGCATTGTCTTGCATTAGGAGGAACCCAGGGCCAACCGCACCAGCATATGGTCTCACAAGGGGTCTGAGGATCTCATCTCGGTACCTAATGGCAGTCAGGCTACCTCTGGCGAGCACATGGAGGGCTGTGCGGCCCCCCAAAGAAATGCCACCCCACACCATGACTGACCCACCGCCAAACCGGTCATGCTGGAGGATGTTGCAGGCAGGAGAACGTTCTCCACGGCGTCTCCAGACTCTGTCACGTCTGTCACGTGCTCAGTGTGAACCTGCTTTCATCTGTGAAGAGCACAGGGCGCCAGTGGCGAATTTGCCAATCTTGGTGTTCTCTGGCAAATGCCAAACGTCCTGCACGGTGTTGGGCTGTAAGCACAACCACCACCTGTGGACGTTGGGCCCTCATACCACCCTCATGGAGTCTGTTTCTGACCGTTTGAGCAGACACATGCACATTTGTGGCCTGCTGGAGGTCATTTTGCAGGGCTCTGGCAGTGCTCCTCCTTGCACAAAGGCGGAGGTAGTGGTCCTGCTGCTGGGTTGTTGCCCTCCTACACGTCTCCTGATGTACTGGCCTGTCTCCTGGTAGCGCCTCCATGCTCTGGACACTACGCTGACAGACACAGCAAACCTTCTTGCCACAGCTCGCATTGATGTGCCATCCTGGATGAGCTGCACTACCTGAGCCACTTGTGTGGGTTGTAAACTCCGTCTCATGCTACCACTAGAGTGAAAGCACCGCCAGCATTCAAAAGTGACCAAAACATCAGCCAGGAAGCATAGGAACTGAGAAGTGGTCTATGGTCACCACCTTCAGAACCACTCCTTTATTGGGGGTGTCTTGCTAATTGCCTATAATTTCCACCTGTTGTCTATTCCATTAGCACAACAGCATGTGAAATTTATTGTCAATCAGTGTTGCTTCCTAAGTGGACAGTTTGATTTCACAGAAGTGTGATTGACTTGGAGGTACGTTGTGTTGTTTAAGTGTTCCCTTTATTTTTTTGAGCAGTGTATATATATACTGTGTATATATATGAGCAAATTCATACTTTCTCATCTTTTGGTTGCCAGTCGTTTGTTCAATTAGTTCAATATTTATAGATGCTACCCAGTCATCCGTTCTTTAAGGTCTGTTGCCATGCTCACTTGCAATGTTCTTATCTCTTGCTTTTTAGCTAGCCAGCTAGCTCTGGTTAACACAGTCACAACTAGGGCTATTGTGGTGACTGTATCACCGCCACACCGGCAGTCATGAGTCATGACCGCAGTAAAATTACATATGACTTGTTGAGTCATAGTAGTCTCCTGTTATGCACTCTGGACATGCTTTGTTTGGTTGTACCCAACTTGCTAACAACTATTAGGTCCTAATGGCCTGGGTTCCAGGGCTCTATTGTCCCTCTAACCACTCTGACATTAATGCAAATGAAATTGAAAATCACATCAAACACTTATCATCAATACTGTATCTTGCTTTTAAAACTCACCTCGCTGTGATGATCAATTTGAAGAAAGAGGTTCAACAGCAGATTGAAACTGAGTGTAAAACATGGTCATTGTTGATGTTGTTTCAAAGCCTAACACAACGAAATGGACAGCGCTTCCTACGGATTAATTCAAAACACCAATATGCATATTAGAGCTTATGCATAGGCCTATATGAGCCCAAGCCCGACAAAAAAAAATGATTGTGCCGTTATACAATACATAGCCTACCGAATATTATGCATGGCAGAAAAACAATTAAGATGTCTTTCGGACATATTTGGTCTAGCCTATACTCCAAAATAAAACAAATTTGAGTAATGCCTTTGAGTGTGGACTGTATTGTTATGCATACTGGATGAACTGGTTACCTAAGCTCCAAAATGTCTATCCACAAGTCTGGGAGAGAACATATAGCCCTAGGTGATGCTGTTGGTTCATTGATTTTGCAGGGCGGCTTACAGTTAGCCTACAATTGTAGTACATTTGTATTTGATTTTGAATAGCCTAGTAATAGGGATTTTCTTAGATTTTCATAATGAATTGGGTGACCTTAACTAGCTTTACAGAATATCTCACCACCATGCATTTCCATCTCCTCCTCTCTCTCCTTTATTCCTTTCTCGAGCATGCAGAGGTACTTGTATCATTCACTACTAAAGTTGCCAAATAACTCTAAATCTAACATATAGGACCTGTTATAGATTATCACGTTTACGCTCAAGTACTCCCTATGCGCACTCACTCCGGAATGGGAAAAATATCCTTTCTATTTTATTCAGCTAAGTTCAATTATATTCTTCTTACTATAAAATCATATAATATAAAATAATGTCACAGGACTTACATGCATATTTTGTCTGCTCCTACAGTTTTTGGCATGGCGCATAGCCAGATAACATACGGTAGGCCATCTAATATTCTGTTCTGAAATACATTTTCTTCATATTATGTTTCTTTAGACCTGACTAAAATACATAATTAATGTAATGTGATGGTGTATATTACATTTTGCCTATTAGAACATTTTAAATGTAGATGTTCCAAAGGCGCGCATCAGTGGCTTGTCTGTAGCTTGTATGCGTGGAGGCCTGAAGATGCTACACATGTTTATGTTTATGTTAATCAACGGTCAATTACTGGGAGACAGTCTTTAGCATGACAATAACCAGCTGACGCAATTTAAAGACCGCCACAGTCCTAGTCACAACCTCTGCATATCAGGTACAAAGGTAAGACACAGATGCAGACGCGTTAAATTAACAATGGTCTAATGATCCAACATGGGCAGGCAATAGACAGGTCAAGACAGGCAGGGGTCAATAAACCAGAGGTGGGGCAAAGGTAGCGGACGGCAGGCAGGCTCAGGGTCAGGGTCAGGGGCAGGCAGAGTGGTCGGGCAGGTGGGCTCAGAGTCAGGACAGGCAAGGGTCAAAACCAGGAGGGCAAGAAAAGAGAGTCTGGGAAAATCAGGAGCTGATAACAAAAACGCTGGATGACTTGACAAACAAGATGAACTGGCAACAGACAAATAGAGAACAGAGGTATAAATACACAGGGGATAATGGAGGGGGGTTGAGACAATCACAAAGACAGGGTGTGACACTGCAGCCATATTAACAGCTGTTCACGCCCTGACCTGTAGGAGCCTTTTTATGTCTCATTTTGGTTTGGTCAGGGTGTGATTTGGGGTGGGCATTCTATGTTCTATTTTCTAGGGTTTTGTATTTCTTTGTTTTGGCCGGGTATGGCTCTCAATCAGGGACAGCTGTCTATTGTTGTCTGTGATTGGGAACCATACTTAGGTAGCCCTTTCTCCCTCCTTTCTTTGTGGGAAGTTAACTTTGTTTGTGGCACTTATAACCTGTAAGTTTCACGGTTGTGTTTGTATTGTTTTTGTCTGCGTCATCCTAAAAATAAAGGAATATGTACGCTCACCACGCTGCGCTTTGGTCTACTTCCTTCAACGATCGTGACAGAACTTCCCACCTAAAAGACCAAGCAGTGTGGTCATCTGGAATCCTGGACATGGGAGGAGATCCTGGACGGTAAGGGACCCTGGAGGCAGCCTGGGGTATATCGCCGTCCCAAGGAGGAGCTGGAGGCAGCAAAGGGGGAACGGCATCGTTACGAGGGAACACGGCTAGCAAGGAAGCCCGAGAGGCAGCCCCCAATTTTTTTTAGGGAGGGGGCACACGGGGAGATTAGTTGAGCCAGGTTGGAGACCTGAGCCAACTTCCCGTGCTTTCCGGAGGGAGCGTCGTACTGGTCAGGCACAGTGTTATGCGGTGACGCGCACAGTGTCTCCAGTGCGCGTTCATAGCCCGGTGCGCTACATTCCAGCTCCCCGCATCTGTCGGGCTAGGGTGAGCGTTCCTGGAAGGAGTGTGCCGGATCAGCGCTCTTGGTCTCCAGTACGCCTCCTTGGACCAGGATATCCTGCGCCGGCTCTGCGTACTGTGCCTCCGGTGCGTCTCCACAGCCCAGTACGTCCTGTGCCAGCGCCCCGCATTTGCCGGGCGAAATTAACCATTCAGCCAGGACGGGTTGTGCAGGCTGTACGCTCGAGACCTCCAGTGCGCCTCCACGGCCCAGTGTATTCTGTAACTGCTCCCAGCACCAGATCTCCAGTGCTTCCCCACACCCCGGTTTATCCAGTGCCTGCTCCACGGACCAGTCCTCCTGTGTCTCCCCAGCCTGGTCTATCCAGTGCCTGCTCCACGGACCAGTCATCCTGTGTGTCTCCCCAGCCTGGTCTATCCAGTGCCTGCTCCACGGACCAGTCCTCCTGTGTGTCTCCCCAGCCTGGTCTATCCAGTACCTGTTCCATGGACCAGTCCTCCTGTGTGTCCCTCCAGTGAGGATCCATGGAACGAAGCCTCCAGCGATGATCCATGGCACGAAGCCTCCAGCGACGATCCATGGCACGAAGCCTTTTTATGTCTCATTTTGGTTTGGTCAGGCTGGGATTTGGGGTGGGCATTCTATGTTCTAGGGTTTTGTATTTCTTTGTTTTGGTCGGGTATGGCTCTCAATCAGGGACAGCTGTCTATCGTTGTCTGTGATTGGGAACCATACTTAGGTAGCCCTTTCTCCCTCCTTTCTTTGTGGGAAGTTAACTTTGTTTGTGGCACTTATGCCCTGTAAGCTTCACGGTTGTTTTTGTATTGTTTATTGTTTTTGTCTGTGTCATCCTAAAAATTAAAGAATATGTACGCTCACGACGCTGCGCTTTGGTCTACTTCATTCGACAATCGTGACAACAGCAAAGTAGCTATTTTCTATTGACATTCATTTGGATACATCCATAACAATGAGCTGATAATGCCCAATTTTGTCTGGCATTGTTAAAAACGTTTGCATTCTCGTCAGGACACTCATCAACACTGACTGTTAATTACGAGGAGATTGCATTGCATATCAAACACTAGGCTAGAAGCTGGCTAAATAGTTTGTTGCTAGCAAACCTGCCAATATGACAACCAAATAAAAAAATATCAGTTGCTGAAAACAGCTGGTGAAACTAGAAACATGTGGGAGGATCTGACAGCTTTAGCGAAGGAGGAGACAGGAGAAATTCATGTTCATCACTCACCATGTTAGGTCATCAGATGCTCCAAAAGAATATGTCTATGCAAAAACAAATTAATGCTAGCGTTTTTTCCTTTTTGGACCTGCGTTTACAATGTATCCAATTTCAGTTTGTGTAGTTGTTGGTTTAGCTTTCTGTAACTTTGTAGCAAGTATGGTCTGCATGTGTAGGCGCACATTGTGTCATGTTTGCAAGGTGTCCCGATATCTTTTCCAACTGACACGATATTTTTTACAACAGTCTCATTATCTGGTTTTAATGTCCATTTTAGAATGCCATTCTAGCCAATCAGAAATGAGTATTCAACAATGCTGTGGTATATTCAAGCAATAAGCCCGAGGAGGTGTGGTATATGGCCAATATACCACGACTAAGGGATGTTTTTAGGCAATATATATCACATACCCCAGAGATGACTTATTGATATTATAAATGGGTTACCAGTGTAATTAGAACAGAGAGATAGAGAGAGAGAGCAGGAGGGAGGGAGAGGCTTGTACAGTACATTATCTGTCCATCACTTTCCTTGTGTGATTGTGCATGTCCTTTTATTCCCCGACACATTTGTGAATGTGCCAGACATTGGAGGCTGGAAAGTATTTCCCTGAGTGAGGAGGCTGGTGGAAACATTTAAACATCCACTCCCTTTACTCACCAAAAGGAACATGTTATAAAGTATTTTTTTCCTTGTTACTAGATCACACGTTCTATGAGTGCTCTTTCAGTGCAAAAAACAGTGAAAAGGTAAAAGCACATTTTGCCAGAGGCTGGTGCTGCTTGTCCTAAAGATATTTTTTCCTCAATTGATACGACTGATAGATGGTAAACAAACCACTAAATTGAATGTGGCAATCTGGGATTCAAACAACAACAAAGCAAATCGCCCAGCTACTTTAACTAAGCTTATGAGGTATTTATAAGTTAAATTTAAAAGTCCAAAAATGTATTTACCAATCCCAGATTGCCCCTTTAAGCATTCTAGAACTCCCTGGTGAGCTCCCTGGTGTGACATAACTTTGAGATAAATGTATGAATAAAAGTATAGTTTTGATGCTAACATCATTCAGAGATTTTACTGTAATGATGCCTGTGCCCTGAAATGAACTTGAATGTAAATTACAAATCATTAGATAAATTATCAGTATTAATATTGGCACCAATAAACCTAGGAGTACAAGTTCTCCAAAGCTCCCCAGCATATTACAGGCTCAGTCCCATAAGCTATATGCTGATTGATGGTTATCATATCCACAAACTATTGAGTGCAAAACACCATCAGGTGATGGTTCTAGAGGAAAACAATCAAGTCATCATAATCGGTATTTATTAATGACAAATTATTTGTGATAATGTGATCAGCATGGCTTGCTGACGTATAGTTGAAGTCGGAAGTTTGCATACATTTAGGTTGGAGTCATTAAAACTCATTTTTCAACCACTCCACAAATTTCTTGTTAAGAAACTATAGTTTTGGCAAGTCGGTTAGGACATCTACTTTGTGCACGACAAGTAATTTTTTCAACAATTGTTCACAGAAAGATTATTTCACTTATAATTCACTGTATCACAATTCCAGTGGGTCAGAAGGTTAGGTACACTAAGGTGACTGTGCCTTTAAACAGCTTGGAAAATTCCCGAAAATGATGTCATGTCTTTAGAAGCTTCTGATAGGCTAATTGACATAATTTGAGTCAATTGGAGGTGTACCTGTAGATGTATTTCAAGGCCTACCTTTAAACTCAGTGCCTCTTTGCTTGACATCATGGGAAAATCAAAAGAAATCAAACAAGACCTAAAAAAAAAAAATGGTAGACCTCCACTGTGATGCGTCTGTGTATAGCTGATGTAGAGGAGTCGGGCGCAGGACAGCAGATATGAGTAATATTATCAATTTACTCGAATATAATAACAAATACACATCAAATATTGCCAAGCCCACAATAACGGACCGCAAAACAATAAACAATCACTCACAAACAAACACGGGGGAACAGAGGGTTAAATAATGAACAAGTAATTGTGAGTTTGAAACCAGGTGTGTAATTGTGGGATTGAAACCAGGTGTGTAAAAGGACAAAACCAATAGAGAATGAAAAGTCAATCGGCGATGGCTAAAAAAACAGTGACGTCGACTGCCAAACGCCGCCCGAACAAGGAGAGGGAACGACTTCGGCGGAAGTCGTGACATATCCACAAGTCTGGTTCATTCTTGGGAGCAATTTCCAAACGCCTGCAGGTACCATGTTCATCTGTACAAACAATAGTACGCAAGTATAAACACCATGGGACCACACAGCCGTCATACCGCTCAGGAAGGAGATGCCTTCTGTCTCCTAGAGATGACTGTACTTTGGTGCGAAAAGTGCAAATCAATCCCAGAACAACAGCAAAGGACCTTGTGAAGATGCTGGAGGAAGCAGGTACAAAAGTATCTATATCCACAGTAAAACGAGTCCTATATCGACATACTTTGAAAGGCTGCTCTGCAAGGAAGAAGCCACCGCTCCAAAACTGCCATAAAAAAACAAGACTAGGTTTGCAACTGCACATGGGGACAAAGATCATACTTTTTGGAGAAATGTCCTCTGGTCTGATGAAACAAAAATATAACTTTTTGGCCATAATGACCATCCTTACGTTTGGAGAAAAAAGGGGGAGGCTTGCAAGCCGAAGAAAACCATCCTAACTGTGAAGCACGGGGGTGGCAGCATCATGTTGTGGGGGTGTTTTGCTGTAGGAGGGACTGGTGCACTTCACAAAATAGATGGCATCATGAGAAAGGAAAATTATGTGGATATACTGAAGCAACATCTCAAGACATCAGTCAGGTTAAAGCTTGTGGGTCTTCCAAATGGACATTGACCCCAAGCATACTTCCAAAGTTGTGGCAAAATGGCTTCAAGACAACAACGTCAAGGTATTGGAGTGGCCATCACAAAGCCCTGACCTCAATCCGATAGAACATTTGTGGGCAGAACTGAAAAAGCGTGTGTGAGCAAGGAGGCCTACAAACCTGACTCAGTTACACTCAGTTACACCAACTCAGTTACACCATTTTGGGGCGGCAGGGTAGCCTAGTGGTTAGAGTGTTGGACTAGTAGGTGTATGTAAACTTCTGACTATAACTGTGTATGAAATGACTGTACAGAGCAAATTGGGAAAATGGTGCCGGAAGAAATGTCAGTCGTTTTACGGGCGCCTAACCAATTGTGCTATTATGTGGGGTTTTTTCGCGTTATTTGTAACTTATTTTGTACATAATGAAAAGAGCTTCTGGATATCAGGACAGCGATCACTCACCTCGGATTAGACAAGGATTTTTTCAACAACAAGCAAGACGCACATGATATTCTCCAAACACCCGGCAGGACCGACATCCCAGTTATTCTCAAGAAGAAGCGACGCAGGAAACGTGGGAAAAGATACGGATGCCTGGTCAGGACCCGGAGGAGGCGATTGGGAAAGCTGCCGTTACCATCAATACTACTCGCCAACGTGCAATCATTGGACAATAAATTAGACGAGGTATGATCACGAATATCCTACCAACGGGACATTAAAAACTGCAACATCCTATGTTTCACGGAATCGTGGCTGAATGACGACATGGATATTCAGCTATCGGGATATACGCTGCACCGGCAGGATAGAACAGCACACTCCGGTAAGACGAGGGGGGGCGGTCTGTGCATATTTGTAAACACCAGCTGGTGCACGAAATCTAAGGAAGTCTCTAGTACATTGTATATTGTGATAAATTGCAGGCCACACTACTTGCGTAGAGAGTTTTCAGCTATACTCTTCGTGGCTGTTTATTTCCCACCACAGACAGATGCAGGCACTAAGACCGCACTCAGTCAGCTGTATAAGGAAATAAGCAAACAGGAAACCCCTCACCCAGAGGCGGCGCTCCTAGTGGCTGGAGACTTTAATGCAGGGAAACTTAAATCAGTTCTAACAAATCTCCAGCAACATGTTAAATGTGCAACCAGAGGGAAAAAAAATCTAGATCACCTGTACTCCACACACAGAGACGCATACAATGCTCTCTCTCGCCCTCCATTTGGTAAATCCGACCACAACTCTATCCTCCTGATTCCGGCTTACAAGCAAAAATTAAAGCAGGAAGCACCAGTGGCTCGGTCTATAAAAAAGTGGTCAGATGAAGCAGACGCTAAACTACAGGACTGTTTTGCTATCACAGACTGGAACATGTTCCGGGATTCCTCTGATGGCATTGAGGAGTCACTGGCTTTATCAATAAGTGCATCGAGGACGCCGTCCCCACAGTGACTGTAAGTACATACCCCAACCAGAAGCCATGGATTACAGGCAACATTCGCACTGAGCTAAAGGGCAGAGCTGCCGCTTTCAAGGTGCGGGACTCTAACCCGGAAGCTTACAAGAAATCCTGCTATGTGACGAACCATCAAACAGGCAAAGCATCAATACAGGGCTAAGATTGAATCATACTACACCGGCTCTGACGCTCGTCTTATGTGGCAGGGCTTGCAAACTATTACAGACTACAAAGGGAATCACAGCCGAGAGCTGCCCAGTGACACGAGCCTACCAGACGAGCTAAATCACTTCTATGCTCGCTTTGAGGCAAGCAACACTGAGGCATGCATGAGAGCATCAGCTGTTCCAGACGACTGTGTGATCACGCTCTCCATAGCCGACATGAGTAAGATCTTTAAACAAGTCAACATACACAAGGCTGCGGGTCCAGACGGATTACCAGGACGTGTGCTCCGGGCATGTGCTGACCAACTGGCAGGTGTCTTCACTGACATTTTCAACATGTCCCTGATCGAGTCTGTAATACCAACATGCTTCAAGCAGACCACCATAGTCCCTGTGCCCAAGAACACTAAGGTAACCTGCCTGAATGACTACAGACCCGTAGCACTCACGTCTGTAGCCATGAAGTACTTTGAAAGGTTGGTAATGGCTCACATCAACAACATTATCCCAGAAACCCTAGACCCCCTCCAATTTGCATACCGCCCAAACAGCAACAGATGATGCAATCTCTATTGCACTCCACACTGCCCTTTCCCACCTGGACAAAAGGAACACTTATGTGAGAATGCTATTAATTGACTACAGCTCAGCGTTCAACACCATAGTACCCTCAAAGCTCATCACTAAGCTAAGGATCCTGGGACTAAACACCTCCCTCTGCAACTGGATCATGGACTTCCTGACGGGCCGCCCCAGGTGGTGAGGGTAGGTAGCAACACATCTGCCACGCTGATCCTCAACACTGGAGCTCCCCAGGGGTGCATGCTCAGTCCCCTCCTGTACTCCCTGTTCACCCACGACTGCATGGCCAGGCACGACTCCAACACCATCATTAAGTTTGCAGACGACACAACAGTGGTAGGCCTGATCACCGACAACGACGAGACAGCCTACAGGGAGGAGGTCAGAGACCTGGCCGTGTGGTGCCAGGACAACAACCTCTCCCTCAACGTAACCAAAACTAAGGAGATGATTGTGGACTACAGGAAAAGAAGGACCGAGCATGCCATTCTCATCGACGAGGCTGTAGTGGAGCAGGTTGAGAGCTTCAGGTTCCAGGAGACTAAAAAGAGTTGGCATGGGTCCTGAGATCCTCAAAAGGTTCTACAGCTGCAACATTGAGAGCATCCTGACTGGTTGTTTCACTGCCTGGTACGGCAATTGCTCTGCCTCTGACCACAAGGCACCACAGAGGGTAGTGCGTACGGCCCAGTACATCACTGGGGCTAAGCTGCCTGCCATCCAGGACCTCTACATCCAGGACCTCCTGTTACACAGGTAACAAACTGAGATTAGGAGCACTCCCTTTAAGAGTGTCCTAATCTCAGCTCGTTACCTGTATAAAAGACACTTGGGAGCCAAAAATCTTTTCGATTGAGAGGGGTTCAAATACTTATTTCCCTCATTTAAAATGCAAATCAATTTATAACATTTTTCACATGCGTTTTTCTGGATTTTTTTTGTTGTTATTCTGTCTCTCACTGTTCAAATAAACCTACCATTTAAAATGATAGACTGATCATTTCTTTGTCAGTGGGCAAACATACAAAATCAACAGGGGATCAAATACTTTTTTCCTCAACCTCAATTGGACCGACCAACCAGTGCTCCCGCACATGGGCTAACTGGGCTATCTATAAGCAATGTGTCCCACCACCCGCCAACCCCTTTTTTACGCTACTGCTACTCTCTGTTCATCATATATGCATAGTCACTTTAACCATAACTACATGTACATATACTACCTCAATCAGTCTGACTAACCGGTGTCTGTATGTAGCCTCGCTACTTTTATAGCCTCGCTACTTTTACAGCCTCGCTACTGTATATAGCCTCGCTACTGTATATACTGCTGTTTTTATTTCTTTACCTACCTATTGTTCACCTAATACCTTTTTTATAATTTTTTGCACTGTTGGTTAGAGCCTGTAAGTAAGCATTTCACTGTAAGGTCTACACCTGTTGTATTCGGCGCACGTGACAAATAAACTTTGATTTGATTTGAAATTAATAGATAAAAAAAGCTGTTGTTGTCATCTAGCTACCTCTCTAAAAAACATTTGCTAATTACTTTGACTCTCCAACCAGATGCATTTGAACCAGTTTGTTGGTTTTAACATGCTGTAGATAAGGACATGTGAGGAAACCCTTACAGTGTATTATAAATGCTTTTTACACAAAGGTTCAGTTATAGTGAGTTAAATGGGGAATCATTGTTTTCATTTACATTCTGGTTAAACATTTCACTTTTTTTCAGAATTTAGTGGAGAAGTATTTTTACAACACATAATCTATGGGCCGGCAGGTAGCCCAGTGGTTAGAGCGTTGGGCCAGTAACCGAAAGGTTGCTAGATTGAATCCCCGAGCTGACAAGGTAAAAATCTGTAGTTCTGCCCTTGAACATGGCAGTCAACACACTGTTCCTAGGCCGTCATTGTAAATAAGAATTTGTTCTTAACTGACTTGCCTAGTTAAAAAAAGAAAGAAAAATAAGGCTTTTTACAGAGTAAGCCTTCCACTTTCTTTCTCTGTTTCTCTCTTTATCTCTCTCTCTCCCTCTGTCAGTTTCCTCTTCAGTGGGTTCTCTCTAAAATAGAGCCTTAAGAGCCCTGGAGAGTAGCCGCTGAAGTGTTTGTGTCATTCCTGTCCCATATCAGTGACTCACTGAGCCCTGTGTGTCCCAGCCTGTCACAGACCTGTCGCTCTCCAAAGCTACGCTGTCTACCAGGAAGACACATCAGCTCCCCTGTTGTGATTACCACGGAAATAGGGTCTCAGGGCAGTGGATTTCTTGTTTCCTTGTTCGCCCTCTGAGGCATTTTACCTAAAAAATGTATCTTTCTTTCTTTTCCCCAACCATCCACAACAATTCATCACTTTCCAACAGTTCTCATTTAGGTAACATTTCCTTGAGTTGGCATTATTCACTTAACACTAAACACAGTCCCGTACATAATTTGGCGATTTGTCTTGGATCATCTGCTCACTGCCGGACCTGTTTAGTAGTGGATTTGTGAGGAGGGCTATAGAGTTTCAGAGTGAGTGCCCGAAGCAACAAAGATAAGTCTTATTGGGCCTGACAAAGGCTACAGGGTATCCAGCTTAAAATGATTGAAAAGAAAGTGTGTAATTTGTGCATAAATATAAGGTACAATGTGGGTGTAATTTGTGTCACTGATTTATGATGATAGAGCCGAGTGGAACACTGGACATCCCAATATTCCACACCGCTTTGCGGATTATGGGGGGGGGGTCTATATACCAGGCCTAGGTTCTATGACCATTTCATTTCCAAACTAACCTCTGAAGATCCACTGGGCATCTCTTACTTTGGCCTTTGGCTATCATCGCAGATCAATAAGATGACCCTGAGTTGAAATTTGAGTAATTTGCTTCATCTCTTTTTGTTATCTGTGTTATTTTGGTAGGGTGCATTTTTTTTTTGGGATGAATGGATCTGAAACCACGAACTGAAACCAAAATGGACAATTCCCATCAACATTCATTATGTGTTGTAAACTGTCATACTGGTATGTAACAATCTGTGACAGTTGGTTGTCCATAATGCAATTTAAAACAATGTAAGGAAGTAACATGTGACATGCAGCAAAATGAAACTTTGAACTGAAGCGAGTAATTAAGCCCATGTAATGAGTTAACATTTCTGCGGAACGCTGTGAGTGAACCCTTCCGCTCTCTTAACTCAGGATGTACCAGCTTGGCCTGAGAGATATTATAGATTGGTCGGTTTCCATCACGACCGCTCACCATTAAAGGTGAAACTAATTAATCTTGGGTGAGAAACAGCCCCCTCTCATTGGATAAGGGCTAGGGCTCTGACTGATTGTTCAGCAGATGCCACCGACTTTCTTTTTCAAGTGACAGGAGAAAAACAATTGAAAACAAAAAAAATCTTGGCAGCCATGATTGCTTCGTTAGCGTTAATATTTCAACTTAGCTACGAATGTAACGATTTTTGTCCAGTTGAACATTCTCACAATTTTTGTTTTGGTTTATTTATATGAATATGAAAGAAGTGTCACTTTACTTTTTATTAATATGTTTCAGTCAAAAGCAAAAGTGTCTATTGGTTTTAGTGGACATTTACAATTTACTCCTTTATAGCTGTGACAAGAGCATTGGCATCTTTTCACTGCAAATCTTCATTAGTTTTAATGGCAAATCCTCTAGGTCCAGGACACTGCTCACTGAGGAACTGGAAAATAGCTGAGTGTACAAAACATTATGAACACCTGCTCTTTACATAGACCAGGTGAATCTAGGTGAAAGCTATGATCCCTTAACAATGTCACTTGTTAAATCCACTTCAATCAGTGTAGATGAAGGGGAGGAGACCAGTTAAAGAAGGATTTTTAAGCCTTGAGGCTATTGAGACATGGATTGTGTAGGTGTGTTATTCAGAGGGTGAATGGGCAAGACAAAGACAAGCCTTTGAACGGGGTATGGTAATAGGTGCCAGGCGCACTAGTTTGTGTCAAGAACTGCAACGCTGGGTTTTTCATACTCAACAAATTCCCAAGTTTATCAAGAATGGTCCACCACCCCAAGGACATCCAGCCAACTTGACACAACTGTGGGAAGCATTGGAGTCAACATGTGCCAGCATCCCTGTGGAACACTTTCCACAGGGAACACCATCCTCATCACTGTTTTTCTCCCCAAAGTGTCCACAGTGCCAGTCTCTTACAGCCCTCACTGCCTCCTCTTCCTCTGCTCTCCCTGCTGGTCTCCCTGACCTGAGCCGACATAGCCACTAATTACTTTCAGCCTGGTCTCTCCTCATCAATCATAGGAGAACTTTCAAAATGGCCGACGTCTTTGGTGGGTGTAGTTATGAGTTGGCAGCGGCCTTTAATATGTCCAACTTTTCTCAGTAACTTCAAACAAGCATGGATTTTTTGAATGGAGATGTGCACTGACGCATTTGTCTGCACTTAGATGGTTTAGATCAGTTATTCCCAAACTGGGGTACACGCAATGCCGTCGGAGGTACGCCAAAAGAAATGTGATTCATATTAAAACATTTTCTTTTTTTCTTTTTTTTTTCTTCACATTTTCAAACTGTCCATTTATATTTTCCAACAGGGCTATACAATTGGGTGAGTTTTTTTTTCAAGCATGAGTAGCCTCATTTCACTGCCAAAAATACAATTAAAACGTCTAGTTTTCAGTGAAATAACATCACAATGTCAAATACAGGTAGCCTAGTCAAATAATTAACATCCAATGACATTAACCGTTACTCTCTCGCGCGGGAATTCCACTAACGGTCCATATGTAGCCAAACGTAGCTGCTGCTCATTCCGTTTGCTCGAAATTTGATGAATGGTTAAAAGAAAGTAAGGCCCGTGTTCATAGACACATACCAGCTCGACTGGTAGTACAGAAACTACCAACAGTACTACACCTGCACCTGTCGACGACACAAGTTGTTCTGCTTCCACAAGCACCTCCAATGCTAGCATCAGTAATTCTACATTTGTTGTTAGCCCAGCTAGCATGGGCACTGACAGTTGTGAATCTGATGCAGCCGAAGAGCTACTGCCCCCTTACCCGGGAAAGCACCGAACAACAGACAGGGACGTTGGACCATCGAAGAGGCGCAAATATGATGAGAACTACATTGATTTGGAGTTCACTTATACTGGGAGTAGTGCCTTTCCTCAGCCACAGTGTATTATACAATATGTGCAAAAGTACTATCTCACAACTCGATGAAACCTTCACTCTTGCGCAGACATTTAGAAACAAAACATGCCAATTAGAAAAATAAGCAACGGGAGTTCTTTGAGCGTGAATTAAGACGACTTTCAAGCAGTAAGACATGTATAAAAGCAACAGATACCATTAATAAGAAGGGGCTAGAAGTGTCTTATATGGTTAGCTACCGAGTGGCTAGGACAGGCAAGCCCCATACTATTGTGGAGGACTTAATTCTTCCTGCTGCTGTGGATATGGCTGGGACAATGCTGGGGGGAAAAAAACTACACAGACAATGCCTTCATCAAACAACACTGTTTTACAACACATCAGTGACATAGCAGGAGATGTGTTAAAACAATTACTGCTTTGCATACAAGCCAGTGAATTCTATGCGTTACAGCTGGATGAGTCAACAGACGTGGCGGGCCTGGCACAGCTCCTGGTATATGTCTGTTACGTTTATGTGTGGTCAATTAAGGAAGACATCCTCTTCTGCAAACCACTAGCGGGACACCTGTCGACAACTTCCGGTGAAATTGGAGGGTGCGAATTCAAATAAATGATGGATATTAAACATTTAGGTACATACAAGTATCTTATATCGGTTAAAAGCGTACATTCTTGTTAATCTAACTGCATTGTCCGATTTACAATAGGCTTTACAGCTAAAGCATGCCATGCGATTGTTTGAGGACGGCGCCCCACATCAAAATATTTTTCAACCAGCACAGACTTCATAAAATCACAAATAGCGATTAAATAATCACTTTCTTTTTTAAAATCTTCCTCTGATTTGCAATTCAAAGGGTCCCAGCTACAACATGTATGGTCGTTTTGTTAGATAAAATCCTTCTCAATCTGGGAGCTGGATTTGGATATGACCCTATACCTTCCATTGTAAGAGCATGGGCTCTCCAAAATAAAAATTCTGGTTGGTTTTTCTTTGGATTTTCTCCTACCATATCTATTGTGTTATAGTCTCATACATTATTTTAATTAACATTTCTACAAAATCCTGGCTTCTGGGCCTGAGTAACAGGCAGTTTACTTTGGGCACATCAGTCAGGCGGAAATTCTGAAAAAAGGACCCTAGCCTGAAGAAGTTAAAGTTTTCTTTACTGACCATAATTTTAACTTGTCTGACCGCTTGCATGATGAAGAGTTTCTCACATGTTTTTTCTCACCTGAATGATCTGAATCTAGGAATACAGGGACTCTCCGCAACTATATTCAATGTATGGGACAAAATTGAGGCTATGATTAAGAAGTTCTCTTCTCTGTCTGCATTAACAAGGACAACACACAGGAAATGAACTCAAGCTTACGGACAATGTCAAATGTGATATAGCGAAGCACCTGAGTAAGTTGGGTGCGCAATTACACAGCTACTTTCCCGAAACAGATGACAAACAACTGGATTCGTTATCCCTTTCATGCCCTGCCTCCAGTCCACTTACCGATATCTGAACAAGAGAGCTTCATCGAAATTGCAACAAGCAGTTCTGTGAAAATTGAATTTAATCAGAAGCCACTGCCAGATTTCTGGATTGGGCTGCGCTCAGAGTATCCTGCTTTGGCAAATCGCGCTGTTAAGACACTGATGCCCTTTGCAACCACGTACCTATGTGAGAGTGGATTCTCGGCCCTCACTAGCATGAAAACTAAATACAGGCACAGACTGTGTGTGGAAAATTATTTAAGACTGAGACTCTCTCCAATACAACCCAACATTGCAGAGTATGTGCATCCTTTCAAGCACACACTTATTTGAGTTATTCACAATTTTCGATGAACAAATAAGGTTTTATACGTAAGATGGTTACTATAACGGGACTATAACAAGTTTGGGAACCACTGGTTTAGGTGGTGGGCAAATTATGTCTTATTTTAACTTTAAAATTTCACTCCACTGCCCAAGTGGAGCTTTTAAAATATTTTTTTAATTAATAATTAATAATGAAAGATATTTGTGATGAAAGAAGCCTTGATTTTTAAGGTAATTTCGATTAGGGTGTTGGAGTTTAAGTGCGTACTCACTGCCCAAGCTGTGCACCTGCAACTTCAAAGTGAGACGCTGCTCCTCATGACACGTGGTAGAACAAACATACACAACACAATCTAATAATAGATTCAAAATGCAAGCGTTCTTTTTTCCAGCTTCAGTGCCCTTTCATGTAATACTGTAAGTAAAAGAATTATGTATGTTGGGCAAAGGGGTAAGTTGAGCCACACTTGTTTCTGGGAAACCATACACACAATTAATAATTTGACCAAATATGTATGAAGAGGTCATCATTTCATGGAGTCTGTGCAAGAAGACACCACATGGAAAAAGTGGTAAGCAAGTTAGGTCGCCCCATTTTTTTTCCACGAAGTCAAATGAATGTTTTGTGTTAGAGGTTTCATGATGCTTGTATCTAAACCAAAGTAGATCATTTAAATATTGTTCTGTACATCACTTTAAGCTTCAATAGGTCCTAAACCTAGCATGAAAGTGCATCCTTATAGCTGTGTGGGATAATATAGTCAACATTTAGCCAATGGCAAGTTGAGCAAATTGAAGTTTTTTCTTCCCAGGCGTAATGCGAGGCATTATTGCTGGGATATGAGGTAACACCAGGGCCTATGTTAAAAGTACAAAGAGTTTGTTAGGTGTTAATAAGCCTGTGTTCAAATATGCTTACAAGTCTTAAAAGGCAATAAAGTGATTTTGATTGTGTTGAATTGTGTTTGGGAAATAAAGATAGACATGGTTTTAAAAAGGTAATGGTAATATCTCATTCAGAACAGAAATTTGTAGGAAGCTTAACTTACCCTATACCCGGGGTAAGTTGTGCCAACAGATGACTTTTTTGGGACAACCCAGTTTTCAAAACTGTAATGTTTACATGAATTATGATTATTTCCAAGGATACACAACATCCTGAAATATCTGTAAATATCTTTGTTAGAAAGAATACTATATTTCCCTTGACGGAGTGATGCTGAATATAAAAGAAATCAAAATTTTGCCCACTCTCCCCCTAGGTTATTAAAAAGGCAGTCCAAATTGATACATACATTTCTGGACTTTTAAATTAATTATCTATAGTCATTGATTCATGAAGAATATAACTTTAAAATGCCTCATGAGCTTAGTTTAACATTTTACTTTCTACAGGTCAAAAAGTAACTAGAATTTTGGAATTTAGATATATACAGTGAGGGAAAAAAGTATTTGATCCCCTGCTTATTTTGTACGTTTGCCCACTGACAAAGAAATTATCAGTCTATAATTTTAATGGTAGGTTTATTTGAACAGTGAGAGACAGAATAACAACAAAAAATCCAGAAAAACGCATGTGAAAAATTGTATAAATTGATTTGCATTTTAATGAGGGAAATAAGTATTTGACCCCCTCTCAATCAGAAAGATTTCTGGCTCCCAGGTGTCTTTTATACAGGTAACGAGCTGAGATTAGGAGCACACTCTTAAAGGGAGTGCTCCTAATCTCAGCTTGTTACCTGTATAAAAGACACCTGTCCACAGAAGCAATCAATCAATCAGATTCCAAACTCTCCACCATGGCCAAGACCAAAGAGCTCTCCAAGGATGTCAGGGACAAGATTATAGACCTACACAAGGCTGGAATGGGCTACAAGACCATCGCCAAGCAGCTTGGTGAGAAGGTGACAACAGTTGGTGCGATTATTCGCAAATGGAAGAAACACAAAAGAACTGTCAATCTCCCTCGGCCTGGGGCTCCATGAAAGATCTCACCTCGTGGAGTTGCAATGATCATGAGAACGGTGAGGAATCAGCCCAGAACTACACGGGAGGATCTTGCCAATGATCTCAAGGCAGCTGGAACCATAGTCACCAAGAAAGCAATTGGTAACACACTACGCCGTGAAGGACTGAAATCCTGCAGCGCCCGCAAGGTCCCCCTGCTCAAGAAAGCACATATACATGCTCGTCTGATGTTTGCCAATGAACATCTGAATGATTCAGAGGACAACTGGGTGAAAGTGTTGTGGTCAGATGAGACCAAAATGGAGCTCTTTGGCATCAACTCAACTCGCCGTGTTTGGAGGAGGAGCAATGCTGCCTATGACCCCAATAACACCATCCCCACTGTCAAACATGGAGGTGGAAACATTATGCTTTGGGGGTGTTTTTCTGCTAAGGGGACAGGACAACTTCACCGCATCAAAAGGGACGATGGACGGGGCCTTGTACCGTCAAATCTTGGGTGAGAACCTCCTTCCCTCAGCCAGGGCATTGAAAATGGGTCATGGATGGGTATTCCAGCATGACAATGACCCAAAACACACGGCCAAGGCAACAAAGGAGTGGCTCAAGAAGAAGCACATTAAGGTCCTAGAGTTGCCTAGCCAGTCTCCAGACCTTAATCCCATAGAAAATCTGTGGTGGGAGCTGAAGGTTCGAGTTGCCAAACGTCAGCCTCGAAACCTTAATGACTTGAAGAAGATCTGCAAAGACGAGTGGGACAAAATCCCTCCTGAGATGTGTGCAAACCTGGTGGCCAACTACAAGAAACGTCTGTCACGTCCTGGCCACAGATAGCCTTCTGGCTCATCTAGGGTGTGTTGGTCAGGACGTGTTCAGGGGGGTTTTTGTTCTATGTTTTATTTTCCATGTTTGGTTTGTTGATGGTTCCCAATTAGAGGCAGCTGAGTGTCGTTACCTCTAATTGGGGACCATATATATGTTTGTTCTTTTCCCCACTTGCGGTGTGGGTCATTGTTTTTTTGTGTATGTGCTGTGTGTGCTACATCACGTCCGATTGTCGTTCATTGTTTTTGTTGTTTCATAGTTTCACAAATTAAAAGATGTGGAACTCAGTCCGCGTTGCACCTTGGTCCAGTTCTTTACACGACGAGCGTGACAACGTCTGACCTCTGTGATTGCCAACAAGGGTTTTGCCAACCAAGTACTAAGTCATGTTTTGCAGAGGGGTCAAATACTTATTTCCCTCATTAAAATGCAAATCAATTTATAACATTTTTCACATGCGTTTTTCTGGATATTTTTGTTGTTATTCTGTCTCTCACTGTTCAAATAAACCTACCATTAAAATTATAGACTGATAATTTCTTTGTCAGTGGGCAAACGTACAAAATCAGCAGGGGATCAAATACTTTTTTCCCTCACTGTATGCGACACCGTCGAGGCACTACCCACTGGGCACACACTGGTTGAATCGATGTTGTTTCCACATCGATTCAATTAAATTACGTTGAACCAACATGGAATAGACGTGGAAAGACGTCTGTGCCCAGTGGGAAGGTAATGTATTCTTTTTGGCTAAGTACCTCATCTCAGTAACTGACACCCATGTTGTGCTGATTTCATTGAGTTTTAGTCACTGAGCTGTCTACCAGACAGGAAGAAACATCTTTGCGTGGGTATCTTTCTCTGATCCAGCAGCTCCATGGAGAATGGGAGTCACTATCCACACCATCTCACATTCCTGTCTCCTCCCCTATTCTCTTTGTCTCTCTAACCAGGGGGACTTGGGGAAGACTCACACACACACACAACAGATGGTTATGTTCTCTTAGAATGCCCTCTGGTATCCACAGCGATTCAGAATGCATGATAATTCTCGTTTGACTCAATACGAGCGATTCATCTTCCTTTGGTACTGTAAATTAACGATAGATTATGAGACTATTCCTTTTTCTTGTCCTTGGCTCCCTGGAGGTGAGGACTAATGTCCTCAGATTTCTCTTCTGGGTGGAGAAATCTATTTTGCAAAAAGATTAACACATTTTCAGCCCCCCCCCAAAATGCTCTGCAGAGGCAGGGAAGTTGTCTTTTCAAATATTTCCCTTGGACTCGCTAACACAAACTTGTTTACACCCACCACTGTGATTGTTATTTCTGTGTTGCGTGACTAGCCTTCTACTTACACAACAAGTGCCAAGGCGAATGTAACAATGGCACCACCGCTGACTGTAGATCGACATCGAAAATGTTTAAATTACCTCGAGGCCTTGAACCAGCCCTTCATCTCCTTCATACATGTTGCCATTCACCTCTCTTCCCTTCACCCATTGAGGAGAGGAAAAGATAAGGCAAAAAAGAACAAAAGGTTCTCCAGCTACAAAGGCTCTCTTCTCTCCGTCTCTCAGACAATGCCAGAGGAATATCAGAACAGTTGAAGTCAACCCTCTAAAGGAGCTAGCGATCAGCTTCTCCTTCCCATAACCCAAAGAATGCTAGGTAGGCATTTATTTCCTATTTATCAAACGTGCCGCCTTGCACGCCACGGCATTGCCTCTCAGTGATATCAGAGAACTCTTACGGATGTGTGCTTTAAAGGTCACAGTATAAAATGGAGATCTCTGTTCTTGTCCGACTGGCGGGGTGGGGGTGGGGGGGTGACATACTGCTGGGATTGTGATTGATGGAATTCCCCTGGGCTGGCTCAATGTCTGTCTTATTGGCTCCCAACTGCCTAGTGCTACAGCCGCCTCACACCCACACACTCACTCCCACACTTCTACACTACATACACAATGGTGCGCTCACCGATTTAGCCTCATTCACACATATATACACACTCCCACAGTGACAGCCATGTATAGTGTATTCATTTTCCTCCATATTTCACCGCAATCATAGCAGAATGTCATTTTCTCCCGGGATCTCTAATATGATCAAGACTTTCTTCACTGCTCTGTCTATTCTATTGCCATCCTCTGGAATGTTTGTTAACATTAGGAAGATAGAGAGGAGGGGAAAGAGCAGGGAAATGGTTGGAACCTGGCCAATCCGCGGCTGAGTGTGTATTTGTCCCAATGTGTTTCAGGTCAGCAGAGACAGGGATAGACAGGCAGCTCATAGAGAGGTGAGGGGATAGTGGAGGCGGGGACCATTGTGATCTTATTATTGGAGCCTGACAGTGCTGCTCTTGGAACACCGCTGACCTTTGCCTGGGAGAGATTGGAGGATTGGTATTCTCGGCCTGAACCTTTCACCGCCTGTCTCCAGCGCAGGAAGACCGACCGACATCGTTGCCGCCGGTGACTCAGTGCACTGAGCCCAAACGGGTAAAGAGATTTTGATACAAGCAATCCAGCCCTATGGCGAGCCAGACCATCACCGCTGACACAACACAAGTAACCAATTTATCCACATTGATTGTGTTAAGGAGGTGAAGTGTTGTTGGTGCGTGTACGTTTCCTGGGCTGACGCCTCTGCTGACCTCTGGTGAATACAGTGAGCCTAATAAGACTTACAATGAGGCTGCTTACCAAATGGTACCCTATTCCCGATGTGGTGCACTACTATAGACCAAGGCCCATAGGACTCCCACTGCAGTAACTGACAGAGAAGGGACACGGTGGTGATGGAAAGTTGGTAGCAAAGGACAAGCATCACATAGCGTTTGGAAAACCGTTTGAAGCGAGCAAGATAACTTCCACTATGTTGTTGCAGCCTGATGACTCATACATAGCACATTATGCCTGGGACAGCCCAATATTAAAACATAATCAACTTTAAAATGCCTAATTATGAAAACAGACCCTCAAATTTTGTGTATTAGCTCGGCAACTCTTTGCCATGGATTGGTAACTCCAGATGACAGGCGTTTCCATTACTAAACTAAACCCAGAGCCATGTGCCTGAGTTATTCAAACATTTACCCCTGCATCAGAGTTTTCTCTGTTGCCAGCAGAAGAAAGAGTGGGCTCTCGAGAGCTGGGTAAAGTTGTTGAGCCTTGTGTGAGAGTGAGAGTGAGAGAGATTATTATCAACTGGCCAAGAACTAGCAGTTGGTCATCCTTTCAAAAAAAAAATCTCAGCTCAAGGAAAGGGGCATTTCACACCTATGGTCATATAATATTACGTGTAACACCAGCAGGCACTATAGAACAATGAAGTAGTAATAATCAAACATGAGTGCCATTTCATCATCTAGTCTAAATCGTATAGTCTCAGGTAGCATCTCACAATGGGAATCTGGAATGTCATATTTATTAAACAGAAGCCCTTGGCTTTAGTGCATTTGCATAGATTAACTTTTCTCCTACAGATTAAAAAATAAAAAAATCCTCTCATGACTAGATTTATTTCCAACCCCACAGTGGAATACCCAGCGGCGCCGTAAATGTATTATGATGCAATGTGACCATGCTTTGACTGGAATCATTTTTAAATACTTTGAGGCATAATTACTCTTCATGGTTCGTAATATTGCACAAGATCAACAACAGAACAAAAGCGCTATATTTGTGTGTTTGTGTGTATAGTCCCTTTTTGTTGCTTTATGTAGCTCTAAAACACTTAGGCTAGACACATAGGGATGGAGAGATGGTAAACTTGCCTGTGCTTCCAACCAGGAGAAGAATGTCTCTCATTTCAGGAGGACTCCACAGATGGGCCTCAATCAAAGCCTTTTAGAAGAACAACTGGCACCTTGTTCTAACAGAAAGAAAAGAGTAGAGGGGCAGCTGCTGTGAATGCTCTGTTTCAACAAAGCCAAGCCTTTGTACATCCAACCCAGAGTGTTCTCCTTACCGCCTGCTGTCACAAACTGTGTGATCATCTCTCTGTCAGTCATTCTGACATCCAGCCTGCTCATACTCCCCTCATTTGTCTTTTTCCTCCTATTTTTAGGATGTCCACTCATTTTGAGATGCTCAAACACAAGCGTTCTTTTCTCTGAGTCTGAATCCCCTCATGACACACGCTGCTGCTATAGTTGACAGACAGACCTGTAAATCCAGGAAAGACATGACTTTGAATGAATATGGATACAGGCCTCCATCTGTCTACCTGACGACTGAACCTGAATGCTGAGTGAGGGACCTGACACTGACAGAGGAGCTGAACAGAATTGTAAAATTAACCTGATGTGAATCTAAAACATAGATCTAATTTTTGTTTTAAGATGGAAGGGAAAAATACGTACATTGCTTTCAGACCTTAAGGTGTCTTTTCGATTCTCTGCCGGACACCAGATTTTTAGATTGGCATTCATAGTGATTGATTTTCTCTAAACCCATGGCTCAATCAGGCTTCCTTTATTGCTCCGTAATCTAGAGAGCAAATATCATCGCCAAGCTCTCCATCAGACCTGGCGAGAGAGATGGAGAGAGAGAGAGTGAGAAAGAGAGAGAGCGATAGAGAGAGAGGGAGGGAGCGGAGAGAGAGGAGTAGGGGATAGGGTGTCTGTGCGTGTGTGCATACGCACATGATTTCCCCTATGTCTCTGGCATCTCTTCCAATAAGCCACCAGAGAAGTTCACTTCACCTGAAAGTTCCTTCCCCAGCTAACTTCAACTGTATATCGCATATGGCACAAAACGAAGACCTTTGACCACACCAAACACCATGAACTTACTCTCTCATTCTCTTCGGATTCCTCTCTCGGTCTCAAGCCACCTCCGCTAGTGGTGTTGCGATTTGCCTATTATGAACAGGTCAAGGTTTTTAATCTCATTTGTGTAATAGTTCCTGTTCAGTGTCTGACACACAGGGTTCAGGAACTGTCTGAATAGTACCATCTGAAAAGATGTCTTAAGTTGGGTCTCAGCCTGGGAAAGTTGGAATCGGTGCCCCATCAGGATGTGTCATCTGCAATATATCCAATATACCCAAACTTGACTATATTACAGCCCTAAGATAGAGTTTTTCTGTCTTTTTTTGCTTCATATGTATATTTAATGACATCCAGATAGATCTGCATTTAGAAATGTCCCCTGGGAGTCTGTGAAACATTTGCAGAGGGAGAACAGAACCATTTTATATCAGATTAAATGACCAGATACTACATATTTAAGGGGAAAAAGATTCTAAGAAAATCCACCATCTATTCTTATCCTAAATTTAACAGGAAGAAGGTCCTTTGAAGAAGAAAACAAAATTCCCTTCTGAATTGGTGGTATCGAGTGAAAAACAGATCTTAACCTAACTGCCTACTGATTTCAACTGAAGCTATTTAGAGAAAATCTTGGTTTGAATCGATACATGGTGTAATACTCCCTCATGATAAATATTTCTGTGTGCGTGCCAAGAGAGGGTTTGGGGCTATGTTCAGTCAAGGTTACACCATCTGACGGACTCATTCATTATTAAAGTTGATTGACAGGCGTGCAGTGAGGTGTCGGGTCATCGATCATATTTCTCCTTCTTTGGAAAATGCAAATGTGACCCTCAACCCCGAGCGTGCCACCGACACACCACAAGCAAAATCATAAGCCACTCTTGGACTTGAACTGGACATCTACTCACAAGCAGATCCTAGATAGGAGCCTCAGTCAACACAAGTGACTCATGCCGCAGTGACTTCCTCTATAAAACAGCAACTGTTAGATAACTGTGTTTGATGGTAGTTTTGGTCAGTCAAATTGAACACTACCCCATCAGAAGCTTTTTCCAGGTGGGATGGTGGTAAAGGTGGTGGCAGTGGGGGTTAGAAATTGTGTGTGTGTGTGTGTGTGCGCATGCTCCAACATCTGCATGTGTGTGTCTGCATGTGTGTGTTGACTAACTGTCCGTCGGTCATAGTTTTTGGTGAGTTTCAGCAGACTGGGGACTGGGGAGTCAGGATGACCAGGAAGAGCTGCAGCTCTGAGGAAATAATTATCTCTATCTCATCTTCTCCCAAGCCCCTCTGGGAAATCTAACAGTGTTGGCTGCCAGTTTGCTGTAGTGCTTTCTCAAAAACAAAGCCTTTGTTTGTCTGTCTGTGAGAGAGAGAGAGCCGTGGACATAACTCTGTATTCCTTCCTTTAAAGTCCTCAGAACTGCACTGCATCCTCTATCTCCCTACCAAACGATGGAATTCAGTTTAAATTGCTTTGTGTGACCAAAAGCTCTAAACCAAGTTCAATTGTGGCACAAAGACAAGAGGCAAGAGTGTGACCAGAGGCAGCCAAGTCCAAACAAGTCCTAGAAGCGCCTCTAACAGCCAAACAATTTCCCCTGATCTTAGAAATGTATATAACATTTAGGAAACCTGTGAATAATTCATTTCCCAGAAGATGTGCTTAGATCATTCTGATCACAACTAGCTGTTTATCAGTTTTCAACTTATTTATTTGATACTAAATGAATGGTTCTAAGACAACATATTTGTGGAACGTTAGTGTAAACATCCATTGAGATTCCTTCCAACTTTTTAAAGAGAAACGTATATATCTTCTTCCACCTTATATTTAGCAGTCTATGACGGGTGAGCTATTAGAGCTCCAGACTGGAGGAGGAGGGGGAGGAGTGGTGAGCTCAGGTCCCTGTTCAAGAGCTTGATCCTGGGGTGGACACTTCCAGTTCCCTCTGGGCTGGCGCCTGGAGGCCTTAATGACCACGGTGACATCAGGGAGAGCAGTAAATTGGAAGTTTTGGACCAAGCGTGTCGTCAGAGATAGGTGGTGTAGAGGACGTGCATGCCAGGTACAGGGGACGGGGGACAGGGGGGAGGAGACCAGGGAGAGTCAAGAGCTCTTCATGCTGGTTAACAATCAGTCCCCTAGGAGAGAGAGACAGAGGAGAAAGCAGGAAGGGAGATGTAGTACTTTTTATTCTTTCCTTTTTTTAATATAGGAATAAAAGATACTGAACGTATACACTCCCCTCCATATTGGAGTCACTTTTATTGTAAATAAGAATATAAGATGTTTCTGAACACGTCTACATTAAGCGTGTGACTCTACAAACCTGTTGGATGCAGTTGCAGTTTGTTTTGGTTGTTTGCCTAATAGGAACTGAATGGTGAAAATGGATCATCATGAATGAATCGTAAATAATGAATCAGTGAGAAAGTTACAGAGGAACAAAGATCATACCACAAAAAATGCTAACCTCTCACCATTAACAATAACATGGGAGGTTAGCATTTTTTACGGTATGATCATGATGATCCATATTCACCATTCAGTTCCTATTAGGCAAACCATAATCTGAAACAACCAAAACAAACTGCAACTGCATCCAACAAGTTTGTAGAGTCACACGCTTGATATAGTCATTGCGCGCAAGGAATATGGGACCAAATACTAAACCTGACTACTTTAATATACCTGTGAATTTGAAGTGAATTTGTCTAAATACTTATGAAAAAAACACATTCAAATGGGGGGAAGAGCTTTGAAGAGCTTTGATTTCTAAACGGTAAAACAGATATGCATGAAAATACCCTCAAATAGGTGACATTCTGTAGTGTTGCCTCATATGAAACATCCCACTGGGCACAGACGTCAATTCAACGTCTGTTCCACGTTGGTTCAACGTAATGTCATTGTTTATTCATTTGTTATCTGTAATACTACTAGCCACATATAAATGTAGGAAGTATGCTTCAGCTAGCCCAGATTGGGAAATTAATTCTCAACCTCATAACTAGCTACCAAGAAGCCATGTCAGGCTATCAATCAAGTTAGAGTAGCTAGCTTGTCTAACTATCTTAGCTGACATGCCTGCTGGCAAGATTGGTCAAATTTAGAAAAGCAAGCAATAACGAAATAAGACTCACATTCCTTTAAATCTTTTACCCCGATTTTTGCAGATAATTAAGCATAATGATTATGGCTATAGATTGCAGGAAAAAGCTGTTTCAGGTGTTATAAAATGCTAAATTCAGAGGAACCCCCTTACTTTGTGCCCCCTCAGATTTCTGGGGTGGATCACACCCCTGTTGATTGATGTGGAATCACTGTTGACCAGAAGTAAACGTATTTGGCCTTCCTCCTCCCAGTACAGTCTTAAATTCATAGCCAAAATGAATGATGTCTGTGCGATGCTGTTGTGTAGAGATTTTTTTATATTTCTTTTCTCAGGGTAATAATACAGACTAACCACACAATGGGAGAGTTGTGTGGGAGCTCGTCTGAATGTGGGGGCGCATGAGTGTGAAAGAAGAGTGGAGATCGAAAGAAGAACTCCAAGAAGAAAACTAAGCCTAACAGGAGGACGAGGTCAATAAAGTGCGTGTTGGAATACCACACCATGGTTTGAGCTATTATCTGAAAAACATTGAGTCAGAGGACAATTTCAAAATGGAGGCTGTCTGAAAAAGTCAAGGCTGAGGAGGGAGCGTTTCTATGGCATGGCCTACGTTACCGTGGGAACGCACACAATACCTGGATCTGTGGCAGTGCAGAAATCCTTGGCGACGAGTACCTCACCCCCTCTGCCACCTGGCTTAAAGAAAGGCATTCCATTGCAATGTGCAAGTCCAATCAGTATCCTGTTTCCTACAAGTTTATTCATCATCCAGAGGCTTGTACAATGGCTTGAGACTTTTGAAAGTGAGGTATGCTGCACATGTCATAAAAGTGAAATAGCTGGGTGACCTTCAACAGTAGACATGCATTGATAGTGAGCCGTAAGCACTGTGTGTACGCAAACCAAGAAGGCGAAGACGTCTATTGCACTACTAACATGAAGGCAGTAAAAACCGACCGTTATTAGCTAATTGAAGTGAAAACACAAGGTCTTGGTTTCTATGAAAGGGTCTGGTACGGTAATGACGCACAATAAACAATGTCTGCGTAACAAAGCTCTTTGCGGATAATGATTACTGGTGATCATTACCCCAAGTGCATCATGGATCAGTTCAGGAAGTGAAACACTGTCATGGGAGAAGGAAGCAGGCCATTACTGATTGGATTATAATTTATTTTACTTTATCTGGTCAGTTTGGTGCTTACGGATAGTGCCAAGCTCTACAGCAGTATGGTTCCGACCAATATTTTGTGTCAAACCAAGGAAATTCAGTCCTATTTCTGTCTTAACCTTCAAATTACACTCAACAATCTTTAACCCCAAGTCTTCTGACCAGCACTGTTTCGAAACAACTCACTGATCAGTCTGTCAGATAGTTTGTCATTAACAAATTGAGTAAGTACATCCTTTGTACAAAGACAGTTGAGAAACACTGCCCTGTGAACTTTTCTCTGAAAGTCCATACAGATTGTCATGAAGTCCTTGAGCATCTTCAGCTTTCTCATTTCACTACTTTCTTGTTTCATTTTTCCCTTGTCTTTTTCTCTGTGTTGAAAAGGTATCTCTGGCGGAGATGAGTCAGAAAGCCTCCTCTTTATGAGCTTTAAACATCTATTATTAATGTGACCTCCAAATAACTGTCCGCAGTATTACAATATCTCTGTAATGCTAATGAGAGAAACAACAGGCATTTTTTTTTACATAATATTACAACACCGAGGGTTTTTGGAGACGTTCAACACTAATTGGCTGCCTTTGAAATTGATGCAAACAGAGTTGCAGCCTATGTGAAAGCCAATGTTCTTTATGTTGTCTTAACAAGGATTCCAGCTACATTACAGTCCCACATTGATTCTACTAAGAAGTTTGGTTTTCAGATTCATGGCATTATCTCCATGGGGATTTCAAGGATGCGGGATTATTTTGGATTCAATGACTCCCAATAACAAGAATGAATCAATTAGTGCTCACCTGCAGTGCAGACTAATAGGAAAGCTCCCTTAATTAGATCTGCGTTAAGCGTCCAATACCTCAGTCTACCTCCTTACACAGACAGGATACATTACAATACATCTAACCTCTCATTCGGCTGTTTCCCATTCATGTTTTTCTCCTGTTGTGAGGGAAGGAGGGAAATAAACAGATGGGGGATAAGAAAGGGAGAAAGAAAGAGAATGTGTCTAATGCCGAAATGATCCTGCAGGAGTCCTGTTCTGGATTCATTAGTTGGTGATTGCTGTGCTGTGTGCTGCAGTGGCAGTAACTCATCCTCATCTGGCTCCGTGACAGCCACCCAGAGAGACCAGAGACCCATTAGAGTAGCCCCACCCAGCCCATACTTTACTCAGCCAGACAGAGAGGGGTCGAGGTACAGAGCCAGGGATGGATGGGGTTGTGAGAGGTGGCAAAAAAAAAAAAAAGAGGTGCGTTTAGGCACCTTCCAAACTAGTTGGTGGGAATGGCATGTGGGATGGTGTGAGGATGATGTCATCTCACCGTTTCTGGCTCAGCTACTATTTGTTAATGCTGTTCCGGTGCTTCAATACACGGGCAGACTCTCTCTGTAACCTGGTCGACCATGACAGCCACAGGGTGTGTCCCAAATGGCACCCTATTCCCTACATAAAGCCCTACCTGACCAGAGCCAAATGGGATACAGACATAGACATTGCACTCAGAAACAAATATCAAAAAGGGTGCAGGGTAGATCAAATCTCTCTACAATGGGACAGGGCAAATGTCCTCATAGAATCTGAGCATCTATGGTGGCTCAACCCACCCCTCTCAATATTTGCTTTCTTTATTCAACTCTTGGATTGAAATGGATACACATTACATAATACAATTCAGCACATTATATAACATGTAGAAACCATGTACATACATAATTATTAAAGCAGACGTTGTACCAGCAATGCTCCATCGTCAATGCATAGCACACCGCTCTGAATTAACACACTGAGTTGTGTGTCTGAACGTGACATGGAGCTATAGGAGCTTCGGCGCCAAATATCAACCTTGATCTGAGCTCCGGAGCGATGCACTTTAATCTCCCCTCCATCGCATCATGGGCTCTGTGATTCCCCACCTCCCAACATGCTACGACCCAGGAACACAGATCAAGAGTCCCAAATGAAAGAAAAGAACAGATCAAATGAGATGCAGATGGAGGGAGAGAATTCAGGGGCTCCTTGACTTTATTAAAACAAATTGGGATTCGGATGTGGAAGCCTTGACGGCACACTGTTAAACTGCATTCATTAGTCCGGTGTTGGAGGTAAAGAGAAGAGAGGGCTCTTCAGGTGAGGGGTCTGTTGGCTCCACGGTGTAATAACTGACGGAACTGAAACTTGATCATCTCGTTGCCCCAGCTGGTCCATCCTGGCTGCAGGCTTTCGGGCAAACAGTTCCAGGCACTGGGTGTCTAGTGGTAGTGCTGCCGACTTCGGACAGCTTGTACCCCTTGAGGCAGAGTTTTTATCCCCCGTTCTGTCACTCAGTTTCGGGAATTCTATCCCTCTAATTTATCTCCCCATCTCATTCTAAACTATCTGTCAATAAAGACAATGATGGGGAGTTCAAGAAAGGATGGTTTCATTCTTATATACATTCTAGTTGTCCTCAGAGGAGATGTAAAAAAATATAGATTCATCTGATTGGCAGAACTTGCTCAGAATAATTTTTTATGTATGCATTTATATGAGGGTGCTTTCAGTTGGTACAGCAGGGGAGTGGGGGATTCATGTCTGGCTTGCCAATGAATGCTGGGTTTGTGTGTGGGCTTTCTGGCTGTCCTTGAGTTGGTGAACAATGGCGTCCTAGGAACAGCATTCCTGAAAGATAGGTTTCACTTTATCTCCTCCCCTGTGCTGGGGCTGTCAGCTCGCTCACATGCGTGCTCACGCCCCGGTTGCACACTCCACTCACCCTACACTCAGCAGGTTAATGAGCAGCAAAACCCCGGAGTCTGAGCCCCCCTCTGCCCCCACCAATCCCACCTACACCTGCCCAGCTTACAACACTCTCCGCGTCCTCTCTTATGAAACATGTCAGAAAGACAAAAGTTGGGGGCAGAGAGAAAGGCCAAACATAAGAAAAAAAAGTCACAGACTAAGACACAAGAACAGGTCTGATCGGTGACTCAGCTCTCAAAGTATGGAGACAGAATAAAAGCTCTAATTATCTATGAACTCAAAACAAGACACAAGAGGCAGGAGATCGGGTGTGAGACTTGCCGCTTGCCTCTATGGCGGGGAGAGACATGGTGCTCAAATTGGGCTCACAATTAGAGGATTTTACGATGATGTTCCTCTCAGCCATGTCAGCATGGCTGCCTTGAGTTTAGACTCTCCACATTTTGTGTATGTCCCAAATGGCATCATATTCCCCATTTAGTGCACTGCGTTTGACCAGGACCCATCAAAGGTAGTGCACTAAATAAACAGAGTGCAATTTGGGACAAGGCCTCTGTCAAACTGATCCTGGGACAGCCAGGTTAAGGGTTATGGTGACATCGCTGTTCTACTTCCCCACCTGATCCCAACCCGTTCATTTAGAATGTGAGGTATCTCAGGAAATTAATACTTTATGAGCGACGGCGATTATGAAAACCATACAAACACTCGCAAATAATAAACAACAATGTGTGCAGTCCTGTGTGGCTCAGGTGGTACGTGTGTAGCGCTAGCAACACCAACGTCACGGGTTCAAGTCTCACAGGGAACACATACTACAAATGTATGCTCTCACTGAACTGTAAGTTGGTTTGGATAAAAGCATTGGCTCTAAAAGGGGTGGAAATGTGTGTAGGAATACTGTATATAGGTGCCTTACTCAACCCATCCAGCTGTGAGTGAGTAATGTTCTCTTCCCTGGCTTTCTAACCTCTCCAATAGCTCATGTTCTCCCCTGACACAAAGAGCTGGTCCAAGACCACAAAATGGTAAACTGGCCTGAGATTTGTTAAAAAGATGAGGGGTGGCCTGGAGAAATTCATAGACAAAGCTATGGTTGCACTGATTGACTGTCTGTTGATATCAACATGAAAAGAAAATTGAGGCTATACAGTGTTGCTTACATTTACATTGTATGACAGTTGACCTAAGCTCATGAGGCATTGATAAGTTATATTCTTCACGAATCAATGGGTGTATATATATATATATATATATATATATATATATATATATATAACTCATTTCTAAGTTACAAAAAAATTATGTAATGTAGCAACTAAGGATTCTAGCTTAGTAACATCTTTTGACCAGAATTCCACACATGCTGGCTGGGTGCCAATGCATTGGGTGGGCATGAGGAGGGCACTGCCAATTAGCTGCTGATTACAATACAAAGCTGGGATTGGTGTCCCTCTGCTCCCCCACTGCAGCCACACACTCGTGTCTGATGTCACTGACAGGGTCCCTAGAAGAGAGGTGGACAGTCAGAGAGCTATTGGGTCACTGGGTCTCTCTCAACCCCTCACTCTGCGTTTAGGACATCCGTGCTGTGATGTCATACCGAGGTCAGGGGTAAGGAGTTGCCCACTGCTTCCACACCTGGCACATCCAAATACTTGAACTGCACACATGTTTACTGCTTCAACCCTCTAATAGGGATAATGCCCTGTGGCAACAGTAACTGAGAAGAGGTGTTTTAGAGGGGGACTTGTTGGCATTGTTGATATTCACTATTTTCAAGCTGTTGCATAAGAATCCACCAGAGGGGGTGGTAGAAAAGGACAGCAGCTCAATTCCTTTTCCCTCCCCTGGGTGCTACAGAGTGAATATTCAGCAATAACGGCCACTTCCGGAGGTTCCTTTTAGCCAACGAGTCGATAGAACCATTCAGGATCGACAATGGTCCACCTCTTTATCATGGGGTTATGTTAATGTGCCATGGCACCTCTCTGCACCAGCTGCACCGGCACCAGCTCCTCTGACATGTCATCCCAACAGCATTGCGTTCTACCACACCCACCACGGCCTCCCTGCTACCAACAGGAGGTGAAGGGGGGTTTGCTATAAGGCCAGAGACAGGGATGAGAAGGGAAGGACATATATCACTGTATCCAAAAAGTGATATATCAAAGCGCACAACGTGGAATGAGAGGCTCAAACGGTGGGTTACTTGGAGAGTGTGAAATACCATGCTCTTTGAGTTTGGCTATGGATTTAGACAGTGGACTTGCTATACTGGAATAGGTCTAAGCATATCTGAGCTTTCAACAAGTATCACACTGTTTTGCTGCAACTCTTGGCCAAGCCAAGGATACAGTGTATCCTATTAAAACCCTAAGAGGCCTTACCCAATAGTTACAAAAAAAGCGTCAGACTTCTACAATCCCGTCATAATGAATTTAAATCTCACAATATCCTGCCATCTTTCCCAGTGTCATCTTGTATATCTAGCTGGCAGGGCACTGACAAACCTCTTCCTCCTGCTCCCCAAGTAAATATAGAGCGCAATAAATTGCTTTCCCTAGAGAAGGAGAGAGTTGACGTCAAACCCCACTCATAAATAGACTCTGCATAATCATTGTCTTCAAGGCCTCTCATCCTTTCTTTCGAAACAACATTTGATGAATCAGAGGCAAAAGTTTGACTTGTTAATAATCAAATGCAAATCAGATCGTACAGATAAAACACCTATTTGGCGTGGTTAAGTTCTCAATCGGGCATTTGAAACCTATCGCAGGGTGTGAATTTAACACAAGGGTGTGTGGCGTATAATGCAGCACATCATTACAAACTGTATCGCTAGTTATTGGGCCAGGTTGGAGTAGAGACCCTGCAACCGATGTCCTTCAGTTTAATCACAAGACATTGTCTTGTGCTTCTAGTGAGGGAGAGGGAGTGAGTCATTGAGAAGAGAGCACTGATACTGAGACCCAGATCAAAACGCAGTGCTGTCATTTTTGTCGCAGCATTGCCCTCTAGTGGTGAAACTCAGTTCAGTTGAACTCCATTTCTCCAATTATGAATGTCATTACTGGAACTTCATTTATGAATTAATTCCTACGCACTTCGCTACCATACTACGTATTGATGATACAGAAGCTCTTATGAGGCTCTATGACGGTGTTGGTGGAGCCAGGACGTGTTGTGAATACTGACCTGAGAGTGAAGGTTTATGGGAGTGTAGGGCCGATGGGACACTGACGATCACACGCTGCTCGTCCATAGGGAGCTCGGTCTTCCCCCAGAGAGCTGCAAAGGAGACAGAAAGAGCACGTTGTGTTTTGCAGGAGATCAATCGTTCCGCTAATGGAAACAAATATACAATTCATGTACAGAGTCTCGTAAGGCTTCTTATGTGGAGAGTCCAGTGGAAATACATATTCCCCTGAGGAGAAAGGAGAAAACAAACAGACAATAAATCAGAGGAGAATTGATGCATACGTCCACATTTCATTTCAGAAGCAAACTGTCAAGATTAGAGGTCCTAGTTGAAACATTCCCACTCAGATATGGTTTTATTAGTGTCATGTAAACTAAAGACATGCATAAGAAAGACCTTGAGAAACAAGTATAATGACTTGGAAAAGGGAAAGCCAATTACACTGTGACCACTAACAACCATGCCATCTCGGACACAGTGCTACAGAGGAATGAGACTGACACTTAAGTGGATTTTAAGCCATCAAAAGGTAGCTATGAAGTTTGTTAGCCGCCACAGAGTTGAGCGCAGACTAGTATTTTTATAAATGAACCTACAAATTATAAAGGGAAAGAGAGCCACGTCGCAGACACCGAAGCCTTGCCCCAGAGAGAACATTTTCAAGTTTTAGAGTTAATTTTGTGCAAATCTACATATTTTGCCATGGGGTGTAGAGAGGATTTAGCAATTTACTAACTCATTTGATGCACATTTTTACGTTTTAGAGTTAGTTTTGTGAAATTTTACTCATTTTGCCATGGGGCAGGAGAGAAATGTGCAGCTTTACAGCTAATTTCCTTCAGTTCTAAAAATTTTGCCACAGGCTGGAGGGAAAGGTTGGATTTTCTTTTTTGTATTTTTTACCCCTTTTTTTCTCCCCAATTGGTAGTTAAAGTCTTGTCCCATCGCTGCAACTCCCATACAGACTCGGGAGAGGCGAAGGTCGAGAGTCATGCGTCCTGCGAAACACGACCCTGCCAAGCCACATTGCTTCTTGACACACCGCTTGCATAACCCGGAAGCCAGCCGCACCAATGTGCAACTTGCGACCAAAGTCAGCGTCCATGCGTTCCGCCCGCCACAAGGAGATGGGACAAGGACATCCCGGCCGGCCAAACCCTCCCCTAACCCGGACGACGCTGGGCCAATTGTGCGACACAGCCTGAGATCAAAGCCGGGTCTGTAGTGACGCCTTTAGCACTGCGATTCAGTGCCTTAGACCGCTGCGCCACTCGGGAAGCCTGTTTGCAGTTATTAATATGTCTGAGTGAGACTGAATAGAGTTACCCCAGGCTCTAATTCGACCTTGATTACTACAAGTGTAGATAGCTGGCTAATATGGGCTAATTGAGTGACTATCAGTAACTGACATAAGAGAGAAAAAAACTGTTGATGGACGACCAAATTTGATCAGAGGGCCTTCAAAAGGGGCCGCCAGTTGCCCATCCCTGGCATACCATCTAGAAGGTGGAGACAGTACAGGTGCATCAAAGCTGGGACCGAGAGACTGAAAAAAAGCTTCTATCTCAGACCATCAGACTGTTAATAGTCACTACTAGCTGGCTTCCGCCCAGTACCCTGACCTGAACTTAGTCACTGTTACTATCTGGCTACCACCCGGTACTCTACCCTGCACCTTAGAGACTGTTACCCTATGTACATAGTCCTTGAACACTGGTCACTTTAATCATGTTTACATACTGTTTCACCCACTTCATATGCATATCCTGAATTCTAGTCAAGGCTCATCCTAGATAACTACTGCTGTACAGTGTACACCTTTTCTGTTCATACTCCACAACAATACACACACACTGAACAAAAGTAAAAACGCAACAATTTTAAACATTTTACTGAGTTAAAGTTCATATAAGGAAATCAGTCAATTGAAATGCATTCATTAGGCCCTAATCTATGGATTTCACATGATTGGGAATCTATGGATTTCACATGACTGGGAATACAGATAGGCATCTGTTGGTCACAGATACCTTAAAACAAAAAGTAGGGGTGTGGATCAGAAAACCAGTCAGTATCTGGTGTGACCATAATTTGCCTCATGCAGAGTATCACATCTTCTTTGCATAGAGTTGATCAGGCTGTTGATTGTGACCTGTAGAATGTTGTCCCACTCCTCTTCAATGACTGTTCGAATATGCTGGATATTGACGGGAACTGGAACACACTGTCGTAGTCGTCAATCCAGAGCATCCCAGAAATGCTTAATGGGTGACATGTCTGAGTATAACGGCCATGGAAGGACTGGGACATTTTCAGCTTCCAGGAATTGTGTACAGACCCTTGCGACATGGGGCAGTGCATTATCATGCTGAAACATAATGTGATGGCGGCGGATGAATGGCACGACAATGGGCCTCAGGATCTCGTCAAGTATCTCTGTGCATTCAAATTGCCATTGATAAAATGCAATTGTGTTCGTTGTCCGTAGCTTATGCCTGCCCATACCATAACCCCACCATGGGGCAGTCTGTTCACAACGCAAACCGCTCGCCCACACGATGCCATACTTTGCGGTCTGCCATCTGCCCGGTACAGTTCAAACCGGGATTCATCCATGAAGAGCACACCTCTCCAGCGTGCCAGTGGCCATTGAAGGTGAGCAGATGCCCATGACGGAAAACTGCAGTCAGATCAAGACCCTGGTGAATACAATAAGCACGCAGATGAGCTTCCCTGAGATGATTTCTGACAGTTTGTTCAGAAATTCTTCGGTTGTGCAAACCCACAGTTTCATCAGCTTTCCGGGTAGCTCGTCTCAGACCATCCCGCAGGTGAAGAAGCCGGATGTGAAGGTCCTTGCTGGCATGGTTACGTTGTCTGCGGTTTTGAGCCCGTTTGGACGTGCTGACAAATTCTCTAAAACGACTTATGGTAGAGAAATTGACATTCAATTATCTGGCAACAGCTCTGGTGGACATTCCTGCAGTCAGTACGCCAATTGCATACTCACTCAAAGCTTTTTAGATTGGCCTTTTATTATCCCCAGCACAAGGTGCACCTGTGTAATGATAATGCTGTTTAATCAGCTTCTTGATATGCCACACCTGTCAGGTGGAGGGATTATCTTGGCAAAGGACAAATGCTCACTAACAGGGATGTAAGCAAATTTGTGCACACAATTCGAGAGAAATAAGCTTTTGATGTATATGGAACATTTCTGGGATCTTTTATTTCAGCTCATGAAACCAACACTTTACATGTTGCACATACATACATACATACATACATACATATATATATTCCGGACTCTGACATTGCTCGTTATGATATTTCTTCATTTGTTTTATTTTTCGGATGTGTGTATTTCTTTCTGCAATGTTCGAGCTACAAACAGAAGAATTTCGAAATCTGAAAAATGTATGTACTGAACCAATAAAATGTTGTTTTATGTAATGGGTAAGGGAGTAATGGTAAACTAACAATTATTACCTTTTGGTGGAAGGCCAGTGAATTGACTTCTCCTTGATTTGGAACATTGGGTTTTTCTTTTTCTTTTCTGTGGGATTGAATGAACCAAAGATCAGTGGGGCAAACGAGTTTCATGGAATAATTCAAGTTGGATCAATCTCCAGACAGACTTCTAGCCAAGTAAAACTTCACAATGGCTGCGTTTACACAGGCAGCCCAATTCAGATTTCTTCTCTCACTAATTGGTCTTTTGACTAATCAGATCACCTCTGATAAATATCTGATGTGATTGGTCAAATATATATATATATATATATATATATATATATATATATATATATATATATATATATATAAAAGGGAAAATTATCAGAATTGGGCTGACTTTATAAACACAGTTGATGTAGGCCAACTTCACATCAATGGAGTTGAGCAGAGCGGAGTGGGCTGAGTGTACCTCCAAGTACATCGAGTCACAGTCCTTTACTCATAGCCACGGGAAATAGTATCAGTATTAATTAACAAACAAATATTTTTTATTATTTTTTTTAAGTTCGTTTTTTACGCGTACCTTGGAGGTGAATGTCTAGCACAACATAATATAACATAATATTATTTCGTTTCTTTGATTTTCTACACGACGCTTATTGTCACGTGCATTGGTTTGTCCATATCAGGGCGTTCAGTAGGTGTCGTTAATTTACCTCAGACGGTAGATGCTCGGAACTTGTTCACAAAGAAACATGGCAGAGTCGGGGGATGTGAAAATCTGTGCCAGTGCCGACAGATGTACAACACACATTTCTTCGAGTAAAAATGAAGCTAATGGGTCTGCTAAACCACGTAAAAGAGTGGTGGTGTTCGACTGTCGCATTGAAATCGAAGATGCAACGGAGAGAGTTCTGGACATCCATGGCTTGGACTTCAACGACTTCCTTCAAGTTGTATCAAAGGTAGCTCGCTGGTTATCCAGAGATGGAGAGATTTGTCTTCTAGCCAGTTGCCTGCTTAATTGCACATTTGCAACACCTTGCTCTTGCCAATGAATTCGTTCCCACCATGCTCACATAGCCATAATCTGTGAGCGACCTAACGTTATTTAACATAGCTAGGACAGGATGGAAAATGCGGTTGCTGAAAAAGTTCAGAGTCAACAGGCAAGACATTCGAGGGTTCGACTTCAAACTAGGAAGCGAAATAGAATCCATCGTTCTATATTGTAGGCAGTTTTAGCAACAGCTGTTGTCAACATGGATGATAGTTCTGATGGTATGGGTCTGGATGATGAAAGTCATGGATCTGGATGGTCTGTGGTGAAAATGAAAAATAATGGCCCTGCTATTAGTGCTACTGACAGCAGTGGCACTTCTAGTGTTGAGAACGTGAAGAGTGTTAAGTGTTAAGGTGGTAATGATGTGTCGAGTGGAAAGTTGGAATCGTGTTTGTTGCGACCAAGGGGTCTTATCTACACCCCACACAATTTGTTTATGCATGCCACCAAAGCCACTACACAACACTAAACAATACATCAGTTGCACTATAACGTTGACAAATGGTGCCCACAAACTGTTAAGGCCAACATAAAGTTTTCCCAACAGAAGTGCTTTCTTTCCAGCACCATGGAGTGAATCCTTACCACTGCTACACCTGGCTATCAGCGGAGCCTTGTCTAGCAGCACATTCAGCCTCATTTACTGCCTTTTAAAAAAGCATAGCTGATATGGCTGACTTGCTTAAACAAATGTGGTTTCTACTGACAATTGAGATGTACAAACTATGGCATAAGGGGACGACGAGCGGATAAGAGGCAAACCATAATTTCGATGAAGACAATGAGTGAGCTACAACAGACGTAGTCAATATAACAATTTGTTCAGCACTTTCAAAATATACAGCGACAGAATTCAGAATATGGGCTGTTCTTACAGTATTCTCCCTGTACACCAAGTCAGAACCATATGATAAAAGAAGGGGGTATATAAATCAGACAATGAAGGCTCTTACAATATTCGATGATTACATGTCGGTAAAACAGGTTATAGACTACATGCGCACCACCTAGTCAGAACAGTAGGCTAAATTATGAGGGGGAAAGGAACCAAATTATTAGGGTGTTGCACATGGGCTACTAACAACTTACTACACAGCATACACTAAGTACTACTTTTTTAGCTACAGTATACATATCTCACTGGCATATTACATAATTTATGCAGCAGCATACAATACATTTTTGGACTCACCTTGTGCTGTGCTCACTTGAACAGGAAGTTGGCACGGCGGTCCATCTTGTGTGCACATTTTGTCATCAAAGTCTGGCATTCTCAGGATTTATGATGCTTTCAAGAACACTGGAATCATGGGAAAAAAACAAGGTTGAATCATGATGTCAGTGATCTTCAGGTTGGAGCTCTAGAAAGAGGGCCAGAGTTCCCGACTGGGAACTATTTTCCCTGTCAGCGCTCTTTTTTTTCCACAGTCCCAGTTGTCTTGAACTCCCTGAAGTCAGAGATTTTCCAATTGTTTGAACGCAGTATAAATCATGCTGGATTGACAGCATGGCCAATGCCCATGGTGTTGAATGTTTATCCTTTTAAGCTTTGAAAAAAATACCTTTAAACCCAGACTTGGACCACACACACACCCACTCCACTCAATAGCAGGCTAGTGATTGCTTTGGAACGCTTGCAGTTAGCCACTGATTCCTTCCAAACCACTCTTTATATTTGCGATTTCCAACTTGTGTAATGTTTATGTACTATGGCTGATGAGAACCGATACGTTTTATCTATAATTTCTCTTCATATGACAAGGATTGAAAAGGATTTGCCATTCATGATCACCGCTTGTCTAGCTTGCTAGCTAAGATTTTAAAAGTATGTCAGTCCAATCAAAGCTACTGTAGATCTAATGTGATTTGACGTCATTTTATCTGTGGCCTATAACCTTGAGCCTTCTTCAAATCAAATCAAATCAAATTTTATTTGTCACATACACATGGTTAGCAGATGTTAATGCGAGTGTAGCGAAATGCTTGTGCTTCTAGTTCCGACCATGCAGTAGTATCTAACAAGTAATCTAACAAATTCACAACAACTACCTTATACACACAAGAGTAAAGGAATGAATACGAGTATGTACATATAAATATATGGATGAGCGATGGCTGACCGGCATAGGCAAGATGCAGTAGATGGTATGGAGTACAGTATATACACATATATATGAGATGAGTAATGTAGGATATGTAAACATTATATAAATGGCATTGTTTAAAGTGGCTAGTGATACATTATTTCATCCAATTATAATTATTAAAGTGGCTAGAGATTTGGGTCGATGACCGAACGGCATAGGCAAGATACAGTAGATGGTTTAGAGTACAGTGTATACATTTGATATGAGTATGTCGGATACGTAAACATTATATACAAAATTGTTTAAAGTGGCTAGTGATACATTTGTTACATCCAATTCCTATGTATAAAGTGGCTAGAGATTTAAGTCAGTATGTTGGCAGCAGCCACTCAATGTTAGTGATGGCTGTTTAACAGTCTGATGGCCTTGAGGTAGAAGCTGTTTTTCAGTCTCTCGGTCCCAGCTTTGATGCACCTGTACTGACCTCGCCTTCTGGATGATAGCGGGGTGAACAGGCAGTGGCTCGGGTGGTTGTTGTCCTTGATGATCTTTTTGGCCTTTCTGTGACATCGGGTGGTGTAGGTGTCCTGGAGGGCAGGTAGTTTAACCCGGTGATGCGTTGTGCAGTCCTCACTACCCTCTGGAGAGCCTTACGGTTGTGGGCGGAGCAGTTGCCGTACCAGGCGGTGATACAGCCCGACAGGATGCTCTCGATTGTGCATCTGTAAAAGTTTGTGAGTGATTTTGGTGACAAGCCAAATTTCTTCAGCCTCCTGAGGTTGAAGAGGCGCTGTTGCGCCTTCTTTACCACGCTGTCTGTGTGGGTGGACCAATTCAGTTTGTCCGTGATGTGTACGCCGAGGAACTTAAAACTTTCCACCTTCTCCACTACTGTCCCCTCGATGTGGATAGGGGGGTGCTCCCCATTTTATCTGTGGCCTATAACCTTGAGCCTTCTTCAAATCAAATCAAATCAAATTTTATTTGTCACATACACATGGTTAGCAGATGTTAATGCGAGTGTAGCGAAATGCTTGTGCTTCTAGTTCCGACCATGCAGTAGTATCTAACAAGTAATCTAACAAATTCACAACAACTACCTTATACACACAAGAGTAAAGGAATGAAAAGGATTTGCCATTCTTTTTTTCCACAGTCCCAGTTGTCTTGAACTCCCTGAAGTCAGAGATTTTCCAATTGTTTGAACGCAGTATAAATCATGCTGGATTGACAGCATGGCCAATGCCCATGGTGTTGAATGTTTATCCTTTTAAGCTTTGAAAAAATACCTTTAAACCCAGACTTGGACCACACACACACCCACTCCACTCAATAGCAGGCTAGTGATTGCTTTGGAACGCTTGCAGTTAGCCACTGATTCCTTCCAAACCACTCTTTATATTTGCGATTTCCAACTTGTGTAATGTTTATGTACTATGGCTGATGAGAACCGATACGTTTTATCTATAATTTCTCTTCATATGACAAGGATTGAAAAGGATTTGCCATTCATGATCACCGCTTGTCTAGCTTGCTAGCTAAGATTTTAAAAGTATGTCAGTCCAATCAAAGCTACTGTAGATCTAATGTGATTTGACGTCATTTTATCTGTGGCCTATAACCTTGAGCCTTCTTGGATGGGCACCTAATGTAACTCTATGGCAGCACCCAAGGGGCTTGAATTTGAGCTCTCCCTGTAGATTTTGTGGTGATGTAGTGTCCCCATGAGTGACAGAACACTGAGCCAATCACGGCACAACTAGAGAACATTACCAAACCCTACGCTCAGCCCCACCTGCTCTGAATGAAGGGTAGCCGCTGGTGCTGACCATGTTCAGCAAGGGAAGATTCTGAAAATGACAACTCTCAATGGGATTTAAATCACAAGTCATGTCCCTGGAGCCTTCTGCTAAGCTGAGGGGTGTCATTTCTGGGGTTCCACTATCGATGTTCATAGATGATATAAAATGTAGAAGGGTTATAGTGGTTGAAGCCAAAAGGCTGTTCAGTAAAGAGGTACAGCGAAGTGAAAGCCTGGTAGTGCTATTAATGTACGTGAAGATTGTACCCAAGAAAGTACAGGTGGGCTTCATGGCTTTCACTGTTAGAGAGTTTGTCCCACCTCCATTAAAGTGTTTTAAATGCCAAAGAATGGGACCTGTAGCGGCTCTGTGCAATGGAAAGAAAACGTGCCACGTGTGGAGGGGAACATGATTACGGTGAATGTGGGAACAATGTCAAGGTTAACTGTAGTGATATTGGGGGGGAACACAGTGCAGCATGTGGTGGATGCCAGGTGCAGAAAGAGGCTAGAGAGGCCCAAAGATATAAAATCACTCACAATGTCTCTTATGCAGAGACTGCAAGGCAGATTGGTGGAACTATTAGGCAGAATGATGGAGATATTAGGGTCAGTCCAGGAATAACTGGACCTACTGTAGGAAATGTTCCTTATGTTGGTCCAGACACGGATACCAGACCTGTTCAGAAATGTTGTGTCAAAGGACACCTCAATAGTTAATCAGATTGACTTCATAGCCTTCATTGGAAAGGGTATCAACCTGACTGCGTTTGTGGAAAGAACTGCCAAGTTGTGGAATCAGCAACATATTTTTTAGGAGTAACAGGTGTTACCGTCGCCATTATTGTTGGTATGTTGACTCCTAATGATGGAATGTCTAGGTATGATGATAGTTAGTCATGGTTTTTGTTATCCTTCAGTGGAATGCTAGAAGCCTAATTGCTAACGGCCAGGAGTTTAATATATATACACACACACACACACACAGTTAGTCAGAAGTTTACATACACTTAGGTTGGAGTCATTAAAACTAGTTTTTCAACCACTCTACAAATTTCATGTTAACAATCTATAGTTTTGGCAAGTTTTGACAATCTACTTTGTGCATGACACACTTTTTCCAACAATTGTTTACAGACAGATTATTTAACTTATAATTCACCATATTACAATTCCAGTGGTTCAGAAGTTTACATACACTAAGTTGACTGTGCCTTTAAACAGCTTGGAAAATTCCAGAAAATGATGTCATGGCGTTAGAAGCTTCTGATAGTCTAATTGACATCATTTGAGTCAGTTAGAGGTGTACCTGTGGATGTATTTCAAGGCCTACCTTCAAACTCAGTGCCTCTTTGCTTGACATCATGGGAAAATCAAAAGAAATCAGCCAAGACCTCAGGAAAAAAATTGTAAACCTCCACAAGTCTGGTTCATCCTTGGGAGCAATTTCCAAACCCCTGAAGGTACCACTTTCATCTGTACAAACAATAGTATGCAAGTGTAAACACCATGGGACCACGCAGCCGTCATACCGCTCAGGAAGGAGACGTTTTCTGTCTCTTAGAGATGAATGTACTTTGGTATGAAAAGTGCAAATCAATCCCAGAACAACAGCAAAGGACCTTTTGAAGATGCTGGAGGAAACGGGTACAAAAGTATCTATTTCCATAGGAAAACGAGTCCTATATCGACATAACCTGAAAGGCCGCTCAGCAAGGAAGAAGCCACTGCTCCAAAACCGCCATAAATCCAGACTACGGTTTGCAACTGCACATGGGGACAAAGATTGTACTTTTTGGAGAAATGTCCTCTGGTCTGATGAAACAAAAATAGAACTGTTTGGTCATAATGACCATTGTTATGTTTGGAGGAACAAGTGGGAGGCTTGCATGCTGAAAAACACCATCCCAACCATGAAGCATGGGGGTGGCAGCATCATGTTGTGGGGGTTCTTTGCTGCAGGAGGGACTGGTGCACTTCACAAAATAGATGATATCATGAGGCAGGAAAATTGTGGATATATTGAAGCAACATCTCAAGGCATCAGTCAGGAAGTTAAAGCTTGGTTGCAAATGGGTCTTCCAAATGGACATTGACCCCAAGCATACTTCCAAAGTTGTGGAAAAATGGCTTGCGGACAACAAAGTCAAGGTCGTGGAGTTGCCATCACAAAGCCCTGACCTCAATCCTATAGAACATTTGTGGACATAACTGAAAAAGCGTGTGCGAGCTAGGAGGCCTACAAACCTGACTCAGTTACACCAGCTCTGTCAGGAGGAATGGGCCAAAATTCACCCAACTTATTGTGGGAAGCTTGTGGAAGGCTACCCAAAACGTTTGACCCAAGTTAAACAATTTAAAGGCAATGCTACCAAATACTAATTGAGTGTATGTAAACTTCTTACCCAGTAGGAATGTGATGAAAGAAATAAAAGCTGAAAGAAATAATTCTCTATACTATTATTCTGACATTTCACATTTTTAAAATAAAGTGGTGATCCTAACTGACCTAAGACAGGGACTTTTTACTACAATTCACAATTCCTGACATTTAATAACTGAGTTGAAATGTATTTGGCTAAGGTGTATGTAAACTTCCGAACTTCAACTGTATAGATAGATATAATGGATTTAGAGATCAAACCTGATGTGATATGGGTTCAAGAAACTTGATTTTATTATTCCTGGTTTTTGCTCAATCAGTCGGATAGATCAATTGGACATTGTGGTGGTTGTGCTACGTTCATAAGAGAGTCTTGTATATCATAATAGAACTGTCCCATATGAATGTGTGACGGTGGAAATCTACAGTGCAGGTAGTAATATTAAGTTACAATATTTACAACCCTTGCTGTTTGATGAAGTTTAAGGAGAATTGGGCTCTAGAGAGACGAGGTGCGGCGACTTTAAAACACAATAGTTTATGGGAAAGAACTCATACAGATGCTAATGGTACTATTGTGGAAGATGTGATGGAAACAAGCTTTAGTACGTCTTAACAATGGATGTGGTACAAGAGTTGATGTTGTTAGGGGTTACATTCTGCCTGGACCTCACTGGCTTCTAACTCTATTGTATCTATGTGTGAATGGAATGTTATGAATGATTCTACTGTTGGAAGTGATCTAACCTTGGTAGAGAAAAGGAGAGACTGGCCAGAAGTCAGTGATTCTAGGGAATGGTTGACAATTACATTGTTAGAAGTTTTTATGCTTTTTTTTTAACCACTTTTCACAGATGGATCCAAGGACCCAGATAGTGGACGCACAAGAGCAAGCGTTTACGTTCCCGGAATTTGATGTGCAGATATGTAGAAGACTAACAGATGAACTGTCAGTATACCCAGTTGAACTGTTGGCGATAGTAGTTCTCCACCCACTGGAGGGCGATGTACAACCTGTCAGAATTATAGTATGCTCATATTCTCTGTATTGAATAGTTTATAATCTGGCAAATCTTATAGTGACCTACTGTACTATTGGAGGTATTCATGTTATTATGGAGAATTGAGAGACTGGGTGTAGTAGAGAGATTCTGCTGGGTCCCAGCACATTCGGGTGTGGAAGGGAATGAAATTGTAGACCAGTTAGCTAAAATAGCTTTAAAACAAGATATATACAGTGGGGAAAAAAAGTATTTAGTCAGCCACCAATTGTGCAAGTTTTCTCACTTAAAAAGATGAGAGGCCTGTAATTTTCATCATAGGTACACTTCAACTATGACAGACAAAATGAGGAAAAAAAATCCAGAAAATCACATTGTAGGATTTTTAATGAATTTATTTGCAAATTATGGTGGAAAATAAGTATTTGGTCACATACAAGCAAGATTTCTGGCTCTCACAGACCTGTAACTTCTTCTTCTTTAAGAGGCTCCTCTGTCCTCCACTCATTACCTGTATTAATGGCACCTGTTTGAACTTGTTATCAGTATAAAAGACACCTGTCCACAACCTCAAACAGTCACACTCCAAACTCCACTATGGCCAAGACCAAAGAGCTGTCAAAGGACACCAGAAACCAAATTGTAGACCTGCACCAGGTTGGGAAGACTGAATCTGCAATAGGTAAGCAGCTTGGTTTGAAGAAATCAACTGTGGGAGCAATTATTAGGAAATGGAAGACATACAAGACCACTGATAATCTTCCTCGATCTGGGGCTCCACGCAAGATCTCACCCGTGGGGTCAAAATGATCACAAGAACAGTGAGCAAAAATCCCAGAACCACACGGGGACCTAGTGAATGACCTGCAGAGAGCTGGGACCAAAGTAACAAAGCCTACCATCAGTAACACACTACGCCGCCAGGGACTCAAATCCTGCAGTGCCAGACGTGTCCCCCTGCTTAAGCCAGTACATGTTCAGGCCCGTCTAAAGTTTGCTAGAGAGCATTTGGATGATCCAGATGAGGATTGGGAGAATGTCAGATGAAACCAAAATATAACTTTTTGGTAAAAACTCAACTCGTCGTGTTTGGAGGACAAAGAATGCTGAGTTGCATCCAAAGAACACCATACCTACTGTGAAGCATGGGGGTGGAAACATCATGCTTTGGGGCTGTTTTTCTGCAAAGGGACCAGGACTGACTGATCCGTGTAAAGGAAAGAATGAATGGGGCCATGTATCGTGAGATTTTGAGTGAAAACCTCCTTCCATCAGCAAGGGCATTGAAGATGAAACGTGGCTGGGTCTTTCAGCATGACAATGATCCCAAACACACCGCCCGGGCAACGAAGTAGTGGCTTTAGAAGAAGCATTTCAAGGTCCTGGAGTGGCCTAGCCAGTCTCCAGATCTCAACCCCATACAAAATCTTTGGAGGAGTTGAAAGTCCGTGTTGCCCAGCGACAGCCCCAAAACATCACTGCTCTAGAGGAGATCTGCATGGAGGAATGGGCCAAAATACCAGCAACAGTGTGTGAAAACCTTGAAGACTTACAGAAAACGTTTGACCTCTGTCATTGCCAACAAAGGGTATATAACAAAGTATTGAGAAACTTTTGTTATTGACCAAATACTTATTTTCCACCATAATTTGCAAATAAATTCATAAAAAATCCTACAATGTGATTTTCTGGATTTTTTTCCCCTCATTTTGTCTGTCATAGTTGAAGTGTACCTATGATGAAAATTACAGGCCTCTCATCTTTTTAAGTGAGAGAACTTGCACAATTGGTGGCTGACTAAATACTTTTTTTCCTCACTGTGTGTGTGTGTGTGTGTGTGTGTGTGTGTGTGTGTGTGTATATATATATATATATATATATCAGAGCCATTTTGATAGATGTGTGGTAGAAGAGATGGGACTCTGAGCCCAAGGGCCAGCATTGATATGCCCTCCAAGAAAAGGTCAAATTAGGAAGGAAGAGGTGGTGTTTGCTCGATTGCGCTTAGGACATTGAACTCGTCGTTACATCTGGTTGGCAGGCATATGAATGGTTTGTGTAGCATGTGTTGTTATATTGTAAGTATGTTGAAGAGCTGGAAAGATTGAAGTGTAGGATCATTGAGGTTGGGGGGGTTTGGATTTGGGGAATGGGGGATGGTCTATTAGAAGTTAGTAGGGCTCTTTTATTTTCTCATAAGTAGTGAGTTAGTTAGGGTAATTTAGTTATGTAAACCGTAATTGACCACACACTCCAGCACGGTAGGTGGCGGCATGCACCTTAAAGGTTGGTTTGCTGACCGCCATTATATCATAGAAGGATGGCAGGTGCATTCTCCATCCAGGCATTACAAGCTGTCATATTTCCCAAGTTACAATTTGAATTAAATTGTTTGTATCTAGTTAGGTAGCTCTTGTTATACACACGTTGTCACATTTGTTGTGAATACAATATCTAAACCAAACTATCAACCTGTCACGTCTGTGTTGTGAGGTATAGCTACAACTATTTCCAATGCTTTCTCTCCTTAGGAATTTGCCATTCCTTCCAACGAAACGTTTGTCTTGACGACAACAGACAGAACAGGAATAGATTTTGACAGATATGGTAAGTGACTCTCCAGTGAGGACTACTTGGTGTAGTGCTAGAAAGAAATGCCACCAGTCCTAATACCAGGCAGAGACCAAATTTGAATCTATTGTTTCAAAAATACCACATGGCTTGAATTGATCAGTGAAACATGTTTTTGTTAAACTAATAGCTGGGCATTGGGTCACAAATAAGCCTTTATACAGTGCATTCGGTAAAGTATTCAGACCCCATCTCTTTTTCCACATTTTGATACGTTACAGCCTTATTCTAAAATTTATTCAATGTTTTCTACACACAGTAACCCATAATGACAAAGCAAAAACAGGTTTTTAGAAATTTCTGCAGATGTGTTAAAAATAAAAACGTAAAATACCTTATTTACGTAAGTATTCAGACCCTTTACTACGAGACTCGAAATTGAGCTCAGGTGCATCCTGTTTCCATTGATCATCCTTGAGATGTTTCTACGACTTTGAGTCCACATGTTGTAAATTCAGTTGATTGGACATGATTTGGAAAGGCACACACCTGTATATAATGTCAGAGCAAAAACCAAGCAATGAGGTTGAAGGAATTGTCTGTAGAACTCTGAGACAGGATTGTGTCGAGGCACAGATCTGAGGAAGGGTACCAAAACATTTCTGCAGCATTGAAGGTCCCCAAGTACACAGTGGCCTCGTGGCTGTCATGTGCCTTTTACAGACGAGTGGCTTCCATCTGGCCACTCTACCATAAAGGCCTAATTGGTGGAGTGCTGCAGAGTTGGTTGTCCTTCTGGAAGCTTCTCCCATCTCCACAGAGGAACTCTGGAGCTCTGTCAGAGTGACCATTGAGTTCTTTGTCACCTCCCTGACCAAGGCCCTTCTCCCCCGATTGCTCAGTTTGACTGGGCGGCCAGCTCTAGGAAGAGTCTTGGTGGTTCCAAACTTCTTCCATTTAAGAATGATGGAGGCCACTGTGGTATTGGTGACCTTCAATTCTCATACAAAGGGTCTGAATACTAATGTGAATGTGATATTTCAGTTTTTTATTTGTAATACATTTGCAAAAATATCTAAACCGGTTTTTGCTTTGTCGTTATGGGTTGTTGTGTGTAGATTGAGGGGGACAATTTAATCAATTTTAGAGTAAGGCTGTAATGTAACAAAATGTGGAAACGTCAATGGGTCTGAATACTTCCCGAATGCACTGTACAGAAGGAATAAGAGATGAGTGACAAGAAGTTGCTGATGTCTCATCTCTTTTAGAGGAACTTCAAGAAGGAAACACTCTCCACCTGTTGCAGAGCGAGGACCAGATTCTGCCAGTGGCAACTACGGAACGCATTGTGTTCCTCCCTCACTACGACACACTGGTCCAGAGTGGCATGTATGAGTACTACGCTAGCGAGGGCCAGAAGTCTTTACGTGAGTGCCTCAGTACAGTATTTCAATCTCCAGGCCAAAAATATACAGTCCTGTTAGTATTCATTAGCCATATTCACACTGCACTTAGCCCAAGGCAAATTTGTACCCAGCGGATGGATGCATTATGAAAAGGTGTATTTTTTCCTATAGCTAATTAAAGCTTTGTTGTCCCCCCCCCCAGCGTATGCCTTTGCAGAACTTATTGACAATGCACTGTCAGCGACATCACACAACACAGGAGTGAGGACAATAGACATCCGATTGGTGAGTTACTGCGATATTTGTATACATTTTTTTTTTTAAGTTGTAAACCTCACTTTCGTTATTGTGGTCTTGAATAAAAGTGATGCATAAGGATTGAAGTGTTTTAGTAGTCATATGAAGTTCAGAATTCTGCACGTCAATACAGTGTCGATGGAATGGGACACAGCAGTAGTTGATTGTTTCTCATCTTTTCCCCCAGCTGTTTAACGAGTCCTTGGGGAAACCGGCAGTGGTTGTCATGGACAACGGCTGTGGAATGACCTCCAAGGAGCTTAATAACTGGGCTGTGTACAGGCTCTCCAAATTCACCAGGGAAAACAACATGTTTTAAAGGTTGGTTTACCAAGTGCAGGGCCAGGAGGTTTAGTTCTGATCACATGACCTGGTAAATGACCCCAAAAATATTGCGGCATGTATAATGGAAACAGCAGCTATAGGAGAAATGTTCTGAACATTTATCTGTCCGACGGGTGGAGTTATCTTTTGTGAAACTTATGATAGAAACTGTTTTTCAAATAATACATTTTTGCTGAATAATTTTGAAGATAAATCAATGTTATTTTTCACTTGCTTCATAAACAATAGGTGTAGACTAACAGGGTCGTTCTATGAAAATGGTGGCTTTTTGAACAGGCAACTTTTACAAATGTTCTATCTTTTAAAAACATCCAATCTTAGTCAGATAATAGTTAACCCCTTAACATTATAAATCAACATACATGACAGCTTAACATATTTTTACTATATAACTTTTTTTTTTGTGCTGCCTTTTTGTCACTGGTGTTACCTATATTGTAGATGGCAAATCAGGCTTCTTAGAATGTAATTTCAGTCTTTTAATTTGCATATATAATCAAAGACAGAAGGTTAATGATAATACTAAGAAATTGTTTGGATTAGTAATAATTTACTTTAAACATGCTTGTGTAAACTTCTATAGTCTGACATTTTTCACTATTGTATTTCTTTGTAACATTAGAAATAATTGAGGTTGAGTCATCAAAATTGAATGATCATATCCTTAAAATGTTTACTAATGAATGTAGCAACAGTCAGGTAGATACAAAAACTATATTCAATTAAATTAGGCGACTCTGATGCCAGAACACCAATATGCCATACAGTAATACCAGTGACGCAATGTAACACAAGTGACCCAATGTGAAACCAATGACAAACATACGATTATTTCAAACACATTTTATCAATTTATTAGTAATGTTTAATTACAAATAATTTCAGATTTCATAAGATGGGTTAATTTTTAAATATGAGCAATAAAATGAGGGTTATTGGTCAAAGATGATCAGAAGATGATGCCTATTGACTAAAATGTCTTTCATAACACAACATTGTCATACAAACATCTAAAACATGTCCACTAGAACATTAGAAACACAAACATTGAAAATAAACTGTTTTCCTAACCACACTGATATGAACATTTTGTATGCAGTAAAACATGTTCATGGAATTTTTCCTGTATTATTCTTCACTTTTACTTTAGATATGTTTGTCTTTGCCGTGTTATTGTGTCGCGTCCGTATCTCTTATCTCTGAGCCATTCTCCATTGCTTTCTAGCTACTGACGACTTCTTCACTAGTAGCCAGTTCAAATCTGCCACTTTCACACAGTCAGGTGCTCCTCCAAGTACTTCCAGATACTGTGGCAAATTTGAACTCATCTTTTGTTCAATGGCAGTTTCCTTACTGTGTAAGCAGTCTATGGACAAGGTATGCCAGCAATCAATGCTTTGGTTTTATGCCACAATACAAAATAATTATAATTTGAAACAGTGGCCAGGTAAACAAAAGCATGGCTTGCTGTCATACCTTGTCCATAGACTGCATACATGGTAAGAAAACCCAATATGTAATTTGGGTGAACTATCCCTTTAAGAAACTCTGTCAATACAGAGTACATATGTCTTCCAACAGACACATTGTCTTAATTCTGACCTTGCAGTACTGGGTTCACTGTCTGGAGTGGATGGGGGGGTCAACACTGTTGTTCCTGCTCTCAATCTCTCTGTGTTGTGCCTGTCTGAACTGTCATTACCTTCGCTCCTGTCTTTTTTCCCTTTCTTTGAGATCCTTCACTCTTTCTTTTTTGACTCTCTTAACTTCTTTAAGTAAGTCTTGTGTTTTTGTTTGAGGTAGGCTGCTCTGCGGTGTGGGTCAGCATCCCTGCGCTGTCTGTAGTCTTTGCTTTTCAGCAGCACCTAATTTCGCCATATCGATCAAAAGGAAAGCCATATTATGTGATTACAATATTGAAACAGTAATAAAATGAAAATAAGTCTTAATATAATTGTTGAGGGTTTCATAAAACTTTACGGTGAAAAAAAAAAGTTTGGCTTTATCGTCATTTCACTGGTGTTACCAGCAAAAACAGTAACACCAGTGACGATTACGCCAGTGACACATCTGCAGACAAGATGGCATATCTAAGATGGTGGCCACTGTAGCTCAAACCACACTTCTTAAATTGTAAATAAATCACTTATTCATGAAATTTTATCAATCATTTTAATCAAATTTCCTTTCCCCTACTATAAACTGTATAACCCCAGTGACACATCTTAAGTCCTCGCATGAAATTACCAAGTTAATCATCAAATTGTTAACAAATAGAGGGCACACCCACCATGTGCTTTTCAAAACAGTCCCGTCTCCAATAAACCTTTGACCCAGGAAGAATTTGGCAAGGATGTTGCATTTTTTTCAGTGGTGTATTTTATACGTTTTAACACCAGTGACATCAAATTGAGGGACAGCTATTATTTGTAATATTTATTTGATTTTAGTTTAAGTAGTCCACTAAATAACTATAATACTTTATTTTGTATTTTGACATTTAAAGAGGGAGAAAAATATATTTTTAAACTCAATATGTCACTAAACCATGACTCATGACCTGAGGGACAAGCCAATTTCATGGTACTAACCGTGCTCTACAATATATAAAGAAAATTGTTTGCAATATAACTGTATTACATATGTTTGATTAATAATAATATTAATAAACACTTCAGTTTTACAAAAATTTAAAATAATTGTCCTCACACTTGTGACAAGTGTTTTTTCCTGGTGAATAAGGCCGGGACAGGAAAGCCACTATTTTCGCAGAATGATCCAATAGTGAAATGCTTACTTACGGACGGGCCCTTCCCAACAATGCAGGGTGGGGGGGGAATAGAATTAATAGAAAAATAATAACACGAGGAATGAACACACAATGAGTAACGATAATTTGGCTTTACACTGGGTACCAGTACCGAGTCGATGTTCAGGGGTACGAGGTAGATATGTACATATAGGTAGGGATAAAGTTACTTGACAACAGGATAGAAAAACCGTAAGAGCAGCGTATGTGATGTGCAAAAAAGGTTCTATGCATATTGTCCGGGTAGCTGTTTGTTAACCTGTTACGGATCCATTCCCGTGAACGGGATCGATTTTGACAACATCCGGTGAAATGCAGAGCGCCAAATTCAAATTACAAAAATACTAATTTCAAACATTCATGAAAACACAAATGCTGCACACCCTTCAAAAGCGTAGACTCTTGTTACTCTAACAGCATTTTCAGATTTCAAAAAGGCTTTACGGCGAAAGCAGAACATTTGATTGTCCGCCCCACTCAAACTCAATTAGCATAACATAACCAGCAGAGGTGTCACAACTCAAAAATAGCATAAAATAAATCGCTTACCTTTGATCTTCCTCTGGCATACCCAATCGTCCCTCTTCCACAATAAAAGGTCCTTTTGTTCGATAAAGTTCCTCTTTATATCCATATAGCTCCATTTTTGGTTGGCGTGTTTTGTTCAGTAATCCACCTGCCCAAAGGCTTTCATCCATGCAGACAAACGATATCCCAAAAGTACCCATAAAGTTTGTCGAAAAAAGTCAAACAGCATTTGTAATCAATACTCAGATACCCTAAAATGAATATTTTTATTTATTTTATTTCACCTTTATTTAACCAGTTAGGCAAGTTGAGAACAAGTTCTCATTTACAACTGCGACCTGGCCAAGATAAAGCAAAGCAGTTCGACACATACAACAACAGAGTTACACATGGAGTAAAACAAACATACAGTCAATAATACAGTAGAAAAAAAACAAATCTATATACAAAGAGTGCAAATGAGGTAGGATAAGGAAGGTAAGGCAATAAATAGGCCATGGTGGCAGAGTAATTACAATATAGCAATTTAACACTGGAATGGTAAAAATGTGCAGTAGATGAATGTGCAATGTAGAAAAACTGGGGTGCAAAGGAACAAGAGAAATAAATAAATACGGTAGGGGATGAGGTAGTTGGTTGGGCTATTTACAGATGGGCTATAAACCGGTACAGTGGTCTGAGAGCCGCTCTGACAGCTGGTTCTTAAAGCGGTTGAGGGAGATAAGTGTCTCCAGTTTAAGAGATTTTTGAAGTTCGTTCCAATCATTGGCAGCAGAGAACTGGAAGGAGAGTCGGCCAAAGGAGGAATTGGCTTTGGGGGTGACCAGTGAGATATACCTGCTGGAGCGCGTGCTACGGGTTGGTGCTGCTAAGGTGACCAGCGAGCTAAGATAAGGCGGGACTTTACCTAGCAGGGACTTGTAGATGACCAGGAGCCAGTGGATATGGCGACGAGTGTAAAGCGAAGGCCAGCCTTCGAGAGCGTATAGGTCGCAGTGGTGGGTGGTATATGGGGCTTTGGTAACAAAACGGATGGCACTGTGATAGACTGCATCCAGTTTGTTGAGTAGAGTATTGGAGGCTATTTTGTAAATTACATCACCGAAGTAGAGGATTGGTAGGATGGTCAGTTTTACGAGGGTATGTTTGGCAGCATGAGTGAAGGAAGCTTTGTTGCGAAATAGGAAGCCAATTCTAGATTTATTTTTAGATTGGAGATGTTTGATGCGAGTCTGGAAGGAGAGTTTACAGTCTAACCAGACACCTAGGTATTTGTAGTTTTCCACATAATCTAAGACAGAACCGTCCAGGGTAGTGATGCCGGACGGGGGGACAGGTGCGGGCAGCGATTGGTTGAAGAGCATGCATTTAGTTTTACTTGCGTTTAAGGGCAGTTGGAGGCCACGGAAGGAGAGTTGTATGGCATTGAAGCTCGTCTGGAGGGTAGTTAACACAGTGTCCAAAGAGGGGCCGGAAGTATACAGAATGGTGTCGTCTGCATAGAGGTGAATCAGAGACTCACCTGCAGCAAGAGCGACATCATTGATGTATACAGAGAAGAATTGAACCCTGTGGCACCCCCATGGAGACTGCCAGAGGACCGGACAACAGGCTAAATACAATATAAACTATAATATTTCAGACGGAATATAACCTGCTGAATAGAAGAGAAAAAGAACTGAGCACGCAAAATCCAAAACAGTACACTTGATGTGAACTCAGGAACAAGTGGTCTTACTCCCTTGATTTTCATGATTGAAGCTTGAAACCTTTTTCTAAAGACTGTTGACATCTAGTGGAAGCCATAGGAACTGCAATCTGGGGGTTAAACTATGAGGCTTTAAATAGCTGGCCTATTGAAAACAGTGTGACATGACTGATTCAGACATCCCGGATGGATTTTGCTCAGGTTTTTGCTTGCCATATCAGTTCTGTTATACTCAGACATTATTTTAACAGTTTTAGAAACTTCCGAGTGTTTTCTATCCAAAGCTACTAATTATATGCATATCCTAGCTTCTGGGCCTGAGTAACAGGCAGTTTACTTTGGTCACGTTTTTCATCCGAACTTAAATACTGCCCCCTAGCCCTAAGAAGTTAACTATTTAGCAGTCTTATTTATGGCTTGGGGTCCTGTTGGTTCCAGACTTGGTGCGTCGGTACCGCTTGCCGTGCGGTAGCAGAGAGAAGTCTATGACTTGGGTGGCTGGAGTCTTTGACAATTGTTAGGGCCTTCCTCTGACACCGCCTGGTATTGAGGTTCTGAATGGCAGGGAGCTCGGCCCCCACTACCCTCTAGCGCCTTGTAGTCGGATACCAAGCAGTTGCCATACCAAGCTGTGTACTCTTTACAACTGTTGGTGTGTGTGGACCATAATCATTCCTTAGTGATGTGGACACCAAGGAACTTGAAGCGCTCGACCTGCTCCGCTACAGCCCTGTCTGTGGATAGGGGTGTGCTCAGCACTCCGTTTTCTGTAGTCCACGATCAACTCCTTAGTCTTGCTGACATTGAGGGAGAGGTTGTTGTCCTGGCACCACACTGCCAGGTCTCTGACCTCCCTGATTTCATCACATAACTATAACGCTCCACTCCGCTATTTAATTCTAAGTGCTTACTGTTTGCTAATAGAATAAAAATCTTTGCAGGACTCAAATTGTTTTGACTTTGAAGAATGGCTTCGCCTTTCTTTTCTTGCTGGCTGGTAGCGAGTTTCACTATCCACATTTGTAAAAAAAAATTTCATCTAGGCCACAGGAGAGCAATTTTCACCATGGCACAGACCGTGTTGATACGTTGGCACATGATCATTATTAGAATATGACAAATATGAATGAATTATTACATTCTATGCATGCTGGCTTTTGCGGGCTACATGAGACATTAAACAGATGTCCCAATTGTATTCATGCGCAATTTGCCTAAATGGAAAATGTAAACACTACAAGCATTTCATTTTTCTTTGACACTAGTTTATTTTTATGTGGGGCGTCATTATGTCCAGCTGTTTTTGTTGACACAAAATGGAAACACACCATAGCAGGCAATTGTTGCATTGATTTATTATTAAAAAAAAAAATTCTATGCAAACTTTCTAAATGTCGACAAAATATCACTGGACAAGATAATGGAAACGTAGCTAGTGACTCACAGTAAATGTAAATTGCAGTGCACTTTCCAAAGAATTAAATACGGGGAAAAACTAGAATGTGATTTTGATCCATTCCCTGTAGCTATCGTCACAGTCATGATCCATTTTGTCTCACTAGTGATCACGCTGGGTATGTTCGCCCTGATCCAGTCCCTCGTAGTCTCAACAGTGATATATCATATTTTGGTGTAGGAGGGAAACAAGCAGTGTTCTACATTGGACAGTCAACCAGGGTAAGTGTTTAATTCTTGGCCATTTTCCTCTGTTTTGTCATATTCCCCTAATGGACTGTGAAGCACGATGTGCCTTGATATGTCTTTGTTAAAGATTATCACCAAACCAGCGAGCTCCCCAGATGTCCATGAATTCATAATTTCAAAAGAAGAGTTTGAGAGGAAGGAGCGGAACAAGGAGAATATTTACAGTGGTTTCATCAGAAACAGGAAGGTAAGGGATTACCCACAGATAACCTTAGTTTTGTTGATTACATTGTCCACATTTTGGGTGATCTCTATCCATCCATACTAAACCTGTCTGTGTTAGGTCCTACTGCTATACTACTATCCTTCCCACAGCGACCATCTTCTATGTAATGGCATCCATGTTAACTCTTCCCCCATGCAGATGGGTTACTCGTCCCACGTGAGCGATGACGAGGAGTGCTTCCTCCGCGGGCTGATTGCTGAGGAGGTGGGAAAGGAGAGCTTCACAGCCGTGGTGGTGACAGGGGTCCAGCCTGAACACATCACCTTCCTCAAGCAGGACTTCCACCTGTGGACCAGAGAACTGGCGTGAGTCAGCTCTGAGTAGAGTGAAGTTGCCTCTAGCCGCTGATCTTGGCTCAATTTAGCATTTTCCTCCAATGGTTAGTTAGTATTATGGTAGGCGAATCTGATTCTAGATCTGTACCTAGGGTGAGAACCCCAGAATGAATAATCACCCTACACTGCCTGATCCCATATACCCTAACCCTCCAATCTGATTGAATTGTTGTCCTCTTTAGTTGTTATTTTTAATTTCTACATCTTCATTGGTTTCAATCTGCTTTGTTTCAGCCACTTGTATCACTATTACATTCACGGCCTAAATGGGAACGACATGAAAGCCTCCTACCGTAACTCTGATTGTGTCTCCAACATTGACATTCAGGTGAGACGATCAGTTGCACAAAAATGACAATTTTCAAAGGTGATCAAGTAGCCATGTAACCAGGGCCTAAAATTAACACCTGCCACATGCGGGTAGATTTTGGCATTGGCGGGTAAGATGTATGTTTTCCCAGTCACGTTGGCGGGTGGTTAGGGCTTCAGAGTGTGAGAAACTTCACTCGTATTTGTGAATAAAATAAGTCAAGTATGATCACATTTATAGCAAAATAAATTCTGCAGTAGCTATTTTCAAAGATTTCTGCCGCTATTTTTGTTTCATAGCTGGTAAATTAATCGCACAAAGTCAAAATTATGACTCCTACTGTAGCCTATCCCATCTCGTGTTTGAACCCTGCCTGGCTGGGGGCTGTGCGCACTTGAAGAGCTGAGTGAAATATTCTTTTTTAGAAGCGCAGGCATAAAAGCTGGTCTAATGTACTTGAAGTTAAAGTGATACTTTGTAGGACTTTGTCCTTGTTTCTTGGCAATTTACAATGTTTTTTTTGTTCCATAAGCACTCCATTACGTTGCGCTGGATGTCCTGTTTTTCAATAGAGACATCCACAACGGTGTGAAAACATAACGCCCCGTTGCGGTTGAAGGCTCCGTGGCGAGACGGACACTGCGTACTTTTACATTTTTAAAAGTACGCGGTCCAGCCAGAGAATTTGGCTGGACCACTGGATCGTCTTCAGTCCAGCCAAAGAATTTGGTTTTCGGTGAATGCTTTATGGCATAGCTAGAAACTTGTAAACGATTACCCATTCCTATAATTGAGTACTATTTTAATACTAATGTTAAATAATACACATTGGCTGTTAAGCCAATTATATTATGACCTAGTGACCTGCTTTTTAAATTATATTAACAAAAAATATTCATTTTATTTGGAATGGCTAGCCAGACACAATTTAAAAGGGCCTATTTATATAACGAATATGAATTCGGAGGGCAGAAATTATTAAATATTAAAGCATTAGACCACTCACTAAAGGAATCAGTCATACAAAAGTTATACTTCAATCCGAAATGGTTCTCTAGTAAATTGGTAGGAATGTCTCACCCCATGTTCAAGAATGGGGGAAAAGGCCTTTATTCAGATTACAACAAATCTCCAAAATATCGTTATTTTTTAAACGAGCCTTAGAAAGTTGGTTGCAATTTCAGTTTAATCCACCAGAAAAGACAGAACATATTAAATAATATAATAATATCAATATATTCATTGATTAAAAAAAAGGTATAATCTTTCTAAATTTTACAGTGAGGGGAAAAAAGCATTTGATCCCCTGCTGATTTTGTACGTTTGCCCACTGACAAAGAAATGATCAGTCTATAATTTTAATGGTAGGTTTATTTGAACAGTGAGAGACAGAATAACAACAAATAAATCCAGAAAAACGCATGTGAAAAATGTTATATATTGAATTGCATTTTAATGAGGGAAATAAGTATTTGACCCCCTCTCAATCAGAAAGATTTCTGGCTCCCAGGTGTCTTTTATACAGTTAACGAGCTGAGATTAGGAGCACACTATTAAAGGGAGTGCTCCTAATCTCAGTTTGTTACCTGTATAAAAGACACCTGTCCACAGAAGCAATCAATCAGATTCCAAACTCTCCACCATGGCCAAGACCAAAGAGCTCTCCAAGGATGTCAGGGACAAGATTGTAGACCTACACAAGGCTGGAATGGGCTACAAGACCATCGCCAAGCAGCTTGGTGAGAAGGTGACAACAGTTGGTGCAATTATTCGCAAATGGAAGAAACACAAAAGAACTGTCAATCTCCCTCGGCCTGGGGCTCCATGCAAGATCTCACCTCGTGGAGTTGCAATGATCATGAGAACGGTGAGGAATCAGCCCAGAACTACACGGGAGGATCTTGTCAATGATCTCAAGGCAGCTGGGACCATAGTCACCAAGAAAACAATTGGTAACACACTACGCCGTGAAGGACTGAAATCCTTCAGCGCCCGCAAGGTCCCCCTGCTCAAGAAAGCACATATACATGCCCATCTGAAGTTTGCCAATGAACATCTGAATGATTCCGAGGACAACTGAGACCAAAATGGAGGTCTTTGGCAACAACTCAACTGGCTGTGTTTGGAGGAGGAGGAATGCTGCCTATGACCCCAAGAACACCATCCCCACCGTCAAACATGGAGGTGGAAACATTCTGCTTTGGGGGTGTTTTTCTGCTAAGGGGACAGGACAACTTCACTGCATCAAAGGGACGATGGACGGGGTCATGTATTGTCAAATCTTGGGTAATGTTAGAAGATCACCTAGGGGTCATGATAAGGCTGTACTAAACGTTTGATGTATTATAATAATTGATTATGCTTGTCATATTAATAGAAGGGGAGGGGTTATAAGACCCCTCCCTCCTTACATTTATAGGTTCCTAGACTACAGATTAACAATATATATTAATTGTAGAGGTTTTAGTATTGTTCCACAAATGTTTTAGTTCTCTCTCTCTTTGCTTCTTATAAAGAAGCCCTATGGGAAATGTGTGACTGAGACAGAGCTTTGCAGGGGGAGTGTGGGAGATAAGAGACTAGTCAAGACATTCCACAATAAATCAACTTTGGGGAGTGGACATTTATTGCCTAGCGTTTAGATAACACCGAACTATATGTTTGTGCAGCTGTGGATGCATGGGCTTGGTCTTATAAGTAGATAGTAATAAACGAACGCAGTGACATCACAGAAGGTTTGCTACAAGCATGATAAAAGCAACTTAGACTTTCCCTAAAGTGCAGAATTTACTCGGAAACATGCGTGCTATGTTCCTGTTTGTCAACTTCTGTCTGCAATTGCATTAATAAAGGTTTTTGAATGATTTAATTCAAGTAATTGTCATAGTCCTAATTTCACCAATAAGCCAATGATTGATAAGGAAACAAGGAACGAACCCTAACAGTGAGAACCTCCTTCCCTCAGCCAGGGCATTGAAAATGGGTCGTGGATGGGTATTCCAGCATGACAATGACCCAAAACACACGACCAAGGCAACAAAGGAGTGGCTCAAGAAGAAGCACATTAAGGTCCTGGAGGGGCCTAGCCACTCTCCAGACCTTAATCCCATAGAAAATCTGTGGAGGGAGCTGAAGGTTCAAGTTGCCAAACGTCAGCCTCGAAACCTTAATGACTTGGAGAAGATCTGCAAAGAGGAGTGGGACAAAATCCCTCCTGAGATGTGTGCAAACCTGGTGGCCAAGTACAAGAAACGTCTGACCTCTGATTGCCAACAAGGGTTTTGCCACCAAGTACCAAGTCATGTTTTGCAGGGGGTCAAATACTTATTTCCCTCATTAAAATGCAAATCAATTTATAACATTTTTCGCATGCGTTTTTCTGGATTTTTTTGTTATTCTGTCTCTCACTGTTCAAATAAACCTACCATTAAAATTTTAGACTGATCATTTTTTTTGTCAGTGGGCAAACGTACAAAATCAGCAGGGGATCAAATACTTTTTTCCCTCACTGTATCATAAATAGGACTGGTGGAGTTATGTCACAAATGGAGCTAACACAGACATATGGAAATGTCTGCTCTACCCAAAATTACAACCAACTAATTGCAGCATTACCACAAAAATGGAAGAGGCAAGTTGAAGGGGGGAAAAGTAAGGAACTTGTCTGTTGGCCCTGCATTAAAGACCATAAATGGTTAAAGAAAATTGTGATAAATAAAAACATATACCAATTTTCATTTAAAGACCAAAAAATGTATAGCTGTGCCATATCAATTGCAAAATAGTTGAGAAGAGATTTTCGATGTACCCATTCCATGGCACATGGTTTATGAATTGACACGCAAAACAACGCCGGATTCAAAACGTTGAATTTTTCAATTTTAATGATTATAAAAAATGCTTGCAACTAATAGAATGTATCCCCCATATTTATTTATTTCTTTATTTTTATATATATATATATATCCCCAGCTCTGCAGATTTTGCTGTGAGGAGGCAAAGTCATTTGATCATTTATTTTGGTACTGTCCATATGTAGATCGTTTTTGGTCACAGGTCTAGGAATGGCTGAAGAATTGCAACATTTGCCTAGAACTAATGCTGCAGATAGCAATACTGGGTGATTTTGAAAATTCATAGTCAATCAATAATATAATCATTATTTTAGAAAAAATTTTTCTTTCATTTACAATCTGTAGAAACTATGAGAATAGAAAGGTTCAGAAATTTGAAACAGCACAGTTGAAAAATATATGGCAAATAGAAATCCAATATGGATGGTGTTAAGAGATAGATGGGAGGTGTTGAATGGAGCTGAAGGATGGGACTAATAACAAAAACCAATGTAAAACATACGGGGTCTGTAAAATGTACATAGGTTCAGAAATGTGGTGAAATAGCACAGTTACAAGTAGAATAGACATCAGAAATAGATGAAGGACTAAAAACAAACAAAATATAACTATTGTAAAATAGATTGTGTCTGTATAACTGAAGGTAGAAGCCTAAGTGTTATTGTTTATTAGTTTACTCCAATTGGGGGAGGGGTGGTGGGAGGATTGGTAGGATTTGCGGGGAATAATACAAGTATGTATGTAAGTACAGTTGAAGTCGGAAATGTACATAAACCTGAGCCAAATACATTTAAACTCAGTTTTTCACAATTCCCTGTCTTAGGTCAGTTAGGATCACCACTTTATTTTAAGAATGTGAAATGTCAGAATAATAGTAGAGTGATTTATTTCAGCTTTTATTTCTTTCATCACATTCCCAGTGCGTCAGAAGTTTACATACACTCAATTAGTATTTGGTAGCATTTCCTTTAAATTGTTTAACTTGGGTCAAACAAGCTTCCCACAATAAGTTGGGTGAATTTTGGCCCATTCCTCCTGACAGAGCTGGTGTAACTGACTCAGGTTTGTAGGCCTCCTTGCTCGCACACGCTTTTTTAGTTCTGCCCACACATTATCTATAGGATTGAGGTCAGTGCTTTGTGATGGCCACTCCAATACCTTGACTTTGTTGTCCTTAAGCCATTTTGCCACAACTTTGGAAGTATGCTTGGGGTCAATGTCCATTTGGAAGACCCATTTGTGACCAAGCTTTAACTTCCTGTCTGATGTCTTGAGATGTTGCTTCAATATATCCATGTAATTTTCCTTCGTCATTATGCCATCTATTTTGTGAAGTGCACCAGTCCCTCCTGCAGCAAAGCACCCCCACAACATGATGCTGCCACCCCCTGTCCTTCACGGTTGGGATGGTGTTCTTCAGCTTGCAAGCCTCCCCCTTTTTCCTCCAAACATAACGATGGTCATTATGGCCAAACAGTTATATTAGACCAGAGGACATTTCTCCAAAAAGTACGATCTTTGTCCCCATGTGCAGTTGCAAACCGTAGTCTGGCTTTTTTTATGGCAGTTTTGGAGCAGTGGCTTCTTCCTTGCTGAGTGGCCTTTCAGGTTATGTCGATATAGGACTCGTTTTACTGTGGATATAGATACTTTTGTACCTGTTTCCTCCAGCATCTTCACAAGGTCATTTGCTGTTGTTCTGGGATTGATTTGCACTTTTCGCACCAAAGTATGTTAATTTCTAGGAGACAGAACGCGTCTCCTTCCTGAGCGGTACTGGAGTGGGTCAGAAGAATATGTCCTAACCGACTTGCCAAAACTATAGTTTGTTAACAATACATTTGTGGAGTGGTTGAAACACTTAGGTTGGAGTCATTAAAACTTGTTTATGTAAACTTCCGACTTCAACTGTATGTGTATCTGTATGAATGTTTATGTATACATACATACCCATATGTGTGTATTTATTTATATCCCCCCCCCCCCAAAAAAAAAGAATGTGAGACGAACACTACACGTTCAGTTGCTGTGCAAAACTCAGTGAAGATGGCGTAATGAAATGTGTCATGATGTGATTGGGGTATCCGACTCAATCTCACAGGCACAAGCATGACTCAGTCACCTTACCACTGTAACCTCCCGCCCTTATAGGCGCAGGTTAACTTATTTTTTTTTTCTTCAAATCTGTGATATTTTGGTTAAATGACTTGGGTCACCAAAAAATGAAATTAAACAGTTATTGTTTTAGAAACATTACAAAGCATGCTCATCTGTTTTCTTGTGTTTTGTTGGTGTAAATTTTGGCAAACAAAAATATTTTGGCTGGTAAAAAAATCTGAGTGACTGGTAGATTTTTTTTTTATTTACCTGGCACACTGCCTGGTGGACCAAAAATAACATTTTAGGCCCTGTGTGTAATTATGTGTTAATTTATTTTATGGTACTCCAGACAAGTGCTACAGACAATAGTCATCCAAGAGCATCTATACACTCTTTGAAGATGCCTATTTTCTAACTCTATTCTTTTGTGATATTATTGATCCTCATCTCTTTAGATCTCTCTACTGGAGAAGTTCCCCAAGATCCCTCGCATGGTGAACCTCCGAGAGATCGACAACGACATGCAGACGCTCTACATCAACGCATCAGCTGACACATTTGAGTTCAAGGTCTACGCAGACGCTGATGGAACAGTGGAGGGGGTCCTGAGGTACCACCCCTTCCTCTATGACAGGGAAACCTACCCTGAAGACCCCAATGCCATACCAGGTAACCTAATCTGCATCCTAAATGGTACCCTATTCCCTACATAGACACTTGTTTGGACACATTGGTCATGGTCAAGTGTTTAAATCACAGTAGGCCGTGTAATATCTTGTAAGCGTCATAACCTAGAGTACTGAGTAGTAATGATGTAGCATCTGAAGTGTACATTTTATTCTAAAACTTATGTAATCTCATCTTTGATTTCATTCTGTTCCCTCTTTAATTTTCACCAGCTGCGGAAGAGGATGATGAGGACTGTATCGTCCAAAACCAGGCCAGGGGAAAGAGGCCCATATTTGAGTGTTTCTGGAATGGACGTCTCATCCCATACACGACTGTATCCGAGTAAAGACTTCCAAATACACTTTCAATAATGCATTTTTCTTCAGTAATGTATTCCCTTCTTGTTTTCTTAAAATAACGTTTGAATTTTCTGTGCCCATCGTGTTTCAGGTTTGACTGGTGCGCATTCCCCAAGAAGGCTGGGTCAGTGCCTGCAGAGTGTTACAGCAGGTTCTCAGGGGTTCTGTTCACCAACGACAGGTTCCAGGTCAGCACCAACAAGCTCACCTTCATGGACCTGGAGCTGCAGCTAAAGAATGAGACCTTCTTCACCCGCATCGTGAATGGCCAGGTAGCTTTCCTGTGTCTGTGACGTTTATGCTCTGTCACTAGCGAACCTCATTCCTCTTGGGTGGAAGAAAATATTAAAGCAAATTTTAGCCTCACAGCTGGGACACGTGGACTCTTATTAGACAGTTTTGTGATGTTAACAGTTGATGAATTACTACCATGATGTGGAATAAAAATCACTGTGTTACTGATACATGTCATTTTCCCTCCCAGGAACAAAGAGTTAAAATCCAGAAGGAGTTTCACCAGTGGCTGAAGACCTGCCACGAGAAGTGGGACAAGCAAGTGAAGTTCAGAGGCTTCAAGAGCACCATCACACGAACGGACGTGGCCACCAAGAAGATGCAGTCTCCCTGGGCTACCTTCTCCTCCATCGAGTGGGACGGTAGAGCGTACAAAGCTGGCCAATACGTGAGCATCCTCTCTTCTTCCTACTTAGACGATAGAGCCTGGCTCAATCTCAATTTGTCTTTCTATGATTCCTCGCATCCTCTCTCTGAGGCTCCTTCTCTACCACATTGGAGGAGAAAGTTCAGACCTTCTTCTCTAATGTTTTGAGAAGGAGATGAGGATCCAAAGAAAGATTGATTGAAAAAGGGCAACACAACTGTTTGGTCACTGTGTTTTGAAGTGTTAATAAGTGTTTTGTTTTAAACATCTCTAAATTCAGCCTGATCATTAAGTAGCTCTAAATCTGTTTCCTTCTAGGTGAAGTCTCAGAAAACACAGCCCATCTTCTTCGGCTCTGTTGTTGAGTTCCTACTGTACGGCGATCACGAGGGAGATGTCTACGCCACGGGAGGGCAGGTGCAAGTGGTTATGGTGAGACATGGATATCATCAGAGAGAATGATAGTAGTAATGCTTTGCTCTGTGTGCCTTTTTGTTATATAAACAATCTTCTGTCTACTCATTTGTATTTGAATGATTTTGCCTGTAAAATCATCCCATTTTTATATCGGTTCCCATAGGAACCAAAGGCGCTGTACGATGAAGTCAAGATTATACCCATCTCCAAAATCGACAGGGTGGTTACCAATGCAGCCATCAAGAAGAGCATTGATGATGAAATTGCCAAGTGAGCAAACCCTTTTGGATTTAAATCCCAACATATACATTTGAATGTGGTCCTTAAGCCCCAGTGGTTCATGGGTTTTGTTCCTGTTTTGCCTCAGACTCCCTGACAAGCTGAAAGTGACCTGGCCGGAGGGCAACCCCTGGACCCAGAATGATGTCCAGACAGCAGGCACTCCACTAGGTACAGAGACGGACTCCCTGCACCATACGCAGTAGCTCCGTGCTATCTGCTAAGTATTTTTGATACTGTATCCTAAGTATGCACATATTTGTGAGTGACGGTAGGATCTCCCTTTCATTCCTTGCAGGGCCTCTCCATGTGGAAATTCTCAACAAGAAAGGAGAGCCGGTATGTAGGATACCATCATCCACTCAAAACGCAGCATGGAAAGCACTTTCAATCGAACTAAAAGTTGTTTGGCATTGTAAGTTAATTTGAATGCTAAGAATGATTGCTGTTATTATATTGTTGGCAGACTGTTTCAATGGCTAGTTTGTGTATACCGTGTCATGAATAGTTTTCTCTCTTCTTCCCTAGCACCTAATGGTGATGTGGAGACCAACTTTCACATTGCAGCACATTCAGCCAAGTGGGCATTCTGGTTCAGAACCATGGGTACTTTCTTGTTTCAATTTACTAACTTTATTGTAATGATTTAAAGTTTCCTCTGTTAAGTATGGTAAAACCGTATTTATTTATTTTTGTTACTAGCTAATGATGCAATGTTTGTCATAATGTCTGACTCTCTGGTGGTTAAACAGTGTTGTTCTCCCTATGTAGGGAACCTAAACAAGTTGGGGAAGTATACCCTGCAACTGAACACAGTACTCAACGAGAGCAACGCTACTGTCTGGGCTGGGAAACAGCTGCCCAACCACACACTGGACTTCTCCATTACTGGTAACCAATGTTCCCTGTAAGCTGCGTGCTCGGCCTCGCAGCTCCTGAAGCTGTCCCGTGCAGAAGAATTACCAGCCTCTGCAGAGATGCATGAGATTGAACTTCACAAAAACGTATATTTCCTGGCTTTAAACAGATTGAATCAATGCAGCAAACCCAATCTAACTTTAAGACTGAGTTGGGGATTTTGTTGGAGCCTGAGGAGTGCATCTGAGTAGCTCTTTTCTATTTCACAGCCCAAACGTTTTTTCCATCACGAGCGGTCGGAGAGTATTTGAGATCGCAGAGCCGGTGTGCACATTTGTTGATATTCTTTGCTGGTTAGTGCGTTACTCCCCTGGTTATAGCGAATTTTGGTCAGCAATGGGGGAGTGATTTGCTTCCTACAAGAGCACAAAACTTGGACATATCTAACGGTCTTTGAAAGCGAGTCAGGAAAATAGATTTCTTTGTCTTAACGGGGCAGTGTGATATTTGAGACTGAAAATGCAAGTAAGCAAATTGGCAGAGGGGTAGCATACATTTGTGTATGATTCTCTGAATGGTAGTAATAATAACAATTTTTATTTTAACCTATTTGGCCAATTGTGTTATAGATCATTGCTTATTTTTATATAGAGATTTGAGCTTCAGAAAAAAATCAGTGACAAGCCATGCATGATGTTTGAATGTATCATTGAATGTATGCCTATATTGAACACCACATATTGGCTATTGTAGTCAACAGCTATATTTTTTACTTTATTTTAACCTTTATTTAACTAGGCCAAACCCTCCCCTAACCCGGACGAAGCTGGGCCAAATGTGCACTGCCCTATGGGACTCCCGATCACGGCCAGTTGTGATCCAGCCCAGGATCAAATCAGGGTCTGTAGTGATGCCTCTAGCACTGAGATGCAGTGCCTTCGACCGGTGCACTCGGGAGCCCACAAATATCCATGTGGAAATGTATATCCATGTGGAAATGTTATGGCATTTGCCCTATTGGTTTTGATAGGCCTACATTTTGGTCAAAAAGCCACAATAGCCTATTGGCTGCTGTCTGAAACTAACTTAAAGGCCCAGTGCATTCAAAAAACGTGATTTCCTGTGTTTAATATATATTTCCACTGAGGTTGGAATAATATTTAGAAAATTCTGATAATGCCCTTTTAGTGTAAGCGCTGTTGAAAAAGATTGCCTGAAATTTTGACCATGCAGTAAATTGATAACAGCTAATATTCAGTTTCCCCTCCCCACTCATGCCATTCCAACAATCCTAGCAAAATTGCTGCTTGAGAAATTGCTCTTTGCTAAGAAGCTGTTTTTGTTTCTTTTTGATTATTTTAATTGATCTCAAATTAAGGTACTTAATTGTTACCCAGAAATGATTTGATATGGAGATGAAAATGCTTGAGTTCAACCCTTTTTTAAAGTGGGTACAGCCTCCCTGTTCACAGTTAATGCATGCAGGAATGCTCGCAAAATTAGAGTTTCTTCTTCGCAACCTGAAATTAGCTCGGTGCTGGAAAAAATCTGAGGAAACATTGCTGGTGACCTTCTTTGTGAAGTCAGACTGAAATACATGAAATGCTTTGGCCCTCTCCGGTAACAATCAGATTGATCGCCTAAAGACCCATCTCTTTTCTCCCTCTCTCGCTGTCTCTCCTCTCCCAGAGGGCAGTGCAGATAGGTTTGTGGTGGGTATAGTGAACACACCGCTCTATGTGGGGGTGCCTTTTAAAATCCCACTGGAGCTGGTGGATGAATACGGTCACCCTGCTTGTCCTCCTCCCAACCTCAAGCCATTTCTGGAATGCAGGTAGGTTACGCACAAAAATAGTTTAAATGGTTACTAGGGTTGGGCGGTATCCAGATGTTCATAATCATACTGTTTCTGTACCATACAGGGGTATACCGTTTTGGTGAACATCCACACAAGGGGCGCATTTATTTTTTATGCACTAAACTATTTAGGCAACAGGGATCTTGACCCAGGAGGGGATTTAATGTCTCTGCTGTAACCAAGAAGCTTGATCTTGACATCTAGCCGGAAGAAATCGGTTATCTCTTCCCTGCAGGGCTCAGCCCGAGTCTCAGGTTATTCATGGTGCCAGACAATTTCAGCCCCTCCTTGTTTAGCTGGTGGTTGTTACTGTGTTTCAGTTCCCTGGAAGTGAGTAATGAGGGGGTGGCCACTAGTGGGACCACTTTCACCATCCAGGGTGTCAGAGCGAGGGGCGCAGTGCACAACTACCAGAGCAAGGTCAGAGACGCTGGTTTTCAAGGCTGCAGGGCTCTCACTTTAACTCTGTCCAGATGAACCGCAACAAGACAGACAAATGAAAGCTCTCTCAAATTACGTCATCGGCTAATGTTTGGTAATATTGTCTCGGCAGACACACAACATGAAAGTGGTCCTGCCTGGCCTCAAACAGGACTTGCAGATTCTGAAGATCAGCCTTCTCCCTGGTAAAGTGATTGATTTACGTTGAAGAAGTCACAAATTAAAAGAATGTTTATACTATTATGTCCACCTGGGTATTCAGAGGAAAACACATGTTTACTTGGTAAACCATGAATTTACCTTTATGCTTAATTTTGTATTTTTTTTTTATAAGCTATATATTAAATAATAACTAGTGATTTACGGCAACACATTGCTGCTCTGCTATAATAAGAAAAATCCTATTTAATGGGGGTTGTGGGTACAGTAGATCCTGATAAGGGATTTTAAGTAAATGATTCCCTTGGTGTTGCTGATGCTTTCAAGCTGTGGCTGGAGGGCTACTTAGTGTGACATGGGATAGAAAAATACATCAGCCAGCCTTTAGGCCTTATAAAAACATGTGTAGCTTAAACAGTGTTTTACAAGCAGCCCTGTATATATTGTGTACATGTGAAGGACATTCCATAGTAGTGTCATCTGAATGTGAATGTTTTACAGGTAACCCAGATTCACTCAAAGTGAAACAAGAGAATCCAATCATTGTTGAGAATGGAACCTCTGTTTGCTTTGATGTGGAGGTCCATGATGAAGCAGGAAACGTCACAGTTCAACCCAAACTGATTGTCCGCTGCCAGGTAAGATCATACTAGACCTTGACTCCGGAGGTATGAATACCCAAGTCTTCCAAAGCAGAAGAATTACATATATACACAACTGCACTTTATATCCCCATCACGAACTTGGCAACTTGGCTTCTTCCAGTGAATATTTTTCCCAAATCTGAAGTTCAATCCAGTGTTCTCTCTTTGGTGTTCCATGCTCATACATTTGAATGCTTTTACTGAATTTCAAAAGTGCAAAACACATTTTGATTCCTCCAAAAGCACTAAATAGGCAGTCTGCCAAAGCACCATTTCAACCTGACAGGGTTGAGTAAGAGGGTGTGTCAATTGTCCCTGAGTATGTGCATTTTAGGGCCACTGTCCATTCAGTGTGTTACCAGGGTCCTCATTAGTGTTTTGCAACGGAAAACGAAATGCAGGGTTTTTTTCTGGTGCAAAATGGAGCTTGAGGCCCTCTTGTTGGCCGCAGTGACAATGTAGCTGTTTTTTAAAGCAGATTTCCTGTAATTCTGCACATCTTGCCATTAGGCTGAGAACTGTCTGACTAAAACAATATCAACGGGGGCCCAATGCCATGACCAAAATACTCCTGAATGCATCATGTTTTTAATGTTTTTAATTCTCCCTGACTGCCTAGCTTTTATTTGGGTGATTTTCTAGTTCTCAAATGTAATCTTATTTAAAAATATGTAGGTCCATTATCTTTTATACATTCTTCGTTTTAGTCTTAAGTAAAACTTTTTTCCTGTTTGGACATAGGCTAAATACTTTTCTATGCAGAAAACCCCCTGAAACAAGTGTTTATTGGACAAGTGAAGGTAGTCTACCCTTATTTGATTGGGTTCGTTCTAGTGAATACTAGTTATTTGGGGGTCGCAATATTATTTTGGATGATATTATGTCGATACTTTGACTCCAAGTAGAGATTGGTTTAAAAAAATATTGACTATTAAATAACAAATCCTCAATCTACACACAATACCCCACAGTGGCAAAGCGAAAACAGGTTTAGAAATGTTTTCAATTATATAAAAACATAAAACAAATACCTTATTTACATAAGCATTCAGACCCTTTGCTATATGACTTTTCATTGATCATCCTTGAGATGTTTCTACAGCTTGGAGTCCACCTGTGGTAAATTCAATTGGTTGGACATGATTTGGAAAGGGGCACACACACACAATGGTCTATATAAGGTCCCACAGTTGACAGTGCATGTCAGAGCATATTGTCCGTGGAGCCCCGAGACAGGATTGTGTCGAGGCGCAAATCTGGGGAAGGGTACCAAAACAATGTCTGCAGCATTGAAGGTCCCCAAGAACACAGTGGTCTCCATTATTCTTAACTGGAAGTGGTTTGTAACCACCAAGACTCTTCCTAGAGCTGACCCCCCCCCCCCCAGCCAAACTGAGCAATTGGGGAGAAGGGCATTGGTCAGGGAGGTGACCAAGAACCCAAGATCGAGGGACAGATGAACGGAGCAAAGTACAGAAAGTACATAGCGCTCAGAACCTCAGACTGGGGCGAAGGTTCACCTTCCAACAGGACAACGACCCTTAGCACACAGCCAAGACAACGCAGGAGTGGCTTCGGGACAAGTCTCTGAATGTCCTTGAGTTGCCCAGCCTGAGCCAGACTTGAACCTGATCGAACATCTTTGGAAATACCTGAAAATAGCTGTGCAGCAACGCTACCCATCCAACCTGACAGAGCTTGAGAGGATCTGCAGAGAATGGGAGAAACTCTCCAAATACAGGTGTGCCAAGCTTGTAGCGTCACACCCAAGAAGACGACAGTCCATCATTACTTTCTAGACATGAAGGTCAGTCAATCTGGAAAATGTCACGAACTTTGAAAGTTTCTTCAAGTCAGTCGCAAAAACCATGAAGCGCTATGATGAAACTGGCTCTCATGAGGACCGCCACAGGAAAGGAAGATGCAGAGTTACCTCTGCTGCAGAGGATAAGTTCATTAGAGTTAACTGCACCTCAGATTGCAGCCCAAATAAATGCTTCACAGAGTTCAAATAACAGACATATCTCAACATCAACTGTTCAGAGGAGACTGCGTGAATCAGGCCTTCATGGTCGCATTACTGCAAAGAAACCACTAAAGGACACCAATAAGAAGAAGAGACTTGCTAGGACCTAGAAACACGAGCAATGGATATTAGACCGGTGGAGTCCAGATTTTGAGATTTTTGGTTCCTACTGCCAAGTCTTTGTGAAATGCAGAGTAGGTGAACAGATGATCTCTGCATGTGTGGTTCCCACCGTGAAGCATGGAGGATATGTGATGGTGTGGGGGTGCTTTGCTAGTGACCCTTTCTGATTTATTAGGAATTCAAGGCACGCTTAACCAGTATGGCTTCCACAGCATTCTGTAGTGATACGCCATCCCATCTGGTTTGCACTTAGTCCCACTATCATTTGTTTTTCAACAGGACAATGACCCTACACACCTCCAGGCTGTGTAAGGGCTATTTGACCAAGAAGCAGTGAGATGGAGTGCTGCATTTGATGACCTGGCCTCCACAATCACCCGACCTCAACCCAAATGAGATGGTTTGGGATGAGTTGGACCGCAGAGTGAAGGAAAAGCAGCCAACGAATGCTCAGCATATGTGGGAACTCCTTCAAGACTGTTGGAAAAGCATTCCAGGTGAAGCTGGTTGAGAGAATGCCAAGAGTGCAAAGCTGTCATCAAGGCAAAAGGTGGCTACTTTGAAGAATCTAAAATCAGAAATATATTTTTATACTTTTTGGTGGGGGGTTACAACATGATTCCATATGTGTTATGTCATGCAAATTTCTGTTAGGAAAGCAAAGGCTAGCTTTTTCAAACTGACTGCGTGTATTGGTTCCTGACTTCCCAGAAAAGTTGCATATCGCAGGGATTATTCAATGCTAGTGCAGTCCGCCACAGGATGTTTTTGTGCTGGTCGAGGGCAGTCAGGTCTGGAGTGAACCAAGGGCTATATCTGTTCTTAGTTCTACATTTTTTTGAAAGGGGCATGCTTATTTAAGATGGTGAGGAAATTACTTTTTAAAGAACGACCCAGGCATCCTCTACTGACGGGATGAAGTCAATATCCTTCCAGGATACCCAGGCCATAGCGGATGCAGGCAATGAGGCAGTGATCGCTGAGATCCTGGTTGAAGACAGCAGAGGTGTATTTGGAGGGCAAGTTGGTCAGGCTAATATCTATGAGGGTGCCCATGTTTACGGATTTAGGGTTGTACAGTGAGGGGAAAAAAGTATTCAATCCCCTGCTGATTTTGTACGTTTGCCCACTGACAAAGAAATTATCAGTCTATAATTTTAATGGTAGGTTTATTTGAACAGTGAGACAGAATAATAACAAAAAAATCCAGAAAAACGCATGTGAAAAATGTTATAAATTCATTTGCATTTTAATTAGGGAAATAAGTATTTGACCCCCTCTCAATCAGAAAGATTTCTGGCTCCCAGGTGTCTTTTATACAGGTAACGAGCTGAGATTAGGAGCACACTCTTAAAGGGAGTGCTCCTAATCTCAGCTTGTTACCTGTATAAAAGACACCTGTCCACAGAAGCAATCAATCAATCAGATTCCAAACTCTCCACCATGGCCAAGACCAAAGAGCTCTCCAAGGATGTCAGGGACAAGATTGTAGACCTACACAAGGCTGGAATGGGCTACAAGACCATTGCCAAGCGGCTTGGTGAGAAGGTGACAACAGTTGGTGCGATTATTCGCAAATGGAAGAAACACAAAAGAACAGTCAATCTCCCTCGGCCTGGGGCTCCATGCAAGATCTCACCTCGTGGAGTTGCAATGATCATGAGAACGGTGAGGAATCATCCCAGAACTACACGGGAGGATCTTGTCAATGATCTCAAGGCAGCTGGGACCATAGTCACCAAGAAAAGAATTGGTAACACACCATGCTGTGAAGGACTGAAATCCTGCAGCGCCCGCAAGGTCCCCCTGCTCAAGAAAGCACATATACATGCCCGTCTGAAGTTTGCCAATGAACAGGACAACTGGGTGAAAGTGTTGTGGTCAGATGAGAACAAAATGGAGCTCTTTGGCATCAACTCTACTCGCCGTGTTTGGAGGAGGAGGAATGCTGCCTATGACCCTAAGAAAACCATCCCCACCGTCAAACATGGAGGTGGAAACATTCTGCTTTGGGGGTGTTTTTCTGCTAAGGGGACTGGACAACTTCACTGCATCAAAGGGACGATGGACGGGGCCATGTACTGTCAAATCTTGGGTGAGAACCTCAGCCAGGGCATTGAAAATGGGTCGTGGATGGGTATTCCAGCATGACAATGACCCAAAACACACGACCAGGTAACAAACGAGTGGCTCAAGAGGAAGCACATTAAGGTCCTGGAGTGGCCTAGCCAGTCTCCAGACCTTAATCCCATAGAAAGTCTGTGGAGGGAGCTGAAGGTTCAAGTTGTCAAACGTCTGCCTCGAAACCTTAATGACTTGGAGAAGATCTGCAAAAAGGAGTGGGACAAAATCCCTCCTGAGATGTGTGCTAACCTGGTGGCCAACTGCAAGAAACATCTGACCTCTGTGATTGCCAACAAGGGTTTTGCCACCAAGTACTGAGTCATGTTTTGCAGAGGGGTCAAATACTTATTTCCCTCATTAAAATGCAATTCCATTTATAACATTTTTCACATGCGTTTTTCTGGATTTTCTTTTGTTATTCTGTCTCTCACTGTTTAAATAAACCTACCATTAAAGTTATAGACTGATCATTTCTTTGTCAGTGGGAAAACGTATAAAATCAGCAGGGGATCAAATACTTTTTTCCCTCACTGTACCTGGTGGGTTCCTTTATCATTTGTGTGAGATTGAGGGCATCTAGCTTAGATTGTACGACTCCTGGGGTGTTAAGCATATCCCAGTTTAGGTCACCTAGCAGAACGGACTCTGAAGATCGATGGGGGGGCAATCAATTCACATATGGTGTCCAGGGCACAGCTGGGAGCTGGGGGGGGTCTATAACAGGCAGCAACAGTGAGAGACTAATTTCTGGAGAGAGAGACTTTTTTAAAATTAGAAGCTCAAACTGTTTGGACATAGACCTGGAAAGTATGACAGCCTGCAAAGTTCTATCTCTGCAATAGATTGCAACTCCTCCCCCTTTGGAAGTTCTATCTTGACGGAAAATGTTGTAGTTGGGGATAGAAATTTCAGAATTTTTGGTGGCCTTCCTAAGCCAGGATTCAGACACGGCAAGGACATCACGGTTGACGGAGTGTGCTAAAGCAGTTAGTAAAACAAACTTAGGAAGGAGGCTTCTGATGTTAACATGCATGAAACCAAGGCTTTTACGGTTACAGAAGTCAACAAATGATAGCGCCTGGGGAATAGGAGTGGAACTGGGGGCTACAGGGCCTGGGTTAACCTCCACATCACCCAAGGAACAGAGGAGGAGTACGATGAGGGTACGGCTAAAGGCTATCAAAACTGGTCGTCTAGTGCGTTGGGGACAGAGAATAAAAGGAGCAGATTTCTGGGCGTGGTAGGATAGTTTCAGGGCATAATGTACAGACGGGTATGGTAGGGTGCGGGTACAGTGGAGGTAAACCTAGGCATTGAGTGACGATAAGAAAGGTTGCATCTCTGGACGCACTAGTTATGCTGGGTGAGGTCACCGCATGTGTGGGAGGTGGGACAAAAGAGGTATCAGAGGCATGTTGAGTGGGTCTAAGGGCTCCACGGTAAATTAAAACAAGAACTATCCTAAACAACAGTATACAAGGCATATTGAAATTAGAGAGAGAGATATAAAGCGAGGCATAAAGCAATCACAGGTGTTGATAGGGAGAGCTAGCAAAGACAACAACGATTAAGAGAACAACAGCTAATCATCTAAGACAACAACAACAGGTAAAATGGCGATGAATAGGCAGAGAGGGTCAGTAAACCACACACAGGGCCTGAGTTTGAGGCTGGGGCCGACAGATAAACAAAATGGAGTACCGTGATTTATGAACAGTCCAGCAGGCATCAGCTATGTAGCCAAGTGATCATAGGGTCCAGTAAACAGCAATAGATGAAACAGGGAAGCCGCTGGGTAGTCGTTACTACGCTAGCAAGCGGGAGACATGGCGTTCCCAAAAAAGTTAGCAGGCCGGGGTGAGTAGAAGCGTCTTCACCGACGTCTGGCAAAGGCCGGTTGAGGGCACAACGGATGGAATTACATCGACAGACCAGTCGTGATGGATCGGCGGGGCTCCGTGTCGACAAAGGGTCCAGGCCAGTTGGCAAAATAGGTATTGTAGCTGGAGTAATTTCGTTTGCTAGCCGGGAGATGTGCATGGCTCGAGGCAACTGGTGCTAGCTTCGGGACAAGGGCGTTAGCCACAATAGCCACTCGGTAGCCGCTAGCTAGCTGCGATGATCCGATGCAAAGGTCCAGAGTTTACGGCATAGAATCCGGTGATGTAGTGGATTCTAGTTGTGTTAGTGAAGAGTCCGGAAGGCATCAGCTGTGTAGCCGAGTGATCATAGGGTCCACTGAGCAGGCCGGGAGATGGGTCTGGCTCATGGCTAGCTTCGGGGGTGGGCAACTCGGTAGCAGCTAGCTAGCTGCAATGATCAGAAGTAATGGTCCAGGTCTTGCGGCAGGAATCTGGTGTTGTAGTGGAGAAAAACCAGGCTAAAAGCGTCTGGTGTATGTGCTAAAGGTAAAGGCCGCTAGCAGTGGCTAACAATGACTAATTAGCTGGTAGCTGGTTAGCTACTGATGGCTAGCTCTGATGGAGGTTCTGGCTATAAGGTCTAAAAATAGAAGATCCGTATCACATTGGGTGAGGCGGGTTGCTGGAAGGTATATTTAATTAAAAAATGGAAAAAGAGATTTAAATATATACAAAGAAAGACGAAAAAACTAATTTACACGGGAGAACGACAAACAACGTCTGCACTGCTACGCCATCTTGGATTGAACTGATGACTTTTATTTTTATTTATCCGTAATTTTACCAGGTAAGTTGACTGAGAACATGTTCTCATTTACAGCAACGGCCTGGGGAATAGTTACAGGGGAGAGGAGCAGGATGAATAATGATAATGATGATGATGATATAACAGCCAGGTGCTCAGGTGAGCTGTATTTGCTGTATTCCTAAACAAAAGTACCAGTTAATGAACAATTGTATAAGATGAATTGCATAAATGTATATATTAATGGTACGTTTATTATGTTACTAGCCAGAGCAATGCAGTGGTATTGTGCTGAATGCATGGACAGCACGGATATTCTTGGAAATAGAGCTGCACCTCCTTGAATTGAGTTATTTGACAAAGGAAAGTGTTATAGAAACTGCAGAATCTGCTCTTTCTGATACTATATAGAAATCTACATTTTTTTACCTGCATGTGAGGATTTGATAAAATGATGATCCTTTCCCTGCGTCTATAAATTACACGATGCGCCAATCTCTTAATTTCCAATTTGACAACTGATAGGCCTAATATTGTCACTCATCAGATTATTGTCAATTTATTCTTGTCTATAGGCTAACTCTCATTATGTTTGAAATTTGTTTTGATTGGCAGGCTGACTGGCATCATTTGTTTCCCGCACATAAAGTTGGATAGAGTCAAGGATATGTTTTGCATTATTCTAAAAGCCTACTGCAGCACACATGTTTTCATTTTCCTTAAAATAAATGTGATTAAGTTATAGCAAATAATAATTCTCACGATTCTATATTGTATCGGCACTTAACTATCATAATAATATCGACTAGTGAGATCCCTGGCAATTCCCATCCCTAGTGAATACGAGCAAGCTCTTTCACAGAATATCTACCAGTAGGATAGGATCCATGAATGATATCCGACTTGTGGGCTTTTCTCCTCTGATTAGAAACAAACATGGGAAATCTGGGCATTTACTCCCAAGTGAGGGGGCTTTTCTCTCGGAGGCAGATCTCATATATCGGAATAGTTTTGTGACTTGGTAGTGCTTTTTAAAATCTCTTAAATCAATCCATTGCAAATCAGCACTTGCTTCTGAATTGTTTCAAAAAGGTTCAATGCAACCATTATCTCTATCAAATCATTTCTGGATAAAAAATACCTTACTGTGATCATCTACTATTAAAATGGTAAAAAAGAAACAAAAAGCTTCTTAACAAAGAGCAATTTCTCAAGCAAGAATTTTGCTCGGACTGTCTGGGAGTGGGGAGAGGAAAACAAAATGTTATTGGCAGAGGTTTGGAATTCTCATTGTATTGGTCTTAAGTAATTTACCGCCTTGTGATGTCTCCAAAACAGGCTGAAATTTCAGGCAGTCTTATAAAACAGCTCTTACACTAAAAGGGCATCATCATTTTCACAATTTCACAGTATTATTCCAACATCATAGTGTGGAAACATACACTGAGTGTACAAAACATTAGGAACACCTTCCTAGTATTGGGTTGCACCCCCTTTTGACCTCAGAACAGCCTCAATTCGTTGGGGCTTTACACCACTGTGTAAAGTAGTGTTCAAACTTTTTCAACAGGGGAACCATTTTCTTTCACCAGAATATACCGTGAGGGGAAAAAAGTATTTGATCCCCTGCTGATTTTGTACGTTTGCCCACTGACAAAGAAATGATCAGTCTATAATTTTAATGGTAGGTTTATTTGAACAGTGAGACAGAATAACAACAAAAAAATCCAGAAAAACGCATGTGAAAAATGTTATAAATTGATTTGCATTTAACGGATCATTTCTTTGTCAGTGGGCAAACGTACAAAATCAGCAAGGGGATCAAATACTTTTTTCCCTCACAATATGGGGACCCCCCTTTTTAAAAATGTATTGTGACCCCACCCCAGATACAACCTTTTAAAATCAGTACATTTAGATTTTTAAATCAACAAATAACCTTCCATTCATTACATTTTCATCTCATCAAAATGAAAACCAATAAATACGTTAACTCAATTGTATTTTTCAAATGATCTTTCTCAAACGTTTGTATATTGTCCCATACAATCTACTCATTTTGTTCCCAAAAAATGAAAAATAAACGTTTATTTTGGTGACCCCACTGCAGTTCCTCCGCGACCCCGACTTTGAATACCACTGATGTAAAGCCTGTTGCATGCTTCCCAGTCAACAGTTTGTGCATAGATTATGACAACGTGTTGGTGTTCGACAGGTTTTTTTCAAGGTGTTCAAGCACGCAAATTGTTTTTCTTGAGCCAAGTCTAAGTTCGGTAGCCGTAGTCTACGCCCCTTTGTCGATGATTGGTCAACAGTTCTACTCCTAGTAGAACTAATGGACAGGATTCTTCAAGGAAGTGTTGTCATTCACCAAGAGACCACTAGTTTTCATGCACATTTTTTTCACTTGAGAAATACTGCACCAAACATCTTAATGTAAAACAGTGTGACTAAGACCTTCTCTGCAAATTTTATTATCTTAGATTAAATCAGACTATTTTGAGGAAGTGTATACTGTCTGTGTTGCTACAGCGTCTCAAGTGGGACAAGCATTAATATTGCTGAGGCACCGAGTTCTGCTAGGAGTAAACCGACCGTAGTATGCGGACGCCTTTACCCTGGTGGAGCAATTGGTCTCCATCCCTTTCCTTCCTCACTGTGAAGAGGAGTTCACTGCTTGCCAACAGTGCCCAATGGGCCTGATAGTATGCCCTCCATAGACAATCTCAGATTTATGGAGCCAATCTTCCCTTCCAGATGCCTGGATAAAGAGACTGTTGCCCACTGGGGCTGATAGAATGTCCTTAAATAAACATCAGCCTTCTGGAGCCACTCGTCCCTTCTAGATACATAAAGAGACTGTTGCCCAATAGAAGGAATTATTTTTTATTTTGTGTTATTTGAGTCCTGGAAGTCAGTGAGTTGGCTTGACAATTTTTTAATTGATTTGTGCAGTATAATTTTTCTGTGGTGTCTCAGTTGCAGGGGATCCCTGGTTCGTCCTCCATGGTGGCTGTAGACTGCAGTAACACAGGAGCCGGGACCCTGGTGCTCAAACCAATCGCCCTCAAAAACTGGAGATGAGGACAGTCTGGCGGACTGCACGTTGTTGAGGGACCGGGAGAAGATAGACTGGACGGCCGGGGATCTCCTGGAGAGCCTAAACTACAGACTGTATGACGAGGGAGGCAGGGAGGTCCCTCTGTCTCAGGAGATGGCCCAGAAGATCAAGGTAACGCTAACACCACCCTGACCATGTAGTAACTCATCCATTGAGATTGACTATCAGGGTCTGTATTCGCTGACTTATTGACTTACCTGGTTGAATAATGGCTAAATAAACAAATGCAGTATATGAGTGCTGATCTAGGATCATTCTTTTCCTCTTTTTAAGTCATAATGAGTAAGAGATGGTGTCTGATCCTAGATCACAATTTCTACTCTGAGACGCTTTATGAATACGGCCCAGCAGTCCTTCATTGTGCTGTGACACTGTCAGGTGAACTGGACGGCTGAGGTGAGTGTGGCGGAGCTGGCCCAGGGGAAGCTGCCCAACGTACTGGTGCCGTCGCAGGTGAAGGAAGAGCACTTTTACCAGGTCTCGTACAAAGACCAGCTGGTGTCTGTCGACACCTCCTTCACTATATTGTAAGTCTTCTACTTAAACATGGCTAGAAACATCTTACACTTTTTAGTAAAATTTGTCTGTATTTTGATGAGGCAACATTTTTGCCCCTCATGGTAGTCTTTTATGCTGTTCACAGTTCATTTGCTTATAGAAGTAGAAACAAATGAAGTCTGATTGTGCACATCAGCTGGTGTGCTTGTTCTGATTCGCTGTTTGTTGGTTTTAGGCCCCGCCCTGACAAGCCCAAGCACATGAGGGCCACACTGAGCGACACGACCGTGAGGATGGCAGAGGTCCTATCAGGAAAGATCTGTGAGTCCGGATTCACCAGCAGCAGTTTACTGTCAACTTCTAACCATTCTACTGCCTTCCTGACACACATTCACATTTAGGACTTCTTCTTGATTACCTTCCAAATGAGAAACTGGTAGTTCCCTCTTCCAGACTTAGCGCTTGTGGACCAGTATGGGAATAAAAGTCAGACGCTGACCTCGACCTGTGTGGACTCGCTCGCCGTGGACGCCGAGGGTCTCGACAAGGCATCTCTGGTGTTTACCTGGCAGGTACATTGAATAAATCGAAGGGATTTGTAATTTATTCATTTACTGTGATTTATTATTTTTTCTGAATGTATAATTGGAGACAAACATCCCATGTTGTTATTTAGAAAAACCAAAAAAACTATGTCCATTATGCTGGGGGTTGTAACTAGGAGAGCACCAACTCCATCTTGGTGACGGGGGGTGCGGTTCAACCCCGGGTTCCCAGGCATCCGAGAGCTCTCCTTCATCTGGAGAGAATTTGTGGAGCACTTGACCATCAAAGTGACGGCCGGGGTCCCTGCACAGCTCAAACTGGTGGACGGGCCACAGGAGGTGGGCATTAAGTTAGGGGCCAAGACACTCTGGCTGCGTCAATGGTGCCATTTGGGACACCATCTCTATGGTTAGGTATTGGTCATGGCTTTCCTTTCTCCCTAACTGTAGCCCATGTGTTTTGTTTCTAACTCAGCCCCTGCAAGTGCTGAATGAGCAAGGCATCCAGATGCCCTTTCTCCTCCAGCTGTTTGATAAGTGGGGAAACCCCTCCCCCGACCAAAGGGTTGTCGTGACGCTGAAGACCTCCAATCCGGCCCTGAAGGTCAGACACTCACCACCACTGTTGTAAAGTGGGACATGGGGATTATATGCAGTGGGGGATACTGATGCTGCATACTACAGTTTAAGTCGGAAGTTTACATACACCTTAGCCAAATACATTTAAACTCAGTTTTTCACAATTCCTGACATTTAATCCTAGTAAAATTCCCTGTTTTAGGTCAGTTAGTATCACCAATTTATTTTAAGAATGTGAAATGTCAGAATAATAGTTGAGAGATTTATTTCAGCTTTTATTTCTTTCATCACACATTGGGTCAGAAGTTTACATCCACTCAATTAGTATTTGGTAGCATTGCCTTTAAATTGTTTAACTTGGGTCAAACATTTCGGGTAGCCTTCCAAAAGCTTCCCACAATAAGTTGGGTGAAAATGGCCCATTCCTCCTGACAGAGCAGGAGGAACTGAGTCAGGTTTGTAGGCCTCCTTTTTCAGTTCTGCCCACAAATTGTCTATAGGATTGAGGTCAGGGCTTTGTGATGGCCACTCCAATACCTTGACTTGGATGTCCTAAAGCCATTTTGCCACAACTTTGGAAGTATCCTTGGGGTCATTGTCAATTTGGAAGACCCATTTGTGACCAAGCTTTAACTACTTTGGGAGCAGTGGGGCGCTCCCGACACTACCCGGTGAAATGTAAGGCGCCAAATTCAAAATCCCAAAGTTGAATAATTAAACATTCATCAATATACAAGTGTTGCAGAGCCATCAAAAGCTCTGATTCTTGGCAATATCACAGCGTTGTCAGATTTCAAATAGGCTTTACGGCGAAAGCACAAAATTTGATTGTTTGAGGATAGCCCCTCTCATATTTTATGCATTAGCATAAATCCATAACCAACGCCTGTCTCACAAAACGCATAAAATCGCCAATATAAAATCGCTTACCTTTGATGAACTTCTGCTGAGAGCTTCCCAAGTGTCCAACAAAGACAATCCATTCTTCTTTTGTTAGAAAAAGTCATTTGTTATATCCATAAATCTGTTTGGTTGGCGCCTTATGATCATAAAATCCACCGTTGAGTCGCCCATTGAACCGTGAAGAGAACGCATTCAAATTATACCTATCATATTTCTCCAAACAAATCAAACATTTTTTATGTTTCCTTAGGTATCATTTTATGTATTTTTACTATATTATTTCAACCGGGTTGTAGCCTGACACATAAGAAAGTAAAATAAAAGTGAGGCGCGCTCTCGTTCTCGTGACCAGAAAAGGTATTTCTCATTTCCACTTCCTCCAGTAAATCTTCTTCTATAGGGTTCCCTTTAGCCCTGTTGTTTTGAAACCTTGTCTAAAGACTGTTGACATCCTGTGGAAGCCATAGGTACTGCAGTCTCAGTCCTACATAACAGAAAAATGAATAGGCACAATGGAGAAAAAGGTCATTTACAAAAAAAACTGCAAATCCGTATAGATTTTCCTCTGGTTTTCGCCTGCTATATCACTTCTGTTATACTCACATACATTATTCTAACACTTTTAGAAACTTCAGAGTGTTTCCTATCCAATAGTACTAATTATGTGCATATCCTATTTTCTGGGCCTGAATGGCAGGCCTTTTACTTTGGGCATGCCAGACTCTCCAAAACCGTCTCCTCGGCAGCCGCTCCCTAAGAAGTTAACTTCCTGACTGATGTCTTGAGATGTTGCTTCAATATATCCACATAACTTTCCTCCCTTGTGATGCCATCTATTTTGTTAAGTGCACCAGTCCCTCCTGCAGCAAAGCACCCCCACAACTTGATGCTGCCACCCCCGTGCTTCACGGTTGGGATGGTGTTCTTCGGCTTGCAAGCCTCCCCCTTTTTCCTCCAAACATAACGATGGTCATTATGGCCAAACAGTTTTATTTTTGTTTCATCAGTCCACTTTGTTGCTTTTATGGATGTTGTCTTGTTGCTTTTTGTGCTATGTTGCTCTGTCTGCATGTCATGTCTTGCTTGTCCTATGTTGCTCTGTGGGTGCTCACTGCTCATTGATTGTCTGTATTGTAATTGTTTTTAATAATCTGCTCAGAGACTGCGGTTGAAAATTAGCCGGCTGGCTAGAACCGGCACTTTTACTGAAACGTTGATTAATGTGCACTGTCCCTGTAAAAATAAAAAATAAACTCAAACTCAGAGGACATTTCTCCAAAAAGTACGATCTTTGTCCCCATGTGCTGTTGCATATCGTCGTCTGGCTTTTCTAAGGCGGTTTTGGAGCAGTGGCTTTTTCCTTGCTGAGAGGCCTTTCAGGTTATGTCGATATAGGACTTGATTTTACTTGGGATATAGATACTTTTGAACCCGTTTCCTCCAGCATCTTCACAAGGTCCTTTGCTGTTGTTCTGGGATTGATTTGCACTTTTCGCACCAAAGTACGTTCATGTCTAGGAGACCGAATGCGTCTCCTTCCTGAGCGGTATGATGGCTGCGTGGCCCCATGGTGTTTATACTTGCGTACTATTGTTTGTACAGATGAACTTGGTACCTTCAGGCGTTTGTATATTGCTCCCAAGGATGAACCAGACTTGTGGAGGTCTACAATTTCTTTTCTGAAGTCTTGGCTGATTTCCTTTTGATTTTCCCGTGATGTCAAGCAAAGAGGCACTGAGTTTGAAGGTAGGCCTTGAAATACATCCACAGGTACACCTCCAATTGACTAAAATGATGTCAATTAGTCTATCAGAAGCTTCTAAAGCCATCACATAATTTTCTGGAATTTTCCAAGCTGTTTAAAGGCACAGTCAACTTAGTATATGTAAACTTCTGACCCACTGGAAATGTGATACAGCGAATTATAAGTGAAATAATCTGTCTAAACAATTGTTGGAAAGAGTACTTGTGTCATGCACAAAGTAGATGTCCTAACCAACTTGCCAAAACTGTAGTTTCTTAACAATAAATTGATGGAGTGGTTAAAAAACAGGTTTTAATGACTACAACCTAAGTGTATGTAAACTTCCGACCTCAACTGTGTATATTTACACTTGTTAAATTAGTCAAGTCTATTGGGTGGTCTTATCTTCTTGATTCGAAATTGTGATGACATCTTTTGTTGTTCAGGTGAAGTCATCTGTTACTTCACAACCAATGGACGGAAAAGCCTGTTTTGTGGTGGACCATGTGAGAGGGCCCAAGTGAGTTCCTAACCGTATAATTCCTAACTACTTGCCATAATGACCCTGAAACCATATATTAATGGAGGGCAGTGTTCAAGACCTGTTGTTCTGTCAGGGGGGAGTATGCGCTGGAGTTCAGAGGGTCCTTCAACAAGCAGCCCATCCACGGTCCATCTGTGAAGCTCACCATTATCCCAGATCCCAACAAACCTGTCAAACTGGTGGTGGAGTACAACACTAACTCAGTGTTTACTGCTGGAGGCACACTCGCATGTCTGTACCTCTAGTTTATCTGTAAATCTACCTGTTTGTCTGTGTGGCTTTACCTGTGTGCAACTATGGATCGAAGTGTCTGTGTGTCTATGGCGCTATCTACCTGTCTGTGGCTCTACCCGTGGGTCTGTCTGTGGCTCTACCCGTGGGTCTGTCTGTCTGTGGCTCTACCCGTGGGTCTGTCTGTGGCTCTAGCCGTGGGTCTGTTGATATGTGTGTGCCACTGGCATCTCTGTATCAGCTGACATGGTAATCTGTTTGTTCTCTGTATGTCCAGTGTTTTCAGTGTCGGTGGTGTCTGAGGAGGGCAGCACCATAAAGAACCTGAACCCTGTCAACATCTCCATGCTGATGTGGAAGGGAGTGCCGTCAGGGACATCACAGCCCCCCTTAGGGGTTAGTTACTGGACAAATGGCACCCTGTTGCCTATATAGTGCACTACTTTTAACTACACCCGTAACAAGACCCAGAGGGACTAATTAACATTAACACTGACTTTGGCAATGTCACACATAGACACAACTTTTCACATGACTTAAATATAAAAAGTGATGACAAAGACTCTGTATCTGATGGGAATAATCAAGTCATTGTCTACATGCTTTTCTGAAGGCTGACCAACTGAAATGCAGCAAACCCATGGAAGACGAAAAGGAAGACCGTTTTCACTTCAGGTAACTAATAGTGTTTTCTATTCGGGCGCAGCTTGTGCCAAGTGCTGGGTACGTCTCCTGTCTAAATGGCTTTAGAAAAGAGACACTACAAATGGCTTAAAGCAGTGTGGCCGTAGTGTGTTAGCGGTCACCAATCGAACGTGGGATTGCTGGGAAATTTTTGTCAGAGGGGTTAGCCACTTTGTGGTGTCTCTTCTCTTAGGTTTGTATCAACACAAAGGTAGTCTTGGGATGTATGTATGCATGTATGTAAAAGGATTCATGTTCATCTAACAGAGACAAAGTCGTCCCAGAACGTGTTGGGAAGTACACAATCCAGTTTGTGCTGTGTGTGGACAAGACAAAAGTGCTGTGGAGTCACCAGGTAAGCTCAACCTAAACCATGTGGCTTAGAGCCGTAAACCCACATCCAGACACCCTCTAACTGGGCTTTGAATGAAACATGTACACGTGGATATGGTCTCCACTCTCCAAATTGGTCTCCTGTTTATTTTATCTAGAAGAAATGTATTTCATGTGGAGTGGCTGGATGTCTATAGGTTATTTTGGGCCACTTGTAGAACTAAAGTAATCACGTCTCTCTCTTTCCTGGCCTCGCCTAGTATGTCGTAGACGTTGTGCCCAACGATCCTGTCAAATTGGTCCCAGACCTTCAGCCACCAACCCCAGTGGTCTCCAACAACATTGACATTGCCAGTCGGACTCTGATGGAGGACATGTGTCTGAAAATAACGGTGAGATGATTAGATCCTCTGGCCAGCGGAAGTCAGGAACCACTCAACACCATATAAGTATGAGTTGAAGTCTACTAATGATTAAAATATATGTTGTATCATTTTTGGTGATCAAGCCTAACTGAGGCCATAAAGGTAATAGAACCTCTGACCATGGCAATTTGACGTCATTGACATAAATAGGTTCCAAAATCATGGGCATTAATATGGAGTTTGTCCCCCCACTGTCTTTGTCTATTTCTGAGGCTGCTGGTTTGTGTTGCTTCCCTCCAGGATGTGTATAATAACCCAGCGGGACTAGAGCTGAGTGGGAAGGTGGTGGTCACCATCAAGAGCTCCAAGGGCTCCAGTGACAAAGGCCTGCCTCTCTTTGAGGGCAAAGCCAAGAGCCTGCAGTTTAGCCTTGCTAATGGAGAGGCCCACATCGCTGTGAGTGGGGTGGTGGTGCGGTGTGTTTGTACAACATCTTTTCTTCAGGCTTTGTGTGCTAACCAGGATTTTGCAATTAGATATAGATATTTTTTTTAAACTCCCTTCAAGAATCTGTCCATCATGGAGAACAGTCCTGGTCAGGATGGGAATGAGTACGTCCTGCACTTCAGACCTGTCATCCCAGGGTTTGGCCCCAAAAATCCCCTGGTAGCGTTTGAGCTCCCCTTCCGCTTCTACAATGGTTAGATCATATGTTTAATTTTTTTATTGTTAAATCACATCAATGTAAGTTTGAATACCATTCAGTGTTTGCCATCTAAAAGGGGTTGACACGCTGTGATCACGAGTGTCCAGCCATCTTAAAGGTACATTTCACTCAAAGTGTCGGACGTTTCAGACCTGAAAAGTAGAATAATGTTAAGATGACTTTCCACATCCTAGGCCATCTATTTTGTAGCTCCAGCTATGTGCCTCAGTCCCAAGATGAGCAGTCTAAATTCCTGGTTGTATTTGTTGGTTATCTTTTCCATTCATGTTGGGTGGGGGCATATAGCTGGATCGACACAACCGATGTCATGGGACGTGGATTCATCCTAACGTTGGACTACTTTTTGATTGGCAAGTGTGGTGTCCATTTTAAAGGCCAGTTTCTTGGCTCCTGGAACAGTGTGTCTCAGGTGATCCCGACTGTTCTCCTGTCCCCTACTAGATGTGGAGAACAGGAAGCAGATGTCTGAACTGACCAGGAAGAAGGACCAGATAAACCAGACGATTGACACCTACAAGAGTCTGTTTGACACCAACAGGCAACTCACCACAGAGCTCGATAGTAGGTGTTGCGTTCCAAACGTGTTAACTGAGCTGCAAGAGAGAATGGAAACATACAATTTGGTTCCAGTTTGGTGCCAAGCTATCAGTGTTAAAACATGTTCCTGCTGTGATATGTCTTCCTTTAGATCAAGTGCGCAATGTTACCAACAAAGAAGGTCATCTGAAATCAGAGCTCAGGAAGAATAGCATGAATGTAGCACAACTGTCATCTGTAAGTATTTGATTATCTTCACATTCCATCCAATTGGCAACAGTTTGTCATGTGAATTTTCTCAAATCGGCATCAAAACAATGTGCGTTTTCTCACCAGAGATGTTTCCATAAAATGGACAGATCGGTGATCATGTTTTTGGCTTTTTGGCTTTCAAAGATTTTAGAAAGGCAGGGCAGGATGGATATAGGTCTATAACAGTTTGGGTCTAGAGTGTCTCCCCCTTTGAAGAGGGGGATGACCGTGGCAGCTTTCCAATCTTTGGGGATCTCAGACGATGCGAAAAAGAGGTTGAATAGGCTAGTAATAGGGGTTGCAACAATTTCGACGGATAATTTTAGAAAGAGAGGGTCCAGATTGTCTAGCCCAGCTTATGTGTAGGGATCCAGATATTGCAGCTCTTTCAGAACATCAGCTGTCTGGATTTTGGTGAAGGGGAAGTGGGGGGGGCTTGGGCAAGTTGGCTGGGGTAGGGGTAGCCAGGTTAAACGCATGGCCAGCCTTAGAAAAATGCTTATTGAAATTATCGGTTATTGTAGATTTATTGGTGGTGACCTATCCTCAGTGCAGTGGGCAGCTGGGAGGAGGTGCTCTTATTCTCCATGGACTTTAGTGTCCCAAAACTTTTTGGAATTAGTGCTACAGGATGCAAATTTCTGTTTGAAAAAGCTAGCCTTAGCTTTCCTAACTGACTTAGTATATTGGTTCCTAACTTCCCTGAAAAGTTGCATATCACGGGGGCTAATCAATGCTAATGCAGAACGCCACAGGATGTTTTTGTGCTGGTCAAGGGCAGTCAAGTCTGGGGTGAACCAAGGACTATATCTGTTCTTAGTTCTAAATGTTTTGAATGGGGCATGCTTATTTAAGATGGTGAGGAGTTGGAGTTTGCCAAAAGGCACCTAAAGACACTGACCATGAGAAACAAGATTCTCTGGTCTGATGAAACCAAGATTTGGCCTGAATGCCAAGCGTCACGTCTGGAGGAAACCTGGCACCATCTCTACGGTGAAGCATGGTGGTGGCAGCATCATGCTTTGGGGGTGTTTTTCAACAGCAGGGACTGGGAGACTAGTCAGGATCGAGGCAAAGCACAGAGATCCTTGATGAAAACCTGCTCCAGAGCGCTCAGACTGGGGTGAAGGTTCACCTTCAAATGGACAACAACCCTAAGCACACAGTCAAGACAACGCAGGAGTGTCTTCTGGACAAGTCTCTTTATGTCCTTGAGTGACCCAGACAGAGCCGGCTCTAACATCTCTGGAGATACCTGAAAATAGCTGTGCAGCGACACTCCCCATCCAACCTGACAGAGCTTGAGAGGATGTGAAGGGGTCTGAATACTTCCCGAAGGCGCTGTATATAGCGAATGTGCCCACTCTGGTCTTGGCACGTGCGCTCTAGCCAACTGCTCGCAGATACTTACATGATGAGATTTTTATGGGTAAGATCATTTTTATTTGTCAAACGGTAGCCAAGCATCGATCGTCATGTCACCAGAATAAGACCCTCTATTTATTGGAAAGGAGCGTCAAGCTCATCACTGTGAACATTCACCATGTGAAGTTCATCTTAATTCATTTAATCTGTAGCCTAATAAACTGCATGCTTCCCCAAGTCGTAGGGCCCCACACAACATATCATCGCGTGACTCCCAAGTTTACTTTCGATATAATGGTTATTATATCAAAGCATGAAGGGGTTTCCACTGCCATTTCTTGCATAATAAATTATACCGACGCAAAAGGTTCCACCTGGTCTAGTGTATTTTGTTTTGTCGACAGTTGAATAGTTTAGACAAATGTGCTGTTTCCATCAGCCTTTTACAACTGTCATTGTACTGTATATGATGCATGCACTCTCAGAAGTTGAGAGGTTTGATGGATCCGTTCTGTGTTAATATAGATCCCAGCGATCGACGCCCTCATCAATCAGAAGACAGCCGACACTGAGAAAATGAAACTCCAGGTGCAGAGAGTCTGCTCCATGCCCGATCCCTTTAGGGGCACCCCCGACGTCCTGGGAAAAGTAATGCCATAATATAGAAATGTTCTCTGTTTCCCAAATAGCACACTAATCCTTATATAGTGCGCTACTTTTGACCAGAGCCCTATTGGTGCCATTTGGGACCCGTCCCCTGTCTCTGCAGCTTTCTGATGCTTCATCCTAGTAGTGGTTGAATAGAGAAGAACAGTGTGTGGCGTGTACTTCAGTTTCAGCAGGATTTAAATGCGCCGTCCTTCTGTCTCTGGTGCAGATTGGCCACCTGGCGCTGGTGGAGGACGATGACGTGGCCACCGTCATCTCCTGGCACCTCCTGGGAGACATGGACTGTGTGGTCACCATGACAACGGTGGCGGCACGGAAGATCTATGACGACACCCAGGGGAGGCAGCAGGTCATGCCCCTGGACACAGTGTTCTGGAGAAACAACAGCAGCAGGTACACACAGACCACACACACGTACCTTTAATAAAACAACATGCAGTTGTTGCTTCCTTTCAATGTGGAAGCAAATCTTTATTTTTTTTATCAGGTAAGTTGACAGCGAACACGTTCTCATTTACAGCAACGACCTGGGGAATAGTTACAGGGGAGAGGAGGGGGATGAATGAGCCAATTGTAAGGGGATCATTAGGTGACCGTGATGGTATGAGGGACAGCTTGGGAATTTAGCCAGGACACTGGGGTTAACACCCCTATTCTTACGATAAGTGCCATGGGATCTTTAGTGACCACAGAGAGTCAGGACACCCGTTTAACGTCCCATCCAAAAGACTGCACCCTACACAGGGCAATGTCCCCAATCACTGCCCTGGGGCATTGGGATATATATATTTTTTGACCTTAGGAAAGAGTGCCTCCTACTGGCCCTCCAACACCACTTCAAGCAGCATCTGGTCTCCCATCCAGGGACTGACCAGGACCAACCCTGCTTAGCTTTAGAAGCAAGCCAGCAGTGGTATGCTGCTGGAAATGACCTCTATAGTTTGAATCTTTGTGACCTGGGTTGGGAAAGGTTCTTGGAGTTTTCTTGTTCTCAAAGGTGTTCATGCTTTAGTGAGCTGTACTTCTTTTTCAGACCCTTGCCCCACATAAGAAACGGCCAGGCCAGCTTTCATCCCATTGGGAACCCTGTGTTTGCCCGAGACCTCCTTATTTTACAAGAGAATGCAGAGGGCTGCCAGATGGGTGAGTCGGTCTTCTTCAGAATTTCTATTTGGATCAAATATTCCCCAATATGTAACCTCCCTCTTAATGTAACTATGTCTGTGCTGAGAGGGTTTCTCTGTAGTTCCAGAAGCTTGTCCCACTCTTCCTCCTTGGTCCCAGGAGATTCAGGATCAGTCCTGCCTTTTAGATCACAAAGAATAAGATGACCTGGACGAGGGACCTGATCCTAGATCAGCTCTACTACGCTGAGACGCTTGTTTCACATGAACCTAGGTCTGGTCTCTGTGCGTTTGCAGTTGTTAGGGTAGTTTCTCTCTCTTCCCCCCCCCCTTGTTCCTGGGTTTGGGGGCTAAACTGTTCCAGACTGAACCCCAGGCTCTTAACTCATGGGGGCAGTTATGGGTTCCCTCTCTTGGGGACTCTGCTACTGGAGTGGGAATTGGACCCCAGCCAGCCTTTCACTTTAAAATGATTATATATAATGATGCTGTTTGTGTAATTAAAGGATTATTATCATTTCCATGTTTAAACTTGAGTTTTTGTCCTTTTTCCCCCCTTATCGAATGAAAGGGCCTAATTTTCAGTATTTCCAGATTTGGGACTGATGTCATAACGAGGGCTTCTGGAACAGTTTTTCATTATTTTTTACATAATGCTTCTCGGGACTTCCACTTGTAAGATGTTTTTGCAGGAGTATAATATCAAACTAAAATGGTTAAAACCATCAAAGAAGACCTAGAGTTGAACTGAGTTTATGTATCTTGTACAGAAATAATTATTTGATATCATACACCCCTTGTCTTGAGCCAATTAATGAAACATGATTAACGAACAGTAAATGTTGGAGGTTTAGTGATCAGTTTCAAGTAATCTGGTAGTAGTTTGGTGACTGCGTATGTAATTACCCTTTGATAATCATCCCTTGTTCCCGCCAGTATTTGGGAACCTATTGGGAGACACCATTTTGATGGATGACCTGGACTCTGCTAACCACTACAGGAAGGGGGTGAGTCAGACGAGGCGTGTTGATTGGATGGCCTTAACCAAGCCATCGAACAATACAGGCCAAGTAGTGTTCTCGTTTAAAGTAATTGCCTGGGGTGTATTCTTAGCGCACACCATAGAAAAATGTTTTGCAACAAACTTTTTTCTATTGGACAAATAAAGCTAGGTCCCTCCCCGTTTCATACTGTTTGAGACTGTTTGCTTTCATTTGGTTCCCAGTGAATACATCCCTGGCTTAGGCTGATAGAAAATATGTATCTAGTGTGCATCTAAAATGGCATCCTATTATTTCCTATTTAGAGTGCTACTTTTGACCAGGGCCATTTGGGATGCAGATTTAGTGTCATAGTATGGGTGGTACAGGAACTTGTCCTAAAGTCAAGTCAGTATTTTCTTGTTTAAGAACTGGGTCTTGTTGTTTTGGTTTTGGCCAGGTGGTCCAGAGCAGAATCCCGTGCCCCACCCTCCTGACCCGGCATGGCGAGAGGATCCGCAGCAACGGCAAGTTTGGGGGCTTGCAGAACAAAGCCCCACCAATAGAGAAACTGCGTGGCCAGGTGTTCGGCGCACCCCTCCCCAAGCAATACCAAATCTTTATGGGCCAGATCGGTCAGTCACTGGATTTTAGTTCTGTTTGTAACTGGTGCGTGCCTGTGTGCGCTTGCGTGCGTGCGTTTTCGTTGCATAGTATCATACATGGTATACATTTCCAATGCCTTTCCCCCTGTTTGTAGACCTGCTCCAGCAGTACCGGTTGGCCATGCAGAAGAGCATACAGGTGAAGGAGGACTTTGAAGGCCACATGAAATACCTGAAGTCACCTGAGATGGCGCAGAAAGAGGAGGAGATGGAAGAGCAGGAGAAGCAGCTCAAAGACATTGAGACAAAGCTTGGTATGTGTATGTGGGGAGGGGTACATTTCAACAATGTAATAACAAATATATACAGTACCAGTCAAGTTTGAATACACCTACTCATTCAAGGGTTTTTCTTTATTTTTACTATTTTCTACATTGTAGAATAATAGTGAAGACATCAAAACTATGAAATAACAGGTGTCCTTAGTAGTGGTTTCCTTGCAGCAATTCGACCATGAAAGCCTGATTCACGCAGTCTCCTCTGAACAGTTGATTTTGAGATGTGTGTGTTACTTGAACTCTGTGAAGCATTTATTTGGGCTGCAATATGAGGTGCAGTTAACTCTAATGAACTTATCCCCTGCAGCAGAGGTAACTCTGGGTCTTCCTTTCCTGTGGCGGTCCTCATGAGAGCCAGTTTCATCATAGCGCTTAATGGTTTTTGCAACTGCATTTGAAGAAACTTTCAAAGTTCTTGACATTTTCCAGATTGACTGACCTTCATGTCTAAAAAGTAATGACGGATTTGTCATTTCTCTTTGCTTATTTGAGCTGTTCTTGCCATAATATGCACTTGGTCTTTTACCAAATAGGGCTACCTTCTGTATACCACCCCTACCTTGTCACACCACAACTGATTGGCTCAAACGCATTAAGAAGGAAATTCCACAAATTAACTTTTAACAAGGCCCACCTGTTAATTGAAATGCATTACTTTCCTATTTGTTCAAATGTTTAAGGTGTGTTGTCTACTCTGTATTTGTACAGCCAGTACTCCAGTTCAGACGCCTCCTGCCATTGGGGTGAAACGGAGTCTTGAAGATGTCGGAAAATCGTCCGGTATGGCAAACAAGAGAACAAGGCAGAGGTTATTGAAACAGGACTTTTGATAATGCTTATTTGAGCGACATGCATGTCTATTTTCAATTGGATTCGACATGTACAAAAGAGTACTTGTACTATACCATCTGAGCCTGAAGAGTTAGTCTCCATCCATTTTCATTTGTTCAGAATTTTTTTGTTGTTGATTGTTTGTGATTTAATGATCATTTAAATATAGATGGAAGCTGCTGTATATTAAGCTATTTCATTTTACTTTTTCTTTATTTTGTTCAGTTTACGATTAACTGTATGTTTGAGAGGTAAGGGAGGTATTGGACAATGTCCACAGAGGATTTTGTATCTTGAAATAAAAATTATATTTAATGAATTATACAAAACAAATGTAGTATTACTCTCCTCAGTTTGTCAGACGTCCTCCAGCTATTTTTTTTTTACAACTTTTCCTTTTGAAAGGCGATATCCCAAGTATAAATACACACAAGGGTAAAAACAAATGTTTGAGCAAAAATACTATTTTTTTTAGACAACTGCAAACTTCAAGGAGTAGGGCATTCAAGAAGTTGGTCTGATGTGATGTCATCGGCCCACTTGCTTGAGGAACAATGTCATTCATTTATAAGTCCAAAAATGGATAGCAACTAAGGCTTTTCTGATTCGTGATTTACTTAAAGGCCATGTTGCAAGTTACATTTAAATACAAATAAAATACACACCTTTTGTAGATGACAAATTTAACTTGATGCTATTATTTGGAGAGTTTCTCCTATTCTTCTCTGCAGATCCGCTCAATCTCTGTCAGGTTGGATAGGAATGTAGTTTCTGCACAGCTATTTCAGGTCTCCAGAGATTCAAGTCTAGGCTCTGGCTGGGCCACTCAAGGACATTAAGACTAGTCCCAAAGCCACTACTGATGACCTGAGCGCTCTGGAGCAGTTTTTCATCAAGGATCTCTCTGTACTTTGCTCAGTTCATCTTTCCCTCGATCCTGACTAGTCTCCCAGTCCCTGCCGCTGAAAAACATCCCCACAGTATGATGCTGAAACCACCATGCTTCACAGTAGGGATGGTAGGTGATGAGCGGTGCTTGGTTTCCTCCAGACGTGGTGCTTGGCATTCAGCCCAAAGAGTTCAATATTTGTTTCATCAGACCAGAGAATCTTGTTTCTCATGGTCCGAGAGTCCTTTCGGTGCCTTTTGGCAAACTCCAAGCGGGCTGTCATGTGCCTTTTACTGAGGAGTGGCTTCCGTCTGGCCACTCTACCATAAAGGCCTGATTGGTGGAGTGCTGCAGAGATGGTTGTCCTTCTGGAAGGTTCTCCCATCTCCACAGAGGAACTCTGGAGCTATGTCAAAGTGACCATCTGGTTCTTGGTCACCTCCCTGACCAAGGCCCTTCTCCCCCCGAATGCTCAGTTTGGCTGGGCGGCCAGCTCTAGGAAGAGTCTTGGTGGTTCCAAACTTCTTCCATTTAAGAATGATGGAGGCCACTGTGTTCTTGGAGACCTTCAATGCTGCAGACATTTTTTTGGTACCCTTCCCCAGATCTGTGCCTCGACACAAATCTACGGACAATTCCTTCGACCTCATGGCTTGGTTTTTGCTCTGACATGCACTGTCAACTGTAGGACCTTTTATATAGATAGGTGTGTGCTTTTCCAAATCATGTCCAATCAATTACATGTAGCCCAAGTGGACTCCAAGTTGTAGAAACATCTCAATGATGTTCAATGGAAACAGGATGCACCTGAGCTCAATTTTGAGTCTCATAGTAAAAGGTCTGAATACTTATGTAAATAAGGTATTTCTGTTTTTTAAAAACTAGTTTTCACGTTGTCATTATGGGGTATTGTGTGTAGATTGATGAGGAACAATTTTAATTTAATCTATTTTAGAATATGGGAACATACAGAGGCCAAAAGTTTGTCTCTTTGGATGGTTTTGTCCTCTGACAAATTAACTGTAAATGTCGGTGTTCCTCAAGGCTCTGTTTTTAGGACCACTATTGTTTTCACTATATATTTTACCTCTTGGTGATGTCATTTGGAAACATTAGTGTTAACTTTCACTGCTATGCGGACGACACACAGCTGTACATTTCCATGAAACATGGTGAAGCCACAAAATTGCCTTCCCTGGAAGCGTGTATTTCAGACATAAGGAAGTGGATGGCGGCAAATGTTCTACTTTTAAACTCGGACAAAACAGAGATGCTAGTTATAGGTCCCAAGAAACAAACAGATCTTCTGTTGAATCTGACAATTAATCTTGATGGTTGTACAGTCGTCTCAAATAAAACTGAAGAACCTCGGCGTTACTCTAGACCCTGATCTCTCTTTTGACGAACATATCAAGACTGTTTCAAGGACAGCTTTTTTCCATCTACGTATTATTAGCGTCGGTCGAACAGGGCGAAAATGATCATATTCATGCTGCAACCCGTTCTGCAGCCATGTGAAGCACATGTGCATCAAGTACGGAAAATGCGGGCTAGACATCCTGCAAAAACAACATATGGCAAAACGCATGTGCATCTGGTGGACATATGGCGTCAGAACAAATTAAAGCAGATGAGTGATGTGAGGAAAGTGGGAAAAGGATGGTTGTTCAACTTGGAGCGCATTTTTCTATGGTAGGGGGGGTCGCCGCTTTGCCCCAAACGTCACACTACAGGCACCCTGGAAGTAAGTTTGCATTATCAGCCTTTCGAGGTGCTGCTGGGAGAGGGAACAAAACGTCTAACCTCAACGCTTGAAATACATTTTTTATATTTGTCTACTTGTTTATTTTCGTTGTCTAAAAATGAAGTGCCTTCCCACCGGATTCATCCTAAAAAGTGCCGTATTTCCCTTATTGCTCACCTTTCCATTGATCTATGGGACGCGGTCCCGGTATAACCAGGGGTATAACATGTTCCAGGGAAGCGCATACTCTGGCTCAGAACAAAGACAGAGGAATAAGTGAGTGAAGTTTTCAGGAGAGTTTATACTGTAAGCTATGTATAATTTGATACTTTTGTGTGGAGTTTTGACATATCATTTATGGTTATTGTCTCTAATAGTCTACATTGTCTAGAGTAGACCTGTTATAGTTTTCTAATGCCGCTTTATTACTGTAGGCCTATACTAAATTAAATGTTTTTTTATTTGGCATCGATAGAACAAAAAAAGCACATTCTTATAGGTGTACACATATAGCTTTTTTTTGTATGGAATACACACTGGCATGCACAATTTCGCTGCACACTCATAAAATAATGAAATCAACATTTTATGGTAGGCTATAGAATGATTTAGATTATTCGACTTCATTTCTATAGAATAGGCAGCATTTTTTCGTCGTTGTCAGTTTGTGTGACACATGCCTTTCCAGAAACTGGTGCGCATACGTTGTGCACAAGAACGTGAGCTGTGCGGTCGTGGGAGGCACGGAGAGCTTTGTGCAGCCGGAGTCCGCGCCTTGCCCGAAGCATCAGCCCAACTGCGCGCTACAAGTGATGTAAGTGGAGTGCGGCTATTTTGAATAGTCTAAAGAGCGGTGTTACAGCAGTGACCCAACATAATGATGACTTTGAACACTTATTCCGCATTCACGTGCTAGTCGGAACTAGGAAAGTCTGACATTTCCGACATGCTAACTGGTTGAATGCAGCACCCGTAAAACTACAACCAGTTAACAAGTCGGAACTTTCCGAGTTTCGTAATTCTGACGGGCAAATGAACGCAACATTAACTTTGAACGTTCATTCCATGTTTCAAACAATAGAGCTGGCCAGCGTGTAGTCTTAAAACCCGGGAATGAGTTACCCCTGTTCATTCAGACATCCCTATGGGGAAAAATGAATGGGGAAAGAATATGGTTTTGGAATAAACTCTTAAAAGAAAGAGGTTAACACAGGCTCAGGTAATCTTATGTTTTGTTCTATGAGATAATAGCAGTCAGTTAACATAACCTTAAACGTTAGCTGATGAATATTATTTCATAGAACAAAACCTATACGATCTAAGCCTGTTTACCACAGAACTTCTTTAAGGCGTTTATTCAAAACCCCTACAAAAAATGCAATACATTTTCCTCATAGGCTTTGTCTAACGAACCATGGCGAAGTTGCTGCCCACAAAAAGACGCCATTACTATTTCTCTCTAGTGTTGAGGATCCGTGGTTGGTCCCATCCTCTGCCTGAGACTGTCTCTAAGAAATATTATTCAAAACACTGTTACATGATTGCATTGTATATTGGCATTCCAACTAAATGTGTGTAAATCTAAGCCAAGAAAATAACTGGTCAGCTGTTAATGTAGGCTATTGTATTCATGATTGCCATCAGCTATTTTATCACTGCACTACAGCAGCAGAGGGTATGTCTCTGATCTTTGCACCCACTGTTAGGTCAGTTGGGTCACTGACTGGGATTGTGTGTAGTGATACCCCCAGGACATAGGCCCCTACTTGTCCCGTCATCCTCTGTAATCTGCCTTCACCCCTTCCGATCATCAGATTATTCAATATTTACGACAGACAAGTGAATTTGATTGATTTTATTCTTTATGGTCTATTTGTCAGTGTCTGCGACGAGTAAAATGTCAACGAGCCATTGAGTTTTATGGTAGATAATGGGGGATAAAGGATTGTGCAGCGGAGAAGAATAGGTCCTTTATCTGCCTAAACTGTAAATAAGCAACTGCTTGTACTGGCACGCATTGGCACTGTTACTCACATCCCCCCCTGTGCAACATCAGAGGCATCTGACACATTTCTGCCTGGGTTGGCTGCTTTCATGTGTGTTATTATTGAACATCATGTTGGGCAACAGGCAGCCAGCTCTGAGATAATGTCCTGGGGCCAATGACGAAGCGCGGTTCCACATTTGACTGGGTGTGAATGGTGGAAAATATGAAGTGCGTGATTAATTAGGAGTGTGACTGGCTCGCTAGCCCATCTGGAGTTTGTTGTCATAAATAAACAGATCGTTATTGCTCGACAAAGCATTGTTCACATTTCATGAACATAAAGGCCCATTGAAACTTGGAAAGCAGAAGGTCACTGTAGAATAACATTGAGGGGGTTTTATGTTGTGCTCATAATTGCTAGAGTATGTCCTGGTTTAAGTCTTTCCTTTGAGCTGTTCCCAATGTCCTTCATGGTTATCTTGATTAAATCTGTTTTTAAACTACGAATATCATTACCATTCCTAATTTTGTGAGGACTGCCAGTCAAGTTAAATCAATACGATCTCACCATTGTAGAAAATGTGAATGCACCTTTTGGTCATCTTTCTTTGCCATCATCTTTCTTTTTTCCAGGTATCGGACCCAATTCCGCCCCATGTATAAGGTTGGCTATAAGCTGGTGACAGAGCTGGAGTGGAGGTGCTGTCCAGGGCACCAGGGTCATGACTGCAAAGACTTGAAAGGCATCCCATCCAGTCAGACAGTGCTGGGGCCTCGGCCCACCCTGCCGCCTGCCTCTGGTCACGTCCCAGAGACACAGGGTAGGAGAGTTGCTCAAACCTACCTCGCCTTGTAGAGACAGATACCTGACCCTAAACCCAATATAGAGCCCATACATGACTAGTATGCTTGTTTTCTCATATAATTCGTTTAGGAATGTTTTGTACTACTCTAATAATGTTAAACCTAGACCCACAATTAGATGTAAGTTTCCGAGATGAGAAGAGGATTTATCCTAACCATCTGACAATCCCCCTGTAGATCCAGGGCAGCAGGCATGGGGTCAGAGTGGCCACCCCTTGGGGGCAGGGAGGCAGCCAGGAGGTCAGACAGGCCAAGGGCCGGCGGGGGGCAAGGGAGGGAGTCAGACGACACAGCAGCTGGAGGAGGTGGTACAGCGTCTGTCCCAGCAGGTTCTAGACATGCAGGCAGCCATGACCAGCCTGTCGGCCAATCTGAGGGTGGACCTGCAAGAGGACGCCAGCAAGATGCTGGTCACGCTGCTCAACGTCTTGCGGCAGCCGGACAGCGTGCGTGGGGAGCAGCAGAGCATGCTGCTGCAGGGCCTTTCCCTGGAAAAAGAATACAACACAGTGGACATGGACAAGTTCACGAGCAAGATCAACCACCTCACCGACACCATTAACACCAACAGCAACGTACTGGACGATGTCCAAGCCAGAGTCAGCCACCATGACGGACAGCTCCGCCTGCTAATGGAGGCCAGCCCGGCCTCACCCCCTCCTCTGGCCAATGATGCGACCCTGCGCGCCTACGTGGACACAAAGTTCCACGCCCTGAAGGACGAGATGATGGAGGGCATGGAGATCAAGATGGCAGACCTGAAGAACTTGTGTGACTATAAGATCCTGTCAGTGCAGGAGCAGTGTGAGGGCCAGGAGAACAGCTACCTTAGCCTGACCGAGCTCCTCGAGTCCAAGGAGATGGACCTCCGCAAGGAGCTCCAGGACCTCAAGAACCAGCTGCCTAATTCACAGAGGGGAAGCGGAACCCCTCCAGGGGTGGAGGAGCTGCGAAAGGAGCTGTTCCGGGTCGCTGAGGCCCAGCTGAGCCTCCAGTCCAGCCTAGAGAAGAAGTCCAAGCCTGACTCACTCCTGCCCCGTGTGGAAGAGCTGGAGGCCCGTCTGAACATATCGGAGAGGAGCGAGGAGAAGCTGAGGAGAGAGGGGGCGGAGGGGGCCGAAGACCTGAAGAAGGCTATGGAGGACAGGATGAGCTCCATGGAGGCCCGGGTCACCACTCTACTGGTGGAGATAAACAGCCCTGTATCTGGGGCTAAGACTGTGCTAGAGGCACTGCAGAGTGCTCAGGCTCTGGAGGACAGACTCAATTCCCTAGAACAGCTGTGCTCTACGGAGTGCAAGTCTGACCAACCGGCCATAGAGAGCATTCAACAGAAGCTCCAGGTCTACAGAACCAGCCTAGACACAATGCAGTCTAGCATCAATGGGCACTCAGCTAGTCTTGGAGACATGGAAGAGTTTGTCCAAGGGCAGCTCCTGAACCATACCGCCAGTCTTACAGATGTGCAGGAAGAACTAGGAGCTCTTAAAGGACGTATGGGAGGACAGGAGGGCTCTCTGTCGGCCTTGGGTCTATCTCTTAGCCAGCAGTCCCTGGAGCTCCAGGGGCAGCTTCTGAACCACAGTGCCAGTCTTACAGGCGTGGAAGAAGTGCTAGGAGCTCTCGGTGGGCGTATGAGTGTGCAGAAGGGCTCTCTGTCAGACTTGGGTGTCTCTCTCAGTGCTAATCTTAAAGATGTGCAGGAAGAGCTGGGAGCTCTTAGTGAGCGTATGGGAGAGCAGGAGGGCTCTCTGTCGGCCCTGGGTCGCTCTCTCAGCCAGCAGTCCCTGGAGCTCCAGCAGCTGAACACCTGTTGCCTGAGCAGTGCAGGGCCGGCCCAGGAGGCCAAGGACTTGCTAGAGCTCCACCTGACCCAGAGAGAGGAGCTGAGGGCCAGGCTGGAGGAGCTGGGCCGGGAGGTGAGGGCTGAGGCAGACCACTGCAGGAACAGGACCGAGGGCGTAGCTCTGGACGTTGCCAGCATGGACAGCCGGGTTACTAGCTTGGAGAACATGTGTGGTAGGCTAGAACCCATCTCCAGCAGCCTGCACAGGATCAAGGAGGGGCTGAACAAGCATGTGACCGGCTTGTGGAGCTGCGTCAGCCAGATCAACGGCACCTTGCAAGCCCACGCCAAGGACATCAGAGGACTGAAGGGAACATACCAGAACCTCCAGGACCAGGCCCTACATCACCTGACCACCAGTCCTGAGAACACTGGTAAGACTTGACATTGAGATTGACAACTTTGCTTGCTTAAAATGTGCATGATTATTCCAATACTCCAGGTTATATCTCTCATATGTTCTTAAACCTACAGCTCTCCTGCTAAGCTTCCTACTAGTTACATTGCAGTAATATTATAATAATAATAATATACACTGAGTGCACAAACCATTAGGAATACCTTCCTAATATTGAGTTGCATCCCCTTTTGCCCTCAGAACAGACTCAATTCGTTGGGGCATGGACTCTACAAGGTGTTGAAAGCATTCCACAGGGATGCTGGCTGATGTTGACTCCAATGCTTCCCACAGTTGCTTCCATTTAGCAGATGTCAAACTTAGTCATGCGTGCATACATTTTACGTATGAGTGGTCCCGAGAATCGAACCCACTATCCTGGCAGTGCAAGCACAATGTTCTACCAACTGAGCTACAGAGGACCACTACAATATAATGGAATTGCGCTGAGAATCACACATTTTCACTTTCAAATATATAACAAACAAAAACCATTGATTTCAAAGTAAACATACAACTCTATGCACAAGGACTACTTTAAAAATGTCACACTGAACATTTTACAAAACACACTTACTGGAAGAACTGTGCGGATGCAAAGTTTGGTAACAGAATTTCTGTAAAATCTCTTGTTTTTTTATGCGAGTACATTTTCCAAAAACTCTTTGGAAAGAATGGGGTGTCAGCTATGACATGACACATTGACTTTGTAAAAAAAAATATTTTGTTTAATGAACTACAGTAAGTGAAGTACATTTACACTCGGTAACAGAATTGAGGTAACAGAAATGCATAATTATGGATATAAATGTCATTCTCTTCATGGTGATGTATCCTAAATAGGTACACAAAGGTTAAAATATGCAATATCCTCCTTTGCATGTTTGGGTATTATTCTACACACTGGCTATTATTTTAATGATCTCCACCCCCAAACAAGGCCAAATTTGACCGAACAAAATCTGAATCTATCAAAGACGTCTGTTTCACAAGTTAGAGTAGAGTTCATTACATTAGAGTTCAGTACAGTACATTTAACTGTACTGAACTATAGTCTACTCAACTTATTTGTACTTTACTGTACTGTGCTCTTCATCTACAGTGAGGGAAAAAAGTATTTGATCCCCTGCTGATTTTGTACGTTTGCCCACTGACAAAGAAATGATCAGTCTATAATTTCAATGGTAGATTTATTTGAACAGTGAGAGACAGAATAACAACAAAAAAATCCAAAAAAACGCCTGTGAAAATGTATAAATTGATTTGCATTTTAATGAGGGAAATAAGTATTTGACCCCTCTGCAAAACATGACTTAGTACTTGGTGGCAAAACCCTTGTTGGCAATCAGAGGTCAGACGTTTCTTGTAGTTGGCCACCAGGTTTGCACACATCTCAGGAGGGATTTTGTCCCACTCCTCTTTGCAGATCTTCTCCAAGTCATTAAGGTTTCGAGGCTGACGTTTGGCAACTTGAACCTTCAGCTCCCTCCACAGATTTTCTATGGGATTAAGGTCTGGAGAGTGGCTAGGCCACTCCAGGACCTTAATGTGCTTCTTCTTGAGCCACTCCTTTGTTGCCATGGTCGTGTGTTTTGGGTCATTGTCATGCTGGAATACCCATCCACGACCCATTTTCAATGCCCTGGCTGAGGGAAGGAGGTTCTCACCCAGAATTTGACGGTACATGGCCCCGTCCATCGTCCCTTTGATGTGGTGAAGTTGTCCTGTCCCCTTAGCAGAAAAACACCCCCAAAGCATAATGTTTCCACCTCCATGTTTGACGGCGGGGATGGTGTTCTTGTGGTCATAGGCAGCATTCCTCCTCCTCCAAACACGGCGAGTTGAGTTGATGCCAAAGAGCTCCATTTTGGTCTCATCTGACCACAACACTTTCACCCAGTTGTCCTCGGAATCATTCAGATGTTCATTGGCAAACTTCAGACGGGCATGTATATGTGCTTTCTTGAGCAGGGGGACCTTGTGGGCGCTGAAGGATTTCAGTCCTTCACGGCGTAGTGTGTTACCAATTGTTTTCTTGGTGACTATGGTCCCAGCTGCCTTGAGATCATTGACAAGATCCTCCCGTGTAGTTCTGGGCTGATTCCTCACCGTTCTCATGATCATTGCAACTCCACGAGGTGAGATCTTGCATGGAGCCCCAGGCCGAGGGAGATTGACTGTTCTTTTGTGTTTCTTCTATTTGCGAATAATCGCACCAACTGTTGTCACCTTCTCACCAAGCTGCTTGGCGATGGTCTTGTAGCCCATTCCAGCCTTGTGTAGGTCTACAATCTTGTCCCTGACATCCTTGGAGAGCTCTTTGGTCTTGGCCATGGTGGAGAGTTTGGAATCTGATTGATTGCTTCTGTGGACAGGTGTCTTTTATACAGGTAACAAGCTGAGATTAGGAGCACTCCCTTTAAGAGTGTGCTCCTAATCTCAGCTCGTTACCTGTATAAAATTCACCTGGGAGCCAGAAATCTTTCTGATTGAGAGGGGGTCAAATACTTATTTCCCTCATTAAAATGCAATTCCATTTATAACATTTTTCACATGTGTTTCTCTGGATTTATTTGTTGTTATTCTGTCTCTCACTGTTCAAATAAACCCACCATTAAAATTATAGACTGATCATTTCTTTGTCAGTGGGCAAATGTACAAAATCAGCAGGGGATCAAATATTTTTTTCCCTCACTGTATGATTGGTTTAGTTTTGGTCATGACGGGACCAAAAATCAACATCTGTGGACATTGAAATTAAAGCCGGTCTTGACCTTACCAAAAACGGCATCTGTGGATGTTGAAATCAAGGCCAGGGTGGACTGACCAAATTTAAACTATTTTTCAGCGTCCATGGACGTCCGATTGTTGGTCAGTGCTCAGTGGATAAGAATGATAGTTACAGTAAATGGAAAGAGAGGGGGCTCATGGGTAGGTGTCAGTAAGAGCCGGGAGAGGTGACATTAACTAGCGAGAGCGAGGCGGAGAGAGGGGGAGGGGTTGTCCAGACTAATTGTCACAGTATTTTAATTGAACCTTTATTTAACTAGGCAAGTCAGTTAAGAACAAAATCTTATTTACAATGACTGCCTACCCCGGCCAAACCCGGACGACACTGGGCCAATTGTGTGCCGCCCTTTAGGACTCCCAATCACGGCCGGTTGTGATACAGCCTGGAATCGAATGAGGGTATGTAGTGACGCCTGTAGCACTGAGATGCAGTGCTTTAGACCGCTGCGCAACTCGGGAACCTTTTGAGTTGAACGTAACCGTATGCCAGTGGAAGGGAGGACTGTAGCAGGTGGTTTGTGACTACTATGATTTCCCATTGTAGCCAGTTCAATTACATTAATTACCAATTTGGTAACAGAATTTAGTTTGAACCACTTAATAATTCATAAACCAATAGATATTATTAAAAACACTAACTAATTGGTAGATCTACCCTTACTTGTTATTTCTGTGAACTTTCATTATACTACTCCCTCATGAAGAAGAGAGATTTGAAAATATCTTAACGATATGCAGGTTTTTGGTAACGGAATTTCAAGGCAAAAGGGCAATTGTTCTTAAACTTACACAAGGCAAATAATTTCTCAAAAACTATAAGTGTTATTAGTTGGCAGGGTTGTTTACTTCAACATTATTGGGTTTTGAAGTATTTTTAATACCTTTAGATAATGTTTTCTAAGATCCCTTTTCCATCTGTTTGACCAGAAATCAAAGCCTTTGCTAATATTTAGGATGGAAAATGATTGAAAAATGTGTATTTTTATTATTTTCTCTTGCTCTTACTTTTCATTTGACACCAGATTTGACATGCTCCTATAAACATCACATGTTTTACATGGAAATACCCCTCATCCAGGTGTTCCAGTAGCAGAGACTGGAGATTACAATCAAATGGTGCTAATAAGATCAACTTCAGAGCTGCAGCTGGGGCCAATTTGAGTTGTGTTTAATGTAGGACTAAGCTGAGTGTATGAGAACAGAGAGAGAGAGGGGAAGCTGGATTTCCATCTCACTGCGTTCTGACTCCGAGGCGGCAGCAATGATTGAACACACATGGTCGTTTTAATAGATCTGGTTTGTGTTGAGCAATGCCTGGGGTTTAAGGGATTATTATCGTGCATGTGTGCAGTAACTATTTTTGTTGTGACTAATCTTGCTGTCCCATGATCATCTGTGAGTTCAAAACCCCCATATCCTTGGACATATTTTATTTTACCTTTATTTAAGTAGGCAAGTCAGTTAAGAACTAATTCTTATTTTCAATGACGGCCTAGGAACAGTGGGTTAACTGCCTTGTTCAGGGGCAGAACGACAGATGTTGACCTTGTCAGCTTGGGATTCAATCTTGCAACCTTTCGGTTACTAGTCCAACACTCTAACCACTATCCCATGACGGATAACTAGTGTGGACATGGACTCCGTTATAAATTATGGTGCCCAGGTGACTCAACCGGGAATAAAGACGCTAGAAGAGGTCGACCGATTAATCGGCATGGCTGATTTAATTAGGTCCGATTTCAAGTTTTCATAACAATCGGTAATCGGCATTTTTGGACTCCGATTATGGCCGATTACATTGCATTCCACGAGGAAACTGCGTGGCAGGCTGACCACCTGTTACGCGAGTGCAGGCAGCAAGGAGCCATGGTAAGTTGCTAGCTAGCATTGAACTTACCTTATCAAAAACAATCAATCTTCACATAATCACTAGTTAACCACACTTGGTGATTATATTGCTAGTTTAACTAGCTTGTCCTGCGTTGCATATAATCAATGCGGTGCCTGTTAATTTATCATTGAATCACAGCCTACTTTGCCAAACGGGGGGATGATTTAACAAAAGCACATTCGCAAAAAAGCACAATCGTTGCACGAATGTACCTAACCATAAACATCAATGTCTTTCTTAAAATCAATACACAGAAGTACGTTTTTTTTTAAACCTGCATATTTAGTTAAAATAAAGTATTGTTAGCAGGCAATATTAACTAGGGAAATTGTGTCACTTCTCTTGCGTTCATTGCATGCAGAGTCAGGGTATATGCAACAGTTTGGGCCGCCTGGCTCGTTGCGAACTAATTTGCCAGAATTGTACATAATTATGACGTAACATTGAAGGTTTGCAATGTAACAGCAATATTTAATCTTAGGGTTGCCACCCGTTCGATAAAATACGGAACGGTTCCGTATTTCACTGAAAGAATAAACGTTTTGTTTTTTCGAAATGATGGTTTCCGGATTTGACCATATTAATGACCAACGGCTCGTATTTCTGTGTTTATTATATTATAATTAAGTCTATGATTTGATATTTGATAGAGCAGTCTGACTGAGCGGTAGTAGGCAGAAGCACGCTCGTAAGCATTCATTCAAATTTTACTGCGTTTGCCAGCAGCTTTTCACAATGCTTGAAGCACAGCGCTGTTTATGACTTCAAGCCTATGAACTCCTGAGATTAGGCTGGCAATACTAAAGTGCCTATTAGAACATCCAATAGTCAAAGGTATATGAAATACAAATGGTATAGAGAGAAAGTCAACGCGTCATAATTCCTATAATAACTACAACCTAAAACTTCTTAACTGGGAATATTGAAGAACTGGGAATATTGAACCACCAGCTTTCATATGTTCTGAGCAAGGAACTTAAATGTTAGCTTTTTTTACATGGCACATATTGCACTTTTACTTTCTTCTCCAACACTGTGTTTTTGCATTATTTAAACCAAATTGAGCAAGTTTCATTATTTATTTGAGACTAAATAGATTTTATTTATGTATTATATTAAGTTAAAATAAGTGTTCATTGTTCATTCAGTATTGTTGTAATTGTCATTATTACAAATATATATATAACAATCGGCCGATTAATCGGTATCGGCTTTTTTTGGTCCTCCAATAATCTGTATCGGTATCTGCGTTGAAAAATCATAAATCGGTCGACCTCTAGTAACAACTTATATTTAAAATCATTATTCTGTCAGCTGGAATGTTTGGGTTGTACAACTCAGAGGGCAGCTCACTATTCATATGTTCCAGACTGGATGCTGTTTTACCACGGGTCACATTGGGATGTCTTTGTCTCATACTTGGCTCACTGCTTCTCTTTTGTCCTGGACTGGTCTCTGGCTTGCACAGCTGACTACTTATAAGGAAGTGGAAAGTGATGTCCATTATAGGGACGTCTGTCATTGGCTTATCATCTGTCTACTTATAGGAGCCAATCAGATGGTTTGTTATTTGAGAGCCGAGTGGCCCAAGTGTCTCTGGGTTCAGATCAGGTGCTTCTGGGTTGATATGACATCACACCCTCCTACCTCCTTACTGTCCCCCCCAGTGCCCTTGTGTTCCATCCCTCTCTCCAATTCTCCCTACACCCTTTTGCTCTGGTGTTGTTGAATATGTTTAGCACACTGGCCTGGCCGTGTCTCTCTCCTCTCTCTAAATAAAAACACAGGGCTCTATTTTTGACTGCACGTTGGTTTGCCATTTCGTCATGTAAAAACTGGCGCACTGGCATATTCAAGCCCTAACAGCAGGTTTGGCATTTTTACTTGTAACTTCAGCTCGCTTGCGCCGAGGTGGGTTGGGTGGCAACATTTGAGCTGTGTCCTTAAAAACAAGTGCAAAAGTGACAATTTCATGCAGCTCTAAAGGGAAGTTTTAATACCCACCAAAAGCAGGTCTTAACGGTAACACAGTTGGTAATGGCCTGGATTTTGAGAGAGGAAGCGCAGCCTATCCAGCCGTGACGCACAATGCCCATGGAAGGAGAGATGTGCCTCTTGTCCTGGGGAATCTCATATTTAGAAACATAATTCCCCTTAATTCATCAAAGCTGGTTTAGCAGCATTACACAGCTGCATGTTTTTATCCTGGCCATTAGCCAAAAGTATCCTAAAAATAAAGGAGTTTTGAATGGTCTACTGAGAGTCCTTTGAAATATTTTTTGGTTTTTGCCCTCATGCTTTTCCTTATTCACAATTCGCATACCTCAATCAATCAAATGTATTTATGAAGCCCTTTTTACACCAGCAGATGTCACAAAGTGCTATACAGAAACCCAGCCTAAAACCCCAAACAATGCAAATGTCGAAGCACGGTGGCTAAGAAACTCCCTACAAAGGCGCAAACCTAGGAAGAAACCTAGAGAGGAACCAGGCTCGGAGGGGTGGCCAGACGTCTTCTGGCTGTGCTGGGTGGAGATTATAAATGAGTGACGGCCATTAAGGCCAGAATGTTCTTCATGATGTTCAACTGTTCAAATCATAATCACAGTGGTTGTAGAGGTTGCAAGAGCTCAGTACCTCAGAAGTACATGTCAGTTTGCTTTTCATAGCCGAGCATTCAGAGGTCGAGACAGCAGGTGCGGTAGAGAGAGTCAAAAACAGCAGGTCCAGGACAAGGTAGCACGTCCGGTGAAAAAGTCAGGGTTCCCTAGCCGCAGGCAGAACAGTTGAAACTGGAGCAGCAGCACGACCAGGTGGACTGGGGAGTCATCAGGCCAGGTAGTCCTGTGATATGGTCCTTGGGCTCAAGTCCTCCGGGAGGGGAGAGGGAGCATACTTCAATTCACACAGGACACCAGATAAGACAGATTTACACCAGATATAACAGACTGATCCTAGCTCCCCAGTACATAGACTTTTGCAGCATAGATACCTACATTTCGCTTCTTCAAGTAGGTTGTCCATCCCCATTTTCAAAGAGCGCCCCTCGTCCTATTACCAAAGGCACACCCCTCCAAACTATTCAGTCAGCATTTTGTATGGGGTGGCAGGTAGCCTAGTGGTTAGTGTTTGGCCAGTAACTGAAAGGTTGCTGGATCGAATCCCCGAGCTGACAAGGTAAAAATCTGTAGTTTTGGCCCTGAACAAGGCAGTTAACCCACTGTTCCTATGCCGTCATTGAAAATAAGAATTTGTTCTTAACTGACTTGCCAAGTTAAATAAAGATAAATATTGTTTACAGTAGGCATAGCCCCTATATCAGTGTGAATGCTCTAGCCTATGCATGTTTAACAATGTATGTCCATATAGCAGCAATGCAATTACAACAATGTGGACTGCAAATGTTCAACATATTTAGCAAATATGGGGCAGGCTATTTAATGAACTAAGCCATAATGGACTAACATTCAAATTGGAGTTGATGACAAAGCAATGCATAGGTAAAAACACAACTTGAAGCAAACACATATTTAGCCATGGAGCACGTTTTGATTGGCCAGTGAGGGGCATCGACACACCCACAACTTGTTTATTCATCAAAACCCAGCCCTTTTGCGCAACCACTCACTACTGCACCCATAATTCCGGTTGTGAAAATAGCTAAACTATTTCTGACACACCCCCGAATCTAAAACGCCAGCACTAAGATTTACCATTGTGTTGGGTTTGTTCAAATGGAGCCCACGGGTTGCATCCCAAATGGAAGCCTATCCCCTATATAGTGCACTTCTTTTGACCAGCCCTAAGGGCCCAGGCGCGCGTTCGTGTTCTCCCATGTGTGTCTGTGAGAACCACACATGCAATATGGCCACCCTTGCTTTGCCTCACCACCATCCAGAGGTTTCCTGACAATGGGATCTCTGTCCACACTTTACGAAGTACTACTTCCTCAGTGTGTATGTATGATATCTTGTGAATGTGCAGATGTTTGTGTCTAAAGTGAATATGCTTACATAACAGCACATCCTTTTCATTGTGTTTGACAGGGTGGCCTCGGGTCTAAAAGCCTGTTACAGACAACACAACACTTACGGGTTCCGTTATGGACAGTAAGGAGATAAGTTAACATGCTTCCCTGCCTCTTCTGCCGCCTCAGAGTCTATATTGTTCAGGTCAATGACCCTATGATAAATACGGCAGGTTGTAGGATGACATCCCGACACCCTGGCCAAGTGTGAAAACCCTGGGAGAGAGAGATTGTTGCGTACCAAAGTGCCAACCTATTCCCTTTACAGTGCACATTTGACCAGGGCCCTATGTGCTCTTGTCAAAAGAGGTGTGCTATAAAGGGGAAAGGGTGCCATTTGGGACGCAGGGCTCTGGCATCACAGGTGCTGGCCCAGATAGTCCAGAGCAGTGGTGGTCGGTGAAGGAGGGCAATATTTTGTTTTTATAAGCATGGCCTTCTATTACAGCATGTTGGATGACTGTCATTTATATTCCATTCACCCAGTTCAATGTAACATCGATAGATTTAGGCTACTACATGATATTCAAATGTTCCCTATACCCATCATGAGGTTGCTACAACCTAGTCTATGAATTAAGGTTTACAACCTTGCTTGTGGACTTCAGTGCACAACACATCAGCTGTCTGTAACCAGGCAAAAAAAACCTTCCAAGCCTTCTAAACTTTCATATCATAATCGCTAACCGCTACACACAGCCTACATCGTCGTCAACATATTAGCTAATGTCATAGTCAACATAGCTACTAGAACTAATGCCGTTAGTAAACCCGCTACAATCATGCAGTATAGTGGACAGTCTGCAAGCAGTTTAGCAGTTACACTGGCGGGCCCTGGTGGCAATACATTTAATAAAACCAACATTTTTATGAAGTTCACATGCTAGGACCTGACATACAGCACAGTATATCACTGGGCTCCCACAGCAGTAAACACATCACTTTACTCTCTTGCTAAAACCACCATATAACTGCTAATTTTTATTCCACGCTGTCCCACTAAACTAATGTGATATATTAATTATTACAGGTTTAAAATTAAGATATTCAATGATTCCCCTGAAAGTAGACTTTAGGTCCAAATGGGAGTGAATGTATTTATTCCTAAATCCCAGGCTCTGGATCGTGTCCGTTTTGGCTCAGGCTGACTCGTAAATCTAGTCTGTGGTACTGTACTGCTGTGCAGTGGTTATGATGTGGTATGTAACATGGGTGACCACAGGGATTCTTACGTGTCCTCAGACTGGTGGAGGGAATAATGTGCGTGTGGCCGCCTGTGAGTGTAGGGTTTTCCGGATACATTGTAACGCTACAGCCAGGGGCTCCCAGCTGCAGTTGTTTACATCCACCTCTTTAATCATGGTGCACACACACGTTGGAGCTCCATCCTTTAATCATTACCCTGGGATTGGGGCTGAGATTGGCATTCAGTCGGAGTCATCCAGGCCCAGCCGACAACTACACACAAGCTAAACATCACACGTGTAAATGCTGCCTCAGTCCCTCCTGTGGTGTTTTACAGGTTCCTAGTAGTCCCTTCTCTGTGTAGTGTTTAATAGGGAGCAGGGTGAAGTCGCCCCTAGACAGTGATCTTAGTTTCAGTTAAGCATATTCCACACTAATGGTTAAGGTTGGGGAAGTTGATCCTAGGTAGACTATTTAAAAGCCAGAGCTCTTTAGTGTTGATTTTGGGGAGAGGCAACCTGGTGACTTGGTATGCAGCCATGCCTTGGTATGCCATTAATGTACAGCCTAGTCCCTTTCTGAAAGAGTTTGGACATATTGCCTGTTGTCTCATTCAGACTGCAAAGGAGAATAATGTTGTAGGAGTAAGCTGAAGTTGCCCCTGCCTGGACACTGTGTCCGTTATGCATATTCCCCACTAATGGTTAAAGGGCAAATTCGCCACTTTTCAACCACATACTGTATTCATTTTCTCCAGCACCATACCAGTGTCTATATACAAATTAGTGGATTCGGTTATTTCAGTCACACCCGTTGCTGACACATATATAAAATCGGGCACACAGCCATGCAATCTCCATAGACAAACATTGGCAGTAGAATGGCCTTACTGAAGAGCTCAGTGACTTTCAACGTGGCACCGTCATAGGATGCCACCTTTCCAACAAGTCAGTTCGTCACATTTCTGCCCTGGTCAACTGTAAGTGGTGTTATTGTGAAGTGGAAACGTCTAGGAGCAACAACGGCTCAGCCGCAAAATGGTAGGCCACACAAGGTCACAGAACAGGACTGCCGATTTGCTGAAGCGCCTAAACATAGGCTATACTCGGTTGCAACACTCACTGCCGAGTTCCAAACTGCCTCTGGAAGCAACGTCGGCACAAGACCTGTTCGTCGGGAGCTTCATGAAAAAGGGGTTTCCATGGCCGAGCAGCTGCACACAAGCCTAAGATCACCATGCGCAATGCCAAGCGTCGACTGGAGTGGTGTAAAGCTCGCAGAATTGGACTCTGGAGCAGTGGAAATGGGTTCTCTGGAGGGATTAATCACGCTTCACCATCTGGCAGTCCAATGGACGAATCTAGGTTTGGCGGATGCCAGGTGAATGCTACCTGCCCGAATGCATAGTGTGCCAATTGTAAAGTTTGGTGGAGGAGGAATAATGATCTGCAGCTGTTTTTTATGGTTTGGGCTAGGCCCCTTAGGTCCAGTGAATGGAAATCTTCACACTACAGCATACAATGACATTCTAGACGATTCTGTGCCTAAACTTTGTAGCACCAGTTTTGGCCCCTGTTTCAGCATGATAATCCTCCCATGCACAAAGCGAGGTCCATGCAGAAATGGTTTGTCGAGATCAGTTTGGAAGAACTTTACTGGCCTGCACAGAGCCCTGACTTCAACCCCATCGAACACCTTTGGGATGAATTGGAACGCCTACAGCAAGCCAGGCCTAATCGCCAAACATCAGTGCCCGACCTCACTAATGCTCTTGTGGCTGAATGAAATGCAGCAATGTTCCAACATCTAGTGGAAAGCCTTCCCAGAAGAGTGGAGGCTGTTATAGCAGCAAAGGGGGGACCAACTCCATATTAATGCCCGTGATTTTGGAATGAGATGTTTGACGAGCACGTGTCCACATACTTCATATAGTGTATGTGAAAATGGCGTGTTGCTTATAAAGATGGGTGCTAAAAATGCTTCTTTGTGACATCACACGGTAGGATTAAAAGTAAGAAACTGATTTTCAAAACCTGCATCCAGTTTCTAGCTCCCCACGTCACCCGCAAATCTGTGTTTGAAAATCAATGTTTAAAAAAAACCAAAAACTTGATTATGTCATCGGCTAGAACCTCTTAACTTTTTTCTTTCTTTTTATTCTACAAAACGTATGGGCAATTCCATGGTAACGGAATTACGCTGAGACTCTTTTTCACTTCAAAATGTTACCAAACAAAAACCATTGATATCAAAGTTTAACAAACCATACAACTCTATGCACAAGGACACCTTTTTACAAAACATTTTACAAAAACACACTTACTGGAAGAACTGTGCAGATGCACATTTTGGCAACAGAATTTTGATAAAATCTCCCTCAGTTTTCCACCACATTTTTCAAAAACTCTTAAATATCTGCCCTGAATTAAGATTCAAAGATGTCTGCAGAAAAAAATGGGTGTCAGCTATGACATGACATTTTGGTTATTGGACTACAGTAAGTGAAGTGGATTTACATCTGGTAACAGAATTACATTATGGGTCCCTGATCTGTACCAAATGCATAATTATGGCTCTGAATATCAATCTTTTCATGATGATGTATCCTGAATAGGTACACAAAGCTATAAATATGAAATATCCTCATTTGCATATTTGGGTATTATTCTACACACGGGCTATTATTCTAATGAGCTCCGCCCTCAAACAAGACCACATTTGGTTGGTCCGGACCAGACCAAATCTGAACCAATCATAGACATCTATGTTTTACAAGTTTTGACAGCACAGCACAGTAGAGTTCAGTACAGTAAAGTATACTGCACTCTACTCTCGTGTGCTGTACTGTACAGTACTGTGATGTACTATTCTCTACTGTTCTCTACCATGCTTTACTGTACTCTACCATGCTTTACTGTGCTGTTCAAACTTAGGATTTTTACTAAGTTACAGTTCATATAAGGAAATCAGTCATTTGAAATAAATTCATTAGGCCCTAATCTATGGATTTCACATGACTGGGAATACAGATGTGCATCTGTTGGTCACAGATAACATAAAAAAAGGTAGAGGTGTGGATCAGAAAACTAGTCAGTATCAGGTGTGACCACCATTTGCCTCATGCGGCGTGACATTTACTTCGCATAGAGATGATCAGGCTGTGGGCTGTGGAATGTTGTCCCACTCATTTTCAATGGCTGTGCGAAGTTGCTGGATAGTGGCGGGAACTGGAACTCGCTGTCGTACCCGTCAATCCAGAGCATCCCAAACATGCTCAATGGGTGACATGTCTGGTGAGTATGCAGGCCATGGAAGAACTGGGACATTTTCAGCTTCCAGGAATTGTGTACAAATCCTTGCGACATGGGGCCTTGCATTATTATGCTGAAACAATATAAATAAATGGCACAACAATGGGCATTCAAATTGGCATCGATAAAATGCAATTGTGTTCATTGTCCGTAGCTTATGCCTGCCCATACCATAACCCCACCGCCACCATGGGGCACCCTGTTCACAACGTTGACATCAGCAAACCGCTCGCCTACACGACACCATACACGCGGTCTGCCATATGCCCGGTACAGTTGAAACCAGGATTCATCCGTAAAGAGCACACTTCTCCAGTCTGCCAGTGACCATCGAAGGTGAGCATTTGCCCACTGAAGTCGGTTATTTTGTTGTGCAAACCCACAGTTTCATGAGCTGTCCGGGTGGCTGGTCTCAGACTATCCCTCAGGTGAAGAAGCCGGATGTGGAGGTCCTGCGCTGGCGTGGTTACACGTGGTCTGTGGTTGTGAGGGTGGTTGGACGTACTGCCAAGTTCTCTAAAACGACGGAGTCTGCTTTTGGTAGAGAAATTAACATTACATTATCTGGAAACAGCTCTGGTGGACATTCCTGCAGTCAGCATGCCAATTGCACTCTCCCTCAAATTTTGGGGTGGCTTTTATTGTCCCCCAGCACAAGGTGCACTTGTGTAATGATCATGCTGTTTAATCAGCTTCTTGATATGCCACACCTGTCAGGTGGATGGATTATCTTGGCAAAGTAGAAATGCTCAATAACAGGGATGTAAACAAATTTGTGGACAACATTTTTAGAGAAATAAGCATTTCGTGCATATGGAACATTTCTGGGATCTTTTATTTCAGCTCATGAAACATGGAACCAACAGTTTACATGTTGCGTTTATATTTTTGTTCAGTATAGTTAAAGAAATCTGATTATTTTGGTATGTACTGAAGGTAGGATCCTACTGTATGTGAAAATATATCCACTGTCACTCTTTACCTGGATGAAAACAATAATGTGTGTGAGCGGTTGCTGCCAATGGCAACTACAAAATACTGTGATGCTTTATCACTTACAAACCTTGTTCTTAATGAGGTAACAAAAGTTGGCCTTGGCACAGAAAATATACTAGTGTCAGGTAAAAAGGGGAAAAGTCAACTGAGATGTGCCATATGTTCATTGTTTCAACCACCAGCTTCACTTAGTAGTTGTTCACGCAATGTTGCACTAGAGTACTTTTTTAATGTCTGTGACTCACTCTACAAGTTCTTAAAGAAACCAACAGTGGCTGCCCTGTACACTGGAGAAACCTTGAAAAGGCTACTGGATCAAAAATGTGGACCGGACACCTGGCTACTGTGTCCAGTGGCGGTTCTAGCTGTATTGCTCCCTAGGTGAACCCCTCCTTCAGCGCCCCACCAAAAAAAAAAAAGCACAATTCTGCACTAACACAAATAAATAATCATAACATTTAAAACTATATACATGTAAAAAATATACACAAAAATAAGACTCATAGATATCAAAAAGTAACAGACAAATAGAAACAAATAGTAGTATATAAATACAAATTATTAATCCAATTATTTCACTATTACCCTATTGCGAACGGAAAACACAAAACTAAATTGCACAAATCCTATATCACACAAATAAAATAACACACTTATAAAGAAGAGAACCTGATTATTACACTATTGTACTTCAAAACAAGAAACACACAAACTAAATTGCACATCTGCCATCTAAACCCTGACCTTTCTTGCCTTCCTTGATGAAAAGTCATCAAGTACATCATAAGAAATATGCCCAGCAATTGCATGGTTAATACTGTTGACAGCAAGGCCACTAAGGCGTTCCTGTGACATGGTGGACCTCATGTAGGATTTGATGAGCTTTGAAAATCTCCTCTCTGCTTCAGCTATGGTCACTGGAAGAGTAAGACAAATTCTGAGAGCAGTCCACAAATGTGGATACATTTCTGAGAGCTCCCTTTCGTGTATAAATATCAGCAGCTCAAGCTGGGTCATGGTCTTCGATGGCAAGTCAGGTAAGTTGTTCAGTTCCTGTGCACGCTCTCTGCCATCCAAGTCTGAGTGTTCTTTATAGGGCAGTGTCATACTAAGGGCCTCACATTGTTCTGTCAGCTCCTCATTGGAGAGACTTTGGAAGGTTGACAGTACTCTAAACTTCTCTCCCACATTTTCCAATGTGGAAAATCTTTCCTGAAAGGCTGAGGTTGCAGCATGAACAATGACATTGAAAAATGTCACCAGCTTCTTCAGGGCATCACTCAAAGGCTCATCAAATTATTTATATGAAAAGTGCCACTTTGTGGACCTCAGCCTTTTTTGTTGTAGAACGGCCTCTACATTCATACCCTCGAAAATATCCTTGGCTGACGTTTGTGCAGTCGGTAAGCCTGTTGCCCTGTAGTTCCTGAGACCTCTCTCTGTCTAAGACTGACTGCAACATCCACATGCATACTGGGAGACTGCATCAGCTTGCGCACATGTTGGATCTGGCTCCAGATGTCATACCACACCACTGTACAGATGCTGAAGCGGTATGATCCCACCTCCTCTGACAAGGACTGGGCCTCAATCTTTATCACAGGGTCTTTGGTTTGATCCCTCACCTCAATCAGTGTCTCTCACCGCTGCTGCCTGATACCTCAGTGGTTCGACACTCTTAACTTTACTCTCCCACCTTGTCTCAGTCAACATCTTCAAAGTGATGTCCACATGTTTTTTCAGGATGGCCCATCGCTGTGTGGAAGCTGAGAACAAGGTGTACAGTTTATGTAAGATGCCAAAATAACCTGTGGAATCGACAGAACTTTTAGCAGCATCAGTCACAACCAGGTTCAATGTTTGAGCACCACATGGCACAAATAGAGCTCTTGGATTCATTTCCAGGAGTCTGGCTTGAACACCTTGGTTTTGCCTCATGTTGGCCCCATTATCATAAGACTGTCCTCTGCAGTCCTCAAAATAAATGTTTAGCTACTCTAATCTTTTGAGAATCAGGGATACCAAATGTTGGTCCGTGGACTCCTCTGCCTCTAAAAAAAAACATAAAATGTTAATTTTATGAGGGGCTCTTCCTTCAGTGACACAATTCTAATCCCAACTGACAACTGTGGCTGACATCTGAGGTGCAATTTAGAATGATGGAGAAGAATTTTGCCAGCTTGATGTCACTCACCATTATTGAAATGACCTTGCTGCACAACAAATCAATGAGTTCATTCTGTATTTGGTGGCCAAGGTAGCTGGTGGTGTGACTCGAGGTCACTTTTTGGACACGGTTAAGGTGTTCTTTCATGACTGGATCAAATTGTGCCATCAGTTCAACCTCTGAGGAAATTTCCATTTGATGGAGAGGACAGTGTTTGTGTGTCCCCTTAGTGCCAGATTTCTAATTGCCAGAGACTGCACAATAGCAGTCAGACGTGTCAACACCTCTCCATCTTATCCTCTCAGCCTCCATAAGTGCCATCTCATGCTTATCAATTGTTTCCCCTTTTTTGATCCTCAGTGCCAGTTCTTTCCATGTTTTCATGCAGTTTTTGTGTTCTCGACTGCTGTCGTGTGAAGTCAGCAAATAACTTGCATGTTTCCAGTCTGTCAGTCCTGAGTTTGCTAAATTCATTTTCTTCTTAGAAAAGAGTTTGCAGCAGAAGCAGAAGACGCTGTTGTTTCTTTCAGAATACACCAACTTCTAGGGATTTTGTCACCACTCACCAAGGTCCTCCTGAAATACTGGTGGTGGCAACTTCTTCCATCACTCTCATTCCTTGGGAAAACAAAGTTAGGTGGTACCTCACTTGGTCCTCTGCAAAGTAGTTGTGTCCGAATTCTGTCAGTCAGAGCTGAAGGCCAGTCAGCAGGGTCTGTAGACAGTGGTTCATCCTCAGTTCGTTTACACACCTTATTCACAGCATTTATAGTGGTGGAACATCCCATATACATACCCAGTAATAAATCATCATTGTTACCTACAATATGGAAACTTAAAACTTTGCAAAAGGGAAATTATTTATTTTGTTTATGTTATGCAGGGATTCACACAAACACATGTGCGTATACCCACACCTGAAGAATCCTGCTGGGGAGAAGTGGGTCTTCATCCTCATTCCTCAGGCTCAGACAATATCTGTGTGGCTGAGGAGGTGGATGACTCCTCATCCTGAGGCTCCGAGATCATTTCTGAAGAAGCCTGTGTGGCTGAGGAGGTAGATGGCTCCTCATCCTGGCCAGTGCCAGAGGGTGCCCCAGGGTGCCACTGAATTTGCATTGAAATACAGTAAATGAGTCTGAAACCCTAAATACATTTGTTGCACAATTAAATATAAATTTCATTATGCACAATTTATCAAACTTTCAGAATAGGAACCAAATGAACCATACAACCTCCTTGGCTAATTCTAGGCATAAGACACCCCAAAAGATACAAAATATCAGCATAATATAGACGTCTTTTAAGTTAGCTTACAGCATTGGAAATTCCCCTTACTGAGCTCAGGACCCAGTCAATACAATCACAGAAAACCAAATCAATAATGTGCTAGTTAGGTTGTAATCGTTTTGCTGCAGGATACACACATTATAATGATGAAACTGTGAAATTATATCCAATGTTATGTAAGCTAGTTGGACAGAAAACAGAATATTGTCACCCTATGCGTAATAGCATAGCAAGCAACATAGGCTAACAAACATAAATGTTAAACTAGAGATGACATAGCTGCATACCTTTTCTCTTTTGCATGTTTCTCCTCTTCTTTCCTCATTTTCCTAAACTGGGCAGCTGATGGCTTAGACCTTTTCTTGTCCATTAGTGTTGATTTGGCACTCGAGCATCAGTACATTACCCATCCCCCAACACTGTCAACCATGAGTCAAGACTAAACCAATTCCCCTTGGTGGTGTGCAGACTGGTTTTATATTATTCTTAACGATTTCACACAAACCAGAAAAAAAATGCAACTATGTCTGTGAAACTATATATTCACAGTATTATGAATGAATTGTGGTTTATTTGGTAGCATTTCGTAGTGTGACTGATTTTACTAATTGCATTAGTACTGTACAAAGTTAGAGGTGCGCTATTTAATAGATTCCCCCGCTCCCCCCTTTCTCAGGCTTCCAATGGGGAAGGCAGTAGCCTGCCTAGCTCACAAACTAGAATCAGGGCGCTCACTCCGACAAGGTTAATTGACCCACAGTCCCACACGGTGACATGATATCATTGACGTGACGTGCAAATGAGTGATAGAAAACCGATCGTGCAAATGTCACCATTCCAAATCTTTTGGTGCGGGCGCCCCGTGCCGCCCCCAGCAAGATGCCTAAATCCGCCACTGACTGTGTCAGTAGTTGTTAAAGTTTGTGCAGCATTGTGAAATTCCTCTCTGACATCGAATGCATGTGTTCCTACGACACAGAAGTAAGACTTGGGGCTACAGGGCAGTTTAAGGCAGTGACGGACCTTCAAGTTTACAGCCACCATGGTGTACAGAATCGCCAGTCTTCTCTATCCTCCAAAAAAATGACTCCCGGCAAAAGCGACAGATCTTTACACTGGAGTCAAAGTGGTCCTCAGTGCGTTGGAGTGTGTCAAGAAGCTGAGGTGCGACAGCGAGTTCGAAGCCATTTGGGAACAGTGCAGTGCCAGTGGCACTGATGCACCAGCTCCAAGCAAAAGACGACGTTATGTAAGTTCAAATTCCTGCTGTGCTCCCACACTGAAACATGGACTGACTTTTGGGGCGTCCACAGCTACATGCGAGAACTCGTTTTCCACCTTGACGAATGTGTTCAGTCAGCACAGAAGACGCATGCTACACCTGAGGAAAGCTCGACTAATCTAACTGGCATTTTAGGGGGATTTTACGTGAAGATTTCGGGGAGAATGGAATGATCGATGACTCAGGAAGTTCCACAGAGCATCAAGGAGGCTGCAACTCTTTTGAAAAGTTATAGATTGAAACCATGTAGCTGGTTGTTTTTTTACCCCATTTTCTCCCCAATTTCGTGGTTTCCAATTGGTAGTTAGTCTTGTCTCATCGCTGCAACTCCCGTACGGACTCGGGAGAGGCGAAGGTCGAGAGCCGTGCGTCCTCCGAAACACAACCCAACCAAGCCGCACTTCTTCTTGACACAATACCCACTTAACCCGGAAGCCAGCCAAACCAATGTGCCGGAAGAAAACACCGTGCACCTGGCGACCGTGTCAGCGTGCACTGCGCCCGGCCCGCCACAGAAGTTGCTAGTGCACGATGGGACAAGGACATCCCTGCTGGCCAAACCCTCCCCTAACCCGGACGGCGCTGAGCCAATTGTGCGCCGCCCCATGGGTCTCCCGGTCGCGGCGGGGAAATTCAATAATATTCCAATGCAAGAACCCCCAAAAATGTGTCACTTTATCCTGGCACCGGGTCTGATCTGTGGTGTGGTCTTTAATAACCTCTGTTTAGGTCACTGATGGCAGGGAGAGGTAATTACTCACTGTTTAAATGCTAATGACAGAATCTCTCAAGCATAATGAGAAACATTCTATACAATAACTGTACTTTCATGTAAAATTACTAGAGAAAGTACAGTAATGAGCTGTAAGAGTGCAGAGCCGTGGTCAGGTGGGTAACACTCACAGCACATGATGCCTCCCCACCGGAGACTGGGGTTAAATCCCCGTATCCACCCTTCCTCATGTGTCTCCAACCTATTTATCTCCCCATCTGTTTCATGCCTGTCAAATAAAGTAAATAAAATACTGAGGGGAGTGGAATTCCCCCCAAAATTTAAAGAGAAGATATACTGTAACTAAAAACTACACAGAAAATGGGCCAATAGGGAAAAAAATACAAGCCATTACAATGACAGTCTGCGTACTGACAGTATATGTGCTGCATGTAGGGCCCCCAACCACTAGGAAGTCAGTCGGAGTCTCAACTTACAACAGCAGTTTTCCTCTGTCAGTCACTGACAGTCAATCAATTAGCCCATATCAGCTAACATTTTATTGATTGCTAGGTAAGTTAGTCTAGCCAGCTATCTTGTAGTAATCATGGCCGAATTATTGACGCAAGGCACATGACTGGGGGCCCTCATTGATTTTGTAAGAAACTCTCACTCAGATATCATATGAACATTGCATAAGTCATGGCAAAATGTGTTGAACTGCAGGGAATCGACTTTAAAACTGCAAAATGTTCTTCCTGCCCCATGAAGAAATGTGCAGAATGGCAGGAAAATGTACTTTAAAACTGCAACATTTTCCCTACACCCCATGGCAAAATGTGTAGAATTGCAGGACATTAACTTTAAAGCTGCAATATGTCACTTTTTGGGGGAGTTATAGATCTGTCAATCTCAATAAAAACAAGTCTAAGAAGTGGTAGATACAGTTGAAGTCGGAAGTTTCCATACACTTAGGTTGGAGTCATTAAAACTCGTTTTTCAACCACTCCACACATTTATTGTTAACAAACTACAGTTTTGGAAAGTCTGTTAGGACATCTACTTTGTGCATGACAAGCAGTTTTTCCAACAATTGTTTACAGACAGATTATTTCACTTATAATTCACTGTATCACAATTCCAGTGGGTCAGAAGTTTACATACACTAAGTTGACTGTGCCTTTTAACAGCTTGGAAAATTCCAGAAAATTATGTCATGGCTTTAGAAGCTTCTGATAGGCTAATTGACATCATTTGAGTCAATTGGAGGTGTACCTGTAGATTTATTTCAATGCCTACCTTCAAACTCAGTGTCTCTTTGCTTGACATCACGGGAAAATCAAAAGAATTCAGCCAAGACCTCAGAAAATAAATTGTAGACCTCCACAAGTCTGGTTCATCCTTGGGAGTAATTTCCAAACGCCTGAAGGTCCAACGTTCATCTGTAGAAACAATAGTTCGCAAGTATAAACACCATGGGACCACGCAGCCGCCATACCGCTCAGGAAGGAGACGCATTCAGTCTCCTGGAGATGAACGTACTTTGGTGCGAAAAGTGCAAATCAATAGCAGAACGACAGCAAAGGACCTTGTGAAGATGCTTGAGGAAACCGGTACAAAATTATCTATATCCACAGTAAAAACTAGTCCTATATCGACGTAACCTGAAAGGTCGCTCAGCAAGGAAGAAGCCACTGCTCCAAAAACCACCATGAAAAAGCCAGACTACGGTCTCCAACTGCACATGGGGACAAAAATGTCCTCTGGTCTGATGAAACAAAAAGTTAAAGCTTGGTCGCAAATGGGTCTTCCAAATGGACAATGACCCCAAGCATAATTCCAAAGTTGTGGAAAAATGGCTTAAGGACAACAAAGTCAAGGTATTGGATTGGCCATCACAAAGCCATGACCTCAATCCTATAGAACATTTGATGGACAGAACTGAAAAAGCGTGTGCGAGCTAGGAGGCCTACAAACCTGACTCAGTTACACCAGCTCTGTCAGGAGGAATGGGCCAAAATTCACCCAAACTATTGTGGGAAGCTTGTGGAAGGCAACCCGAAACGTTTGACCCAAGTTAAAGGCAATGCTACCAAATACTAATTGAGTGTATGTAAACTTCTGACCCACTGGGAATGTGATGAAAGAAATAAAAGCTGAAATAAATCATTATCTCTACTATTATTCTGACATTTCACATTCTTAAAATAAAGTGGTGATCCTAACTGACCTGAGACAGGGAATTTTTACTAGGATTAATTGTGAAAAACTGAGTTTAAATATATTTGGCTAAGGTGTATGTAAACTTCCGACTTCAACTGTATGTCCTATGTGCGCTATTTCTATGCCCACATAAGTTTATTTTTTGAGTCTTTTACATTCTGTTTTGTACACCAGCTTCGAACAGCTGAAATACAATATATTTGGTTATGGAAAATATATTTCACAGCGGTTTAGATGGTATAATGATTTTCCACATTGCTTGTTTTGTCACAAACTGAAATTAGGCGAACTATTAGAATTTTAGCAACCGGGAAATGGCGAAGTGATTTCTGCATATTGTACCTTTTTAAAGCTGCACATTTCTCTCCACCGCCAAGAGGGGGGCCACTAAAATGTTTTGCCCACGAGGTGGGTGGGGGGCCCCACAACAAAATCTCGCTTAGGGCCCCCAAATTGCTAGAGGCGGTCTTACATACTGGTGTTAGTTCCCACAAACCAGCTTTTACTGGAAGGTTGACTTGACTGGAAGGAAAGTGAAAGCTTTCATTCTAGAAGCACAGGGGTTGTTTAAGAGTAATGACAGTGACAGCTTGACCTTTCTGCCTGAAAGGAATTCTCTCTCTGATGCCTCTTTTGTCTAGACATTTTGTCTTCACTGTCATTTTTGGTCCATAACTTAGCGCTGACGGGGACGTGAGACTAGGAAAGTCCTACTGTCTATCAGTGTCAGGACACATCACAACACCAGCTGGTTTGTTAACACGTGTTGACCTCTCCACAGCTGGTCTGTGGTTTTATCCCTCGCTCCATCCTTCATTTCTTTTAACACCCTGGTTTGTCATTACCCCCTCTTTTTTCAGGTGTTCATGTAGGTGTGGATGAGTCTGGTAATCCCACTGAGACCAAGCTTGTCCCTCAGAGCCCTGTCCTACCCGTTGGACCAATGCCAGATGGGGCCCTACCACATATGATGGAGACTGGGGAGGCAGGAGCCCCCGGAATCATCATCTCTTCCAAACCGCCCAAAGGGTCCGACGGCAGCATGTCCACCCTTAAGGGCTTCGCTGGAGCCCCAGGTGAGATATAGGGGTAGCTGGGAGAGAGGCTAGGAACAAGTACAGAATGTATTTGCATATCTACACACGCACATGCAAGTAGGTATGTTTGTAAGATTAATTGCATTCTTTCAAAACTTCATGAAATGTATTTTCGTTATTTTACAGCCTCCCCACCCTCTACAGGGTCTTCAAAGCCTAATATGCCAGTGATTTCTGGTAAGTGCTATTTGACTCATTTGATTTAATTTACTATCAATATACAATGTTGAGTCTCCTGAAAATGAACCTCTTTCAACAGTTGCCCACATTCCTCTGAGACCGTCATTACACAAACCATATTTAACTTTAACAGGTAAGATATTTAGTACTCTTGTTAAGATAAATTCCATAGTATTCCAATCAGCTACTGTATGTACAAGACTTGTCCCAATAACCACTTTTAAAAAATAAGTGAGAATGTGTGTCCCAAATTTGGGACAGAAACTGTGTCAATGTGACATAGATTAAACTTTAACCCTGTATCAGGTGAGCGGGTGTCCTTCTCGGCTGGTCTCAACCGCTTGCCCTTCCCTGGGGAGGTGGGTATCATCCGCTTCAACAAGGTGTTGGTAAACGATGGGGGACACTATGACCCTCACACAGGTAACGACTATATCACCCTCACACACATACGGAAAACACATATCACCACACTAACCTAGATGTAAACTGCAACCTATCAAAATAATCAAGGAGAGTTTTATAGTTGTACCGATTCATGTCATGCATGTTCCCTCTCGCAGATGACAATGTATGAGTGCCCCCTTGTGGCTGATAGGTTTCCTCTGACCCTCTTCATGTCTTCCAGGCATCTTTAACGTTCCCATGGAGGGTCGCTACCTGCTGAGTGCCGTGCTGACAGCCCAGAGAGGTTCCAGGGTGGAGGCGGTGTTCTCTGTGTCCAACCGCAGCATCCAGAGGCTGGACACGGCCGGTTACCTGCCTGATAATGGTGGAAGAGGTGGGGCTGGCTCCACCTGTGACTGCGGAGGCTCTGCCTCCCTGAGCCTGGTTCTCACTCTGATGCGTGGGGACAGGGCAGGTTTAGTCATGACCGCAGGCAAACTTGCCATCTCAGAGAACACAGAGGTCCTCTCAACATTTAGCGCCGTGCTTCTCTACCCCACCCCCTCAAAAAAATAGCTGCCATGTTATAGACAAAGTTATCCCCTTAAAAAGAAAACCCCACCAATGATATTGCTTTATGTAGTTCCACCCTCAATTCTACTTCAGATGTATGCTGTGTACTAGGAAACTCTGAAATGTGACTTGCTAATTGGTCGTGTTCAACCAGTTAGCAAGATGGTAATTTCTGAGTTTCCTAGTTCCGACTAGCACGTGAACGTAGCAGTAGTATGCCCAACATTGCATGCCTTACAGGTATTTTAGTAAAACAGGTAGATTGCTTTAAAGTACTATCATATGACAGAGCTTTCTTACAAAAAGAGATGTGTATAAAATATTTGATCACACGATTCTTATGGAGGGGACTGGGCAGGCTACTGCCATTTATGGAGTATTAACATTTAGTGATTGATTACATTTGAAATGTTACATGTTTGAATGTGTGCTTGTGTTTGTGTTCAATTTGTTTACATTTGTTGTAGTTATTTTCAAATGACTTATGAGGACAATCAATTACAGTAGTGTACATTCAGGTAACTGACAAAATAAAAGAAACATCAACAAAGTTTCTTAATAGGGCGTGAGGCCACCACAGCTTCAATGCGCTTTGGCATAGATTCTACAAGTGTCTGGAACTCTATTGTAGGGATGCGACACCATTCTTCCATGAGAAATTCCATTATTTGGTGTTTTGTTAATGGTGGTGGAAAACCTTCAGCCACCGGCCCAGAATCTCCCATAAGTGTTAAATTGGGTTGATCTGGTGACTGAGACAGCAATGGCATATGGTTTACATTGTTTTCATGCTCATCAAACCATTCAGTGACCACTTGTGCCCTGTGGATGGGGGCATTGTCATCCTATGGGGTCATAGCCATGGTAGCCCAAAGAATTGCTAAAATAATGTAGGGTCATGCATTTTATACATGACCCTACACAATGGGATGTTGATTGCTTAATTAACTCAGTGTTCCACCTGTGTGGAAGCACCTGCTTTCAATATACTTTTGTATCCCTCGTTCATCAAGCGTTTCCATTATTTAGGTAGTTACCTGTAGCATCGTTAGAGGAACTAACGTTAAACAAATAAGCTGGTCATTTTTCTACTTGACAAGGGATGTTCTTTAATGCCTGAAGAAGAAATGTTTCAGTACCTTTTCTTGGATCAGAGGACTTAAATTCAGCCCCTGGGGCCAGTAATAAAAGCTTTGTTTAAACAGTGACCTTGAGTGTTAACTAGGGTATTGTATTATTATATTGGCCTACTGTTTATAGTATCACTATAAATGACAGAAGGGTATCACAGGTGTTTCTTACATGAATTACAGTGAGTTTTTTTAGGAAAAAGTGGATTGTGTGTTACAACTGTAGTAGGAGGTGCTCATTTAAATAATCGAATGATGCATCAGAATTTGTTGGTGCGACACACACACATTTATCTGATGAAGGTCTTCTGAGCAAAATGTCACGCTGTGTTCTTAACAGAGCTGTTTAGCTAGATTGTTGGCACATGAAGAGCTGTTCCAAAACTCACACCTTCCTTAGACCAAACATCTGCATGAAATCTTAAATGTATTTATTCTTGTGGTAAGCATTCATATCCCGAACACACACTTCAATGTACATGGTGACACGCAAAAAGGCATTTGAGATTAGAAAGAGTGAGAACTGTGAAATGAATATCTTAACAGATACACTGATCACGATCCAAGCAGTTGCTGAAAGAAAACTACAAATACCAGAGCGTTAGGATGAATACTCTCCACACACAATAGCTCTTTCATAGAAAGAAGGACATCGTTACTGAGGAACTCTGCGACACCATCACGTACAACAGCGAAATGATGCCAAACGAAATCTAAATATACAAGACAAACCCAAGCCATAACAGAAAGATATCCAATAAAGAATAATTCATTTCAGAAACATTGTAAAGGTAACCCATAAAATGTCTGCTAAAAGTCCAACATAATACTGCAATTGTGCTTTCAGTGAAAATGAGTCGGTCTCCATCCAAAATCTCCAGTGCCGTGTGTGACCAACATCTACACTCTAGAAAGTGCTTCTTTAACCTTTAACCTCACTACAGCTACCTGTCCGTGAGTCTTAAACATTTGAGCCAGCTCAGATATATTAAATCTCTACCTACTAAGACTTGTGCCAGTTCCACTGGCAGCTCAGAAAAATCACAGTTAAAGCTTAGCATGCACTGTATACATTAAGGCCTTTCCAAGCAGCGTGATTCTCCAAATTAATATCTAACCATATTGCAACAATATAACCGTGTTATAATTCTAAGCAGACTGAACCAAATGAGAAGTAAAAAGTCAGTATTATCACTCGAGCCAAATAATCAACTAACCTTACAACTAAGCCGACAATCTTTCTCTTCATATTGTATTCTAACACTACAGTCTATGTATGCCTACGTGAATTATGTGAGGCAGTTCATATTGATATCTTCACGAGTGCTTTTGTACCTGTGAAGCACTAAACAATTGAGTAAGCATCAGCATCAGTAGACACATAGTATACAGTCATCAAAGCTGATATTAAGGCAGTGCAAGCAATCATAACAGATAGAGACATGAAATTATTACGCAACACACAATATTGCCTATGCCGATTTGAGGTTGATTTCAAGTGATAAACTTGTTTTTTTGACAAAAAAATAATAATTATCTACCGTACCAAAGTGTCTGTTAATTACTACCTTAATACCTGAAAATACAACCACAGCTGTGGGAATTGTCCAATCAGAATCAGGGTAGCTCCTGAAGACCGACTTCAGTGATTGGTTTGTCTCAGAGCAGCTCCTCATGACAGACTTCAGCGATTGGTTGTCTCAGAGCAGCTCCTCAAGACAGACTTCATAAATTGGTTGTCTCCAGAAGCAGAAAGAACTGAATTCTGGGAAACTGAAAGTGGCACTCTGTTCCTTACTGCGTAAAGGAAAAACGTGCTCTACCAGTTCACTCAGTCGGCCGTACCTACATTGAGACATGCAAGGGGTTAGATAACAGTTAATAACAGACCAAGGTTGGGATTCAAAGGCACATGGTCGACAAACGCACTGCACTTGACTTTGAAGGTCATTTACGCCTGAGCCGAATTCCGTCCAAAATACTTCAAAAGAAACCCACACTACTGACATACAGACAGATAAACAGACCTGTAAAGTAGCTACTTACGATGTTTTATTGCCTTTTGATTGCTCTAGGATGAGCTCGCCTTTGGGATTGACTGTGAATATCCGACACACAGGGACACCCACTTGCTTGTAGGCAAACACATCCTGAGCCAAAAATGGAAGAGTCATCTTAACAGTCTCTCTTTTCTGATATTCAAAAATTTGATATATAATTACAAGATAAAACAAAGCTTACATTTGTTCGGTTTCCAAAGGCTGCATAGAAGGGATGTGTGTTTGGGTAGAAGAGGTTCTTGATGTCTGTGAGGCATTCAATCTTGAACTTCTCTGGCTTCTTTTCAATTACCTCCCTTATAGAAGTTTAAAGTAAAATGTAACCATTGCTTGAAATTTAACCATATTACAAGACTATTACAATGTTTAAATCAAAACATTTTGCAACACTATCATAACTATCAGAGTTACTAAACCCAGATGCCCAACAACTTCTACCCCCAAGCCATAAGATGCTGAACAACATTCATCAAATGGCCACCTGGACTGTTTACATTGACATACACACCCTCCACTGCTGCTACTCGCTGTTTATCATCTATGCATAGTTACTTAACCCCTACCCACATCTGCAAATTACCTCGACTAACCTCTACCCCCACACATTGACTCGGTACTGGTATCCAATGTATATAGCCTCATTATTGTTATTTTATTGTGTTACTTAATTTTTTTACTTTAGTTTATTTTGTAAATATTTTCTTAAATCTATTTCTTGAAATACATTGTTGGTTAAGGGCTTGTAAGTAAGCATGTGACAAATAAAAAGTGATTTGATTTGAACATCACGTGACTTCCGGGAACGCTGACAAAGATGACTCAGACCAGACCGGGGTTTGAGAAGTCAATGAGAGAAGTGGAAAAAGTATTCCTTAGTTGTTAACTCGTAAGAGTCTAAGCCCAGTCTAAGGTCTTATGAGGCCTGTGGGCATCTTAGTGCAAATGTACCGAAATGTACGCATTCGTGAGAGTCTCACCTTTCCACAGATTAGTGTGGAGCCCAAACTATTCGGGCGCTACAGACAGAAGTTGGCAGGTCGGCTGTCCCGAATTCAGACAAGTCCCAAGACGCTTGTGGGGGTAGTAGAGCAAAATGGAGAACACCATTGTGTTCGTGAGAGAGTCTCATCTCATCTTTCCATAGACATAATAGTTTGTAGGTCAAACCGTTAGGACGCTACAGACAATCTTGTGAGTAGACCAATTTTTGGCATGTCTCATGGTCTGACAAACACGGCTCTAGCACCTTTCACTACAGACGCAGAAGTGCGACATAGGCGGATGCGGTGGCTTGAGATGCATCCATAGCAAAAAAAACTGAGTTTAAACTGACAGATTTTTTTTTATATTTATTATGCTAATTCGATTTCTGCAATACTGGACGCAGAGACATAAAACTTTGGTCCACGAGTGCATCTGACTCTGGGGAAGTAGATAAACGGTCCCATTGCCAAAAATCCCAAAGTATCACTTTAAGTAGCTGAACATGTTATTATGCCATCCTTGTGAAAGTGAAACCCGTTTTAATTTGAGTCAAAAACAACTTTATATCTAAAGGAGTGCCTTTGATTTGACGGCCTGCACATGTGCAGTTCGGCGCGAGACAACCGTTAGACCCCATGACGTGTTTCTGCGCATGAACTTAGCTAGCCAACGTCGCCATGACATCACCTACAAGCGTAATTGCGCATTTCTACTGGAGAAGCATATCCTCATACTAAACCATATGACTGTATTACAATAATAAACAGACTGACCAAATGAGAACGGAAAGGTCAGTTTTACCTATGAAAGGCAGAGAAGAGGCTGCTAGGGGAGAGCATGAGGGGTCCTTGAGGCAGGATGGTTCCCCGGTCGTTCACCCAGTGCAGGTACCCTCTGGTCATGTCGGCCATGCCGATGGCCCGCGCCGAACAGTACAGGAACTTGTAGCCATTCCTGAAGACAGTACACATGCGTACTGAAGTCACTGCAACCTCAACATGCATATAGAGCCTACATTGGATCATTATCCTAGCCACGCACTCTAAATGTTGAGCTACTGGAATTATTACATTTTTTATCTGAAACAAGAATGTGAATAGTCATGCATAAGTGGTGAATGTCAGAAACGGTAGCTCTGGGGCCGTATATATATCAAATATTTCAGAGTAGGAGAGACGATTTAGGATCAGTTTTGCCTTTTAGATAATAAATAAGAACATGGACACGGGCTCTATTCAGTCTGGATCGCTGAAGCGTTACAGATTGCACAATAAACGTAAATGTCATTTACGTAGTGTTTAACTTGAATGCAGTCGCCGCTAACGCGGGAACATTGCCTTCACATTTGTTAGAACGCTGAACTTCCGCGATACAGATTGAATAGAAGCCCTAATCCTAATCCTAGATCAGTACTCTCGCTGAGACACTTTCAGGCACTGGCCTGGGGCCTACTTACTCATGCACAGAGTGGTAGAGCTTAGCGATGCCTTGATGAGTCCAGTCCTTCCCAAGCTGAGGAAGGATTTGGCCAAACACATCTGACCTAAGAAAATAAGCATGTTGTGAGGCTTCAAAACTAGCTTCACCTGGAGGAATTAGGTAGCCTGAATGCCTTATAGGATTCACAATAACTTAGGAACTGATTCATTAAGCGTGACTATGATCTGATTACCAGACAGACCTCCAGTATCAAACCAACTGTGAGATTAAAAGAGCAGGAGAGGACCTTAATCCAACTCCCTATATAGTGCACTAGTTTTGACCAGGGCGCTATGGTGCACTAAGAGGGGAATAGGGTGCCATTTGGGACACAGCCTCAGACAGCAGGAGTTGACATTGAGTGGTTTACAGGCTTTTGGTCTTTCTCTCCAAGTCAATTTCGAGGAGGGTTCTGTGTGGGTGTGGCACGCTCTGATTGGAATCCTACTCATTGGTCAGGATGGGTTGCACCTGTTGTCCCCGTTAGTCAGAAGAGGTTTCACCTGTGCTGGCACAGCTGCTATTTAAGAGTGCCTCAGATGGCATGAGGGATGTTGGAAAAGCTTAAAAAGCTTGTCCTCTTTAAGTTGATAAACAAAGCCTTTTTTCTTGTGTCTCCCATTTGGTTGTTTGACTACACATTCATTTTCTGTCCCTAACCCAAGTTGGTGTGGGTTTACTTTTCTTTAAGCTTGTCTGTTACTGGGACAATATAGTGGGCGTCCATGGTTGGTGTGTTAAGACCATAGAGAATGATGGAGGCCTCTAGTGGCCAAAAAGCCATTTTAGCATGGGCAGAGCCATTGAAGGCTTCCGCCATTTTAAAGTAGTCAACTGGGTGGGGATTCCTATGGGTTCTAGCCTCAATGGCGCTGGCCATGCTGTCCCAGATGCTTTAATGGCACAGATGTAAAAATGAGTTCTCTATCTCTATGGTTAAGACCCTACACGAGTTTGCTTGGCCGGCACTCAGTTGTATGCCTTTCTGAACCCATTTTAAAACCACACCTATTTTGGTTGTCCGTGGCTCATTTGTTTGTACCATTTTTCTGTCGAGCGAAAGTATTTTGGGTTTCTTATAGGGGAATGTAACACTGGTAATGTAGTTCAACAGCATTCAAAGCCACTTTACTTGGTGATGGTGCCGTCGATGTCGGAGATAATGACTTTGTCATCCCAGTTCCACAGGTAGATGGTGCCCTCGCAGCGACACGTGCCCTGGTACTGAGTGGTGATGCTGAAGGTGACGTCATTAGGCCCCTCCCTCAGCTTCAGACTCACCTATGAGAAGATGAAGTGGTGCGTGAGAGAGCGACAGCAAGTGGTTTTCCAAATATCTGCTGGGTACTGACAGGTGCTAATATACAGATTAGGAGAGAGGGTGCACTTGCCCCCAAAAGCTTTCAATGGCGCTGCCCGTGCTGTCAGAGAAGCCATTATGGCAAGGATGCAGCGATGTGCACTCTGTCCAACTCTGTGGTAATATAACTTCATAAGTTATGAACGTGGCTCTTACTATCTGGTCAGATGAGAGGCGGAGAGACTTCTTGTAGGAGTGTGATCCGGTTGGTGCTGAAATCTCTGTCTGCACACGCTCACTAGGTGCCAGTGCATTGAGCTCTTTAGATTCTTCATCACTGGAGGAGTCTGCTGCTGCTTTCTGCCTGCATTCCAAATAACAACATCAGACTTCCTAAAAACGATATAAGTTTAAACTAATATGAGTAAAGATGAGTGAATAGTTACTCTGAAAATAAATCGAAAAATGATGCTTGTCTACACATCAGTAACTCTAAATAAACCCCCAGCACTTGTATATGTTGCCGCTAGAGGGCAGTATCCCAGCAATCTGAATTGTCATTCAGCTTTATTTACTACTGAAAGACAAAATGCTGATGAGACCTCTAAACCAGGTCCCTCATGCATGTTCTCAGGGGCACTTCCTATGAGTCACTGTTTTTCCTGAGCTAATCCAGTTTGCCATTGGTTGGTGTCAAGAATATGGGTGAGGAGGGTGACATCAGTGTGTGACTGATTGGGCTTCCCCTTGTGAAACAATGCCAGGGCTGGTGGTGGGGGACAGACAGGGTGGTGCTGGGCTGACTCACTGTGGGACTGCTGGACTCTGTTGATCAAGGACAGGGCTCTCTGTGTCTCTGTGTGTCTCTGACAGGGACTCCTGTCTGTCCATCTTGGCCTCTGAAGACTGGCGAGAGGAGCAGACAACATTAATTACCCCATAACGGAACATCATGTCAACATTGAGAGAGTATTTAGTAATTGATTTATAGTGTAATTACTGCCCATTTTTACATGAACAACTCCTTCCTATAGTCATGCAGTACAATGAGCACATGGTTCTCCTCACTCTGACTTGCTTAGGCTCATTTACAATGGAAATTAAAACAAATCCAATGAGATTCACATGGGGACTATTTCCTGCCCACACAAACAGAGGTATGACGAAAAAGAGGGTGAACACCATCGACCATCTGTTCAAATTGACAAAGTATGGTATCCAGAAAGTAGTTCAGCTAGGGTTGATTTCACTATGAGTACTACAGAGTATCAATACCAGTGGACCTATAGCGTACTGTATGAACACCCTGTTGTGCGTCCCAAATGGCACCCTATTCCCTATGTAGTGTGCTCATTTTGATCAGAGCCCTATAGGCCTATATATAGGGTAGATAGGGTATAGGGTGTCATTTTGGGATGCATTTCCTACCTGTTTGACGCTGCTCTTCCTCCAGAACCACCAGCGGCCGGACTTCTTAGGCATCTTCTCCTTCACCCACGCCTCTTCTGTGGCCTGGGATTAAGTATTTATGAGTACATGCACAGAATGTTGAAGTTATAACATACATTTATAATGCATAACTTGGGATCTACCTTGGGCAGGTTCTTCTGGAAAGCTTGCATACTCAGTATCAACGGAGCTGCCAATGTCCAGTTGTAATATCTGTAAAAAAAAATCAAACAGTACAGTACCAGTCAAAAATTGACACACCTACTCACTCAAGGGTTTTTCTTTATTTTTACATTGTAGAATAATAGTGAAACATTAAGACTATGAAATAACACATATGGAATCATGTAGTAAGCAAAAAAGTGTTAAGATCTAAATATATTTTATATTTGAGATTATTCAAAGTAGCCACCCTTTGCCTTGATGACAGCTTTGTTCAGTGTGTAAATATACACACGTATTTCTCTCAGATTTTGTGCACAAAATTTGTTTACATCCCTGTTAATAAGCATTTCTCCTTTGTCAAGATAATCCATTCACCTGACAGGTGTGGCATATCAAGAAGCTGATTAAACATGATCATTACACAGGTGTACCTTGTGCTGGGGACAATAAAAGGCCACTCTAAAATGGGCAGCTTTGTCACAACACACAATGCCACCAATGTCTCAACTTTTGAAAGAGCTTGCTATTGGCATGCTGACTGCCGGAATGTCCACCAGAGCTTTTGCCCGAGAATTAAACATTAATTTCTCTACCATAAGCCACCTCAAACGTAATTTTAGAGAATTTGGCAGTAAGTCTAACCGGCGTTACAACTGCAGACCACGTGTATGGCGTCCGGTGGGCAAGCGGTTTGCTGATGTCAACGTTGTGATCAGAGTACCCTATGGTAGTGGTGGGATTATGGTATTGGCAGGTATAAGCTACGGACAACGAACACAATTGCATTTTATCGATGGCAATTTGAATGCACAGAAATACCGTGATGAGATCCTGAGGTCCATTTTTTTTTAAGATATCTGTGATCAACAGATGCATATCTGTATTCCCAGTCATGCGAAATCCATAGATTAGTGCCTAATGAATTTATTTCAATTGACTGATTTCCTATGAACTTTAATCTCAGTAACCTTTTAAATTGTTGCAACATGTTGCGTTTATATTTCTGTTCATTATATATATATAATATTGAGTTGCACCCCATTTTTCTCTCAGAACAGACTCAATTCGTCAAGGCATGGACTCTACAAGTTGTCGAAAGCGTTCCACAGGATGCTGGCCCATGTTGACTCCAATGCTTCCCACAGTTGTGTCAAGTTGGCTGGATGTCCTTTGGGTGGTGGAACATTCTTGATACACAAACATTTCGAGCGTGAAAAACCCAGCAGCGTTGCAGTTCTTGCCACACTCAAACCGGTGCGCCTGGCACCTACTACCATACCCCTTTCAAAAGTACAAATCTTTTGTCTTGCCCATTCACCCTCTGAATGGCACACATACACAATCCATGTCTGAATTACCTCAAGGCTTACAAATCTTTCTTTAACCTGTCTCCTCCCCTTCATCTGCACTGATTGAAGTGGATTTAACAGGTGACATCAATAGCTTTCACCTGGATTCACCTGGTCAGTCTATGTCATGGAAAGAGCAGGTGTTCTTAATGTTTTGTACACTACGCCTATATAAAGTATATTGTATGTGTGTAATAAAAATAATTGTGATTAGTTTCAAGTTCAAGGAAATCTACTAATTGTTATCTTCTGTTCAAAATGTCATAGTCTAAGAATTAGTACAATGTAGTAAGATGAATTAGTATGAGTAAGACGGCTGTAACGACTCACCGGTTTGAAATTCTAACCACCAAATTGGGATTGTCGATGATTGCTGGATTTTCAGCAAATTCATGATATGTGATGATGTGCTCCATGAATTTCTCTGCAATAAAACAATCATAGCATTTGCATCACTATTATCATAATATCATATGGAATTTAATATTTTTTTTGCATTTGTGAGTAATAGTGTACTAGTTAGTTATCTGCGTACTTATAAAGGTCCTAGGCTACATCCCAAATGGAACCTATTCCCTACAGGCCCTGGTCAAAAGCAGTGCACTATACTAGGGAATAGAGTGCAATTTGGGAAACAGCACTAGTCACTATAATATAACACTTACATACAGTAGGAAACCTTACCTTTGGAGATTTCAGAGTTCTCTCCGACCCCTCCACAGAGAGACAGGGTGACATCCGGTAGATCCCCAGCCGAGTCAGACAGACAATCGGTCCCGCTGTCGGCCGCTGCACTGCCCACAGACTGGGGAGACTGGGACCCATCGCGCCGACCCACCTCTACCCAGTGCTTATGGACCGCCTCGGACTCACTGCAACACACAGACACAACCACAGACTGGTCAGTCACTACAACACAACAATACGGGCCCTCGTCAAAAGTAGTGCACTATAAAAGGAATAAGGTGCCTATAAAAGGTAATAGGGCTACAATACATGCGATGAAAGACATGATGAGGTACCTCTTGGGACCTAAGTAGCGTGCAACAATATCAGGCTCCATAGCGTTCAGGTCATCCAGGTAAATATCCTCAGGCCCCTGGTGTTGACTCCTCTTTCTCACACCTTCGTCACAGAGAAACCATCAACGTTCACATAAACCGTTTACATTCTTATAAACCATTCACAAATACTATTGTTCACCTTTTTTTCACTTCCTTCACTTTTGAGAAATCTTTGAGCATTCTGTAAAGCTCCATTCAGATGGAGGCTGCATCCTAAATGGCACCCTACTGCCTATTATTGTGCACTACTTTTGACCAGAGCCCTATGGGTCCATTATATTGAGAATAGGGTGCCATTTGAGACGCAACCTGAGAGGCAAGTAAGAACTTCCCAGACCTCAGAGCAAAGCACTCCCTTCCTGTTATTGTATTCTAAAACACTGCTCTCCCAAACACTGTCTGGGTGTAACGTTAGTCAATAACACTGTCTGGGTGTAACGTTAGTCAATAACACTGTCTGGGTGTAACGTTAGTCAATAACACTGTCTGGGTGTAACGTTAGTCAATAACACTGTCTGGGTGTAACGTTAGTCAATAACACTGTCTGGGTGTAACGTTAGTCATTAACACTGTCTGGGTGTAACGTTAGTCAATAACACTGTCTGGGTGTAACGTTAGTCAATAACACTGTCTGGGTGTAGCGTTAGTCAATAACACTGTCTGGGTGTAACGTTAGTCAATAACACTGTCTGGGTGTAACGTTAGTCAATAACACTGTCTGGGTGTAACGTTAGTCAATAACACTGTCTGGGTGTAGCGTTAGTCAATAACACTGTCTGGGTGTAACGTTAGTCAATAACACTGTCTGGGTGTAACGTTAGTCAATAACACTGTCTGGGTGTAACGTTAGTCAATAACACTGTCTGGGTGTAACGTTAGTCATTAACACTGTCTGGGTGTAACGTTAGTCATTAACACTGTCTGGGTGTAACGTTAGTCAATAACACTGTCTGGGTGTAACGTTAGTCAATAACACTGTCTGCGTGTAACGTTAGTCAATAACACTGTCTGCGTGTAACGTTAGTCAATAACACTGTCTGGGTGTAACGTTAGTCAATAACACTGTCTGGGTGTAACGTTAGTCAATAACACTGTCTGGGTGTAACGTTAGTCAATAACACTGTCTGGGTGTAACGTTAGTCAATAACACTGTCTGGGTGTAACGTTAGTCAATAACACTGTCTGGGTGTAACGTTAGTCAATAACACTGTCTGGGTGTAACGTTAGTCAATAACACTGTCTGGGTGTAATGTTAGTCAATAACACTGTCTGGGTGTAACATTGGTCAATAACACTGTCTGGGTGTAATGTTAGTCAATAACACTGTCTGGGTGTAATGTTAGTCAATAACACTGTCTGGGTGTAACGTTAGTCAATAACACTGTCTGAGCTCATGAATAAGTAATTTCCTCTCTGTTGCCATCACACCATTCTGTAGTGACAAAGCTATGGGGTTCTTAAAATAGGGGACACAAAACATCAAATAGGGGACATAAAGGTCCTGTGAAGTCTTTGTTCATGCCAGCTGTCATGGACAACAGAGGGCTATGACATGCCCTCATCCGGCACATTGTGCTACCATAAGCAAGTAAGCTAGAACCCTTATTAAGGCCTAAGTCATGTGTTATATTTGATCAATAAGCTATCTATATAAACCATCTCTGCATACTTTAGATGTGGTTTCTTAAATAAGTTTGGTTGCTTTTACACTGCACAGTACCTCTCCTCTTGGACGGGGAGTCAGTCTTGGAGCCGATGGACCCCAGGTCCCCGGCCATGCGGCTGGCCCCACAGGCAGCAGAGCCACTGTCCCTCCGGCTGGAACCGAGCACACTGGGGGGAGTGGAGGTCCAACGAGCCCTACGTTCAGGCTTGGGCAGAATGGGGGTGGGAGTAGGATAGGGCTCTGCTGTGAGAGCACCTGGCTCTGGTTTGAGGGGACACGGTTCAGGTTGGGGGGGACAATGGTCATGAATGAGTTTGGGGGGACGATGGGTTTCAGATAGAGGGTCGGGTGGGTGGTGTTTGGAGCTATGGAGGGCACTTTGTTTGGGAGTCCGGGGTTCTGGTTTGACGATGGCAGGTCCACACACAGGGTCCAGAGAGGTGTGGATGCCCCCTGCCTCCACCTCCATGGCCTCAGAGCTGAGGATGACCCTGAAGTGGGTGCTCTCTGATGGAGTTATAGTTACCGTCTTAGTCAGCTCTGAGCGCTCTTTCTTACTGACCTGGACAAAAAAAGAGCCAATATGAAATAAGTGGGTATAGGGATTTCATGTTATGACATTCTTGGCATGTTTCCATCTCTGAGATGGAGGACATACAGTGTACACTTCCCAAATGGCACCCTACTCCCAATAGTGGCCTATGGGCCCTGTTCAAAAGTGGCGCACTATATAGGGAATAGGGTGCCATTTGAGACGCAGGACCCAGGCCTTACCCTGGTGGATTCTGGGAACTCTCCCCAGGACCACTGCATGTGTGACTCTGCTCTGAGCATGCTCTCTGATGATTTCACCATCAGCTCAGAGTCGCTCTTTGGCGACATGGGCTCGGACAGGGATCTTGAGGATCTGCTGAAATCAAGAAAAAACCTCCCAATACATTCACTTTGAACACAAGAGGACATGTAAACACAGCTCCACAGGCATATTTTTGTACGTTTGTGCTAGCACTTAAATTTAAATCTACCTAGGGCCGGGATTCATAGGCATGTCCCAGAGCAACACACTGGACAGCCGACAACGCACCTTTTAAGGTCATTTTTGCTTGAGCCGACATCACGTCAGGGACATTGCCTTTAAAAGGTGCATTGACGGTTGTCCAGTGCGCTGCTCTACAACGTGCCTTGGATTGAATCCCAGCCCTAGTATCTGTTCTGTCAAATCCTATGAAAAGAATAAATCTCTAATGATCCTGTTTCTGTGATCTGTGTAAATAGTTGAATAAGAAGTTAATAACTGACTGACTGAGGGGGTCATACCTGAGGCTGCCGCCGGGAGACCAGTCTCCATCAGAGAAAGGGTAGCTGTCCAGAGAGTGGAGGGTGGGGTGCTGCCTATTTTCCACTGTGTCCTTCACTGTAGAGAACGAAGAAGCCCTGAGGAGGTAAAGAAGATCACACCATCAACCACAGGGTTAACACTACACACTGCGCAGAGCAGACCCACCCAGACCCAGAATACATCCCAAATGCCACCCTATTCCCTACATACAGTAGTGCACTACTTTTGACCAGGGCCCATAGGCCAAAAGCAGTGCACCATGTACGGAATAAGGTGCCATTTTGTAGGTATCCCAACTTCCATTGATTTACCTGCTGTTGTTGTGTGTGCCACCGTGCTCATCGTCTGAGCTCAGCTCATAGACCTCCTCCCCACAAGCAGTGGGGGTCTGTTGCTCCTCCTTCCGGGGATCTGCTTTGTGCTTCCTCCTGCGTCTCTTCTTCTTTTTCCCTGCTGTGGTGCTGGGGGGGAGGAGGGGGGCGGAGGAGGAGGCTGGGTCCTCTGAGCACCCCTGGGGCGGCTGCAGCCCACCCTCCAGACCCGACCCTCCAGCTCTAGACTCTCTGCCCCTCCACAGAGCCTCCTCTGTGGGGATGGGCGAAGTCACAAGGTGGGCAGGAACAATCTCCTGGGACGGGGTGACAAAAAGAGAGATGAGTCACAAGTTTACGTTATAGATTGCCATCCCCAATGGCACCTTATTCCATACATAGTGCACTACTTTAGGTCAAAAAAAGTGCATTTTTGGGGGGAATAGGGTGCCATTTTGGATACATAGTCAGAAATAAGCTGTGTCAACAGTCGTTGACCAATAAAAAAAATAAAACTCACATTATGCTGCTCCGTTTCCTGAACAAAGAAGGCCTCTCCGTTGTCCCCCAGCTTCATGTGCAGCTCCACTGGTTCTCCATTGATCTCAATGTCAATCTGCAGAAGTCAAGGAAAGGTCAGCCACCGATTTATGGAGAAACTCTGGGGCCATATGTATCAAGCATCTCAGACCAGAAGTGCTGATTTAGGATCAGTTTTGCCCATAAGGTTACATGGACAGCTGGGCACTCCTAATCTAAGATCCTTGATATGCTGTATACAGCCCCTAGTCTACTAACTGGAAGATGCAACTGAATTAATAGGCGAAACTGACATTTAACTGAGGCCCGGAAACCACGTGAGAAGGTATGACTGTGAATTTGTCAAACAATCTCAAAACAACTCTTTATAATAACGTCCAGTAATAAACCAAGGCATTAATAAACATGTTACAGTGCGCTTGCTTAATTCAGAAAGACCACTCTAGATATTGGACATAGGCCCACTTCTTATTATTGTTTGCTTGCATGCTCAAAACAACACTTTTTTTTTTATTTAGGCTAACACTATGCTATGGATCCTGAATGCAAACTGGGCTAACAGATTACCTGCCTGCAGTACGTCATACTGTTTACTGTTTAGCTTAATGAGATACTTTGGGACTTTGGCAATGAGGCCCTTTGTGTGCTTCCCCAGAGTCAGATGAACTCATGGATACCATGTGTATGTGTCTGTGTCCAGTATGAAGGAAGTTATAAGTCGTTTCGCGAGCCAATGCTAGCAGATACCCATAGACTTCCAGTCATTGTGCTAATGCTAGTTAGCATTGTCTTGCAAAACTACCTCTAACTTCCTTCATACTGGACACAGAGATGTAAAAATGGTATCCACGAGTTCATCAGCCTCCTCCTTGACTGTGTTTGTGCAGAAGGGATTGCCCTTCTGTCTATTGTTAAAAAAAACTATCAGCCGAAATTGTTGCAACCCCTATTACCAGTCTGTTCAACCTCTCTTTCGAATCGTCTGAGATCCCCAAAGATTGGAAAGCTGCCGTGGTCATCCCCCCCTTCAAAGGGGGAGACACTCTACTGTTGTAGACCTATATCCATCCTGCCCTGCCTTTCTAAAATCTTTGAAAGCCAAGTTAATAAGCAGATCACCGAACATTTCGAATCCCACCGTACCTTCTCCACTATGCAATCTGGTTTCCGAGCTGGTCATGGGTGCACCTCAGCCACACTCAAGGTACTAAACGATATCATAACCGCCATCGATAGAAGACAGTACTGTGCAGCAGTCTTCATCGAATCTATCAATTACAGCATTATTATCGGCAGACTCAATAGCCTTGGCTTCTCAAATGACTGCCTCGTCTGGTTCACCAACTACTTCTCAGATAGAGTTCAGTGTCAAATCGGGGGGCCTGTTGTCCAGACCTCTAGCAGTCTCTAAGGGGGTGCCACAGGGTTCAATTCTCGGGCCGACTCTTTTCTCTGTATATATCAATGATGTCGCTCTTGCTGCTTGTGATTCTCTGATCCACCTCTACGCAGACAACACCATTCTGTATACATCTGGCCCTTCTTTGGACACTGTGCTAACAAACCTACAAACGAGCTTCAACGCCATACAACACTCCTTCCGTGGCCTCCAACTGCTTTTAAATGCTAGTAAAACTAAGTGCATGCTCTTCAACCCCCTCCCGCCAGACTAGCATCACTACTCTGGACGGTTCTGACTAAGAATATGTGGACAACTACAAATACCTAGGTGTCTGGTTAGACTGAAAACTCTCCTTCCAGACTCACATTAACTTGTTAGGGAGTGGAAGCTGAGGGGTCGGTTTTGGAGAGTCTGGCGTGCCCAAAGTAAAATGCTTGCCACCCAGGCTCAGAAACTAGGATATGGACATAATTAGTACTATTGGATAGGAAACACTGAGGTTTCCAAAAGTGTTATCATTTTGTCTGTGAGTGTAACAGAAGTCATTTGGCAGGCAAAACCCAGAGATTTTTCCATCCGGAAATCTCATTCTTGTGGTTTATAGCTCACTTTGAAACATTGCCTATAAAAAACTATTTATACCAGGACCCTGAATGTAGTACCTACTGCTTCCACTGGATGTCAGCAGTGTATAGGCAAAGTTTAATGGAAATCGGAACTAATGTGTTCTATTGGGAGATGTTCTAGCCGAGGGACCTCTTTTTCAATTGCATTTTGCTGAGCGGTCCACTTTATTTGACTTATATAACGTTTAGGTGACCATCCAAGTGAAAGATTATCACTTTTATTCATAAAAGATAAGCTAAGGAAGCATTTTAATTGGTTTTTGTTTTGTTGAGGGAAGGTTTATAGGTATAGTTGAACGCGTTCTCGTCACATTGGATTTTCTGAACACAAGGCGCCAACCAAACGGAGATTTAAGGATATAATAAATTACTTTTTCTAACCAAATACCCATGGATTGTCTTCGTTGGACACTTAGGAAGCCCTTTGCAGACGTTCTACAAAAGGTAAGGCACAGGTTTTCCCTGTGAAATGCATTTTCTATCGACCGCGCTGGTATGGTTATGGAAAATATGTGAGGTGCTAGCCTCAAACAATCAAATGTAGTGCTTTCGCCGTAAAGCCTTTTTGAAATCCGACAACGCTGTGATATTGCCAAGAAGCAGAGCTTTTGATGAGTATGGGACACTTGTATATTGGTGCATTTTTAATAATTCCATTTTGGAATTTTGTCTTGCATTTCACTTGGTAGTGTTGGGTGCAGCCCGCTAGCGCCCCAGTGATCCCTGAGAAGTCACATTAAGCATCTCCAATCCAAAATGAAATCTAGAATTGGCTTCCTATTTCGCAACAAAGCCTCCTTCACTCATGCTGCCAAACATACCCTTGTAAAACTGACTATCCTACCGATCCTTGACTTCGGCGATGCCATTTACAAAATAGCCTCCAACACTCTACTCAGCAAACTGGATGTAGTCTATCACAGTGCCATCCGTTTTGTCGCCAAACCCACTGGCTCCAGGTCATCTATAAGTCTTTGCTAGGTAAAGCCCTGCCTTATCTCAGCTCACTGGTCACCATAGCAACACCCACCCGTAGCACGCGCTCCAGCAGGTATATTTCACTGGTCATCCCCAAAGCCAACACTTCCTTTGGCCGCCTTTCCTTCCAGTTCTCTGCTGCCAATGACCGGAACGAACTGCAAAAATCACTGAAGCTGGAGTCATATCTCCCTCTCTAACTTGAAGCATCAGCTGTCAGAGCAGCTGAGTGTTGTATGGCGTTGAAGCTCGTTTGGTGTTGTATGGCGTTGAAGCTCACTGTACCTGTACACAGCCAATCTGTAAATAGCACCCCCAACTACCTCATCCCCATATTATTACTTACCCTCTTGCTCTTTTGCACCTCAGTATCTCTACTTGCACATCATCATCTGCACATATATCACTCCAGTATTAATGCTAAATTGTAATTATTTTCGCCTCTAGGGCCTATTTATTGCCTACCTCCCTACATTTGCCACACTGTACATAGATTTTTCTATTTTTCTTTTCTTTTGTGTTATTGACTGTACATTTGTTTATGTGTAACTCTGTGTTGTTGTTTTTGTCGCACTGCTTTGCTATATCTTGGCCAAGTCGCAGTTGTAAATGAGAGCTTGTTCCCAACTGGCCTACCTGGTTAAATAAAGGTTAAATAAATAAATAAATAAATAAATAAATAAAAGGTGCTCTAAGGAGGGATTCTGACACCGCCTTAGTTTAGTCTGACCTTCATACAGGCTGAGGAGGCTCAGGCTAAACATCTATTTGGGATGCAGACAGAGTGTTAATGGTCTGTTTCTGTAAAGAGACACTTGACTCAAGAGATATGCGATGAGGGTGAAATGTTTTCTGTCCATCAATAATGCAACCAGTGCAGTAGCTATACGAGTTTCCAAAAGGATCTTATAAAAGATAGCACCATCACCAAATCCACTGCTGGGTCAATCCTCCCACACTGTTGCAATACATCCTCTCTGTACTGTATAAAGGCCAGCTCTCCTCTTCGCTATGCAGAGGCAAATCTAAAATTGGGTTGCCATAGTGACTGAGGAGAACGGTAGCAGTAGCAGTACAGTGGTGCTCCTGCCAGCGTCCCAAATGGCATCTTATTCCCTATTTAGTGCACTACTTTTGACCAGGGCCCGTAGGGCTCTGGTCAAAAGTAGTGCACTAAATAGGGAACAGGGTGCCATTTGGGATACAGACGCAGTGTCTCCGGGATGATGAGCTAGGCTGGTTCTCCTCCCCCTATTCACTCTCCTCTCTCAGGAGGAAGGTTAATACCTGGATCTGTGTCAGGCAGAAGCACCTCCACACAGCAACATGAAAGGGCCCTAATTGCATGTCAGTTATGCATGTGACAGAGGGTAACAAAGACATGGAACCCTGTCATACTAAACTGCCATGACAGACCTGGACAAAGGTTGTCGACATCCATCTGCCAAAGATGATGGGCAATACAGCAAAAAGGTATGCATCCCAAACAGCACACTATTCCTAATATATTGTATCACTTTTAACCAGAGTCTTATGGGCCCTGGTCAAAAGTAGTGCAGGAAATAGGCTGGCATTTTGGACATACAGGGGAGAGGTCATCCTTGGCCACGTGCGTTTTGCTTACAGAACCTCTGCTTGACTATACCCCCACCCCTCTCATTCTCGCCTCCTCAGTTATCCACAAACTCACCACTTTCTCCTTGGAGCGCAGCACGCCAAGTTTCCCGAAGCGTACATGGAAGGGGGAGCAGTGGAAGGTCCCGTCAGGCTGTCTGACCACCACCACGTCGATGCAGCCGGACAGCGTGGCCTGGTTGATGCCCTTATACAGCTCCTTCACAGTCACCAGCACCTGGCCTGCCAGCTGGCCCACGTAGTTCATGGTGTCTACCTGTGGATCACACACTGTCAGTAGTGAAGATCAAATTAACTGCCAGGAGCGAAGGTCAAATTATTTATTATTGTCTGATGTCCAATCCTCTCTGAGCTGAAGGGGTAAAATGGCTGCCTACTGTATTGCTGAGCAAAGGGATGGGCCATTCTCGGGAGATTCTCAATTGGTTTTGATAACTCCTCTGTCCTCTCCTCGCCTCCTTTGAAAAAGGTCAGTGGTAATTGAGGAGAGGAAACGTGGAAACAAATGCGCTTATATGAAATGAGAATGTGTAAAGTGGTAATAATTCATTTTAGAGATCAAAACAATATGTTAATTATCCTTTTAAATGTGTGCATGCTTTTCTCCTCCGAGAAAACAACAGCTGATTCAAGGATGTGTGGCAGATTTTGGCAGAGGAGACTCCATGGGAGGAAGCAATCGAGGACAGAGGCAGACTCCTCCGTTCACCTAATAACCATATTGACACTTGTCGATCACTGAACCACTTATCGGCTTCCAGGTCACGGAGGAGAGATGACGGAGGAGTCGAGGAGAGGACGTTTTTTTCCCTAAATGAGAATCTCCCCTTGATTCAAAAGGTTCATCATCATCATTTGAAAGCTATCAGGTCAAAAGTTTAAGGATCTAAGGTCAGCCAATCACAAGACACGGTAATCTCTGTGCTAAGTAGATCCAGGAAACAAAGCTTGCGTACCATAAACCCATCAATCTATGAGTTGCAGGAAATACAGTGATGATTCACACATTGTAACGTGAGAACTATCATTTACCACAAACACAGGCGAGAAAGACAAAGCACAAGACAACAGAGCCATGCTTCAACCACTGCCAGTTGAGGGGAAAGGAAACTAGAACTTGAATCTCACTCTCTGTCTGAACCCAAAAGTTTTAAACGATCAGAGCAGTTGAACCAAGTTGAATGGAACATCTGAATACATATAATACGGAGAAAGAAAAATAACATTTAGTTCTGAAAGAACATTTCAGATTCAGCAGGGGATTTGGGCTCCCGAGTGGCGCAGCAGTCTAAGACACTGCATCTCAGTGTAAGAGGTGACACTAAAGTCCCTGGTTTGAATCCAAACTAAATCACATCTGGCTGTCATTGTAAATAAGACATCCGGCTGTCATTGTAAATAAGAATTTGTTCTTAGCTGACTTGCCTAGTTAAATAAAATGTAAGTGTAAAGACCATGTTAGCTAGGCCAAATGTATTGGTAACATGTCCCCAATTCTGTACAGTGGAAAATGGGACCAAACAAATCTCTAGATGTGGCTGTGGTTACATAGAGTAATACTTACAGACTCACATTTAAAAGGACATTACACTTACAAATCAACATATGTTTTCAGACCTCCAAAGTACTCTAATGTCAAGATGAAACCACGTCCCAAAACATTGGTTGTGTAGATCCAGTTATATACCTTCACCCCAAATAAATGGAAAAGCACTGAATAACTTTCCTGCTATTGGGACGCTGACTCAACTAACCTTGTTGCTCCGGAGCTCCCTAAACACAGAGGGTCTGTCCCATTTCCCAAAAAGAGTCCCTTACAACAGCAGACTAATCAGGCCTTCTATGGCAGTGCTGCATTCAGAATCAGATCACACCAGCAGCATGATTGCTGGGGCCAGTCTAAGACACTGCATCTCACTGCATCCCAGGCCAGGTTCCCATTAGTCACCATATGCATCGCCAATGGCACACTATTCCCTAAATAGTGCACTAGTTTTGACCAGAGCCCAAAGCAGAGCTCTACATTGCTACCATTTTAAGGGGCGTATGCTCCTAAAGATTTTGCTTTGCTACCTGCAATTTTTATGTTGGGAGCACCAGTGCCTTTAGAAAAAAAATCTAGGTAAAAATGGTTGTAAGGATTTCTTCGCTGTCCCGCAGCCTCAGAAGTACACAAACATGTGGTGACACAGAAAGAAAGGAACAGGGAGAGCTTCTTCAGGAGATGAGCTTCAAAAGTAGCTAGGATTCATATTGGCTGAGCCAATGTAGGCTGTTTCTTTGTGTAGGCTATATTTAGTTAAATATTTTCCTAACTTTTCTTGAACTGCATTGTTGGTGAAGGGCTTTTCACAGTAAGCATTTCACAGTAAGGTCTACACCTGTTGAATTCTGCGCATGTGACAAATAAAGTTTGATATGATAGTCCATTCTCAATATCTAAAATATTTTGCAAAAAAGCCGAAACCGATCAACCGGACAATTGTTTTTTATATATATTTGTAATAATGACAATTACAACAATACTGAATGAACAATGAACACTTTTATTTTTACTTAATATAATACATAAATAAAATCAATTTAGTCTCAAATAAATAATGAAACATGTTCAATTTGGTTTAAATAATGCAAAAACACAGTGTTGGAGAAGAAAGTAAAAGTGCAATATGTGCCATGTAAAAAAGCTAACGTTTAAGTTCCTTGCTCAGAACATGAGAACATATGAAAGCTGGTGGTTCCTTTTAACATGAGTCTTCAATATTCCCAGTTAAGAAGTTTTAGGTTGTAGTTATTGTAGGACTATTTCTCTCTATACCGTTTGTATTTCATTACCTTTGACTATTGGATGTTCTTATAGGCACTATAGTATTGCCAGCCTAATCTCAGGAGTTGATAGGCTTGAAGTCATAAACAGCGCTGTGCTTCAAGCATTGCTGGCAAACGGAGAAAAGTGCGGTTTGATTGAATGCTTACGAGCCTGCTGCTGCCTGCCACCGCTCAGTCAGACTGTTCTATCAAATATCAAATCATAGACTTAATTATAATACAATAAACACACAGAAATACGAGCCTTAGGTCATTAATATGGTCAAATCCAGAAACTATCATTTCGAAAACAAAACGTTTATTCTTTCAGTGAAATACGAAACCGTTCCGTATTTTATCGAACGGGTGGCAACCCTAAGTCTAAATATTGCTGTTACATTGCACAACCTTCAATGTTATGTCATAAAATATGTACAATTCGGACAAATTAATTACTGTCTTTGTTAGGAAGAAATGGTCTTCACTTCTGCTTTACACTGAACAAGCCAGGCGACCCAAACTGCTGCATATACCCTGACTCTGCTTACACTGAACGAGCCAGGTGACCCAAACTGCTGCATATACCCTGACTCTGCTTACACTGAACGAGCCAGGTGACCCAAACTGCTGTATCTACCCTGACTCTGCTTACACTGAACGAGCCAGGCGACCCAAACTGCTGCATATACCCTGACTCTGCCTACACTGAACGAGCCAGGTGACCCAAACTGCTGCATATACCCTGACTCTGCTTACACTGAACGAGCCAGGTGACCCAAACTGCTGTATATACCCTGACTCTGCTTACACTGAACGAGCCAGGCGACCCAAACTGCTGCATATACCCTGACTCTGCTTACACCGAACGCAAGAGAAGTGACACAGTTTCAGGCACCGCATTGATTATATGCAACACAGGACAAGCTAGTTAAACTAGTAATATCATCAACCATGTGTAGTTAACTAGTGATTATGTGAAGATTGATTGTTTTTGATGAGATAAGTTTAATGCTAGCTAGCAACTTACCATGGCTCCTTGCTGCCTGCACTCGCGTAACAGGTGGTCAGCCTGCCACGCAGTCTCCTCGTGGAATGCAATGTAATCTGCCATAATCGGCGTCCAAAAATGCCGATTACCGATTGTTATGAAAACTTGCATCCATAGCTCTTTCTATGAATTTGAGTGCCTTTACATTTCTCCAGCCCCATCCCTCAACCTTTAACTAAACAGTGGCGAGGAATTCCTTTGTTATTGTTTCAACTACAGATTGCCGTTTTAATACCTAAATAGTTTTCATTGTGCTCCAAATTGTGCTCCAATCTTTGTGTAAGCCTACATTTTCCAACTTAGGAACACATGTGCTCAAACCATGTCTTGTGTGTGGGGTGTGGTGTAGTGTGGTTTGGTGTGGTGTGTGGTGTGCAGTAGAGCAGAGATGGGACTCCATATGAAAATGCGGTCTAAGCTCTCTTTGTTCACATGGTTTGTGGTGTGGCGATAATACAAGATCAAACATTTAAATCCTCACAAACTCAGAGGCCAACCAAGCTGACTGTGAATGTGGGCATTAGAAAACAAGGCTACTTCCTCTCAAAGCTTGCAACCCTACTTAGAATGCATTAGGTGTGATCTAGTTCACACTGACGGAGGAGGTAGGTTGGAAGTGAATGCCTTTCTCGCCCACATTCATAGACTTAAGCGAGGCTCACAGTCAAGGAAGAACACAGTTTTACTTCCAATCTGGGGCCATAGATATCAAGCGTCTCAGAGTAAGAGTGCTGATTTGGGATCAGTTTTAATTTTAGATCACATTGAATAAGACGGACAGGACAGGGGGAGCTGATCCTAGATCAAAACTCCTACTCTGAGAATCTTGATGCATATGTAATTGAAGTGTAGCTTTTAACTGGCCGTAGCGAAGGTCAAATTATTTATTATTGTCTGATGTCTAATCTTCTCTGAGCTGAAGGGGTAAAATGGCTGCCTACTGTATTGCTGAGCAAAGGGATGGGCCATTCTCGGGAGATTCTCAATTGGTTTTGATAACTCCTCTGTCCTCCGTCCTCTCCTCGCCTCCTTTGAAAAAGGTCAATGGTAATTGAGGAGAGGAAACGTGGAAACAAATGCACTTAAATGAAATGAGAATGTGCAAAGTGGTAAGAATTAATATTAGAGATAAAAGGATAATTAACATATTGTTTTGAAAGGGGCGCATGCTTTTCTCCTCCGAGAAAACAACAGCGATGATTCACATATTGTAACGTGACGACTTTCACTCACCACAAACACAGACGAGAAAGACAAAGCCCTGCTTCAACCACTTCCAGTTGAGGGGAAAGGAAACTAGAACTCGAATCTCACTCTCTGTCGGAACCCCAAACGATCAGAGCAGTTGAACCAAGTTGAATTGAGTAAGGAACGTCTGAATACATATAATACGGAGAAAGAAAAAAATACATTTAGTTCTAGAAAGAACATTTCAGATTCAGCAGGGGATTTGTAAAGAGTATGTTAGCTAGGCCTAATGTATTGGTATAATGTCCCCAATTCTGTATAGCGGTAAATTGGACCAAACACAAATCTCTAGATGTGGCTGCGGTTACTTACAGATTCACGTTTAAAAAGGTCATTGCACTTACAAATCGACATGTGTTTTCAGACCTCCAAAGTACTCAAATGTCAAGATGAAAGCACGTCCCAAGACATTGGCTGTGTAGATCCAGTTATATACCTTCAACCAAACACAAATCTCTAGATGTGGCTGCGGTTCAAGCAACACAAAAACATGTTTATCAGAGACGGAAATGTTACTAACGTTAGTATATGGGGTTACGGTGAATATTTGGACATTGACAACAACTCCATCCTCAGATGGCAGCAGTAACCAGGTCTAGTTGCTGAGCTTTTATTTGCACACAGGTGCTACCAATGAAGGCGATCAACAGTCAGTGTCCCAGCTGGCAGAGTCATGAGGCTGCTGGCTTTTGTTGAAGCTTTTTGTTGGTTTTTGAGTCTTTAGTTTCGGCATGCCTTTTGTATTTTTTTCCTTAACATCAAAGAGGATAAATTATAAAATACTGCACTGAAACAGAATCTTTATGCAGTGCATGTTTGGCTTAGTCTAACCAAACACAGCAACAAAGCCATAGCCCTAACGTTATTCAAACTTCAACAACCGGCACTCAAACTTGTCAAGACACTGAAAGAAAAAGCATCCTTCCTGCAAAAAAACCCCAATGTACTCTTAAATCTCTACACTGTACATTCCTCTCTAGCTTTCTTAATTCTAGGTGTTTTCCTGTCCACTGTGCTTTCGCTTTTGCTTTGCTTGCTTTGGGTGTAGCTTGGGTTACTGTAAAGCTTTATGTGACAACTGCTGATGTAAAAAGAGTTTTATAAAATATATAAAAACATAACATTAAATTGACTGATTGCCTGCTCATGCTGTGACCATTGAGATGTGGCTGTGACTCAGTGTATCTGCTCATTAGACAGGTCCAGTGTCGATTTTAGCATGTACATCTTGGTGGGGCAAACTCAAAAATCTTGGTAGGGCAAACTCAAAAACACTAAACAATATATTAATTGCACTTTAACGGTGACAAACTGTGCCCACAAACTGTTAGGGCCTACATAAAGATGTCCCAACAGTAGAACGTTCTTTTCAGCACCATGGAGTGAATCCTTACCACCGTTACATCCCACCGACGCATCCATCCCAGGCCAGTCCCACGAAGCCCAGGTACATATCCATTGGTGCCCACAAACTGTTAGGGCCTACATAAAGCTGTCCCAACAGCAGAGTCCCAACACCTTACCACTCTTACACCTGGCTATCAGCGGAGCCTTGTCTGGCAATTAAAAAGTTAATTCAACCTCATTTACTACCTTTTTAAAATACATAGCTGATATGGCTGACTTGCATAAACAAATGTGGTTTCTACTGACAATTGAGATATACAAACTATGGCATAAGGAAGTGATGAGCGGATATTTATTTGTATTTTTTATTTCACCTTTATTTAACCAGGCAGGCAAGTTGAGAACAAGTTCTCATTTACAACTGAGACCTGGCCAAGACAAAGCAAAGCAGTTAAAGAGGCAATACGTAATTTTTAAGACATTAATGGACATCGCATTCCCAGTGGCTCAGAAGTTTACATACACTCAATTAGTATTTGGTAGCATTTCCTTTAAATTGTTTAATTTGGGTCAAACGTTTCAGGTAGCCTTCCACAAGCTTCCCACAAAAAGTTGGGTGAATTTTGACCCATTCCTCCTGACAGAGCTGGTCTAACTGAGTCTGGTTTGTAGGCCTCCTTGCTCGCACACGCTTTTTCAGTTCTGTCCACAAATTTTCACTTGTTAACAAGACATTTGTTAACAAAACCAACTTGTTAACAAGATTTTTGTGTGGTTGAAAAATTAGGTTTAATGACTCCAACCTAAGTGTATGTAAACTTCCGACTTCAACTGTATAACCCTGGTATATTACATAATTCATGCAGCAGCATACAAGACATTTTTAGACAGTTGCGCTGTGCTCACGTGAACAGGAAGTTGGCGCAACGGTCTTTCTTGTGGGCCATTTCTGTCATCAAAGTCTGGCATTCTCTGGATTCATGGTGCTTTCAAGACAACTAGGAACTTTGAAAAAAACAAGGTTGAATCATGATGTCAGTGATCTTCAGGTCTGAGCTCTAGAAAGAGGCCCGAGTTCCAAGTTACTTTTCCAGTCGGAGCTCGTTTTTTCCCCAGAGTTACCTGTTGTCTTGAACTCACTGAAGTCTGAGATTTCCCAGTTTCCACACTGAGTCAATCATGGCGCAACTAGAGAATATTACCAACCTCTACACTCTGTGTTTTCCGCTGGCTGCCCCTCCACCACAGAAAGCACTGAGCTTGGCTGAAGCAGAAGCATTTTGGAGCGGTCTTACTCAAGAAAGCAAAAAAGAGACCATGCGGCTTCATTAACTCAATACATTTTTTTTTTAAATGACATTGTTTGCAAACTGATACTGTAAGTGACTCATATTAATGCCAAAATAACATGCAAAACAGGCAAACAAGGTGGGGCTCAACACCCAGTGAATATGACCGGTGTCAGTAAACATTGGCAAAAAAATAAATAAACATCCAGTCACCAACGCTCTAGAAAACATGACAACAGCCTAACCAGTTCTGATAGGGCCAGTCAAATGGTCAGAGTGAGGTGTTCTCTCATTTGTGTCTGGAAGTAGCTAGCAAGCTAGCCAACTTTAGCGAGTTAGCTCTTTAGCAGAACACTCGGCTCAACCCTACTCCTCTACCAGAGCTTCCAGTGTGCGCTCTGAGCGCTCCAAGAGCGAAATGCTCTGAATTTACTAACGGAACGAAAATCTGACAACGCTCTGAATTTACAAACTCCCAGAGCACACTCTTGAGCACTCCAGTGAATTTTTAAAACATACCCATTATAACCGGCGGCATTACAGAGGCCATCATGGCATATGAACCTAAGTTATGGAGTTCTTCATAGCCGACTGGCATAATACTCTGGGCTCATCCATTAACACCAAGTAAAACAAATCCAAAATCATACATCCGTTGTTTACCAGTTTGTGTAGGCCTAAATGAGGGAGCAGAAAGGCATTGAAATATATTAAAAGTTGGAGAGGGATTGACTGAGTGTACAAAACATTAAGAACACTTGCTCTTTCCATGACAGGTGAAAGCTATGATCCCTTATTGATGTCACTTGTTAAATCAACTTCAAAATCAGTGTATATGAAGGGGACAGGTTAAAGAAGGATTTTTAAGCCTTGAGACAATTGAGACATGGATTGTGTATGTGTGCCATTCAGAGGGTGAATGGGAAGACAAAATATTTAAGTGTGGGGTATGGTAGTAGGTGCCAGGCGCACTGGTTTGTGTAAAGAACTGCATGCAATGCAGCTGGGGTTTTCACGCTCAACAGTTTCCCGTGTGTATCAAGAGTGGTCCACCACCCAAAGAACATCCAGCCAACTTCACACAACTTTGGGAAGCATTGGAGTCAACATTGGCCAGCATCCCTGTGGAACGCTTTCGACACCTTGTAGAAACCGCTTTGTGGGAAAAAAAGAGGGGGTGCTCAGTGTATATCTATACTGGGAAGGGAAGTAAAGGGGATACCTAGTCAGTTGCAAAACTGAATGCATTCAACCGGAATGTGTCTTCCGCATTTAACCCAACCCCTATGAAATCAGAGGAGCGGGGGGCTGCCTTAACCGATGTCCACTTCATCAGCACCAGGGGAGCAGTTGTTGTTGGGCTGCCTTGCTCAAGGGCAAAACGGCAGATTTTCCCACCTTGCCGGCTCGGGGATTTAAACCAGCGACCTTTCGGTTACTGGCCCAACGCTGTTAACAGCTAGGCTACCTGTCGCCCACTGTAGGGGCCTGTAAGGTCATATTGTTTCCTGATAATCGCATAATGCTGTCCGTGTAACTCTAATAACCTGATGGCACTTGTGTTGCTGGTAACAACAGCCTCAGCAAATATTTAGTTTTATCTGCTGTCCCATACAGTTTATAGACAAAGGGTTTAGCAGTCCCCTCGTGGCTGCAGCCCGGGCACAGATTACTGCTGTCTGCAGCACAGAGGTCAGTTAGGCCTATAGGCTGTGTCTATAATGGCACCCTAATCCCTATGGGCCCTGGTCAAAAGTAGTGCACTATGTAGAGAACAGTGTGCAATTTGGGACGCATCCATAAAACAGTGCTACAGTACCACAGAGTTCAGTAATAAAAACCAAAAGCCAACAGTAACAGTGGCACTTAAAAAGCTATTTTGTTTGGGGAGGATTTTGCTGATCTGGATGCTTTTGGGCCCATTCATTTACATGTTCCACTGTAGAAGAGTGATTTGATGGATAACAAAAAAAGCATGATGAACACATATATAAAAGGTATACAGTACAGCGCGCACACACGCAGTAGAGGTCATTGCCAAGGCATAACTCCAAAACAAAATCTTTGTGTGTGGTATGAGAGAATGTGTTGAAACGGCCCTCTTTTCATTAACACAAAAGTAGGACACAGAATAAGGCAAAATAACATAACTCCACAATAACAATGTTTAAGCACAGGGCCAGATCCAGGCATACGCGACATAAGTGGTCTCTTAGAACCCCTGTCAGCTAGGGGGCCCTGGCCCCCAAAAATAATGTTTTAGGAACTCAGTTGGGGTCTCAACTTACTATTGAGAGTAAGAATAGTATTATACACCAGGTGCAAACTGCATCAGCAGTTTGTTAGTCACTGACAGTCACTCAATTAGCCATGTCAGATTGGTAGTTAGTCTAGCCAGCTATCTAAACTTGTAGTAATCATGGCCAAATACCGACCGGGCATGAGCCCGGGGCCCTGACCTCCAGGGGGACAACATTCATTTTGTTAGTCATTCTCACACCTATAATTTTCTCTCCGCCCCATGGAACAATGTGTAGAATTGCAAAAGATACGCACCAAAATGTTCTCTCTAGTTGCAGATTGTCTAGTCCCATGTTGCCATACCTTCAAAATCACAGACAGTCTAATGTGGGATTCCAGGAGGACTTGGTCCTGGAGATGTGAGCACTGGTTCTCCACTGAGTCTCTGGGGCCAGGACACCCTACTGAGGTCCATCGCCCTCTACCTGGGCCAAAGGCCTGTGCTACTATCATACCCCCAAGACATGCTAACCTCTCACCATTACAATAACAGGGGAGGTTAGCATTTTGGAGGGTATGATATTTGTGCATCTGTAACTTTCTCACTCATCATTATCCACAATTAATTCAGGATTATGTTAGCATCCACATTAATGTAGAAGTGCTTAGAAACATATTATATTCTTATTTAAAATAAAAGTGACTCCAAAATGACAAAATACATGATTTACCATTAATTTCTATTGGGCACAAAATAATCTGAAACACAACCAAAACAAATAGCAAATGCAGTCATTGCATGCTATGAATATGGAACCAAATACTTAACCTGACTACTTTAATAAACATAAGTGAATTTGTCCCAATACTTTTAGTCCCCTAAAATGGGGGGACTACGAACAAAAAGTGCTGTATTCTCTAAACAGTTCACTCGATATGGATGAAAATACCGCCAAATCAAAGCTGACAGTCTGCACTTAAACCCCACAGTCATTGTATCATTTAAAATCCAAAGAGCTGGAGTACAAAGCCAAAACAACAACACAATTGTCACTGTCCCAATACTTTTTGGAGCTAACTGTATATTTCTCCTTTCGACCAACGGAGGTACTCAAAGTGCTCTACATAGCAAGGGGGAGACTCACCTCATCCACCACCAATGCGCAGCACCCACCTGGGTGATGCACGTTCACCATTTTTTAACCAGAACGCTCACCACACATCAACTATTAGATGGAGTGGTGAGGAGTGCTATGCCAATTAGGAATGAGGGGGATGATTAGGTGGCCATGATGGAATGGGGCCAGGTTGGGAATTTATCCATGTGTCGTGGGATTCTTTATGACCACAGAGAGTTAGGACACCCGTTTTAACGAGAATGAAACACTCTGAATTTATGAACGGACAACCTGACAACGCCCTGAATTTACAAACGCCCAGAGCGCACTCCACGTTGAATTTACGAACACACCCGAAGTCTAGCTAGTAATTTGTTATGCTAACAAGCTAGCAAGAGGTTCCATAGCAACAGCATCAACTTCTGGTAAACAGGCGAAGAGCTAGTACGCTCAACTGAAAGGATACAGTGCGTTTACAGTATACTAAAATGAACTAATATTATGTAGTATATACACTCATTAAGTATGTAGTATACAGTTAGTATGGGTATTCGAACACAGCTCAGGTGTTCCTAATGTTTTCTACACTCAATATATATCATACTGCATCTGTAATGCTCAAGGAATGACATTTACACTTATTACATTACTTTGATTTGAAGCTTTATAATTTGTTTACAAAGTATCTAATGAAAACAATAACATAAAACAATCAAGTATTATATGTCCTTAGTATTTATGACAAGATCTTATTCATAAATTCACAGGGCATACTATTCAGTAATAGAAATTAGACTGTGGAAATCTTAAGGTTACATGCGTAACCCCAGTTTTCTGATTAATGATTGAGAAATCTCACTCTGGGATTTACCAGAATCTCTAAAGCAGTGTTCACATTGGCAGTCTGAAGTGACTCAAATCCTATTTATTTGCTTATCCGATTCTAATCGGTTCTTTTTCTTGCAGTCTGAATAGCCAAAGAGCACATGGAATCGGATATTTCAAGGCACATTTCAAACCACTTTCGTGGTTTGAAGTCTGATACAAATCTGAATCCTGGCCATGTGACTTGTGTCTGAACGGTCAAATCGGATGTATTTGCCCTCGTGGTTTTTAGACTGTTATTCAGCATATCTTGTTGCTTGCTAGCTACTCTGTTGATAGTTTGACAAAAACATGTGGTAGCTAACTAGCTTGTTAATTGTTTACAAACACATTTGTGAATGCGCTAGAAAGCTAAACAGCTACCTAGCTAGCTAACTGTTGTAGCTAGCCAAAAAAGGACTAATTTAGAAAGTTGGACCATCTTATCCTTTGAGGCTTTAATAAGGTGTTCATACCCTATGATTTTGAACATTCAAAGCAACTGGGAAATGTCCATGTCCATGTCCATGCCTTAATCAACCCACTGTTCCCCGGGGAGCCGAAGACGTGGATGTCAACCGCCTTGCTCGGGGGCAGAACGACATATTTTTACCTCGTCAGCTTGGGTATTCGATCCACAAACCTTTCGGTTACTGGCCCAACGCTCTAACCACTATGCTACCACCACCAATAATCAGCCTACACTGTACACCAATGCACACACACCCATTGTTACTATGACAACTAGTGTAGCCTTGTCAGCAAATAAGTCTGAACACACAAATCCAATTTGGTCACTTGTAACTTGCTGTTTGAACAGTCAATAGTCCAAAACGGATTTGCAAAACAGATTTAAAAAACAGAACTGATTTGAGCATCAAGGCCTGCAGTGTGACCAAGGCTTAAGTAACTCAAATAACTAATCATACACGTCTGTCGGAGACAGACAGGTCGAGTGGCAAATGAAGGAGCCCCTCCTCTCATACTAAAGAGCCACTTGCCTGCCCTCTGGTCATTCTCGATCATGCCGAACTTCCTCTCACTCTTGCGAGTAGGTTAATGTGGTGAATGTGCACTCATATCAGAGAACCGGGGTTACGCAAGTAAACTTAAGTTATCTTTCAATTATTTGTTTCAATATCTCACCGTGCGACATGGCCAACTCCCGTATCGGACATGCTCTCCGAAGCCAGGCAGTTACAACTATCAACCCTCAGAGGCCCAGTCATTGAGGACAGCATGCGCCAAAGACGCAGTGACATCTAGCCCGGTAGTACCTCATAATAGTATGAGGGGATGCCCAACAAGCCACATCACAAACCTTCTGTAAGAAGATGCCCTTAAAAGTGTCCAAGAGGTAGCTATAATTCTGGTGGAGTGAGCCCTCAGGCCCAGTAACCCCTTAATATTATAGGCATATGTACTAGACACAAACGGTAGAGTCGCTCCTCTTCCGTAGAAAGGAAAGGCAGCAGGTGGAATGCCACAATCTCCAAGGTAACACAATTGTAATTGCAGCTGACTTTAGGCATAAAGGCGGGGTTGGGCAACAAGCTAACTTTGGAAAAGCCCTAGGCAAACTATAGGCACGAATGGTGAACTGACAGTGCATGTAGTACACTCACATGCTTTGCGGATGTAAGGGAGACCAGTAAAGCGGTCTTAAAGGAGATACAGTGCCTTCAGAAAGTATTCACACCCCTTGACTTTTACAAATTTTGTTGTGTTACAAAGTGGGATTAAATGGATTTAATTGTCATTCTTGGTCAACACAAAATACTCTAAAGTCAAAATGGAAGAAAAATGTGAACTTTTATTTTTTTTAAATGTATGACAAATAAAGCTATTAACCTTTTTGGGTAAGTCTAAGAGTTTTGCACACCTGGATTATACAATATTTGGCCATTATTCTTTAAAATAATTCTTCAAGCTGTCAAGTTGGTTATTTAGCATTGCTAGAAAGCCATTTTCAATTTTTATAATACAGTTTCAAGCCGATTTAAGTCAAAACTGTAACTAGGCCACTCAGGAAAATTCAATATCATCTTGGTAAACAACTGAAGTGTAGATTTGTTTTAGGATATTATCCTGCATAAAGGTGAATTTGTCTCCCATGTCCGTTGGAAAGAAGACTGAACCAGGTTTTCTTCTAGGATTATGCCTGTGTTTAGCTGTAATATGTTTATTTTTATATATATATATTTTTACAAAAACACCCTAGTCCTTGCTTACCCATAACATGATGCAGCCACCCCATGCTTGAAAATATGAAGAGTGATGTGTTGTGTTGGATTTTCCCCAAACATCATGCTTTGTATTCAGGACAAAAAAAAGTGTATTTCTTTGCCACATTTTTTGCAGTATTAGTGCCTTGTGCAAACAGTATGCATGTTTTGGAATATTTTTATTCTGCACAGGTTTCCTTCTTTTCACTCTGCATTTAGGTTAGTATCGTGGAGTAACTACAATGTTGTTGGTCCATCCTAATTTTTCTTATATCACAACCATTAAACAACCAGTAACTGTTTTAAAATCACCATTGGCATGGTGAAATCCCTGAGTGGTTTCCTTCCTCTCCGGCAACTGAGATAGGAAGGACGCCTGTGTCTTTGTAGTGACTGCGTGTATTGATACACCATCCAAAGTTTAATTAATAACTTCACCATGCTCAAAGGTATATTCAATGTCTGCTTTTGTATTTTTTACCCATCTACCAATAGGTGCCCTTCTTTGTCAGGCATTCAAAAACCTCCCTGGTCTTTGTGTTTGAATATGTGCTTGAAATTCACTACTCGATTGAGGGACCTTACAGATAATTGTATGTGTGGGGTACAGATATGGGGTAGTCATTAAAAAGTCATGTTAACCACTATTATAGAACACAGAACGAGTCCATGCAACTTATTATGTGATTTGTTAAGCACATTTTTTATCCTGAACATATTTAGGCTTGCCATGACAAAGGGGTTGAAAACTTTGGCTTTTCATTTTTTATAAATTTCAAAATGTTTCCCAAATAAATTTACTTTGACATTATGGGGTATTGTGTGTAGATTAGTGACAAAATCTCATTGTAACCATTCTTTAGGCAATTTATTTCATCTCCACACTTTCCAGCAGCTCAAAAGGCTGCTTTGAAATAGCCTCAAGCAAGACTAAAGGCTTGGAATCTGGACATAAGCGATGCACCCCCTTCATGAAACTACATAACAAGGGGTGTTTTCCCACTTTGTTGTTGTCGAAGCCTATGACAGGAAGAGATGGCGGCTACATAGACCTTAACAATGGAGAAAGCCAAAACATCCTGCAGAAAGCAGAAAACCTTGGATACAGAGCATTGGTAAGGAATTGTTCATTTTTGGTCACACCACTTCTCAAACACCCAAGCAAACAAGACCACTTGTTTGCTTGGGTCAGCATATCCCTGTGTAATGGGAGTTGCCAAAGGCTAGTCGTACAGAAGGAGAATTATATCAGTTGACCCAGAGCTTGCCTTGTCACTGAGGGCCTATCAATATGAAGAAGAATCATTCTTCCCTCACTCTGGCTAGAGTGGGGAGTATGAGGCTGAGGGGAGGAAAAGAGTGTCACCCTGGCAGGTAATGTGTGCGACCACAGTCATAATGTCTGTTCTGATCAAGACGTGACAATTCCGAAGGGAGGGTAGAGAGTGTTTCAGAGAAAGAAACTGTCAGGAATTCAAGGAAATGTATGAGAGCAATGTGGAGATGTGTGGTCCACATTCCATTTATTGCATTCCCCAGCGCCCCGGCCTGTGAGTGACGCGTCTGTCGTCAACGCTTTCCTCATTGCCACTACCCTTAGGGGAGTGCCAAGAACGAGCGGCTCTTCCAGTGACGGAGAGCCGACAGACATGCGTAGTCACCTTTATCTGACAATTGAGGGGACACATACGTTACGCAAACACCCAGCGCTGGAAGTCTCCCATCCTCCATAGGCCAAGAGGACGAAATCAACCCCAGCACTCTCCCGCGGAACAGCCGATGCGGTCGTCCGAGAGTGTTGCATGATAGAGAATCCAGCATTACGCTAAGTTATTCTATTCTCTGTGTTGGCACCAAACAGCTTTTTATCTGATTGATCTTGAACACTAGCTTGGAGAGGTGGGTTACAAGGGAAGACGTGTCTCGTACCGCTTGCCCCCAGGAGCAAAGCAGGTAATCGTCTATGTAGGCGAAGACTCTCAGCCCCTTGTTTCTCAGGGGTGAGAGCTACATTCACAGATTTGCTGAATGTTCAGGGAGTTAGCCCGAATGGAACAGTGAGGTATTCGTAGGCTTGAAAAGCAAACCTTAGAAACCTCCTGTGTGCTGGTAGGATACTTACCTGAAAATAACCATTGTTTAGGTCGACTGAGGTGAACCAGTTGCCTCAACGAATAGAGCGAGACAGCACATTGAACGTAAGCATACAGAATGTGAACTTCTTCAGATAGCCGTTGAGGACCCGTAGGTTCAGAATGGGGAACCAGGAATCACCAGGAATAGAAGCCGAAGTGGCTCTCTGCTGCTGGTTTCGCCCTGATAGTCCCATAAAAGAGAGGAGATTTCCTGCTCTAGTATGCATGCAGAGTCGCGTCACCACTGATTTCAAAATTTTGTTGAAAACGGGTGGTCCCAGAGCAAACTGCAGCCATGGACGAGACCCAGGACTGGACCGAGAACATACGCCAGTTCCCTGCTCTGGTGGTGAGTAGCCTACAGGTTGGTAGACTCTTGCTCACCAGTGGTGCCAAAGGCGATGGAGCGAGTATCCTTTCTATTGTATTTTTGCTTTGTCCTCAGCATGACACGTGGATACAGAAGACACTTTTTATTGAAAAGGGCAGTGATGACACACTGGAACAGTGCTTGGGGGCGACTGACAATTAGGGCTCTATTCAATCTGTAAAGCTGTAAAGATTCCGCAAAGCAGTGTTTACCGTGAATGCAGTCTCCGCTAAAGTGGGAACATTGCCTATGAATTTCAATCAAGCCGTAATGCAGAATTTCTACGATGCAGATTGAATAGAGCCCTTAGTCCTCCTGCCCCCGGCTGATTCAACTAGAGCGGGGTGGAGAGCTTTGGCAAGGAGAGCACTCGGAGGTAGAGTGGATTCCCTCAGTCTTCCTTGAGAGCAAACGTATGAGAATGGATTGCTGCACAAAGGGAAGGGCTCTAGAAGCATAGATGTGCCTCTCCCCAATTGTCTTTGTTCCATCCTAGAGGTGGCAGCCCAGAACACGGGGTGAACTGTTGGCTGCACCTCTCTGCCACAGGGGGCGCTGTTGGCCCCTATTTGGGGATCCAAACTGTAATGTCGATGCCTGCTGCGTCACTGGGCGCTTCCCTTGAAAAGCCCTGGTGCCAGCGAATTGCCATCTCCTGCCACAGCCTCCTTTTTTATAAGTTCTCACTTCCTTCGGCTCGACAGGAGCATCAAGGAAATCTGCCTTCTACTTGTCCGACAGGCTGGACAAGTTGAGCCACAAGGCTCTCTCCCCCCACCACTGCATGGCACAGCCTTGAATGGTGCCCCTACCACTGGAGGATCGGCGGTTGAGTTCTGTGACCACACAGATCTCATTCCAAAGGTCTGTGTTAGGCCTGCCGATAGCTAGGAGATTATGCATCTCTAGCTAATCGGCCTGGTTAGCCAGCAGTAGGGACGTAACGTTCAACGCCCATCCAGAACGTGTGGCAGACTCGTAGACCTTTTGGTAGATGGATGCGGAGCCTCGTTCCGTCTTACCAGGGAGATAAGTGCCTGTTAGTGACAGGGTACTGGGGTTGAGGTGGTTGGCCATTGACGGCTCGACCACCAGTGCTCCTCCACATCCTTGACATTCATGCTGGTTTGGACCTTGCCGGTCAAGCATTTGTCCCAATTGTGTTTGGCTTCCGCCACGCAAGATTGGAGGAGTTGCTTGCCTTGGACGGTGCGAGAGGAGATTTTCCTCCCGTTGTACCAGTTCCTTCTTAGATGGAGGGTGTCATAAGCAGTGTTCGACGACCCCCAATCATGCATCCATTGTGGGGATTTTGCTGCTAAGTCTTCAAGACCCAGGCAGACGACGCACAGGGGGTGCGTGTCACTGTGCTAACTGGAGAAGCTAATGCTTAACAATTTGAACATAGCTAGCGTTCACCTTGTGGGCTAGTAGCCTAGCTAGTTAGCACAAAGTAAAGGAAGCTAGCACTGTTGGTCTTGCAGCGAACACAAGCGTGGCTCTCAACCAATAAATGTGAAGCTAATATGATCGGTCTAGTCAACAAGCCACAGTAGTGGGTTGAACTAAACCTGAGCAAGGTAGAAAAACTAGTCGGTAGGATAACCAAGTCTCAGTAGCTAGCCATGTTAAACTAGCTACCACAGGAGACAAAGAGAAGCGAAAGAGGCAAAGTTCCCAACACAAAAGACGAGAGCTGAATAACCTGTGTATTTTAACTGAATACTATTATGTTGAAAGTTCCATTTCTTATTCTAAAAGTGCCAATAAATTGCTCAATTAAGGGAGGGGGAAATTAACACAACCACATGTGGCCTTTCTTTGGACACTGTGTTAACTAACCTCCAAACGAGCTTCAATGCCATACAACACTCCTTCCGTGGCCTCCAACTGCTCTTAAACGCTAGTAAAACCAAATGCATGCTTTTCAACCGTTCGCTGCCTGCACCCGCCCGCCCAACTAGCATCACTACCCTGGACGGCTCTGACCTAGAATACGTGGACAACTACAAATACCTTGGTGTCTGGCTAGACTGTAAACTCTCCTTCCAGACACACATTAAACACCTCCATCCAAAATTAAATCTAGAATCGGCTTTCTATTTCGCAACAAAGCCTCCTTCACTCATGCTGCCAAACTTGCACTAGTAAAACTGGCTATCCTACCGATCCTCGACTTCGGCGATGTCATCTACAAAACAGCTTCCAATACTCTACTCAGAAAACTGGATGCAGTCTATCACAGTGCCATCCGCTTTGTCACCAAAGCCCCTTATACCACCCACCACTGCGACCTGTATGCTCTAGTCGGCTGGCCCTCGCTACACACTCGTCACCAGACCCACTGGCTCCAGGTCATCTACAAGTCCCTGCTAGTTAAAGCCCCGCCTTACCTCACCCCCCTAGGTAACCATAGAAGCACCCACCCATAGCACTCGCTCCAGCAGGTATATCTCACTAGCCAACACCTCCTTTGGCTACTTTCCTTCCAGTTCTCTGCTGACAATGACTGGAACGAACTACAAAAATTGTTGAAACTGGAGACACTTATCTCCCTCACTAGATTTAAGCATCAGCTGTCAGAGCAGCTCACAGATCACTGCACCTGTACATAACCCAACCAACTACCTCATCCCCTACCATAGTAATTTATTTATCTTGCTCCTTTGCACCCCAGTATTTTTACTTTGCACATTCATCTACTGCACATTTACCATTCCAGTGTTAAATTGCTATACTGTAGTTACTTTGCCACCATGGCCTATTTATTGCCTTATGTTCCTTATCCTACCTCATTTGCACACATTGTATATAGATTAGTTTTTTATTCCTACTGTATTATTGACTGAGTGTTTGTTTACTCCTATGTGTAACTATGTGTTGTTGTATGTGTTGAACTGCTTTGATTTATCTTGGCCAAGTCGCAGATGTAAATGAGAACTTGTTCTCAACTTGCCTACCTGGTTAAATAAAGGTGAAATAAAAAAAAAAAAAAAATGGAAACTTGTAGAAGACAGCCAGCTACATTTTGGATTGTTGCATTTTGCTTCAAGTGGGAAGTACTTTGATAATCACTCATATCGATTAAGGATGCCCCGATATCCAATACCGATATTTTCCTTGCCAAAAAACCTGATACTGCAGGAGAAAAACTCATAATAATGATTACATTTCCAGTATTCCGATTGACCATTTTGAAGTATTGAGACAGAAAAACATATATAACGAATAAGACATATGTGAGCAGAATATCTGCTGAGCTCAAGTAAATGGACAGAACTACATAAACATAGAGTTGAACAGTGGACTCCAGTAGAAACAGGATGTCAGCAGAAAATGTAACAAAGGACCTATAGAAAAGAGGGAAATTGTGTTAGCATATGGGAAGTGTCCATATGCTTCATGTAAGGATGAAATACTATAAAGGCCGAGCCCTGCTGTACAGAAATCGGTTGTTTCATGAAATAGCACGGCTTTGCTACTTTGTATTAAAGTCTTATTTGAATTCACAAGTTCCAGTAAAAGTGTAATATTTCTGAGTCAAGATTCCACGACAATACCGATATTTAAAAATTTTAGCGGCCTTTTAAGCATTCTAGTACAGTTAAATAGTTGAAACACACACACACACACACACACACACTGACCAAAAAGTTATTTTGTTGGCATTTACGTATGCCCCCATTACAGTAAAACATAATCAAAACATAATTCTTTCACTTACTTGCTGTACTGTTTTGTTTCATTTGTTCAGTCGTTTCATCATATATGTCAAGCAGTGAAGTTTCAGCTTTGTCTGTCCGTGGCCTCTTCTGTCGTGGGTCCTCTTCCTTCTGTGCCCACTGTCAGTGTCCGTTTCCATCTTGTCCAGCTGTGTCTAACATTTCACGTAAACCTGGTTTCTTGTCTGCATCGAAGTAGCGGTCCTTGTACCTAGCATCGAGCATGGTGGCAACACAGTAAAGAGGCTTATAGAGAATGCCACCGAATCGCTTGTTCACAGCCTCTAGTAGAGTACGTTTGCCAGTTTTAACCCCACAGTATTTGTCGGCAGTTTTGTTGAGCAGGCGTTTCAACGCCATGACAGAGGGTATCACGTCTGCTGCAGTTGATGAGCTTATTTCTCAAGGCAGTTGTTCGAATGGAGCTAGGAGTGTGTGCATGTTTCCAAGTTTCAAACATGTTCTCAAATGCCATTGAAATGGCAGCAGCGGTACGAGAACCAGCACATTCTTGAGCATTCAATACAGCTTTCCTCAGTACGAAATCCTCGTCGACCCACTGTGCTGTCAGACTCAGCCTGCTAATGGGGCTGACAACGCTGGTCCAAATGTCAGTCGTGAAGCTAATAGCAGTGACGCCCATAGCAAGTAGCTCATGGAGGTGCGTTTCAACAATACTGTGTAACTCCGGTAGGGCAACATCTGAAAAAGAGTGCCTACTTGGTAGTGTGTACCGGGGCTCAAGGTGCCCGACCAGTCGGTGAAAGCCAACATCATCCACGACAGAGAACGGTTGATTGTCAAGGGCAATGAATTCCATTATCTTGCCGTTAATGGATTTTGCCTTTGAGTTGTCTTGCTGAAAAGTTCTTACTCTTTAAACTTGTTTAGTTGTTGGAAGTGTGCGATTTTTTCTGTTTTTGTTCTAAGTAGTCGCTGAACGTGTGGGGGTGATGCACTTTCAAATGAGTAATTAGGTTTGTGGTATTGAAAGATTTCACATTCTCCTCTCCTCGGGAAACAATAGCAGCACAAACATTGCATATGGCCTTTTTGTTATCTTCCTTTGAAACTTCAAAATAGATCCACACAGCAGACATTGTGGGCTAGGTTAGGAATGCTGTGTTGCATGTGTGGCGCTGTACTTTTCGTGGCGTCATTACGTCACCTACCTACGTTATACAGGTATGCACGTCAGCTTTGACATCAGTTTTCACATTGGTGATAAAACTAGACATCGGGCCGATGCCGATGTTGGCATTTTTAAGCTAATATCGGCCGATTCCGATATGCTTACCGATATATCGTGCATCATCATATATCGATATCACGTTTAAATCAATAGAGCGGGGTAAAGGGTTTGGGTTGTATGCGCTGTTTAAACACTATTCAAAAGCCACACTGAATCTATAAATATGTTTATATCAGTTAGAAGTACAGTATGTGAGTGGAGTTGAGCCCATGGAGCCGCTCCCCTAAAAACCGTTCCGTGCTCACAGGAAAAATAACTGCAGCTCGAAATTCGGTCCATTCAATAAAATCACAATTTAATGGGGCGGCAGGTAGCCTAGTGGTTAGAGCGTCGTTTACTGGCCCAAAGAGGCACTTAACCCACTGCTCCCCAGTAGGCCGTCATTGTAAATAAGATTTTGTTCTTAACTGACTTTCCTAGTTAAATAAAGGTTAAAAAATATATATTAAAAAAATACCAACACCCATCTATTTTTGTGACTACCTGGACCTACCATTTGGTTTTGAAGTATTGAAACCAAACCATATGAACTTGAATGAAAAGTATTTGAATAAACATGAAAAGGTGAATGTAAGAAGTGCACATCATTTCAAATAGGCTACATGTCATACTAAACAGCATAAATAGGTCAGGAGTCAGACAGGGAACCTAAGAATGAATTATTTAGGCTATATTATTTTAAGGCTATAGCCTACAAAGAAATTCATTGTGAAGCATTTGCAAGTGCGACACAATAGGCTGGTAGGCTGTGACTTACTTAAATAAAAATAATTAAATACAAATTCAATTAAACGAAAAATGAATTATTAGTGCCTTTGAATTCATTTTTAGAAACACGGTTTTCATGCGATGGTGCCTGCAGAAAATATCCTCTCCACACTTGCAGAGCCATTGGGGATGCTAAACACTGTTTTTGCCACTCTTGCCAGGCTGGGCAGAGATGCAGTTGTTTTGTTTTATATATATATATAAAAAAGAACCCCTCACAACAGAAAGCTCCTTGAACGTGGGAATATGCCAGGCCTTCTGGGCCAAAATCAATTGTGGCCTGTTGAATAGATGAAAAAATATGAAACGTTTAAAAGATCAAATTTTTTGCTTATAAATACTTTTCTACAATGACACACTTAGTTATCTACCCACCTTGTTCCTTTCTTTTAGCATGTGCATGTAGTAAGTACACCATCATGCTTTCAGGATACGTGTTTTTTCAGGATGCACAATGATTCTTTAGTTGTGAACACTACATCAGCGCACTCCCTTATTTACTCTTGGTCCTCATCTTTGTAAGTCACCTTGAACCGGTGTGTTTTATCAGTTTCTTTATGAAAATATTTTGTTCAAACTCCATGGCAGTAGTAGCTTAAGCAAGGGGCTATAGCAGTGTAACAGTATATCTTCCGTCCCTCTCCTCGCCGCTATCTGAGCTCGAACCAGGGACCCTCTGCACACATCAACGACGGTCTCCCACCGAAACATCGTTACCTATCGCTCCACAAAATCCACAGCCATTGCAGAGCAAGGGAAACAACTACTTCAAGGTCTCAGAGCGAGTGACGTCACCGATTGAAAGGCAGCTAGCCATTTCACACCGGTTACAGCAGCACGCAAGTAGACTACAAATGCATGCGGGGCCGGGCGTGCCCTGAGCTCATGAAGTGACCGCTACTGGAGCGAAATTGGAGTGGGCGAGTAGGCTAATGATGCTCCTGCCTTTTGGAATCTCGCTCCGAGCTCCAGTCAAATTGGGCACGCTCCGCTCACATACTCTGGTTTGAAGAGAATTAGCTAAAGACAGTGGTCTAGATTCTAGGAGGCTGCAGAAACGGGGAAGAAACAAATCAGTTGCTTTGTTATTTAACCTAAAACGAATCACGACTTGACATAGTATATTAACACTGACAAGGATTGGCTGTTAATTGAGTGACAGTTTGACTCTCAAATCCATTTATCGGTGTGAGGCAAGTGATTTACAGAGAGACAGCCCTGACTTATCCGTGCCATTGGAGTTCGAAAATGAGAACAAGAGTTCAAAGTCCTACAACCTCCAGCGCAGTACGACAAAACCAACAGTACAAAACCAAAGATATTCATCTGTTTTAAGCAATTGATCTTGTGTCATAAATAATAAATAATAAACTTGTATATTAACATCACCAATCTGAGATCAAAAGGATATGTAATCCCCCCCCATTTCGAGGAGGTCAAAACGTGAGTTTGTGTAAGTAGTAACACATAAAGGAAAATAGCATAATATGAATTAATTCAAATTCTAATAGTTCGCCTAATTTCCGTTTATGTGACAAAACAAGCGTAGTGTAGATGATTCTACAAGTATAGAGAATCATTGTATCATCTAAACCGCTGTGAAACATTTTCAATAACCGAAAGTAAAAGACAAAAACTACTGGAAGCATAGAAATAGAGCACATAGAACAAATCTAACGCTTCTTAGACTTGCTTTCAATGAGAATGACATCTATAATTTTCATTTCTATTTGCATTTGTTCGGTCACCCAAAATGTTACATATTGCAGTTCTTTAAATAATGATGCCAAAAATTATTCAATATTTTAATCTAGGGTTATAGTAAATGAAGCAAATCCACAGATTATTGGAACAATCACATATTGATCGCTAACCATTTTGAGAGTCTAAAAATGCTCGTATTCACAATTGAAACTGGAGCTCTAGAAATAGTTTCCATAGTGACTGTGCAGCAGCACCTTCATTTGCCCTCCCTACTCTGAGAGATTGTGTGATATTTAGCTGTGGTTATATTCACAGTTTCTGAAATGTTATTATCTATGGCCATTCTTTACACTTTATGCGTCAGGACAGACAAACTACAGAGACAAGCCTACCCTAACCTATATGCTTAAATATATGTATGTATATTAAATTAGCCAACAATTTAGAACTACAGGAGCTGGTCGTCAGAAGTCCCCAAAAAAAATTATTATAATATATATATACATATCCTTATAGATTCATACAGTAGCCTAAAGCCGATGCTGTGTTGCCCTACATAGCCCCGTCAAACGTGAGCTTCACACCAAAATGCTCTATGAAAAACCTTCTGTTTCTCAGAAAACTAGAGCTTATCAACTTCACCGGCGAGAGTATTACTTGTATACATACCGTTTGCAGAGCGTCATTTCCCAGCCGGTATCCCTTATTTATCACGGTCGTATCTCCTCAATAATCGCAGTTCACTTCAGCTCGACATTGAATCGTCTCGCGGCGCTATGATCTGACCATGTGACCAGGTAAACCGCTCTTTCACGTGATACAATGTTATAGTCAAAGATTATGGGTGAATAAAGATGTTCCACTCAGTCCGTTTAACATTACAAAAATTGTTAGTTCCGGTCTGCTTAACGGGGTGGCTCTCCCATAGGCAACATTGTATTACTGCTGGGTCTGGTCCGTCAAATACACTCATTGGTCTGGTCTGTTTGACACTGGGCACATACGTCAATTCAACGTCTATTCCAAGTTGGTTCTACGTAATTTAATTGAAATGGCGTGGAAACAACGTTGACTCAACCAGCGAGTGCCGAATGTGTTAGTTCACTGACTGTATATGAATCAGAAAACCGAGGGAGTGGGATGTCTCGCTTCCTCTTTCGAATCTGTTTTTGGCCAGTATCATGTTCCACACAGATTCACTCTGGAGTGTCAGAGTGCGCTCTGAGCGTGTGGAAATTAAGAGCATTGTCAGATTGTCCGTTGGTAAATTCCGTGTATTTCGCCCTTGGAGTGCAGACTGGACGCTCTGGCAGAGGAGTAGGGTTGATCCGTGCGTTCTGACTTCATAACGGCAGTCAAGCAGCCAAGCTATCTGGCTAAAGTTGGCTAGCTTGCTAGCTACTTCCAGACACAAATGAGAAAACACCTCTGAACATTTAACTCGCCCTATCAGAGCTTGTTAGTGTGTTCATGTTATCAAGAGGGTTAGTGCCTTTAACTGTGTTACAGGCAACAATTGAATGAAAACATTTAGCCAATGTGTACTTACACATGCCATAACAAACCGAGTTTGGGCATTCATAAATTCCTCAATTATTCTGCGCTCTGGCACTCTCAAACCAGAGTGCTCTGAAATCGGAGTAGATTGCCAGGGTGAGTTTAAGAACACACCCTTACTCTGGCCAAGTATTTATCAATAAAACATCACAAAACGGTGCAAACAGAAAATTTGATTTGGCTGCTGAGTGGCAAGAAGACCCCAGCTCCACTAAAACCATTGACAACTACATGCCGTTTTCAAGGGATTTTTATTTTATTTTTTATTTCACCTTTATTTAACCAGGTAGGCAAGTTGAGAACAAGTTCTCATTTACAACTGCGACCTGGCCAAGATAAAGCAAAGCAGTTCGACACATACAACAACACAGAGTTACACATGGAGTAAAACAAACATAGAGTCAATAATACAGTAGAAAAACAAATATATATACAATGTGTGCAAATGAGGTAAGATAAGGAAGGTAAGGCAATAAATAGGCCATGGTGGCAAAGTAATTACAATATAGCAATTAAACACTGGAATGGTAGATGAATGTGCAATGTAGAAAAACGGGTGCAAAGGAGCAAGATAAATAAATACGGTAGGGGATGAGGTAGTTGGTTGGGCTATTTACAGATATGTATAGGTGCAGGGGTCTGTGAGCTGCTTTGACAGCTGGTGCTTAAAGCTAGTGAGGGAGATAAGTGTCTCCAGTTTCAGAGATTTTTGTAGTTTGTTCCAGTCATTGGCAGCAGAGAACTGGAAGGAAAGTCGGCCAAAGGAGGAATTGGCTTTGGGGGTGAACCGTGTTCCCGTGTGCTACGGGTGGGTGCTGCTATGGTGACAAGCGAGCTGAGATAAGGCGGGGCTTTACCTAGCAGGGACTTGTAGATGACCTGGAGCCAGTGGGTTTGGCGACGAGTGTGAAGCGAGGGCCAGCCAACGAGAGAACGTACAAGTTGCAATGGTGGGTAGTATATGGGGCTTTGGTGACAAAACGGATTGCACTGTGATAGACTGCATCCAATTTGTTGAGTAGAGTATTGAAGGCTATTTTGTAAATGACATCGCCGGAAGTCGAGGATCGGTAGGATAGTCAGTTTGGCAGCATGAGTGAAGGAGGCTTTGTTGTGAAATAGGAAGCCAATTCTAGATTTAATTTTGGATTGGAGATGTTTGATGTGAGTCTGGAAGGAGACTTTACAGTCTAACCAGACACCTAGGTATTTGTAGTTGTCCACATAATCTAAGTCAGAACCGTCCAGAGTAGTGATGCTGGGCGGGCGAGCAGGTGCGGGCAGCAATCGAAAGAGCATGCATTTAGTTTTACTTGCATTTAAGAGCAGTTGGAGGCCACGGAAGGAGAGTTGTATGGCATTGAAGCTCGTCTGGAGGGTAGTTAACACAGTGTCCAAGGAAGGGCCAGAAGTATACAGAATGGTGTCATCTGCGTAGAGGTGGATCAGAGACTCACCAGCAGCAAGAGCGACATCATTGATGTATAAAGAGAAGAGAGTCGGCCCAAGAATTGAACCCTGTGGCACCCCCATAGAGACTGCCAGAGGCCCGGACAACAGGCCCTCCGATTTGACACACTGAACTCTATCGGAGAAGTAGTTGGTGAACCAGGCGAGGCAATCATTTGAGAAACCAAGGCTGTCGAGTCTGCCGATAAGGAGGTGGTGATTGACAGAGTCGAAAGCCTTGGCCAGTTCAATACATTTCGGCTGCACAGTAATGTCTCTTATCGATGGCGGTTATGATATCGTTTAGGACCTTGAGCGTGGCTGAGGTGCACCCATGACCAGCTCTGAAACCAGATTGCATAGCGGAGAAGGTACGGTGGGATTCGAAATGGCCGGTATTCTGTTTGTTAACTTGGCTTTCGAAGACCTTACAAAGGCAGGGTAGGATAGATAAAGGTCTGTAGCAGTTTGGGTCAAGAGTGTCTCCCCCTTCGAATAGGGGGATGACCGCAGCTGCTTTCCAGTCTTTGGGAATCTCAGACGACACGAAAGAGAGGTTGAACAGGCTAGTAATAGGGGTTGCAACAATTTCGGCAGATAATTTTAGAAAGAAAGGGTCCAGATTGTCTAGCCCGGCTGATTTGTAGGGGTCCAGATTTTGCAGCTCTTTCAGAACATCAGCTAACTGGATTTGGGAGAAGGAGAAATGGGGGAGGCTTGGGCGAGTTGCTGAGGGGGGTGCAGGGCTGTTGACCGGGGTAGGGGTAGCCAGGTGGAAAGCATGGCCAGCCGTAGAAAAATTATTATTGAAATTCTCAATTATAGTGGATTTATCGGTGGTGACAGAATTTCTTATCCTCAGTGCAGTGGGCAACTGGGAGGAGGTGCTCTTATTCTCCATGGACTTTACAGTGTCCCTGAACTTTTTTCAGTTTGTGTTACAGGAAGCAAATTTCTGCTTGAAAAAGCTAGCCTTGGCTTTCCTAACTGCCTGTGTATATTGGTTCCTAACTTCCCTGAAAAGTTGCATATCATGGGGGCTGTTTGATGCTAAGGGCAGTCAGGTCTGGAGAGAACCAAAGGCTACATCTGTTCCTGCTTATTTAAGATGGTTAGGAAGGCACTTTTAAAGAATAAACCAGGCATCCTCTACTGACGGGATGAGGTCAATATCCTTCCAGGATACCCGGGCCAGGTCGATTAGAAAGGCCTGCTTGCTGAAGTGTTTTAGGGAGCGTTTGACAGTAATGAGGGGAGGTCGTTTGACCGCAGACCCATTACGGATGCAGGCAATAAGGCAGTGATCGCTGGGATCTTGTTTGAAAACAGCAGAGGTGTATTTGGAGGGCAAGTTAGTTAGGATGATACAGTGAGGGAAAAAGGTATTTGATCCCCTGCTGATTTTGTACGTTTGCCCACTGACAAAGAAATTATCAGTCTATAATTTTAATGGTAGGTTTATTTAAACAGTGAGAGTGTCAGGATCGCTTGAATGAGCGGACCAACGTGCAGCGTGAGTTCCGTTCCACATCTTTTAATTAGGTGAAACTTAACACACAACAAAACCAATAAGCAAAACTGTGTAGCGCAGCAACACATACACAATACAAAACAATGACCCACAAAGCAAGTGGGTAAATGAACTACCTTAAATATGGTCCCCAATTAGAGGCAACGACAAACAGCTGCCTATAATTGGGAACCATCAAAAAACCAAACATAGAAAATAAAACCTAGACCCAAACCACCCTGATCACGTCCTGACCAAAACACCCTAGATGAGCAGGAAGGCTATCTGTGGCCAGGACTTGACAGTACCCCCCCAAAGGCGCGGACTACGACCGCGACAAAACGTCAATGGGAAGGGTTTTCAACAAAAAAATCCAGAAAAACGTGTGTGAAAAATGTTATAAATTGATTTGCATTTTAATGAGGGAAATAAGTATTTGAATAACCCCCTCGGGCAGATAACGTCGGTAGTTTAGTGGTGAAGGCCCGGTAGGGCTCCGCACCGGCAGTAAAAACGGGTCCGGATAGGTGTTGGAGCCCAGGAGTGGCTGATGGAACTCTTCAGCTAGCCGGAAGATGGGCCTAGCATGGGCTAGCTTCAGGCTAATTGGTGCTTGCTCCGGGACCGACGTTAGCCAATAGTCACTGGGATAGCAGCTAGCTAGCTGCAAGATACAGGTGAAAATGTCCAGAGCTTGCGGTAGGAATCCGGGGATATGGAGAGAAAATAGGTCCGGTATGCTCTGGTTTGAGTCGCGTTGTGCGAACTGGCGAGAGCTTTCCGAGCTAAAGGTTAGCTGATGTCCGCTAGCAGTGGTAAGCTAAATACTAGCGTTAGGTAGTAGCTAGTGAGCTGGTTAGCTTCTGTTGGGGGGATTCCGGATTCGAGGTGGATAATACTTGGGAAAAAAACAGATCCGCACCACATTATTATGAGCCGTTCTCCCCTCAGCAGCCTCCACTGGCTTGGAACTACACATTTCCAATGAGTCCACGTTTACCCAAGTAGGACAAAACGTTCCTGGAACCTAAATCAACGTTGAACTTAAGTTGGGAAAGGTTGTATATTGGTGTTGCAAAAACAAACGTTGTAACAACGTCCTCTCAATATTCCCAAATATAAACGTTTAAAAATAAATGTATTTGAAACCTATTCCAATGTATCCAATAGGTTGTGATTTGGTACTGTTTGACACATACGAGAAGGAACTCTTCCAACATTCATAAACGTTGTCACTAGGTTTCAAAATGAACTTTTGCTTGCACTCCCATTGCCATAGAAACGCACAGTTCCGTCTACTTGTTTGCGGAATTCCGATAAGACGCTCTTTTCTAACTGGTCACTTGGTAATTTTTTTATATGTGATAACATGTAACATCAAATCAAATGTATTTATAAAGCCCTTCTTACATCAGCTGATGTCACAGAGTGCTGTACAGAAACCCAGCCTAAAATCCCAAACAGCAAGCAATGCAGGTGTAAAAGCACGGTGGTTAGGAAAAACTCCCTAGAAAGGCCAAAACCTAGGAAGAAACCTAGAGAGGAACCAGGCTGTGAGGGGTGGCCAGTCCTCTTCTGGCTGTGCCGGGTGCAGATTATAACAGAACATGGACAAGATTTTGAAATATTAATAAAACAGGTAGGCCTTGGGGAATGGTCCTAATGCTCTGGTCCTCCGAGAGAGAGAGAGAGAGAGAGAGAGAGAGAGAGAGAGAGAAAGAAAGAGAGAGCATACTTAAATTTACACAGGACACCGGATAAGAGAGGAGAAATACTCCAGATATAACAGACGGACCATAGCCCCCCGACACAAACTACTGCAGCATAAATACTGGAAGCTGAGAGAGGAGGATCAATTTTAATTTCAATTTTAATCTCACTTTGCAACACATCAAAATGTGAAGAAGTCCAAGGGGTCTGAATACTTTTGCAAGGCACCCACAGAATCTGAGAAAACCGGAAAATAAAAATGAACACTGTGGCCCCGTCCGACGATACCCCCAGACAGGGCCAAACAGGCAGGATATAACCCCACCCACTCTGCCGAAGCACAGCCCCCACACCACTAGAGGGATATCTCCATTAGCTTTTAATTATGTAATCAGTGTTGATGTTGGATTATTAACCAGACAGCTGACCAGCCTTAACGTTACATTACCCCACCGAGGTAAAGACAGTTTCAGGTTGGATATTCAACAGATATTCGCGCTTTCGAACCTCAGTAGCTTTCAAACCACTGGACCCACGGACTCCAAATAAGTGTCATGATGTTGGAAAAATTGTGCACAACATTTCAAGATTTGGACCTTAATTCTCTTATCAAAGCTAATAAACATGTAGAAATGTGAGCAGCATTTTATATTCCTAGTTTAATTAGTTAGGGAGTGTAAACAAAGTACAAACTTTTACATTTGAATTTCAATGGTCATGTGACCTACTGACTTCAAACAAGGTTCAGAATGTTCACTCACTACCCTTCTATATTGCACACCCTTTAGTTTGTCCATTTTCATCTCACACGATTTTTTGCATGATTTAAAAAAATATATAATTTCAATAGCTCCTTGGTCATGTGACCTACTGGACTCAAACAAGGTTCAGAATGTACAATCAGTGGGCCTACACATTGCACACCCTTAATTTGTCAATTTTCATCTCACACGATTTTACATTAAGTTTGTAAACATTCTAAATTCAATAGCTCTTTTCCTCAAGTCAAAGTGACCCCCTTGCCTTGTGTTCTTCGGATCATCATTCTCCTTTTGCCAAGTAAGATACTGCTGCTTCGGATTTCTCAAGCCAAGCCCTGGGTGCGTTCACTGGCATTGACACAGATGTTTCAATGTAACTTAGATCAAGTCACCTTGCATTGAAACATGGCAATCTCTGTTTTCTGTCTACAGTTACAGCCTGCCAACCAGCCAATCAATGAACCAGCTGTAGCCCTTGGTAACTTTCTCTTCATAAGAGTCTTGCTCCTCCAGCCAGCTAACGTAAGGCGATTATCTGAATTATTGAAATGAATTAACCCACCCAATTACTCAACGAAGCACCCCTCTAGCCACTGTGTATATATCCCAATGACACGACCAATACATTTATTTCAGGATATAATGGATAGAGCGAGAAAACGCTGCTACAACAGGAAATGGATTGCCTCAAGGAGAAAGCTACTAAAGGACTGTAGCTTAAATAGGCCAGGCCAAGAAAGGCACATTGATCCTGAGGAGTCAGAGATTGCTATGGAATGCACACCAAGTCCTTATGACTTAGACACATCAAACAAAATCTGAGAAAGTAATAATCATGGAGTCAACAATGATGATGATGGTGAAACCAGTGAAGGGGACATTCATGGAGCCGATGATGATGGTGAAATCAGTGAAGGGGACATTCATGGAGCCGATGATGATGGTGAAATCAGTGAAGGGGACATTCATGGAGCAGATGATGATGATATTTATGGGGACTCAAACAATGACACAGTGATGGAATCCACTCTTGTTGTGAATAATATAAAGCACACCATAAGCAGATGGTTTTCTCAAGACACTGAAAAAACATGGAGTTGATGATCTGCAAGTACACTGTTAAAAACTGATAAACATGTGCGGGTCGAAATGAAGTCTGGCATTGACTAGGTTTTTTTGGGGAGTAGAGAACATGTTTAAGAAGAACTTAGACAAGTGTCCCAGTTGCTTCACAGATGAGACTGGGTATTTGAATGTGTCTCTGAATGTTGATGGGCTACCCCTATTCAAGAGCTCAAAGAATTTAACCCGGTCTGTGTTGTGTGGTGTCAGCACCCCACCGATAGTTTTCCCAGTTGCACTGTCATGTGGAAATTCTAAACCGAATGACCTCGACTTTCTTAATGATACCATACAAGAGATGAAGAAGCTTCAAGATGAGGGAATGGTGTATAGGGGCAGGCAAGTAAAGATCCTTCTGACGTGTCGTGTGTGACGCACCAGCCAAAGCCATGGTAAAAGGGATCAAACTACTCTAAGGATACTACGGATGTGAGAGATGCAGCCAGAAGGGAGTCTGGCAGGGGCGAGTTACATATCAGGCTGTAGAAGACCTAGAAGCACGCACTGACAAGTCATTTAGTGAGCACACTCAACAAGAACATCGCCAACAGGTGTCTCCATTCATAGAGTTGGACATTGACATGGTGAAGGCCTTCCCAGTAACTATATGCATCAGGCTTGTCTGGGTGTCACAAAGAAGTTGATTCTGACTTGGATGCATGGGAAGAGGGAAACAAGAATGTCTACATTGCAGATGATGCAAAGCAATTTCGTGGACTGGACAACTGTTCTGGCTTTCCGTTTGAAAACTACAATCAGAAATGAAAGAAGATGGTCTGCTCTGGACACCGTCCCTTGGCCCAGATAGTCAAACGTCTCTCTGAGACTGTCGCTGTGGTTAAAATACCTGTTTGCCAAGGAACAACAAAGTGTGAAATGCAGGAGGCCTGACAATGTGTTCCAGACAGGGGAAAGAGTTCTGCAAGGAAGTGTCACGGGGCGGGGGGTTGCAAGAGGCCGACTCAGACCTTGCAAGAGGCTTTTGCCCGCGGCACACCATATGGCAAAGAATCACGAAGATGGAAGGAGATAACAGCTGCCGTTACAACTTACATCTGCAAAGACATGGCCCCAATTTCCACTGTCTAGAAACGAGGGTTTCGTGAGTTGGTGCTAACACTCGACCCAAGGTACCAAATGCAAATTGATATGTGACACGTATTAATACCAAAATAACATGCAAAACAGGCAAGCCCCCCAAAATATATATATATTTTAGGCCTATATTTATTTTGTTTTCAACTATAGTTTAAGTGTTTTCTATTGATCTTTTTTTTGATTTTATACATTAATATTTTATATTTTGTTACATGTTTAATTGAAAATTTGCACAAAGGTTCTAAATAAAAGGAGAAATAATCCAAATTAGTAAGTACCTTTTAGTTGTTGAGTGTAATTAAAAATGTAATAAGAAATAGGCCTTTACATGTGGTCATTTTATATTAACTATTTATTCATTGAATTTACAGAAAATGTGCTATTGTGAAGTATGGGGGTGGAAACATCATGCTTTGGGGCTGTTTTTCTGCAAAGGGACCAGGACGACTGATCCGTGTAAAGGAAAGAATGAATGGGGCCATGTATCGTGAGATTTTGAGTGAAAACCTCCTTCCATCAGCAAGGGCATTGAAGATGAAACGTGGCTGGGTCTTTCAGCATGACAATGATCCCAAACACACCGCCCGGCAACGGAAGGAGTGGCTTCAGAAGAAGCATTTCAAGGTCCTGGAGTGGCCTAGCCAGTCTCCAGATCTCAACCCCATACAAAATCTTTGGAGGGAGTTGAAAGTCCGTGTTGCCCAGCGACAGCCCCAAAACATCACTGCTCTAGAGGAGATCTGCATGGAGGAATGGGCCAAAATACCAGCAACAGTGTGTGAAAACCTTGTGAAGACTTACAGAAAACGTTTGACCTCTGTCATTGCCAACAAAGGGTATATAACAAAGTATTGAGATAAACTTTTGTTATTGACCAAATACTTATTTTCCACCATAATTTGCAAATAAATAAATTAAAAATCCTACAATGTGATTTTCTGGATTTCTTTTTCTCATTTCGTCTGTCATAGTTGAAGTACCTATGATGAAAATTACAGGCCTCTCTCATCTTTTTAAGTTGGAGAACTTGCACAATTGGTGGCTGACTAAATACTTTTTTGCCCCACTGTATCATTATCGGGATATGAGATTTTGGCCATATCGCCCAGCCCTAGGTGACGCTCCTTACAAGGGGAGGTGGCCTAAATATAGCGCCCGTGTCATCCCTCACACAACAACTGGTAAAAGTGTACCACCGATGTAGTTTGTCCATAATCAACCAACAGTCACTGTGTCACTGTTACGCTTCTGTTCTCCCAAATGTAATCCTATTTGTCCACATTTCTCAGAGGATTACTCCAAAGCACACTGCTTTGCAAAAAAAGCTGAAAAAAAACTCCAATGTGGAAAGCAGTAGCGAAATGGAGGCACGAGCACACACCATCCCAGCTCGTTACCAGACTGGTTGTTCTGTTGACAGCAGCAGTAAGTTGATTATACTCTGAGTATATTAACATAGGTGTAAATCCGATGCTTATGACATGTTTTCTGTTTTGTTTTTGAATCTAGCAACTGATATAGATGAGTTCTTTATGGAACCCTGCTTTCCAGAGAACTTTACGTTTACCTCTACCGCCCAGATATCAGGACACAAATGAAGGTGTCTTATATGGAAAAATTATCTATGATTTCACAACGAACAGAATTTTGCCCCAATGCAATGCCAAATAAATCATGCTTCTTATGATTTGTAATTACCGAAAGATATCCCGCAAAAAGGAAAGGCCTCCAAAGTGTCCAGTCTACCACAAACTGTGTCATGCAGTGAGTATTGAGAGGAACCAACATTTTGGACAATGACATACACTATATGTCACAAAAGTATGTAGACACCCCTACTAATTATTGAGTTCAGGAGTTTCAGCCACACCATTGCTAACAGATGCATGAAATCCAGCTAAGCCTTTTGATCCAGTGAAGGGTCATCTTAATGCTACAGGATACCAAGACATTTTAGACAATTGGGTGCTTCCAACTTTGTGGAAGGCCCTTTCCGGCATGACTGTGCCCCACAGAAACATGGTTTGGAACGGGATGTCCAACAAGCTCATATAGGTGTGATGGTCAGGTGTCCACATACCTTTGCCGTATAGTGTATATAGAATATCATCAAATTAAGCTGACGCATTCATTTCAAATCTGAGGTGGAGAAGTACTAATCTAAAATGTGTGTCACTGTCCATTTATCTTTGGTGTTGACTGTAATGGCATATTGAATTCACATACCGGAGTTTTATCTGATCTTCTACAACTTCCTACAGCCAAAACAACAACTGGTGGAGTCGCGCTACCTGTAGCATCCAGTAAGAATGGTACATATCTGTTACAGTACACAGTCAACCTCCCTTAGTAGTGCCCAACAGTATCAACACATCCCTCTCTATTCTTCACCTCAACCAAAACTGTTGTTTTTCGATGTCATAATGCACTGTTAGGAATGAATGAATTGCTTTACGCTAAACCTCCTATCTATCCATCCTCATAGGTCTCCAACAAAAGGGATCTGCATCCACAAGTGCTGTGCAGTCTCAGGAGATAATTGCAATGATTTCTTGTTAGTGCTGTAGATGTTCATCTGTGATTTAACAGTGCTTTGGTCAAAATAGCAACTCCCCTTTAATCCTTTCTGCTAAAACAGCTTGTCTAGGACCCAATTATGTGTCTCTGTTCTAATTAATGATGTTGTCTTGATAGGCCTTCCAGACAAAGCTAGACAGTATAATTGAGAACCAGCAAGCGCAACTGAGGCTCCTTAATGCTACAAGGCCATCGACCACAGCTGAGGACCTCGACATTCTGCAATCACCGTTAGATTCTGTGGCTGACCTGAAGCTACTGTGTAAGCGGATCTCAACAGAAGAGAATTTTCGCAAACAATTGGTATGTTCTCACTGCAAGTACTTCTTCAACACAAAAGGATAAACACCGGACGATAAAGTATTATAGGGCTACTAATGTAGGTCACATCTTTTTCATTGTTTCTGTCAGACATACCAGTAATCAAATTCTCAATTACTCGACTAGACATCCTATCTCAGTACGTATGGGTCCAACACAGTGGGGAAACTGTGAAGAGGATGATAGGGCGCATTGGGACCAACAGACTGTGGTCCCAGTTCAGTATGAAAGAGAGAAAAAAGTTGCCATTTGAAGACCTGCATTTTTTATGAGTCATGAAAAGTAGGTGCACATTTATACCGGATACCCTAGTAGAACCTTTATTATTTATAGCAGTTCCAACATAATCCAAAGGATGGCAGCCTACAATCTCAATCCTGCTATATTGCGTAACCACAACATTATTTAGTGCAAAACATTTGTGGTCTAGGCTGCCACCCTTTGGATTATGTTGGAACTGTACAGTTTGCGCAGCACTGACAAACTCACATTAGTTAGCAGTAATGTGACCAACATCAACATAAAGATTTTTTTTATTGCCAATCAAGTATTGAACATGGTTTATAAAAATTGCAACAAAATAATGATAAATACTTTTTTCTTCATGGAAAATTACGATATAGTCATGCACTTGTAATTTGTACTTGCTAATACATTTTCATAAATATTATTAACAGTAGCTACGCAATTACTTAACACCATATTCCATGGGTTTACTGACCACAATCCATTGAATTCATATTAAGAAGCGGTGATTAGTACTGCGCAAGTGTTAGGGGGGCTGACAAAAGACTGAGCAAGCCATTCGCTCCACTCGCGACCACACAGCACAGCGATGACTTTCAAAAAGTTGAGGACAAGCGAGAGTGGGGACTGTAAAACTAACATTTATGTCAGAATAATTTGAAACATTTTGTAATCTGTTCAAGGCTCTAGAGTGCAGCCGCCAGCTAGCTAAGTAGCTAGAAAACGTTACAACACAGACAGAAGTGGGTAGCTAAATATCTTTGGCCAGCTACAAGGCGGGAAAGTATAGCTAAGTGATTTGCTAACTGTCTAACTTGCTGTATGGGTTAACTAGCTATCTAACTATCATAGTTTGTGAGAGATGGGCATTAATAAACCACTAAGAATGGGATATGATTTAGCTGTGTATTCGCCTTACCAGAGTTTTGTTAGGCTGTTCTGCACTTCACTTTATTGCGTGAGTGACAACTGTAATAGCTAGCTAGGGATATTATTGTCATACCAGTGGCATAACTGATAACTGTCATGGTAGGATAATATCAACAGAACTGTTTTTACAATATGCTGCTATGCCAAGGCTTATTTGAGCTTTTCTTTACACAAGTTACTGTATGTCATGTTACAGTTGGGGTTTTGCATAAAACACATTTGAATAATTTATTCTAAAACACTACAGAATATCAGGACGATCCGATACGTATGTAGATACAATACAAGAATGTGTTTATTTTTTATTTTATTTATGAATTTTCAGTTTTACAAACAGACAGATAATGACAGCAAACAATACATTGAGAATACCCCCCAACTGCAGACAAAAACAGAACACATTGCTCTTAAGGAATTGGCACCTTACTTCATTGATATTTGACATACTGTACAGTATAAGGACTATGCTCGGCATTAAAAATAATTACTGTCTTATTCCAAAGGCCTAAAATGTTTGTTTTTTGCAATAACCATGCCATATTGTAAAGTGTTTTGTTCCCAGTGGGTTAAAGTCGTTAGGTGCTGTGACCTGCCTAAAACGTCTGTATCCAGGGCTAGTATGAGGTTACAGCTGTATACTTCTGAGAAACATTAAAAAATATCCTGCCAGAATGTGTGCAGTTTGGGGCATGACCAGAAGAGGTGACCTAGGGTACCCTCTGCAGAATTGCATTTAGGGCATATCGGAGAGACCGAGGGGTAGAATTACTAATTTGGTCGTTTGTGAATCACTTTGTATTGAATAAGTTGGTGTCGGGAGTTTACTTAAAAATATAGGCAGATTCTGAAAGAGATAAAGAAATATGGGGAATGTAACCATTTTAATAGCGTTAACACGGCCTATCATAGATAGAGGCAACACTCTCCAGATCTCAATGTTGCGCTTCAACTTCTCTATCATGTCGAGGTAGTTCAATTTATAAATCAATTTAGAGTCCTTAGGGATGATAACCCCTAAATATTACATTTAGTCTCCTGTGATTTTAAAAGGTATATGTTTAAGGACATCTGGGATTAAGTCACCTTTAGGAGGCATGAATTCGCTTTTATCCCAGTTCATGGTGTACCCAGAGAGTTCTCCAAATTATTTGATGAGCTCCAACAGCGGTGGATGTGACTCTTTGGGGCGTGAGACCAGTGTTGCCAACTCCTCAGTAAGGAAAGTAGCTATTGGCTGTCCTAAAAGTCGCTAAATGACGTCATCGCCTAATTTTCATAATTGGCCATGTGCATGTAATTGTGATGGACACTGTAGGAGAGAGGAAGAAAGTTCATTTGTAGTTCTAAACATATTTAGGGTGTTTTTAACTCACTTTTTGTCTCTCCTACAACGTTATTCCTCTCTCCTAGATCACATTCCAGCATGCCAGCATGTTCAGAGATCGCTAATGCCGTGGTGGCCTCAGTCTTTTTTGCAGAGTCAATTTTTTTAACCATAAATGGCAGCTTGTTTTGGGTGGAACTGTTATAAGACTTTGCCTTTTGAGTATGTTTTTGAGTTTTACATCACTAAGTTTGGCGTAGAAATCAGCCTTACAATACAGGCAGTATGCCCGTGTATCATCTCCAATAAATGGCTTCAACCAGCCTTTGAATTCAGGGTTTGATTCCCACTCCTTTCTGTATTTTTGAGTGTACAGTTTAAACTGAGACATGATGAGCTAGCCAGTGTCACATCCTGGCCATAGAGAGCCTTTGGGGTTCTCTATGGTGGTTAGGTCAGGACGTGACTAGGGGGGTTCTAGTTGTTCTATTTCTTTGTTTGGGTTGTGTATGTTTTGCAATAACACCCAATGATGGAGATGATTGAGACAGCATGAAGACCAGCATAATATGGCCTTTTTTCCACAGTTTTAGTTGCATTAAGAGTAGTGTGAAGTTATTTCTCTTAAGTCAATGTGTTTTAAGGTTTTGTGGAACAAAGTGATCATTGTTCCATAAGAGGGATTAATGTATGTTGACTAATTGATTTGCAAATGCATTAGTATGGTTATAACTGTAAAAGTGCAATTAGGAGTAGTGACTAGTATGTTATTGGTTAGATGGAATGATACGTAGGTTGAAAATTCTTCCAACTCATTAATCTCTTTCCTAATTTCTAACAGTCGGTGAACACTTGATAGATTACAGGCAGTAGTCATTCTCATGGCAGTTGCCGAAGGGATTGCAATTTAAGGATATTACAGGCATGGGCCATGTGAGTAGTAGCATGGGTAACTTTAGTAGCATTGTTGGGATATTAGTTTATGAAGACTCATACCACACGGATTGGTAACTCGGAGACGGATGGGAGTACATGGGATGCAGTTATTCAAATGTCACAAATGATGTTGTCAGGAAATAACCCATGTGTTGCAGTGTGCATATCTTCAGGTGAAAGCAGAGATGACCAAGGGCATAGGCTGAATTCTGGAGATTGAGTGTACATCAAGATACACCAGGCTGGAGGTACTCCTTACCACTGCAGGTGTTGTAAAGATTGTGATGTCTCTCTTTGGTGGGTGCATAATTCTCACAAGAAGTAAGGTCCACCATGTAATAGGTGAGCTTGAAAACACCATAACAGAAGAAGAGAAGCTAAAGAGAGAGATTAGATTTCACTGTAGACATACATGCAGATGGATTAAGTTTAGGAGCTAATTGCTTTATAGGTTAATGCATCATATGAAAAAAAGATAGATGTTAGGGTAATTGTACTCTAAATAACATATTGAAGGCATTGATGTGAAAGCATATACAGTGTTGATTTACTTAAAGAAGATGGAATGTTGATTAGGGATATGCACAGCAGGTGACATGCCTATCAGTTGAAGTGGAGGAGATGGGGAACTAAATGAAAATGACATGGGAACACCTCTCAGAACCTGGGGCCGAAAGGGGAAGACTGGGTGAAAGCATGAGGAAGCTTTTTAGGGCTTTTATTTTTGTGGAGTCCGGCAGAAACGTATCCTGGAGGCATAGAGTCAGGTGAAGAGAGAGTGGGAATTGTCATGGTCTTAGAATTTGGTTTTCATGCATATATATTTATGCATAACATATCACATAGTCAATACTGTTATGTTTTTTGCTTTCCAAGACTTATGCTATCACTCTCTTAGGAACCAGAAGGAGAGGGGTTCGCCAGCTTCAGCTGGAATGTCAGTTTGTTGTGTGATGAGTGATGGAAATAAGTGGGTGTATGGTGTAATCATAGAACAGAGGCCATAAGTCTCTTAAGTTTGAATGCCTCACAGAAAAAAGGGAGAAACCTGAACCAGAGGTTCCACGTCCGGTGATCCAAGGTGACCAGGTCCGAGTGTTCCCGGAAGAATGGAATGAGCGAAGGAGGGAAGGTTCCTATGAGGTGGTTTGAACAACGTCAACCGCCGTCCAGGTAAAAGGAAGCATTTCGTGGTACCATCTAAACCACTGCACCAAAGTCCCAATGGAGAGAAGGAGACAACCACTGGACCATGAGGACGCAGAGGATGCTGATATACCAGGAGGGTGTCCGGAGGGAGCAGAGGAGGTCGACGCATCAGGAAGGAGTCAAAATGTCAATGCACCAGGCAGGAGCCAGGATGCTGATGCGCCGAGGGGAGAACGGAAGGAGGATGACGCAGGTGCCAAAACCTGCAAACGACGGATCCAAACATGGGATGGACAATTGTATTTTGTGTAGCAAATCTACTTTGGTATAAAGGTACAACATTTGGTAGATTTGTTGATTGTACCTGGAACTGCATCATTTAATGAATATGCTAAATGGAAAAATGTACTCAACACTAATTTGGGAGAACATGAATGTGCAGCATATGACATAAGAACTGAATTAAATGGTCCTCATAATGATATTTACTAGAATCAACAAAGATTAATTTTCTGTACTGACTCTGTATGAACAGCCTTAGGAGAACAGGTACAGGCGATAAGCAAAATGACATGGCAGAATAGACAGGCTCTAAATTGGATTTTAGCTGAGAAGGGTGGAGTCTGTGATGTTGGGAGATTGTTGTACCTTTATTCCCAACAAAACAACACCTGATGGATCTTTCCCAATAGCTATGACGGGTGGGTCATTTATTATATCCATAAATCTCTGTTTGGTTGGCGTGTTATGATCAGAAAATCCACCTTCGAGTCGCCCATTGAACCGTGAAGAGAACACGTTCAGCCTCCAGACAATGTATAAAGACTGTTGACATCTAGTGGAAGCCATAGGTACTGCAGTCTAAGTCCTAGTTAACATAGAAATCAATAGGGAGCCTGGAGAAAAAGGTCATGTACAAAGAAAACTGCAAATCCGGATGGATTTTCCTCGGGTTTTCGCCTGCTATAGTTCTGTTATACTCACATACATTATTTTAACACTTTAAGAACCTTCAGAGTGTTTCCTATCCAATAGTACTAATTTTGTGTATTTTACTTTGGGCACGCCAGACTCTCCAAAACCGTCACCTCTGCTGCCGCTCCCTAAGAAGTTAACCTTGTCGTAAAGGTAAACGTTGCAAGTGGTGTACTAAGGATGAGAGAGATGGGTATCATCATTAACTAGAACCATTTTTCTGTACAATGTGACAAAGAAGAGACTGTCATATATGTAAGGATGAGGAATGTGCTTGATTGACGACTGAACTGTCACTATATGTATAGCCTTGTATCATTATTTGTGATGGTTTATTGTTTTTCATATCTTCCACAGTACTGAGATGCCCTCAGGCAAGGCTATGTACTACATGCTTATGTTTTTAGTTCCAATCGTTAGGCCGGATAGGGGGAAGTTTGCCCCAGTGCTTGATGATTGATGCTCCCTTGCCTTTGATGTATTTGTGTGTTTCGTGTGGGACTATTTAGTCCCAAAGGGGGGTTATGTGGTAGCAGACAACATGACAGATTGCATTTTCAATATTAGCAGGCAGAATTTAGACTGTCCACTTTTAAGTGCTGAGACAGAATGGCTATATAAGGAATGGAGCATATAGGATAAGGGATCAGGCACCATTGGACAGTTGTCAGATGTGGGCGTTAACGAGCAAGAGCTAAGATAACTATAGGGCCAATGGGAGTTGTTCATGAATAGACAAGGAGTGATTCTATACGTTAAGCAGGGACAGAATACTATAAAAGAAGAGCTCTGTGATAAGATATTTCAGTCTCTTTCCATGGGAGAGGCTCGGCTCTAATTCGTTGAATTAAAGTCTGAATTGAATTCACAAGTTCCGGTATCTGTGCAATTATTTGACAAATTGTTTTTCCACAACACGTCCTGTGCCGGCTCCCCGCACTCGCCCTGAAGAGCGTGTCACCAGTCCGGTGCAACCTGTGCCGGCTCCACGCACCAGGCTTCCAGTGCGCCTTCCCAGCCCGGTACGTCCTGTGCCGGCTCCCCGCACTCGCCCTGAAGAGCGGGTCACCAGTCCGGTGCAAACGGCTCCACACACCAGGCCTCCAGTGCGCCTTCCCAGCCCGGTGCCAGGGCCAGAGCCCTCCTCTGCGCCGGTGCCCAGTCCATGCATGGCGTTCAGTCCAGCTCCAAGGCCGGGAGCCTTCCTCTGCACCGGTGCCCAGTCCAGGCACGGCGTCCAGTCCTGCTCCTAGGCCGGAGCCTTCAGCTGCGCCGGTGCCCAGTCCAGGCACGGCGTCCAGTCCTCCCACTAGGCCGGAGCCTTCATCTGCACCTGGCGGCAGGAACGTTGAAGTGAAAACAGAGGTGATTTATTGTAATTAGTGAGAACTGAAGCCATCGGGAACGCATAGAGTATTTCAACCCAAGAGACAAAACTCGCCCAGACCAAACTCATTTATTACTGTCAGAATGTAGTTCCGTTCCACTTGGTCAAATGCTTTTTGAGCATCAAGTGCAAGTATTGCAACTTTAGAATCTTTGTCATGTTTGGAATACATTGCCTAATGTTGGAAAATGAAAATCTGCCTGCGATAAAACCGGTTTGGTCATGATGAATTATAGTCGAAATGCATTTATTTCATCTGTTCGCGAGTATTATAAAAAGCTCTGCTTCTTGCCAATATCACAGCGTTGTCAGATTTCAAAAAGGCTTTACAGCGAAAGCACAACATTTGATTGTTTGAGGGTAGCACCTCCAATATTTTTCCATTAGCATAAATTCATAAACCATCACGGTTCACACAAAACACATTTCACAGCGAAAACAAATCCCTTACCTTTTGAAGAACTTCTGCTGAGGGCTTCCCAAGTGTCCAATGAAGACATCCAATGGTTCTTTTGTTAGAAAAAGTCATTTATTATATCCATAAATCTCAGTTTGGTTGGCGCATTATGTTCATAAAATACAGCGTCCACTCGCCCATTGAACCGTGAAGAGAACGCGGTCAACCTATACACTTGTCCAAGAACAATCAAACATCATTGATAATGTTTCCTTCGGAACACTTTTATGTATATTTACTATAATATTTCAACTGGATTATAAACTGGACGATAGGAAAGGAAAAAAACAGAGTCCGCGAGCCCGTGAACGCGCTTCCTCTTCTGTTTACATCCGATGACCACTTCGAAATTCTTCTTCTATTACCATCCAGAGCAATTAAACATCATCAAACACTGTCTAGAGACTGTTGACATCCAGTGGAAGCAATAGGCACTGCAATCTTACTCCTATATATATCTGTTTTCAATAGGGAGGGGTTCAAAATGAGGCAATGTGTCAAAAACACTTTTTCCAGGACAGAAATTCCTCGGGTTTTCGCCTGTTATATCAGTTCTGTTATACTCACAGACAATATTGTAACACTCTTAGAAACTTCAGAGTGTTTCCTATCCAATAGTACTAATTATGTGCATATCCTATTTTCTGGACCTGAGTGGGAGGCATTTTACTTTGGGCACGCCAGACTCTCCAAAACCGTCACCTCGTGAGCCGCTCCCTAAGAAGTTAAGGAGTCCTTAGCCTTAGGGAGATAACGAGGTAGCCCTCTAGCAGGGCTCTTCCAATCCCTCCCTGTATGTCACCTGTTGTCGCTAACAATGCAAACCAAACGGGAGTTACCTCAGTACTAGTCCGTACGCAAAGAGAGTCTTGCAGATGGTGACGGGTGTTGATTGTTAAAAGTAGGCGGAAGTCGGTCCTCGAATATGAGACTTTCGGTCAAGCATAAAAATGTGAGGGGGGTTCCACCAGACTCAATGATTTGCTGCGGGGCTCTTGTAAACGAATCCTGACCTTGAAAGGAAGCCAATCAGAGAATGATGGCTCAAACGCATCCCTGGCTTTGGCTGGGAGTGGGGAGTTAAGTCCTGGGAGACGGCTGATGAAAGTGTACTACTGGCATCAGTCTGATCACAGAGCGGCTGTGGTGAAACGTGTCAACACGCGTCCCCCGTATACTTAGCTAACTCTAAACTGCGAAGGTTTGAATCGAATGCTGGCTTCGGCTGGACCCACTAACAGTGGAGCACTAAATTGAGATGGAATGTGCTTAGCGGTTATGGACACTGCCAGGTCTCAGGTCCGCCTGGTTGCAGGACTCTACACATTCTATGTGGGAGCTCTCCTCCACACTCCTTGGAGCATGTAGTGGAGATGGCATGTGCCTTACCATTAGCGGACACTACCAGGCCTCAGGCTTGCTCGAGTGCGGGACACCACACATTGTAGGTGGGGAGGTCTCCTCTATGCTCACTAGACTTGAGGAGGAAACTAAACCCATTGGCCCTGCAGTGATAGGGCATTGCATGGATCTGGATCATGCCCTACGAAGTGGGGAAAGGTATATCCAGCTTGTCTGGGGAGGGAGGCCTACATCTGCTGTGGGTAGTACCAGCCACGCCCATTGATTTGCTGCGGAACCATAAAACTGACGGATGAAGCCTAGGTTCACACTGGGCACGGATCACTGAATGTCAACTTGATGAAATTCAAAAGTGCATACCCACCTGTTGTGGTCGCACTCAAATCACCCAAGCACATTTGGTGTATGTGCTTGGCTGAGGAGCCAATGGTTCGAAGCGACCATCTGTGGGATTATGACTGAACGCCTCTAAGTCAGAATCCCCCCTAAACATAACGATACCGTAGCACCACCGATCTTTGGTTGGCCCGGGATAGCCTGCCTTTTTTGGCAGGGGAGTAGAGACGTTCGTGACGGGGATGGGGTTCGGCCGGATGAATTGCCGCCCATCTCCTGATGCGCACCGCGTGTGTGTCTTTGTGAGACGCAGAGTAGGTGAACAGATGATCTTTTCATGTGTGGTTCCCACAGTGAAGCATGGAGGAGGAGGTGTGATGGTGCTTTGCTGGTGACACTGTCAGTGATTTATAAAAAAATTCAAGGCACACTTAACTAGCATAGCTATCACAGCATTCTGCAGCGATTCACCATTCCATCTGGTTTGCACTTAGTGGGACTATCATATGTTTTTCAACAGGACAATGACCCAAAACACACCTCCAGTCTGTGTAAGGGCTATTTGACCAAGGAGAGTGATGGAGTGCTGCATCAGATGACCTGGCCTCCACAATCACCCTACCTCAACCCAATTGAGATGGTTTAGGATGAGTTGGACCACAGAGTGAAGGAAAAGCAGCCAACAAGTGCTCAGTATATGTGGGAACTCCTTCAAGACTGTTGGAAAAGCATTCCAAGGGAAGCTGGTTGAGAGAATGCCAAGAGTGTGCAAAGCTGTCATCAAGGAAAAATGTCCAGAAAAAATCCATTGCTTAAAGAAAAAAATAAGCAAACACGTTTGGTGTTCACCAAAAAGTATGTGGGAGACTCCCCAAACATATGGAAGAAGGTACTCTGGTCCGATGAGAATAAAATTTAGCTTTTTGGCCATCAAGGAAAACGCTATGTCTGGCGCAAACCCAACATCTCTTATCACCCCGAGGACACCATCCCCACAGTGAAGCATGGTGATGGCAACATCATCCTGTGGGGATGTTTTTCCCCATCGGCAGGGACTGGGACACTGGTCAGCATTGAAGGAATGATGGATGGCGCTAAATACAGGGAAATTCTTGAGGGAAATTCCTGTTTCAGTCTTCCAGAGATTTGAGACTGGGACGGAGGTTCACCTTCCAGCAGGACAATGACCCTAAGCATACTGCTAAAGCAACACTCAAGTGGTTTAAGGGGAAACATTTAAATGTCTTGGAATGGCCTAATCAAAGCCAAGACCTCAATCCAATTGAGAATCTGTGGCATGACTTTAAGGTTGCTGTACACAAGCAGAACCCATCCTACTTGAAGGAGCTGGAGCAGTTTTGCCTTGAATAATGAGCAAAAATGTTGAACCAATGATCACGTTTCCTTCAGCATCAGTCAAATAAGAGGTCACTCCTAAGTCCCTTTTGACTTCTGTTACAACCAACTGGTAAATAGAAAAGGTTTTAGAGTTAACGTGCGCACACACACCACACACGCTTTGCAAACACATTTTCCCTAGCTACTTTTAAAACTTGTCTCATGAATAAAAAGTTACATTTCATCAAGCCATGTTTGCAAATGTGCTCTGCTTCAAAGACAAGTTTGTTTGCATCTGAGATGACTTTCCAGACTGAAAAACATCCCTAATGTGATTTATACAAATGTAATTACATTAAAACGTCTTCTGAAGAGAGTTTTGCTCATGTCTGAAAGCATTTTCTACCACATAGAAATGCCTACAGCGAAAAATTCTAAGAATACAACAGAGATAAGATAAGTGACTGGATCCTGGGCCCGTATTCATAAAGCATCTCAGAGTGCTGATCTGTAGGATCTGTTTGTTTAGCCTTTCAGACTATAATGAATATGAACAAGTGGAAACTGATCCTAGATCAGCCCTCCTACTCTGAGACTCTTTATGGATACGGGCCCTGTTATGTTTGTTTCAGACCAATGGTCATATGGTTCATACTGACTTACCCACATCCTGGTCCCTCCACATGTTAGAGGTATGTGACAGGCTGCTCTCATTATATTCTCGTGACTTAACGCTTTATATGTTTCTACCATCCATCTTTTCCCAGTGACACCCACGCTATACATATGACTTGACTTTTTCTATTCAGCACTCATAACATGGTCATGTGTGTAAGATGCAGATATGTTGTTCGTTTCCTTTATCATGGGGGCTTGGAGCACTGTTGCATCATATCATAGACCCTATATAGCAGTTTACAGTGCATTCGGAGTATTCAGACCCCTTGACTTTTTCCACATTTTGTTACATTACAGCCTTATTCTAAAATGTATTAAATCGTTTTTTTTTTTCTTCTCATCAATCTAGATTTTTTTGCAAATGTATTAAAAGTTAAAAACTTAAATATCACATTTACATTAGTATTCAGACCCTTTACTCAGTACTTTGTTGAAGCAGCTTTGGCAGCGATTACAGCCTTGACTCTTCTTGGGTATGTATTTGGAGTTTCTCCCATTCTTCTCTGCAGACCCTCTCAAGCTCTGTCAGGCTGGATGGGGAGCGTCGCTGCACAGCTATTTTCAGGTCTCTCCAGAGATATTTGATCGGGTTCAAGTCCGGGCTCTGAATGGGCCACTCAGGGACTTGTCCCGAAGCCACGCCTGAGTTGTCTTGGCTGTGTGCCTAGGGTCGTTGTCCTGTTGGAAGGTTTTTGCTCTGACATGCACTGTCAACTGTGGGACCTTATATAGATAGGTGTGTGCCTTTCCAAATCATGTCCAATCAATTGAATTTATCACAGGTGGACTCCAATCAAGTTGTAGAAACATCTCAAGGATGATCAATGGAAACAGGATGCACCTGAGCTCAATTTTGAGTCTCATAGCAAAGGGTCTGAATACTTGTTACGTTTCCTGTTTTTTTTTATACATTTGCAAAAATGTATAAATCTGTTTTTGCTTTGTCATTATGCAGTATTGTTTGTAGATTGATGAGCAATTTAAAAAAATGTAATCCATTTCAGAACAAGGCTTTAACATAACAAAATATGGAAAGAGTAAAGTGGTCTGAATACTTTCCGAATGCACTGTATAATGTCTGCCTACCATTTGGGACACAGGCAATGTAAGGTCCTACTAGTGGTCAATCCTTGACGAGAAAACATGTAATAAACAAAAACATGATGGGTGTCTGAGGGTCACTCAGGTGATTTGTGCTTACCTTTCAAACACACAGTACAGAGAAATGTGATGAGAGGAGTGGTGCTCACTGGAAGTGTGTGTGGACAGAGACAAGGTGCAGTTAGCTGATTGTTTTGCGAGACAACGTATATGGTATAAAGCAGCTGGGTTGTCAAGCTCAAGTCCTCAAGGGCCACACATCTGCAGTATCAACACACCCGATTGCCCAGGTGTAAATGAGACACAAATCAGCGTGCGGTCCTCAAGGAGTTGAGTTTGACTCCCTAGTGTAAGGAGAGAAGTGTTTGTGTATGTTCCCAATAGATGCCTTCTTGGCCTTCGGAGACTAGATGACCAACAGACAATATCAGACAAGTGACCAGGAGTGAATGGTGAAAAGGAGATTGAAGAAGAGAGTGAAGAGTGGAGGGAGAGAACGGAGAATGAAGAGTGGGGTGCCATAGAGAGGGAACAACACAGTGAAAACAGAGGTGGTGAGGAAATACATGCTCCGTTTTATTAGTCCTTCTCGTGAGACGGGACAGAGGAAGTGATTTCATAATCACTACTAAGTGTCAGGGGAAGTGATGTCATAATCAGAGGGAGTGGTGTCATAATTCAAGGAAGTGGAGTCATAATCACTACAGTGACAGGAGTGATGTAATAACACTACTGAGTAATTTGAATGAACACAAACATCTGTCTACGTGCCTTTTAAGTACTTCAAATCATATATTTGTAGCTATAGCAACATTCCACTGGGCACAGATGTCAATTTAATGTCTGTTCCATGTTGGTTCAACTTAATTTCATTGAAATGGCGTGAAAACATTGATTCCACCAGTGTGTGCCCAGTGGGATATTGTAATTAGGGCTGTCAAATGATAAAAAAATATAATCGAGTTAATTCCAGGATTTGCTGTGATTAATCACAAATTCTGAATTTGCTCAAATTGAGCTGTATTTTAAGATTTTTTCTTTGATTTTGTCCAAAGTAACAGTAAGCAAAATCAAGTAGATTAATTAAGAACATTTTCTTTAACCTAAATGTCAACTTGTTTAGACATCGCATTGTTTTTAGCTGTATAGGTGATGTATTTTGGATGTTTTCGGTGTATTTTGAATGCTTTCAGACAATGCGATTAGTTAGGAAAAAGAAATATGTGCACTAAAATTACAAAAAGTTAACTCGAGCTGATTAACACTGACAGCCTTAATTGTAATACATGGGGAAAATGCTATGAATGTATAACTAAACTCATAGTTGTGTCAAGATAAAGGATGATTGGACCTTTAGTATAGTATATGTTTTTTTTTGTTATTCTGAAAGATAAAATGCTGAAAGCTCTTCTCTGATTTATTTCTGAACCTTTGGACATTTCATGCTCAGAGTAAAACGATACACCTTATATAGTACCATAAAAACCATCTCAAACCAATGCTCAGGACTCAATCTGTTTTTTATACATGATATTTACGCAAAGATTCCTTATTTCTTGCCAGCCTTCTTTCTTTCTCCCTTATTTCTTGCTGTCGGGGCTGAAGACACTTATGGTGAAGTCTGCACTCTCTGTGCCGTACTTGTTCTTCACCAGGATGCTGTACTTGCCCGAGTCTGTCGTGTTCACCGTGGTGATGGTGAAGCTGGCGTACTTGCCCGACTCGAACTTCATGATGTAGTGGTCGTCCGACACAATCTCCCTCTCGTTCTTCAGCCAGACGACCTCAGGCACGGGGTCGCCTGAAATGTTACAGGTCAGGTTCAGGGCCTGGTGGGGGGAGATAGAGAGAGACGGGATCACACCTTATGGTCTATGGATCACAAACATATACAGTAGGGTATGTCCGAAATGGCACCCTATATCTATCTATAGTGCACAACCTTTGACAAGAGCTCTGATCAAATGTAGTGCACTATGTAGGGAATACTAAGGTACTGTAATGGGAAATTATTTGAGTTATCCTTTTCCTGTATTTGATATGTAATAAACATGATTGTGTGTGCGGGGAGATGCACACCGATGCATTCCCTTGGGGAAAGGAAACAGGAGTTAACCATGCATCTTTAAGTACCATATTTAATGAAGTAGTTTTGCACCCAGGGGTGGAAAGAGTACTGAAATATTCTACTCAAGTAGAAGTACTTTTACTTTAATTACATTTTACTCAAAAAGAAGACATTCCGCTCATCTGGTAGGCTTGTGTTACTGGGCAACTGGCGGCTAGTTTTTCCCTTTGTAATGATAGTTTGCAAGCCCTGCGACATCTGACGAGCTTAAGAGCCGGTGTAGTAGGTTTCAATCTTAGTCCTGTATTGATGTTTCGTCAGAGGGTTCTCCTTGAAAGAGGCAGCTCTAGCCTTTAGCTCAGTGTAGATGTTGCCTGTAATCCATGGCTTTTGGTTGGGATATGTACGCCATGGGGACGATGTCGGCGATGCACTTATTAATGTGGTAAACTCCTCAATACCATCGGATGAGTCACGGAACATATTCCAGTCTGTGCTAGTGAAACAGTCCTGTAGCTTAGCATCCGCTTCATCGGACCACATCCGTATTGAGCGCATCACTGGTACTTCCTGTTTTTGCTTGTATGCAAGCAAAGATAGAATTATGGTCAGATTTGCCAAACGGAGGGCGGAGGAGAGCTTTGTATGCGTGTCTGGATTAAAGGAGTTTTTTAGTTGCGCAGGTGACATGCCAGTAGAAATGAGTTGACAGATTTCAGTTTTCCTGCATTAAAATCACCGGCCACTAGGAGTGCCGCCTCTGGATTAGCATTTTCTTGTTTGCTTATATACAGCTCGTTGAGTGCGGTCTTAATGCCAGCATCGGTGTGTGTTGGTAAATAGACAGCTACGAAAAATATGGATGAAAACTCTCAGTAAAAAGTATGGTCTACAGCTTATCGTGAGGCATTCTAACTCAGGTGAGCAGAACCTTCGAGACGTCTTAATATTAAATATTGTGCACCAGCTGTTGTTAACAAAGAGACCCACACCACTCCCCTAGAGCTTACCCGACGCTGCCGTTCTGCCCTGCCGATGCATGGAATAACCAGCTAGAATATTATCCATGTATTTGTTCAGCCAAATATCAGAGAAACATAGGATATTACAGTTCTTCAGGTCACATTGTCAGGATAGTCTCGAACGGAGCTCGTCCAGTTTGTTCTCCAGTGATTGTACATTCGCCAATAGAACAGAGGGTAGAGGTGGATTATTTACTCGCCAGCGTAGTTTCATCAAGATAAATGCTATAGTGGTTATAATTTGTTACTTTACACCTCTGTTTGTACCTGTTAGTCTATAATTATCTGTTGTAACTAAGTATTGACCTGTTTAACTGCCAGTATCAAATGTCTGCCAGTGTTGAACGTTATGTTTAAAGTTTGACACCAGACTAGATTCGAGGACACACTGATAATGTATCTGTGACACTGTGTGATTCTGAATCAGCTGATGTTAGGATTTCCTACAAGCCTGTCAGGCTGGTGTTTACAGAACATTCGGTGCTGTGTGATTAATATATAAGGGCCTTCTCAGAGAGGGCCTGCTAGACATCTTCTCTGCTTCTGTTCTGGAGGTGCCTCCCTGTTGCAACTTGTATTAAACCAGATTGATTTTGATTGACTATCTGTGATTGTTCTGCTCTTTTATTCACTTTGAAAATCCCTTTTACAGGTACCATTTCAGATGCATACACTATTTCAGATGTCATACACTATCAAGCCTGCATGGCCAGTTTGGGACTGTGGACATGCATAGACAGATCCAGATCCATCCAGATTACCTTGAGCTCCTGTATGGTGACAACATCAGGCAGGCCTCCCGCCACACGAGCACGATCTGAAAAAAAGCGCTCAGATCAGTTTGAAAATATCAGTACCCACTAAAATACAGAGAGCAGCCCTCTCACCCTCATCTTATAATAAAGCTTTTAAATGTTGAGTGAGTGTGTGTGTGTGTGTGTGTGTGTGTGTGTGTGTGTGTGTGTGTGTGTGTGTGTGTGTGTGTGTGTGTGACAGGTAGAGCGAGAACTTACTTCTCTCTGCAATTGCGGCCGCTCTGACAATGGAAGAGACAGAACAAATTGAAGAACAAAGATAAGAGAAACAAATGCAGAGAATGTGTTTGGAGCCAGGTAGCGTGTCTAAGTAAAGACTTCATCTGGCTACCCATTTCCCTTCCTCAAGTCCTGTCAGAGGCTGCCTGCTATTTAAACAGTACATGCAAAGAGAGAGTGGCTGGGCAAACGGGGAGGAACACCAAAAATAGCAATCGCATGAAAAGAAGGACAGTACTTACTGACACATCTGCCACGTCCACAACATGTAGATGGGCTTACACAATGCAGATTTTTGTAATGTACAAAAATCCACACATTTTAGGTGACTTACTTGAGCCTCTGGAACTCAGCATATGCATCGTCAAATGCTGCAATAAAGAAAAAGAAGTTAGTAAGCCTATCAAAGCATTGGTGTAGGGGGAAGCTGCCTAATTCAAACGTAGATGTAGGCAGTTTCCCAAATGGCACCCTTTTCCCAACATAGTGCACTACTTTTGACCAGAGCCTTATGGGCCCCGGTCAAAATTAGAGCACTATATAGGGAATACAGGGTGCGATTTGGGAAGCAGATGTAGTCTCACCCTGGCCGGCCAACTCCACAGTCCTCTTCAGACCGCCCTTCCCATCATGGAACTCAATGGCATATTTGCCCTTGTCTTTCTCTGTGGGCTCTGTGATCTGTAGCCACAGCTGCTCTCCTACCACACCACTCTTAATGCGGTCTGTGAAGGCTATCGCTGAATCCCTACGAGAGAGGGAAAAACAGATCACTGACCTACACACATGTAGGCTGCATCAGACGACACACCTGACAGTTAAATTGACTTGCAAATATACTCACACACGCAGACACACGCGCGTAACGGACTTCACGCTGTTTGCTTAGCGAGTACTGCTTCCTCCTGATTCGGCTCACACCGAGGCTCAAACCCAGGACCTCTGCCTTGCTTGCACACGTGACCGCTTTACCGAAGCGTCTTAGCGGTCAGCACCACCGAAAAGCTAGCTATTCTGCAGCGCTAGTGGGGACAGTCCGAAAAGCTAGCTATTCTGCAGCGCTAGTGGGGACAGTCCGAAAAGCTAGCTATTCTGCAGCGCTAGTGGGGACAGTTCAGGCTGAGGAGTACGTTTCAAAACATCTCCATGCACTACATTCACCCCCCAAACTTACAACACAGCGGCCCCAGTGTTGAGCTGAGCACAACTGCAGATCCGGGTCACGGCACCATCTGTAACTGACATCACGCCGCTTGCTTAGCGAGTACCGTTTCCTCCTGATTCACCTCACACCGAGGCTCGAAACCCAGGACCTCTGCCTTGCTAGCACACGTGACCGACATCCCAAAGCGCCTTACCAAGTCGGCGCCACCGAAAAGCTAGCTATTTGGCAGTGCAAGTGGGGACATTTCAGGCTGAGCAGTAAGTCTTCATGTGCTACATGCACACACACCAGAGGCTGGTGGGTTGAGCTATAGGAGGTCGGGCTCATTGTAATGGCTGGAATGGAATTAATGGAACAGAATCAAACATATGGGAACCACGTTGGACTCCGTTTCAATTACTCCATTCCAGCCATTAAAATGAGGCCGTCCTCCTATAGCTCCTCCCACCAGCCTCCACTGACACACATAAACACACAGAGGTAAGGAGAGTACACACTTGTGGTGCCAGGTGACCTGGAGCGCTTCGTTGTAGTAGCTGACAAAGGAGTACAATCTGATGCCCTCCTCTGTGCTCTGGATCTTCAGTGCGGTGGAGGAATTGGCTAGCGGAGGTTACAGAGACATTACACAGTGCAACATTATAGAGAAGAAGTTACACAGTGCAACATTACAGAGAGGAAGTTACACAGTGCAACATTACAGAGAGGAAGTTACACAGTGCAGCATTATAGAGAAGAAGTTACACAGTGCAGCATTATAGAGAAGAAGTTACACAGTGCAACATTATAGAGAGGAAGTTACACAGTGCAACATTATAGAGAAGAAGTTACACAGTGCAACATTATAGAGAAGAAGTTACACAGTGCAGCATTATAGAGAAGAAGTTACACAGTGCAACATTATAGAGAAGAAGTTACACAGTGCAACATTATAGAGAAGAAGTTACACAGTGCAACATTATAGAGAGGAAGTTACACAGTGCAACATTATAGAGAAGAAGTTACACAGTGCAACATTATAGAGAAGAAGTTACACAGTGCAGCATTATAGAGAAGAAGTTACACAGTGCAGCATTATAGAGAAGAAGTTACACAGTGCAGCATTATAGAGAAGAAGTTACACAGTGCAGCATTATAGAGAAGAAGTTACACAGTGCAGCATTATAGAGAAGAAGTTACACAGTGCAACATTATAGAGAAGAAGTTACACAGTGCAACATTATAGAGAAGAAGTTACACAGTGCAACATTATAGAGAAGAAGTTACACAGTGCAGCATTATAGAGAAGAAGTTACACAGTGCAACAGTATAGAGAAGAAGTTACACAGTGCAGCATTATAGAGAAGAAGTTACACAGTGCAACAGTATAGAGAAGAAGTTACACAGTGCAACATTATAGAGAAGAAGTTACACAGTGCAGCATTATAGAGAAGAAGTTACACAGTGCAACAGTATAGAGAAGAAGTTACACAGTGCAACATTATAGAGAAGAAGTTACACAGTGCAGCATTACAGAATTTACATGGCACAATGTTACACAGCTCAACTTTACAGAGGGACACTTTAGGGATGTTTTGAACAGTAAAACTTAAGTAAAACTTAAGATGATGCTTCTACTACTACAGTGAGACATGTACTTACCGATATGACTGAACATTTCATTCATCAAGTCTCTGAAACCTGGAGAACAGAAATGTGACAATAAAATACTTTGTAAAAATGACAGACTTGTGGCGTTACTGTACACACAATGAGGTATGGCTTTGAGGGTTTAGTCACCTTGTTCTGTCAGATTCAACGTAGATGTGTCCTTTCCTCTGTCATCCTTCATAACAATCTCATAGACACCGGCATCCTTCTTTGAGATCTATAAGAGAAGGCTAGGTTTGAGACGCACATCAAAAAATATATATATATACAAAAATAAAAACTAACGCACAGCCGCCATTTTGTAAAAGGAAGAAAATGAAAATCTCAAGCGAAAAGACAAGCTTTTCTCCCCTGCTATGGGTGCTGCAGGACACACATTTATAGGACGTAAAAAGCAAAAAAGCATTCTCAAAACAGAAAAACCAAGAAGATGGCAGAATGACCACTTGGCAGGCCTAGGCAATTATTTTCCATGGAGGGCCACATTAGAATATATTTTTGCCATTACAGGCCAGAATCATATTACATGATTATACATAATGTGTATGACTGTGTTGACAGATATATCTACTGTAAATCACATCCAGATATGCTACTTATTTTACTTTTTTAACATGCACAGAAATAAACCACATCCATGTTCTCCTTTTGGTAGGGATTTTCATTATTAAACATACAATGAACTACATGGAGGGAAAAGTACACTGTGCATTCAACATCACGGACAGAACTCTTGTTAACGGGTATGCACAGAAACACAAGAAAGAGAGAGAGCTCAACATTACATTTAAACTACTCAATCAGTGTGAGGAGTGAAGTCTCTGATGGGCATTGACTAGAGCAGTGAAGTCAGGTATAGTTTCTGACGTCACTATGCGCAGCACGGCTGAGAGGTGAGAGTCAGTCAGAGATGATCTGTGCCTTGACTTGTTATATTTAATCACTGAAAATGTCTGTTCACATACATAGGTTGACCCAAACAGTACAAACACCTTCTGAGCATGCCTCCTAATCTTTGGAAAGTTTTGTTCATCGAGAGATAGAACCTCGTCAATGACATTGTTTTGAATAGTTCTCCAATCACTGCATCAGACTGAAGATCGATAAGCTCCACCACTTTGAAATCCTTAAAACGAAGAGAAAACTCACCGTTCAAAGCACGCAGAAGCGATGTATGCTTCTCCCGCTGGTCATCTGATAGGGAACAGACTAGCAGTGTCGGAAGATGGGTGAGATTGTTGGCTTCTACTTGGCGGGTCAGGAGGAGTAATTTTCCCTTGAAGGCTTTGACAAGGCTGTACATCTGATGTGCAAAAAGGCCTTCCATTTTAGTTTGGAATTCAGTTCATTCATGAGGGCCATGATGTCCACGGTGAAGGCAAAATCAGCCAACCATTGCAGTTGAGGCCAATCCACATATTTTCCATTCATTTGCAAAAACTCATCAATCTCTGACTTCAGGTCCCACACCCTTTTAAGCACCTTCCCCAATCTCAGCCATCTCACGGTTGTGTGGTAGGGGAGATCGGCATGACCCGATTGTCTCTTCCAACAGTGAGACAAACTGCCTGTGGTTTAAAGATTTTGCTCTTATGAAGTTAACCACTTTAGTGACTGTAACCACAACATGGCTCATTTTCAGAACACATTTACAGAGCACCTCCTGATGAATAATGCAATGCAGGAAAATACTTTTCTGATCTGGGTTCAGCTCAGCTACTTGATCTTGTATCCTTTTCAAATGGCCAACGTTTTTTCCTGTCAAGTTTGGGCACCCATCAGTGGTCACACTGGATAACTTTTCAAACCTCAGTCCCAGCTTTGCCACACACTTATTAACCTCCTCCAATAAATCTTTCCCTGTGGTTGTGCTCTTCATTGACTGCACTGAAGCAAGTTCCTCTGTAATTTCAAAGTCTGGGGTTATGCCTCGTAAGAATATCAACAACTGCGCCACGTGCATTACTGCTCTCATCCAGGGCCAGGGAGAAATCCTTTACCTCGTTCGTCTTGACAGGGACATTTTCAAACAGCTCTTTCTTGTCAGGGCTAAGTATCGCTGCCGAGTCAATTAAACATTGTTAAATTAATTCGCCCTCGGCGAATAGCTTGAGATGTTTAGCAAATTTGTGGGACAGTACATAGCTAGCTCTCACAATTACGTCATTTGCTGAATGAAGTTTTGTGAAGTCCTTGCACCCCACACTGCTCACGCGCACCAACGAGCGTCTGGAAAGCATTTCAATTAACAGGTGTGCCTTCTGAAAAGTTAATTTGTGGAATTTCTTTCCTCAATGCGTTTGAGCCAATCAGTTGTGTTGTGACAAGGTAGGGGTGGTATACAGAAGATAGCCCTATTTGGTAAAAGATCAAGTACATATTATGGCAAGAGAAACGACCGCCCATCATAACTTTAAGACATGAATGTCAGTCAATCTGGAAAATGTTAAGAACTTTGAAAGTTTCTTCAAATGCAGTCACAAAAACAATCAAGCGCTATGATGAAACTGGCTCTCATGAGGACCGCCACAGGAAAGGAAGTTCATAGTTCATAAGAGTTACTGTAACTGCACCTCAGATTGCAGGAGACTGCGTGAATCAGGCCTTCATGGTTGAATTGCTGCAAGAAAACCGCCACTAAATGACACCAATAAGAAGAAGAAACTTGCTTGGGCAAAGAAACACGAGCAATGGACATTAGACCGGTGGAAAATCTGTCCTTTAGTCTGATGTGTAACGCCCAGGCCTGAGATGACAGGCTGGAGCGTTTTGGTTTCGTTTTGGTGTAGGGTTTGTGTGTTCTATGGTGTCTATTTCTATGTTGGGATAATGGTTCCCAATTAGAGGCAGCTGAGTCTCGTTACCTCTAATTGGGAACCATATATATGTTTGGGGGTTGCGCTTTAGTTTCTTGGGTTATTGATTATGTTATGCTTATCGTGTTCAGTCAGGTTCTTGTCTTTTGTGTTTAGTTAGGTTCAGCCATTCGTGTTTCGCTAGTCATGTTTAGGTTTGGTTCTCTGTGTTCAGTTTAGGATTTAGCGTTAGGGTTCACGTCTTGTTCTCCGTTTATTGTTTTGTTCCGTCTCGTCCCGTTTTGTGAATAAACATGTATTCTGGTAACGTCGCTGCGCTTTGGTCATTCCTGAGGGAAGATAATCATGACAGATGAGTCCAAATTTGCGATTTTTGGTTCCAACCGTTGTGTCCGTATGAGACGCAGAGTAGGAGAACGGATTATCTCTGCATGTGTGGTTCCCACCATGAAGCATGAAGGAGAAGGTGTGATGGTGTCATCAAGGCAAAGGGTGGCTACTTTGAAGATTCTCAAATATAAAATAACTCAGCAAGAAAAGAAACGTCCTCTCACTGTCAACTGCGTTTCTATTCAGCAAACTTAACATGTGTAAATATTTGTATGAACATAAGATGCAACAACTGAGACATAAACTGAATGTGACGAACAGAAATTGAATAATGTGTCCCTGAACAAAGGGGGGGGGGGGGTCAAAATCAACAGTAACAGTCAGTATCTGGTGTGGCCACCAGCTGCATTAAGTACTGCAGTGCATCTCCTACTCATGGACTGCACCAGATTTGCCAGTTCTTGCTCTGAGATGTTACCCCACTCTTCCACTAAGGCACCTGCAAGTTCCCGGACATTTCTGGGGGAATGGCCCTAGCCCTCACCCTCCGATACAACAGGTCCCAGGCGTGCTCAATGGGATTGAGATCCGGGCTCTTTTCTGGCCATGGCAGAACACTGAGATTCCTGTCTTGCAGGAAATCACGCACAGAACGAGTAGTATGGCTGGTGGCATTGTCATGCTGGAGGGTCATGTCAGGATGAGCATGCAGGAAGGGTACCACATGAGGGAGGAGGATGTCTTCCCTGTAACGTGCAGCGTTGAGATTGCCTGCAATGACAACAAGATCAGTCCGATGATGCTGTGACACACCGCCCCAGCCATGACGGACCCTCCCCCTCGATCCCGCTCCAGAGTACAGGCCTCGGTGTAACGCTCATTCCTTCGATGATAAACGCGAATCCGACCATCACCCCTGGTGAGAAAAAAACGCGGCTCGTCAGTGAAGAGCACTTTTTGCCAGTCCTGTCAGGTCCAGCGACGGTGGGTTTGTGCCCATAGGTGACGTTGTTGCCGGTGATGTCTGGTGAGGACCTGCCTTACAACAGGCCTACAAGTCCTCAGTCCAGCCTATTGCGGACATTCGGAGCACTGATGGAGGGATTGTGCGTTCCTGGTGTAACTCGGGCAGCTGTTGTTGCCATCCTGTACCTGTCCCACAGGTGTGATGTTCGGATGTACCGATCCTGCGCAGGTGTTGTTACACGTGGTCTGCCACTGTGAGGACGATCAGCTGTCCGTCCTGTCTCCCTGTAGCGCTGTCTTAGGCGTCTCTCTTTCTTTTGGTGTTTGTCAGAGTCCGTAGAAAGGCCTCTTTAGTGTCCTAAGTTCATAACTGTGACCTTAATTGCCTACCGTCTGTAAGCTGTTAGTGGCTTAACGACCGTTCCACAGGTGCATGTTCATTAATTGTTTATGGTTCATTGAACAAGCATGGGAAACAGTGTTTTAACCTTTTACAATGAAGATCTGTGAAGTTATTTGGATTTTTTTGGTTACTACATGATTCCATATGTGTTATTTAATAGTTTTGATGTCTTCACTACTATTCTACAATGTAGAAAATAGTAAAAATAAAGAAATACCCTGGAATGAGAAGGCGTGTCCAAACTTCTGACTGGTACTGTATAAGGATGTTAAATTATTTACGGAAGTGTGGTAAGAATGTGCCCCAAAAGCCGATTTCTGAAGATGTTAGGATCAATAATTGTTATATTGTTGAATTCAATTTTCATAATAGATCGGTTGGTTGTTAGCTAAACTAACAAGTCTGTTTGGTTACAAAGGCGAACTACTGTAGTAAAATTGCAAGCTTACTTCAGTGGATGTTGAACACATTTCTAGCAGCAAATGTGTCACATTATAGTGTGGTAAAATCAACTCGGGTCTCTATACGTTCTCTGTCAAATAATGATTCACCTTCCACGTCATGCATTATACTCCATAGAACACACAGCTGGCCCCTCATAGGGTCGGGTTAGAAGCTGGGACTGGAAATGAGAGAAATGGTGATCAATTCAGTTGAGTGACATTAGGCTATTGTATAAAGACATTCTTTAAGATGACTGTAAAATAACTTCTTTAGACCACCTTATGCTCAATTTACCACCAATGAATCTTGTAGCCAGAAGATATCCATGACGTGTGAGGAACATATACAGTATTTATGATATATGAACATAGGCAGATGTGCAATGATACGGTTTTAGATACATACAGTATGCACATGGACAACACAATAATGTTTGTATAACATATCACAAAACATTACATACATAAGTCTGTTAATACGTGTGCCGTATAATCATTGAAATGTATGATATTTTCCAACCTTTATCTAGCCTATAATGCATACAAGAGCCATTCAAATAGGATACAGAAATCTGCAAAACAATCCTCTCTTGAGAATTCCTCTCACCTGAGAAATCTCCAGATTGAGCACTCCCTCTGTGAAGGCGAGATTCCCGTCTCCCTTGACCTCACGCCCATCCTTGTACCACAGTGCAACAGTCTCCTTCTTTATGTTCCCAACCTGCGGGGAAGGGAACGAGAGCTATAATGTTCAGGTTGCTGTCCAGATGTTGTTCAGCTGCACAGTGGTAATACCAACTCATCTGGAAAGTTGAGAGCTGAGCTGTTTTCATAAAGCCCATACATCACTTTCTGTGTTCTTTTCCTACCTTGCACTTCAGGAAAACACAGCATTCTGGAGTCACTTCATAACTCAAGTACTCAACAAAATGAGGACCTGCAAAAGGAAAACAAAGCAGGAATTATTCAGTAGTCTCCAATATTGTATCATAACATACAACTATTCTATTTCCTTAATAAAAAAAATCCCATACCTTGCTTTCTCTGCCATTCTTTGCACATGAACTCAGACTCCTTCTGCAGCTCTTTGAACACTGGGAAAAGGAAACAAAACTGCATTTACAATCATATTAATCTTTCTTGTAATATAGTTACTATGATGTGTTTTGTACATTGACGTGGATATTATTTAAACAAATACATTTTACATACATTTGTATGTAGTTCATTCATAGTAATCTTTTACTGCCCCCTAGTGGAATATGTTAAGATCTAACTTCTGATCCATAGTGGGGCATGTTTTGTCTTTATAACAGAGGGGTGATATAGCCTACTCCATTGCTGTACTTGTCAAGCACAAACTGACACTCGGGCGAGAGTGAGAATGATGGAAGGTGATTGGAGGAGGAGAAAAGGAGAGCCGGAGTTAATCCTACCTTCTCCAATCAGCACCAGGCTGGACTGGTTGGTGGCTTTGCCATCCTGCAGCTGGAAGGTGAAGGTTCCCTCATCCTCTTGGAGTAGAGACTCCATGATCATCTCAATCACACCTGTGTCCTTGTTAAAGTTCATCTTGTATTTCTGAAAAGCAAAGGCCATAGACAGAGCATTTTCAGTATTGTCTAATATACTTTAGCTGAACAACATCAATTGCAGTAGTTTTATTTTATTTATTTATTCCTCCAAGAAGTCTGAGGTCAGAAGACCTCTGTTGCAAGCATGTCGGAGAGTATTTTGATTTCAGTGCCAAAGAGTGCCTGCTTACCTCTCCCTGGGAGAGAGTGTTGTCGTTAAACACATATTGTATTTTGCCATTAGCAGAGATCTTCTCAGCCTGCAGCCAGAAGCGAACTCTGCCCTTCTCCTGCAGCTCCACAGCCAGCTCGGTCTTCAAGGGAATAACTGGATGGTGGAAAAGAAGGAAAGTGCAACAGTATGTGAGGGCAGGGACGGAGGAACATGTAATAATGAACAATGAAAAAAATGGAGAACATCGGTAATAATATGCTGCTTACTGGGGAATTTGTGGTCATGGCTGATCTCCAGCAGTTTTTTCAACTCTGTCAAAAAAGGACACAATGATTAATCAGAGATTAGAAAGTAGAAATGAAACCAGGAGCAATGGAGCTCTTGCTAACCTCTTAGCCTGCTAAGTTAGCTTCCAAAGTGATAACGTGGACAGTGTTACAGTACCACGGCTCCACAGTGGGACTCACCCTCTGCTGAGAGGGTGTAGCTGGAGGATTCGCCATTGGTGTGGGTGACAGCACAAGAGTAAATGCCGATGTCATCCTCAGCAGGCATGTTAAAGATGGCCTTGGACCTGAGGGGAGACAATTAATACAGGCTACTGTAGAAACGTTAGCAAACCTTATATTCTTTCACGCACACACACAGACGCGCACACACAGACGCGCACTTCTCCCCACTGGTCGCCACAGTAATGCGGGTTTTGTCAGTGATCTCTTTGTAGTTCTTGGACCACACGAATTTGGAGTCTGGAGTCAGGTTTGAGCAGGCAAAGTTCATGGAGATCACTCCGTCATCATCAATGTCCACAACAATCTCCGTAGTGCCTGAGAGAGAACACAACAACAGTCAAATATGGCTGGAGACTCATAAAATACACACATATGCAAAGGTGCAGGATGACCTAAAGGTATAACAATGTCATTCTCTGTCCATCCCCCTCTCCCACCTGCTCTGTTGAGGGGTCTTTAACGTGGTCCTACCTGGTTTGGTTTCAGCCAGGACTGGTTCTGTGGGCTCAGAGGCCTTTCCTACACCTGCCTTATTCTGAGCACGCACACGGAACACATAGGTCTCCCCCTCCTTTAGAATCTTAATCTGTTCATGAAAGAAAGAGTCCCGTTATAGACATGTTAGTCACATACATCAAATATGTTCCTACCGAGACAAACTCCCACATAGAAAAGCAGTGGTGTTGAAAATCCCTTTACACGCAGGACACCCTCTAGCTGACAAACACCTCCGCCAATCACATCCTATTTCCAAGTAGACTATGTCACCATATTGCATCACACTATCTGGATTCAAATTTTGAATTAGAATGTCTGCTCAATGGTATGATTGACCAAGTGGATAGAAATGGTGTAGTTGCCCCTAGGCGCTGATCCTGAGTCAACTTAGCATTTTCAACACTAATGGTTAAGGTTAGTATTGGGGGAGGGGGAAGCTGATCCTAAATCTGTTACAGGGGAAACTTTACCCGGGAGCGATTGGAGTGGATAGAGTCCTGACCTTTATGTAGTTAGTGGAGATAGCCTTCTCATTGACTCCTCTCCAGGCCTCCTCCTCAGCATCAGCCTCCTTAACGTCAATGTAGAATCCGTTGACTGGGTCTCGGCCCTGGTACACCGGCGGCTTATAGAGCAACACCAGAGTGTTGGCGCGCACCTCCGTCACCTGCAGATCATGGGGAGGTCCTGTGGGAAAATAGGGGTAATTCGATTCAGAGTTGAAGAGCACAGACATAACATAGGCTAGTCTCCCAAATAGCACCATATTCCCTTTGTAATGCACTACTTTTGACCAGGGGCCATAGGGCACAGCCATAGACAAGGCAATGAACATAAATAATGTGCCTGTGCATGCAAGTTTCAACAGACCATTACCACAAAAGGTTATAATACAAGTCAATTATTTCAAAAAAAATTTACACACATCTTTGAGGTATAACTTGTACTGTGATGTGTTATTCATTGTTACATGTTATAAAGTGTAATTATCATACTTGCAAGTGAATGTTAGTGGCACTACCCACCTGGCACAGCAATGGTCCACTCCTCACAGACAAACGTCTCACTGGGCAGAGACGGGATGCCCACACCTGCCATGTTGGCAGCGCGCACTTGGAACTGGTACTTCCTGTTCTCTTTCAAGTCGGACACCTGGACAGACAGTGAAAAATCATTCTCCCTTTTCTCCCGATATGACAAAAGGTGGCTGAAAATTCAGGTAAAATAGGGTGGCGAGATCCCAAAGAAGCAAAATGGCTGACTCACTCGGTAGGCTCGGTCGCTAACAGCCTTGACATTGGCCTCGTGCCACTTCCCTGGCACCCCATTGATGACCTCGCGGTAGTCCACGAAGTAGCCGGTGATGTCAGCACCTCCGATGAAGGTGGGCTGCTTCCAGGCCAACACCATAGAGTCCCGCACGCACTCCAGAATGCTGATGCCATAGGGTGGAGTAGGGGACGCTGGACCAGCAGAGGACTCCAGTTAGCATCATGCTGTGTCAACTCTGACACTATGAAGTCATGGGAGACGGAAGCCTAATGCTCTTGGTTGAGCTTCAGTCTTCCATCACTTAGACCTGCTAACATTCTCTTTTCTTAGAGCAAGTATTGGGCACGAATTCCCTTGTACATTTCTGAACATTCCACTGGGCACAGACGTCTATTCAACATCCATTCCACGCTGGTTCCACGTCATTTCACTGAAATTAAACAACATTGAATCAACCAGTGTGTGCCCAGTGGGTTGGTTCAAAGTTATTTAAATGTCAGTTAACATTATTAAGGTACAACAGCTAATGCCATACAGTTTGTGTCACTGATACTTTTTGTAAGATAACCATTCACCTTAAGCTATGGTTCAACCAGACACTAAGTCATAACACTCCGACTAAATTATGGGGACACACATTTCAGGGACCTGCACTGAATGGGACAAAATATTTTAGCCACAGGAGCTGTGAGGACACATATGATCTCAGTGGCTGGTCTTCTGTGTGTGTGTGTGTGTGTGTGTGTGTGTGTGTGTGTGTGTGTGTGTGTGTGTGTGTGTGTGTGTGTGTGTGTGTGTGTGTGTGTGTGTGTGGAAGGAAGGGGGGGCACATACAGCGGACTGGATAATATTACGTATAATAAATTGACATGTCACACAAAAAGTCACATGGACATGGCGTTCTCCATAATTTGGGGGTGGGGGTATGGCGAACGATCTGACTTGGAAGTACACTACCAAAAAGGTCTCAGGTCATAGGTGTCCATTTCTGGCTTTGTGATTGGCTGACCCACTTCAGAGACAAGCTGTGATAGGCTAGCTCCAGCTATGTCGCAGTGCCTGTGTGTGTTCATGTGCACTGATCTCCCAAGGTGACGGTGGACCAAAAGAGCCCACAGTGTGTGTGAGCCAGCCAGGCTACAGTAAGTTGAGAGGTGGTCAGCACAGTGCCTGAATGCTGAGGGTGTGGAGGGAGGACCAAAAGGCCCCCTGTGTGTGTGAGGCAGCCCTGTGCTAGAGGTGGCCAGTAGATTGCCTGAAAGGCCGCGTGACGATGTAGTTAAACCGGTGAAAGCTGTTATAGGAACTTACCTTAAGAGAAAAACTGAATTTTACTAGTTGAATACTTTCGCTATAAATCTTGTTTTAATGATTTACCTTGGAATATGTCAGTAGAACCACATACGTTCAAACTGTGACCACTATACTAATATTACAGTGGCAGATTTCACCAAAGTGATAAAAATGTTTCACATTTTCAAGACAGATAAAAAACTGGGGAAAAGAGGGCATTTTATTTTGGATGATTTGATGATATATGGGTTGGCGTGGCCTGACAGCGTGTAGTCCCGTGTAGCTCAGTTGGTAGAGCATGGTGCTTGCAACGCCAGGGTTGTGGGTTCAATTCCCACGGGGCCCAGTTCCCACCAGTATAAAAATTTATGCACTCACTACTGTAAATCACTCTGGATAAAAGTGTCTACTAAAATGTAAATGTTCTCACCTGAGTCTGTCCTGGGCTGAAGCATCTACAGAGGACTTATGTGTTTGCCTGGCCACTGGCACTTTAACCTCATCTGAGGCCTGGCTCTGTGACCAGGTCAGACTGCCTCCCTTGCTTTAAATTACTGCCCGGCCCACTGTCAGTCTGAACTTTAGCGGGGGGGGGTACTGAACAGCCTCATGCGTGCCTTTGCCGTGTGCTCGGTTAGTCCGCCCCCTACAAGGAGTTAGCGGAGAAAAGCGAAAGCCATTTTACACAGGCAAAGAAGAACAACCATTCACACTACCAAACAGCTCAAAACAGAGTAAGGTAGAGAGAGCAAGAAATGTTACCAATACCATTTCAAATACAGTAAAATATCTCCATCTGACAGACTACGAAAAATGAAGACAAGTGACATCTGCGTAAGGAAGCAATTCGCCGAGTTAAAGACAAAGCACGAGCGTGCGAGGGGAGAAAGTGAGTGTGTGCGGGCTTTGTGCCAACCCTTCATGAAAAATCCACACTATACTTTAGTAAAGATGCCAGTGGATTTCATTATATGCACTACATGGCCTAAACTGATCAAGTGTATGCACTGATATATTCACTTGGAAACAGCTATTGGAAATTGTTGAGTAAGATCTATGGTACAGCTACTCTTTCCTAATATATTCTGACAACATGTGTGATAGAAAAGGAAGGAAAGGGGGATACCTAGTCAGTTGCACAACTGAATACATTCAACCGAAAATGTGTCTTCCGCATTTAAACCAACCCCTCTGAATCAGAGGTGTGGGAGGGCTGCTTTAATCAACGTCCACATCGTCGGACCCGGGAGCAGTTGTTTTTGGGGGGGTTAACAATACTAACCTCGCCTCAATTGTGAGTAGTATTTACCTTTCATCATGTAAGACACTACCACTAATGGGTCTAAGCCCTATGTCTACCAACTGCTATTGGTTGTAATGGACTGTGGAGAGAAATCCATTGACCTTGTCACTAAGTGTGTTTCATAAGGGAGAACAGAGCATGCTGCTCAGCACAAAGCTTGCCAGTGACTGAGTGACGTCTCGCAGCTGGAAGCCTGGTTAGTCACAGCGCAAACTGACATTATGGGACAACTGTAAAGGAGCAGGGTAAAGGAGCAGGGAATACCAGAGCTAGTATTCCCAGATGAGAGTGAGTAGGATGGGCAGACACAGCGCAAATCAGGGGTATTGGTGGTTGGGTGGAGGGGGTACCTTTAATATCAGGTGGGGTGGTGGTGGCTGACACATCTCGTGCCCAGGACAGGTCGGTGGTGGGGATGGTTGGTTGGGTAGGGGGTGGATTGCGCGTGACAGAGGAACCAAGGTGGGCTGGTTTGTAACAACCACTGAGCTGGATCGCACTGACCCAAGTTAGAGGAAGTCTACAACGCCTGACCCTGGCCCCGTCCCCAGGTTGTGCAGGGAGGGTGGGGATAGATTATGACTCAACAGGTTGGGGAGACCATAGAAAATGACATGTGGGAGGAGTCTAATGCTGATGGTACACAGAGCTGACAATGTGATGTCTCGATGGACAGAAGAAGAAAATAGAACGGTAGAACACATCAGCTCAACCCATGTTCAGTGTGGACACATGGCATTCCTTTCATCATGGACAAATAAACTAAAAAGTACCAACAGTAAAGAATATGCATAAGACTCAATAATCAAATCTCCATAGAGCTACGAGGCTTCCCTGGTCCTACCATAACATGATACCTTACTGTAGGTCCCTTTATAGTATTTCATCAAACAAACAAAAATAGGTTCATTCTTCCTAAAAAAAATCACTTCCCATCCTATCCTTTTGAGGGTGTGCCATGACACCCTCTGTCTCACTCACCAATAGCAGCCTTCACCTCAATAGCCTCAGACTCCTGAGAACACTCGCTGAGCCCAGCGGCGTTCAGTGCCTTCACTCTGAACACGTAGCTCTCTCCTGTCACCAGACCGTGGCAGATAAACCTGCGAGTACCAGGACACAGAAACGCTTTGAGAAAGACATACTTTTTTACAAATTTTTGGACATTTTCAATTTGAGTGAGGAAATTGTTTTGTCAAACTTGAGCTCAACATAATTTACGGTTTAACACCAACATTTGAGTTATGGTCAGCATTTCTGTAAAACATCAATTGAAACATCAGAGAGGGCAGTTAGAAGGACCGTTGTACCTGGTGGCTTTGACGGGCTTGTTGTTGCAGGGCTCAAACTTTTTGCTGCCCACGATGCTGGCCTCAATGTAGTATCCCACCAGCTCCTTTGCATTCCTGGAAGCCTCCCAGGATACCACCACGGACGTGTCAGTGTTCCTGGTGGGAACTACACGGCCTGGGGAAGATGGGATATCTGGGGACAGGAGAGGTTTATTCAACTAAGATCAAATGAAAGCACATTAGGATTCCATTTTGAATGAGTGCGTGTCAAATTAGAATAATCGTTTTTGTTGATAGCTTGCTAGAACCCAGGTAGACTGATAAGGAGGGGATTGCACATTAGGCAGAATCCTAACTTGAGGTATAGATGCATTGATCTAAATGCAGGATGTACAGGATGGTTGGAGTTACATGTGTATATTTTATATAATACATTTTAGTCATTTAGCAGACGCTTGTATCCAGAGCGACTTACAGTACCGTAGTGAGTGGATACATTTTTGTACTTTTCCCCGTACTGTATAGAATGTTAAGATTCAGTCCATAGGTATTCGTGTTGCAGGGCTGGAGGTTGTGCAGGTGGCGTGTGAAGTGTGACCTGTGACCCCTCACCCAGCTTGTCCCCGACAGTGGTGGCCTCGGTGGCTTCTGAAGGCTCGCCCACACCAGCGGAGTTGCAGCAGCGCACACGGAATCTGTAGGCCTTCCCTTCAGCCAGGTCAAACAGGGCGTAGCGAGGAGACTTCACCGGGATCTCGGTGTTCACCCTCTGCCAGCTGTCTGTGCCGGACACACACTAACACACAATGCAACGCAAATCAGTTAGAGTAGGGCTCCAACCTTCCAAACCTGCAGTTCTACAGTATATTATGCTCCATTTCCAGATAGAGACTCTAAAATAAAAAAGAACAGAATTATGATTACTTTTTAAAATTATTTTGATATGGTGGTTGTTATGGATAACAGTGATGAAATGTTGCTTAAGTTGATCAGATGAGTCATGCTACAGACAAGGTATATGATTTAGGTATTTATTTCTCACTTTCTCCACATAGTACATGATGCCCTCGTGGCCTCTCTCTCCAGGGGGTTTCCAGCTCAGAACCACATAGTTCTTGGTGGCCTCAGTGACCTCCAGTTCTTTGGGTCTGCCGGGGACTACACCCTCTGATAGGAAGTCATGTGAAAGAAGATGTATCAGGGGCTTGATCTCAAAGCCTGCTCCCAGATCAGTTCTGTGCTCTTGCCTACCCCATTGTCATTGTTAAGCCAAACATGACAATTCCATAAGGAGTTTGGCAAGAGCAACAGACTGGCAACCAGGCTATTGATCTAGACTAGAGCTTTCATTATCCTTCCAATCAAAGAACACTGTAGGTGTTTTTAGAGCCATAGCTGCATCAGAGTATTGATCATCGTTGAAGAGTGCAAAATCATTTCCTTCCTACCTGCAGGCTCCTCCTCAGTGACAATGATCAGGCCGGTCCAGGGCGCAGAGGTACCTGAAGGCCATGGGAAGAGGAGAATGTTAACTGATGCATAGTTACTGACAAGAAATGACATGCATAATACTAAAACCGTTCGACATCACAAAGTTGCATACTCACAACACAAGAATTTAGCAGTACCATAAGACAATATGAGGGAAGACAGACAGGGAGGGGCAGATGCCAGATCGGGGCGCCCACCATACCTCTCATACGTGCGCGTTCGGCAGGATCCATAGCTGCCACCACCTCAGAGGTGCGGGATGGCCGACTCATGCCAGACTTGTTGACGGCGCGCACACGGAAGGTGTAGGAGCGCCCCTCCACCAACCCCGCCACGGGGAAACGGGCAAACTTAATGGGGGTGTCATTACACTGGCTCCAGTGGGTGGTGCCAACCTCACACCTGAACACAGGGCGCAAAGAGACAGAATTCATGCCATCAGCTATTCAATAGCAAACTTGGTAAGGGCTTCTTGATACGGCCCAGAGTTAGGTCTATTGGTAAGATCTGGAAAAACTCTGTGCCCTTGTTATAGCCCATAACGAGGTCATTTCACACGGTCACATGGTTTTTAGAGGTCAGGTCGCATGATCAGGAAAAACTTCTGTCCCTCTTCTTCTAGGTTATCTGCAGTTGTAACTGGAGTGAATGGCAGTACAAGGGGTGCTAAAAGGGAGAGAAACAATTTCCTAGCAGTGCCATGATAAGCCAAGGATTTTCCCTACGACTCCACTCTGAGGTCTCTCATCCGGGTGGCATTGTGGAGCCTAGCCTTAAGGTTAGGGGCCCTACCAGAACTGGCATGTAGTGATGGGTGATGGTACTGACCTATCCACAAAGTAGCCCAGGATGGAGTTGCCACCGTCCACAGCCGGCTGCTTCCAGGTCACAATGGCGTAATCCTTATTGGCATCCTGACACGTCACATCCAGTGGGGCGCCAGGGGCTCCCTCCACCTCCGCGTCGGCATCTGATACAGGAACACACACATTGCCAGTCAAATATTTACTTACTCCCTTCTCATTATTTCTCTCTCTCGCAAACACACACACACACACACACACACACACACACTGTACAATATCTTATCAGACTAACACAAAACACACAACCAGAGTGTGTACAGAACACAGTTCATGTACATTTCCTTGGCTTTTTGTATTGAGTTATAAGGCATAGAATTACATATAGAATCCATAGTGTATTATAAGATCTCTATAGTGTACAGTATTTTGATTGAGGCTTGTTGTTTTGATACCGTACCTACATACACAGTGCTGTACCCCCATGCTGAATTTTGTGGCTCCACAGCTAAGTGCCAGGAATGCTATTAGTCTTTAAGTTAAACACATCCCAAAATAAGCAGCAGCGTGGCTCTCAGTTAAAGGGGATAAGCGAGGTGATGCTTAAAAAGACGGAACACGTGCTTTCAATAAAGTGAGAAACAAAATGAGCCACTTATGTGGTCTGAATGTCTATGCATATGTCTACGTTAGCTGTATATACCGTAGGACTATATACTGCCTGGTATTATATTTGACTGTGTGTGTGTGTGTGTGTGTGTGTGTGTGTGTGTGTGTGTGTGTAAGAGTGAGAGAGAGAGTGAGAGAGACAGATCAAGATGGAGCAAGAGAGAGAGAGAGAGAGACCAAGAAAGCCCTCTGTGGCTTATAAGGACACTTAGCAGGCAATTGTCTCTCCTGGGAAAAATAGATATATACATCTACCTCTGTTCACAGCCAAACTCATTCCATAACTGAGCTCACTGAGAATAGCCTAGTCTTGTCCGTCTCTCGACTGCAATGGGGTCTCTGTGTCCACAGAGAGAGACTGTACATGGCCTCTCCTTTACAGAGCAACCCTGAACCATGACAGAGAGAGCAAGGCCTATTTCCATCACGCTCACACTGTACCGAGCACGTGTTTCATCTGTTAGCAAGAGAATGAGTAACATGGAACAGCAGAGAAGGTCAATACACTCTTAGAAAAAAGGGTTCCAAAAGGGTTCTTCGGCTGTCCCCATAGGAGAACCCTTTTTGGTTCCAGGTAGAACCCTTTTGGGTTCCATGTAGAACCCTTCTACATCACAGGAGGTTGTTGGCACCTTAATTGAGGAGGATGTGGTAATGGCTGGAGCGGAATCGATGGAATGGTTTCAAATACGTCAAACACATGGTTTCCATGTGTTTGCAATTCCATTCGTTCGTTCCAGACATTATTATGAGCCATCCTCCCCTCAGCAGCCTCCACTGTTCTACATGGAACCAAAAAGGGTTATCTTATGGGGGACACGGTTCTAGACAGCATCTTTTTTTCTCTAAGAGTGTATCTTAATGAATAAGTTGGCGGTGTCTGTGTGTCTCATTTTCTCTCTCCATGTTATACAAAACCAGGCCAGAGATTGTGACAGGAGTTGATTGACTCCACTATAGTCATAATGAGTGACTTTCATTATGTGTGGAGGTACGATTAACCAGAGACTGCTATGGTTCAACTCCAAGGTATATTTAAGAACACACACACACACACAAACACATGGACCATGATTACATTGTTATCTGGTGTCAGTTGAGATGTCTGTGTGACGTTGACGATAAACTGTTAATCCCACTCCATATAGAACATGAGACAGGCACATGGAACCAGAGAGGGGGGTAAACAAGTGGCCATACTGTCTGCACTCAAACACACACACACACACACACACACACAGTGAAAAATAAAATCAGTTAAACTTGTGAAAACGTGACAGAGAGCAGTGGTGTTCCGTTTTGCTCATGGTAAAGGTCCCCACCTCTGACAAAGACATAAGCAGAATATGTCTCATATTTAGTCTTGGTGGTGATGCGCAGGGTGTAGAGCCCCTCGTCCTCCTTGTTCAGGTGTGTCAGGGTCAGCGTGGCCTTGTCTCCACTCCAGTGCATCTGACACCACTTGGAGGGCTGCAGAAGAACATCTGATAGACAAAGAAGCAAAGGAGAGATGAGGTTAAAATGGCTGCCCTACCGTCGTCAGAGCCCTTCCTCATCAAGGAGCATCTCAAATAAATCCCACAGCCCAGGGGCGTATGTATCAACTAGCTCAGAATAGGTGTGCTGATATAGGATCAGATCTTCCCTGTCCATGTAACCTTAGTAAACCTCCGCCAAGAGTTCCTAGAGCTCTGGGGCTTCACCTACCGTCTCTGTACCACTGCACCTCGGGCTGGTAGCGTGCCAGGTTGGGGGAAATGATGACCATGGCACCCAGGCTCATGGTCTCGCCCTCCCGTCCGAATGACACACCAAACCCGTCCACGATGTGGGTCTCGAAGGTGATGCCGTACTCAGAGACGAGACCATCTGACAGGAAGTAGCATCAAGTAACATAATGTTAGAGGTCAGGTTGCTATTGTGTTCCCATCGTGCAACAGTATGCGTTGTGTGACACACCTCAAATTTAGGGGAAGGGAAAGGGGGGTACCTAGTCAGTTGTACAACTGAATGCCTTCAACTGAAAATGTGTCTTCCGCATTTAACCCAACCCCTCTGAATCGGCAGGTAGCCTAGTGGTTAGAGCGTTGGGCCAGTAACCGAAAGGTTGCTAGATCGAATCCCTGAGCTGAAAAGGTAAAAATCTGTTGTTCTGCCCCTGAACAAGGCAGTTAACCCGCTGTTATTGTAAATAAGAATTTGTTCTTAACTGACTTGCCTGGTTAAATAAAGGTTTTTTAAAAATCAGAGAGGTGTGGGGAGCTGCCATAAGACACCTGTATGAATTATTATTCAAATCCAAAGGGATGGATGAACAAATAGCAAGTAACTGCTCGTAAAGGGACAGTTCACCCAAATTCCAAAATAACACTGGTTTCCTTCCCTGTAAGTAATCTATGAACAAGGTCAGACAGCAAAGCCATGCTTTGGTTTTGTTTACCTGGCCACTGTCTCTTTGCATGTGTCCAACAACCAAAATCAGTATCTCCTATAGCAGTGTTTCCCAACTCCAGTCCACGAGGACCCTCAACAGGACACTTTTTTTGTAACCCTGGAAAAACACACCTAATTTAACTAATTGAGGGCTTGATTAGTTGACAAATTGAATCAGGTGTGCTTGTCCGAGGCTATAACAAAAATATGTACTGTTGGGGTACTGACTGGAGTTGGGAAACACTGGCCTATCGCATTTTCTCACATTCACATTTCATGTCCATCTTATAGTAACTTTATTGAGCTACAAAATACACTTTAGACACTTCGGGATGATTGATGATGTAACTAAATATTATCCGGTAGCATTACATTTTACCCTTCCCCTCCCAAGAGCAAGTGAAATAAAAAAGAACCCTACACAGACTTCGGGCAAACAAACAGACAGAGGCGTGTACAGGGAGACAATGTACCAGAAGGACAACACAAAAACCCCAATAACATCATTAAGTACAGTGTTCAGACACTAAAGAGTCACTACAGATTGTGTACAAACAGAACTGGTGAAACTGGGGGTCACGTCATGCAGTAGACAGTGATGCACATTTGGCATATTAAACCCAGTAGGAGTTAAAGACTTCAAATCCCACATCTGTCCCGTTTATGAATTAAAAAAGGGTAATGAATGTGACTAATCAACAACTACTAAGTACAGTAATCTATAGTCTCAAATCAATGATCCAAGTTGTAAACTACAGTGTATATTTCTCTATATGACTTCATATATTCTCTATGTCACTCTAGTTTACAGTATTTAACTTCCAAGGCTCTATGACTTGCATACAATTTCAAAAACCCCACAATTGCCAAAATGTTCAGGTATTCTGTTGTTTATGACAACAACAACAAAAAAAAGGCAAATTTGTCATGCTGATCCATCGGTGGGTCTTTCCCAGGCAATTGAAAGATATTATCACAGGGTCTTTCCAAACAGATGCACATAACAGGGATCACGCATACACATTGAGTGACACTCAGTGAATACACCAAGTTGACCAAAACGTCATCAAACCAGCGCAGAGCTTTAGTGACCCTGTCCCCTTCGTTGTCTGTTGACTTTGCTGCGCCCAGCGTCAAGGGAACGAAAAAGCTGTTCGTGCAATAGCACCCATAGCATCCCCAGGTCCCCCCATCCCTCCAGCCCCCTCCTCAAAACTCACCACAAGGTTCCAGCTTAGCATGCTGTGAATAGGTTACTGTTTAGTAAGGTGGTATGCACACATCCATAAATACATATAGACGGATATTAATCAATCATATTATTTTATGAGTATATTTTTCCAATAAATGAGATTCCTCTGACTTACGTCTGGGCATGGGGAGAGTCTCCTCTACCTCTCCTTTGATTCCTAGAGTAGAACGGACACAGGTACTTCTCATTAGCATGTTATTGCTGTGTTGTAGTCAACAGAAATATGTGATCATTTTACACAGAGGAGACTTGAAACTGGACCGAGTTAAAGCAGCACTAAGAAAGACAGTAAAATAGGTTCATCATTGTGTATCTACTCAGTGGGGTGATATTGGGGATTATTGCCTAGTTTATTGTGGAAGCGCCAGACTTAGGGAACTCTACTTTATAAACATACTCTTAACGACGATAGAGGCAAAGGTCGAGAGTTCTCCCCTGCTGTTCATGGCAGAAACACGATACTGCGCAGTATCATCAAAATCACATCTGAAACGAGAAGAGAGAGAGAGACCAGCTGAATCAATGTCTCGTGTACACATACACGTTTCTGTCTCCTAATGGTTCACGTGTACATAAATACCCTCACCCCTCCCAGCCATATAAATCAACACACAGCTATGTGAGCTGGGACTGTAAAATGCTCCAGAACTCCAGGCCGGGAATACTCTGGGAATAAATAGATACTGATGTCATAATGTATCAGGTGGTATGGGTTTCTGTATGAAAGTTATGTGTGGTTAGATTCTGTCACGGAAACATTGCTATCCAACTTTCCATGGCTGATTACCTATACTGCTTAGTACATACAACATGTATGGTTGAGTTTGAGACTATGAGAGAACTTAAAAAGCTGATCTGTCTGAAACAGCTCGAGACACTTCAGTGTTTAGTCCTTTGTGAAATGGCTTAAAACAAGCAACAACAGGAGCCCTCTGTCTCCAGAGAATGTGTCTTTAGACGTCCTCTTTGTTATCAAAAGGCAAGCTGCGAAAAGGCCCGGATCGTGTGTAGCCTTCACCAACAGCTTTCTGGTGTCTGTCCATACCTAACAGAGCTCAGGGCACGGACAGATGGACAGGCAGACGGACGGACAGACCGACAGATACAGTGTGAGTCAGAGAGGGGTATTGATTTCACACATTTCAAATCATATTTCTAACAACTGTAATCCACTGTCCCACGAGTTCACAGTGTGAGCCCATCCAAGCATTCCCAGGGTTGTCAGTCTGCCCACACACGCTGGCCTACCATGACCTTCCCTGAGAGTGGCGATTGTATTACACCATGAAGGGGTGATCTGTTTGAGCTAACGTAGACTAATGTGATTAGCATGAAGTTGTAAGTAACAAGAACATTTCCCAGGACATAGACATACAGTGAGGGTAAAAAGTATTTGATCCCCTGCTGATTTTGTACGTTTGCCCACTGACAAAGAAATGATCAGTCTATAATTTTAAGTCATGTTTTGCAGAGGGGTCAAATACGTATTTCCTTTATTAAAATGGAAATCAATTTATAACATTTTTCACATGCGTTATTCTGTCTCTCACTGTTCAAATAATCCTACCATTAAAATTATAGACTGAACATTTCTTTGTCAGTGGGCAAACGTACAAAATCAGCAGGGGATCAAATACATTTTTCCCTCACTGTATCTGATAATGGCAGAAAGCTTAAATTATTGTTAATCTAACTGCACTGTCCAATTTCCAGTAGCTATTACAGTGAAATAATACCATGCTATTGTTTGAGGAGTGCGCACAGTTATGAACATAAAAATGTATTAATAAACCAATTTGGCACATTTGGGCAGTCTTGATTCAACATTTCTAACAGAAATGCAATGGTTCATTGGATCAGTCTAAAACTTTGCACATACCCTTCTGCCATCTAGTGGCCAAAATCAAATTTGTGCCTGTGCTGGCATAATACATTACAGACTTTCTCTTGCATTTCAAAGATGGTACAAAAAAAATACATGTTTTTTTACTTTGTATTATCTTTTACCAGATCTAATGTGTTATACTCTCCTTCCTTAATTTAACATTTCCACAAACTTCAAAGTGTTTCCTTTCAAATGGTATAAAGAATATGTGTATCCTTGCTTCAGGTTCTGAGCTACAGGCAGTTACATTTTGGTATGTCATTTTAGGCGAAAATTGAAAAAAAGGGGTGGATCCTTAAGAGGCTTTAGGGACGTGGTGGTGACATCATACTGACAATATACCATGGCCAGCGATGACTGTTGTTTAATAGTATCTGTTAATTCACAGCAATGAGCCACCACAGAGATAAGACCTGGTCCGTATGTATGAAGTGTCAAGGTGTTTCCACATATATTCTTCTTTAAAATAACTGATCTCAGTCCTCTTAAAAGTGAACTCTGGGGTAAAAAAATTAACAAAATAACTCAGTTCTCTTTATATTCACACTGCCCTTGCCTTTGAATGAGGACTCAACTCTTTTGCTAGTTAACTTCACCTATTTTGTGGTCTGAGTCCTGTTTGCATTGACATTGCTATGTTTAGAAAGGAAACAAGATATTTTTCCAACATTCACTCAATGCCCATTATTTTGGGGTGGCAGGTAGCCTAGTGGTTAGAGTGTTGGGCCAGTAACCGAAAGGTAAGTAAAAATCTGTCGTTCTGCCCCTGAACAAGGCAGTTAACCCACTGTTCCTGACTTGCCTAGCTAAATAAAAGGTTAAATAAAAATAAAAAATGCACTATGGGACAAGCCATACCATCAGAACCTGTTATCGGACAGCCAGAGATGTACCTACATACATTTTGGAAGCTAATAGTTTGCATTCAGTTAAAAAAACAAGGCATACAAATTATAATCAAAATACAATATTTACATGTAAAAATGACTGGTAACAGGATAAATGGCAGAATAATAATTGCAGATTAAACACTGCTTTAATTGAAAATTGTGAACTCCAAATTGTACTGCCAACCTGCACATTTGTTTTTGGCACCAATGTGAGGTGCTAGGAGTGGGAATAATGAGTGAACCTTGTAAGCTTTGTGTTCACATTCTACAAAAAAAGGGAACCAAACCGGAGACTTCAAGTGAACCGAACTCAGACCAGCTCTCGAGATGGTTTCAGTTTGGTTTGCTTTGCGGATCTTTTGAGTGGTCTGAGTTCCTTTGGAGAAGTCACACTGCACATACATTTAAGCAAACCAAACTCAGTACACAACAATTGGCTGAAAGGAACCAAGTGTGAAAGCACCCTTAGAGTATGAATGCTGATCTAGGATCAGAGCTCCACTGTCCATGTAATCTAATTCATTGTGATCTAAAATGAAAAACTGATCCTAAATCAGCACTCCTACTCTGGGACGATTGATACATACTGAAAGACCCTGTGGCTTTGGGGGTGTGCCTACCTGTCGATCTCCAGTGAATGCACGTTGTAGCTGCTTTGTAGCTTATACTTGCCCGGGCGGGCCATTGGATCGATTGTCACATTGTTTTTGTACCTTGTTGTGAAACGAGGACAGGAGGAGAGAAGGCAAGGGAAGCAGAGAGAAAGATGAAAAGGAGGAAAATAGAGTTTAAAAAGTACAGATCAGAATCAGGAGAGACAAGAAAGAGAAGCTAGGTAGACACCAGAGATGTATAGTGTGTTTTACAGTGTTTTAGTGCAATGACACGAGGATAGGACTGAGAGAACAATTGCTGATGCTCTATCCATAAGGGATTGGATTTGGTGTGTACTGTGTTAGTGATCAGTTGGTCATGTCAAGGTTAATCCAGGGTGGTGTGTGCGCGTGCGTAAGTGTGTATGTGCGCAGTACTCACCAGACAACCCGTGGGTCAGGCCATCCAGAGACGGTGCAGTGCAGCCTGACACACTGCTTCTCCCACACCGTGTGGGAGCGAGGCTTAATCACAAACTCCGGGGCATGCATCAGGCTATCTTCATTCATACACTTGTGGTACTCCTCGTTCTCATAGATCTGGGGATCAGCGTGTTCATTTACCCTTTATAGAGCCACCATATGGCATATATAGAGCCTTCACAATAACACATTCTCAGGTGCTACCTCCAGAAGACTGTGGAAAACATTTGAGGCATTCCCCATGAATTCATAAAACATTTACGATGCCTCCTTGAAGCAAACAAAGCATTTACAAGGCATTTGCTCGGGAATTAATTTCTTAGAGCTGAATCCAATAACCCTTAACACATCATCCTACAATGCTCTCTGAACACTGAATGTACCACCCAGTGGCATGATGTGCTGGCAGAAGGGTGATAGTGTAAAAACAGTGTGTTCCCCACTCAAGGGACACTGTAGCTCTTATGATCCTCCTGAGTGAATGAGGCAGGATATTCCTTGACATAAACATTTGAATGAGGAACACAAATAACCTTCCAAGGGAAGGGGAAGCAGAGTAGAATGAATCCATGGAAAGAAACATTGCTCTTATGACAATACATTTCCTGTGATACTTTGCTAATAGATTTCTTACGGTATTCCCATCTATGATAGCAATTTAGTGATTATTGTCCTCTGTGATGTCACAAACGTGAATATTCTTCTCTGTGATGTCACAAAGGTGAATAGGTCGTTATCAATAAAATGTTATAGTGTAAAACGGTGCAGAGCGTTTGATTTGGCTGCTGGGGGCCAAGGAGACCCCAGCTCGGCTAAAACCATTGATAACTACGTGCCGGTTTCAAGTGATTGTTAAATAAATGTTATAACTATTTGGTTTTAATATCATCACCTTGAAGAGTATTGTCAGAACTACACGTTTCTGATTATTCCACATTTAGCTCTATCATCATCAGAGTTATACAGCAAATAACTGCATGCTTTTCATGACCAGTAAACATTAGTTTATGATTTATTTTCAGATACGTGAGGGTAGCCTATCCATTTGGGATGTAGCTAGCTAGCTAAGCAAACAACGTGTAATTTAGGTCGCTTCATTAGAGATTAGGCTTTTGGAAAGAGCTTGACATCGGCAAGTCCTCGTCCTGATAAAGCTGTCAGTCGGACAACTGTCATCACCACTATAGATGGCAAGCAAATCAAACAACACTTGGATATAGCCATCTAGTTCATCCCCTGAACGTTAGCTCGTTAACTAGCCATATTGACGTGGTCCGTTAATGAACCTAAACCATTCATACTTGAAAGGTATAGTTCACTTGAAGTTTTTATCACTCAAATATCCAATTAACGGGGGCCAATATTGAGAGATATTGTGAGTCTATGCTCACGTATCTTAAATGACATGATCAGTTGATGTTTACTGATCATGAAAGGTATGCCGTTACTTGCTGTATAACTCTGATGATAGAACTAAATGTTTTGCATGGAATAATCTGACAATTGTAGTTCTGTCTATGTTCTTCAAGAGGTGATGAGATTACAACCAAAGAGTTGACATTTATTGAACAATCCCTTGAAAATGGCATGCGGTTGACAATGGTTTTAGAGGAGCCCCCCTGCTACAGCAGGAAAATAATCCTCCAGCAAAAGGAAATGTGAATTATTATGCGGATCAAATAAATGGGCATTTGTTTGTAGGGGTTGATACATTTTACATTAGGGCAAATCAAGTCTGAAATTTGTAAATGGAAATTACAAACTTTGCAAGCCTTTTAAAACCTTGAATACACTACAAGTTCGCATTTACTGCTGTCTAATAAACAAAAGTGATCAAACGAAGATCATACAACTGTACTCTTCTCTTTGATGGCACTGAGGGAAACGATGTCGCTCTGTGATGTAACAAGAGATGGTATTGTTCAGTCAGAAGTCATCAAACTACCCCATTATGATGTTACGAGGGAGAGTATTATCCAGCATTCCCAATGTAATGTCACAAAGGAATTCCGGTATCTACTGTAGGGCTGCACGATATGGGCCAAAAATTGAATTGCGATTTGTTTAACCAAATATTGCGATTGGATTTGCGGTATAATTCCAAACACTTCGGTGAACTGTTGGAATTATAGAAATACAATTATTTATTTTAAGAAGCAAAGTGAAAAGCAGCATCGTTCATGTTTGGAACAATGAGGGGGTTTGATTAATCTCGCCGTGATTTGCACCGGGCAATAGTTGATTGCATTCGTTCCTGGAGCTGGGCTGGTTCCCGGGCGTGAGCCAGGTGCCCGGTTCAAAACCCACCGCGAAATCAGCTCAAAACAAAGTGACGTAGGAGCACGTGGAGTAATGAGTAGGATTCACTCAAAGTCTAAGGATTTTGTGTTTTCACATGCAAAAGTGATTGCTTTCAAGCTTTATCTCCCTTCCAAATGAGTTAGAAAATTCAAACATTTATTTTCTGGAAAATAGATGTATGTTTCTGGACGATGCACCATGCTGCCTTGTTGACAAAATTACCGAGCGGCACAGATCTGTTTGATTTGAGAATGGCCGAGCATAATCTAATCCGCCCAACGTGTTGACTGCATTTGACCTAACAAAACAGCATGCAACCTTAGAGTGAATCTAACAACTAGGCAGAGGAACTGCGCTGCTTGAGTGACAGGGAGTGGGGTTTTGTGTGAAGCAGCCACGAGAGGGAGGCAATATTGCGACCGGAGTATGGGCGAGTGGGTGTGTCGAAAGGAAAGTAGTGGGCGTGTGGAAAGGAGTGGGTGTGTCGAAAGTCCTCTGCTATTTTGATTGAGCTGTTTATTTGTTCTTCCGTTTCTTACCATAAACTACCGTACATTGATCTACCTTACCGCGAGAGTTTGTACTACTGTTTCGAAGCCAGCGGATGAGTCGGAGTAGTACTTAGTTTAACACAAATAATTGTAAATTGTCAGTAATAAAACTTTCATTTTTTTATTAAAAGTACTGATGGGTGTACTGTTGCTTCATGGGTTTGCTTACTTTGACTGTCCCCTTGATATTGGCTACTAGGTAGCTACGGTAGTGCTTGTCAAGCTGGAGCGAAGGGCACTGTGTCCTGGTGTTGTTGCCGTTCATTCCCTCCCCTCAAGGTGACATCTAGATGGTTATCAATATTAGTTATTTCTTGTGTAGGCTGCTATTCTACTTGAAATAAAATAATGGGAGAGAAAAAAATGGCCATGTTAGCTACCGCCGGCAACACAACCGTGATACCAAGTAAGAAGCAACTCAGTTCGGGTCGCTCTGCAGCCTAATCAAACCCATAAAACCATAATACGCTTTCCATACACCCACTCCTTTCGACACACCCACTCGCCAAAACTCCGGTCACCAAATTGGGCTGCAGTTAGAGGAGAACCTGTTACATGCGGCTGAGTGGCGTTCCAAAATATTGCATGCTTCTGCAAAATGGATATATGTCAATATTGCGATTTTGTGAATTCAATTAATTGTGCAGCCCTACTGACATCTATGACATGACAAAGACTCAATATTCCCCATTATGATATCACGAAGGAGCATATTATGCCGTATTCCTCAATGTGATGTGATAAAGGGAAACTGCCCTCTGTGACATCAAAGAATCCTGCACTAACCCTCTTGCTCAGGGAGATGCGCCCGGCTGATTCGCGCACGGACACCTTCCTAGACGTCTGCTCCGTCCTCTCCATCTCCAACCCACTGGTGAACAGATTCCTCCGGGCCATATATCCAGCACTCTCCTTCACCCGGGCCTCCTCCGTATCTGAAAGCCCACTGGCATACTCCTGACTAAGGTGGGGGAGGAGTGGGCAGTGGGGTCATTTTCATGGTCATTGGTCAGAATCACTCACTGAAATCAAAATGTCCCTGACTTCTCCACATCACTAAGGTTCATAGGTCGTTGACTCGTTTACCTGCCCCTGAAGATGGGCACTACATAGCCGATGATCTGGTTCTCTTTGTCCATAGCCAGGTAGGTGGGCTTGGCTCTCTTGGGGATTGGGCTCAGTCTGCTCTCCTCCAGCCCAGAGTATGATGCACTAAGTCTAAGACACAGGATAGTGTCAATACAGCAGTGTCAACCTAACACAGTGTAATAACATCAAGTCATGTCAATGTAATCTGAAGGGCTGGATGAGGAGGAGAAAGGTTTGTATTATTGGGTATATTAATCATCAACAAGGAGGGTGGCTTGGATGGGTTTAGCTGTGTTTCTAATAAATATCTCGAACTGTGCAAAGAAGAAAGAGAAAACCCTTTGCACAGCAGAGCAATGACTACCAACAAACCTGGTCTAGCTATAAGGGATATGCATTGCTCTTTCATGCAGTGTAATGACATGTCTGCAATGACAAAACAAAAGACAGAATTAAGACAGGGTCGATCGTCTGTCGTCACCAGTGTGCAGTTTTGATACTTGTTTTAATATATCAAACTCTTTAAACATAGGACCAACGAAAAAACATTAAAAAAAGGACCAATGAGATGGAATGAAACAAAACATTGTGGTCATAGGAGAGTAGGTGAAGGGAAGAAAAAATAAACTCAGCAAAAAAAGAAACATCCTTTTTTCAGGACCCTGTCTTTCAAAGATCATTTGTAAAAATCCAAAAAACTTCACAGATCTTCATTGTAAAGGGTTAAACACTGTTTCCCATGCTTGTTCAATGAACCATAAACAATTAATGAACATGCACCTGTGGAACAGTCGTTAAGACACTAACAGCTTACAGACGGTAGGCAATTAAGGTCACAGGTATGAAAACTTAGGACACTAAAGAGGCCTTTCTACTGACTGAAAAACACCAAAAGAAAGATGCCCAGGGTTCCTGCTCATCTGTGTGAACGTGCCTTAGGCATGCTGCAAGGAGGCATGAGGATTGTAGATGTGGCCAGGGCAATAAATTGCAATGTCCGTACCGTGAGACGCCTAAGACAGCGCTACAGGGAGACAGGACGGACAGCTGATCGTCCTCGCAGTGGCAGACCACGTGTAACAACACCTGCACAGGATCGGTACATCCAAACATCACACATGCGGGACAGGTACAGGATGGCAACAACAACTGCCCGAGTTAAACCAGGAACGCACAATCCCTCCATCAGAGACGCTGGACTGAGGGCTTGTAGGCCTGTTGTAAGGCAGTTCCTCACCAGACATCACCGGCAACAACGTTGCCTATGGTCACAAACCCACCGTCGCTGGACCAGACAGGACTGGCAAAAAGCGCTCTTCACTGACGAGTCGCGGTTTTGTCTCACCAGGGGTGATGGTCGGATTCGCGTTTATCGTCGAAGGAATGAGCGTTACACCGAGGCCTGTACTCTGGAGCGGGATCGATTTGGAGGTGGAGGGTCCGTCATGGTCTGGGGCGGTGTGTCACAGCATCATCGGACTGAGCTTGTTGTCATTGCAGGCAATCTTAACGCTGTGCGTTACAGTGAAGACATCCTCCTCCCTCATGTGGTACCCTTCCTGCAGGCTCATCCTGACTTGACCCTTCAGCATGACAATGCCACCAGCCATACTGCTCGTTCTGTGCATGATTTCCTGCAAGACAGGAATGTCAGTGTTCTGCCATGGCCAGCAAAGAGCCCGGATCTCAATCCCATTGAGCACATCTGGGACCTGTTGGATCGGAGGGTGAGGGCTAGGGCCATTCCCCCCAGAAATGTCAGAAAACTTGCAGGTGCCTTGGTGGAAGAGTGGGGTAACATCTCACAGCAAGAACTGGCAAATCTTGTGCAGTCCATGAGGAGGAGAAGTACTGCAGGACTTAATGCAGCTGGTGGCCACACCAGATACTGACTGTGACTTCTGATTCAGGGACACATTATTCAATTTCTGTTAGTCACATGTCTGTGGAACTTGTTCAGTTTATGTCATTCATACAAATGAATGACATAAATACAAATATCATACAAATATTTACACATGTTAAGTTTGCAGAAAAGAAACGGAGTTGACAGCGAGAGGACGTTTCTTTTTTTGCTGACTTTACAAAGGATCTCAGCTGAAAGCCTACACACCTGACAACACAAACCAAACATCCAACACAACCATTATTTAGGTTGCACCAAATTGATTCTCCCAAGTACATCAACACGTAATTAACAGTGCAGTGCCTTATAGGCAACAACAAAAAAATGCTAGACAATATGAAACAGTGCCATATGTATCTCCTATGTGTGCATACAATGTACACTGAGTGTACAAATCTTGCTCTTTTCATGACAGACTGACCAGGTGAATCCAGGTGAATTCTATGATCCATTATTGATGTCACTTGTTAAATCCACTTCAAATCAGTGTAGGTAAAGGGGAGGACACAGGTTAAAGGTTCTTATTCTCACTTATTTTTTTAAAACTGCATTGTTGGTTAGGGGCTCGTAAGTAAGCATTTCACTGTAAGGTCTACCACCTGTTGTATTCAGCGCATGTGACTAATACAATTTTATTTGAAATTCCCAATCTCTCCCTCATACCATCATGGCTACCTAATCACCACCAGCTTCCCATTGGCTTGTTTATCCCGTCTCCTCCCCCTGTAACTCTTCTCCAGGTCATTGCGGTAAAAGAAAATAAGTAATCTTACCTGGTAAAATAAGGGTCAATAAATAAATAAATGTAGATAGATTACGATAAGGATGAATGGGAATGGGAATGCAGGCAAGGCAATCCCCATTCAATGAGTATTCCTAATGGAACAATTGGTATGTCTGCACAATACCAGGAAAATCTCCATAACTTCTGTTATGTCACCATCAGACTATATTAACAGCAAAAGGCTCTTCAATTCAAACATCAACAGAGGAGAAAACGTCACTTACTGAGGCTTTTTGATTTGATTTGAATCTGTCTTGTAAATACACCATTTCTATTCCCTATGCCTATGCCATAAGGACATTTCTATGCGACAAGGTAGAGTACTGTGGTTCGAACAATGGTGTCACTAACCCTAAGGCAGGGAAAGCTGGGTAAATTCCTGACAGCATGAGGTTCAACCATAAAGGCCCAAATGAAGGACCATTAGCTCCACAGACACCCTTTGACCTCCTATGCACACTGTCAAGGCCAGTGTATTTAGAGATGCCAGGTGTTCATAAGAGTGAGACCGCCAACATTTCAACAAGTCATTCAATATAGTCACAACCACTGTTGTTAGGCTGGCCATAGATTTCCAGAATAGTCTCGTAAATACTCCTATATGTCATCAATAATTCCTTAAATAAAATAATTCAAACAGCAAATAACGAACCACTGAAAGAGATTAATGACCACTGCACTCAACAGGTCTGGGAAATCCACAGGTGGAAACAATCTCCCCCCCAAAAATATGTTTTATTGTCACATCCACCTGATAGGTGCAGTGAAATGTGTTGTTTACAGGGTCAGCCATAGTAGTACAACGCCCCTGGAGAAAATGTTGGTTGAGCGCCTTGCGAAAGGGCACATTGACAGATTTTTCACCTTGTTACCTCGGGTATTCAAACCATCGAACATTCAGTTACTGGCTCAACACTCTAACCACTTGGCTACCTGCTGCTGACCCCAAATACGACCTTAACTCATAGCCAACTTTAAACCATGTCTCGAGATCATAACGCAGGAGAAGGCTCTAAGAGAAGCATGCTAAAAAGCCTTATGCACTCACGGAAAAATAGCATCTTTGTTTAGTGCGAAAGGAAGCCCACAATGGATGTACTGGCTGAACAATGATCCAAGGTCGTCTATGATCCAAGATGGCGTAGCGGTCAGATGTCTGTTTTGTCTTGTCTTGTCCCGTCCCGTGTAGATATCGTTTTCTTCGTATATATTTCGTATATATTTTTTATATTTTTAATCTCAATTTCCATCTACGGACTGAACATACTCTCATGCAACCCGCCTCTCCCAATGTGGTACGAATCTGCTATTTTTATACTTTAGAACCGGAACCCCCATCAGAAGCTAGCCAGCTAACTAGCTACTAGCTAGTAGTCAGTTATCCACTGCTAGCGGTCATCACCGTTAACTCGGCCAGCCTCAGCCTGGTCAATTCCTGAGAGTCTGCACAGTGCGATATCAACCGAGCATATCTGACTGCCTTTTCTCCACCACATCTCCGGATTCCTACCGCAAGCTCTGAACCTTTACACCGGATCATCGCAGCTAGCTGCTATCCGAGTGGCTACTCCTGGCTAACGTCTCTGTCCCGAAGCAAGCACCAGTTAGCCTGGAGCTAGCCTGGCTAGCCGAAGAGATCCTGGCTAGCCGAAGAGATCCTTCCGCCAATTCCTGGGTCCTTTACTTCCAACACGGAGCCCCCGCCGATCCACCAAGACTGGTCTACCCTCGTAACCGTCCAAGGGGGGGTTTCAGCAGGCTCTTCCGTTGCGACGTCACCCGGAGGCCCATCTGCTAGCCTGCTAGCCCCAGCCTGCTAGCTGTCTGAATCGCCGTGTCTCCAGCTCGCCTAGCTACTCACTGGACCCTATGCCTCTCCCTAATGTCAAAATGCCTTGTCTATTGCTGTTTTGGTTAGTGATTATTGTCTTATTTCACTGTAGAGCCTCCAGCCCTGCTCAATATGCCTTAGCTAGCCCTTTTGTTCCACCTCCAACATGTGGTGACCTCACCTGGCTTAAATGGTGCCTCTAGAGAAAAAAACCTCTCTCATCATCACTCAATGCCTAGATTTACCTCCACTGTACTCACATCCTACCATATCCTTGTCTGTGCAGTATGCCTTGAATCTATTCTTCCACGCCAAGAAATCTGCTCTTTTTACTCTCTGTTTCCCGAACGCACTAGACAACCAGTTCTTATAGCCTTTAGCTGTACCCTTATCCTACTCCTCCTATGTTCCTCTGGTGATGTAGAGGTTAACCCAGGCCCTGGAGCCCCCAGCATCACTCCCATTCCCCAGGCGCTCTCATTTGTTGAATACTGTAACTGTAAAAGCCTTGGTTTCATGCATGTTAACATTAGAAGCCTCCTCCCTAAGTTTGTTTTATTCACTGCTTTAGCACACTCCGCCAACCCAGATGTCCTAGCCGTGTCTGAATCCTGGCTTAGGAAGGCCACCAAAAATCCAGACATTTCCATCCCTAAATGCAACATTTTCCGCAAAGATAGAACTGCCAAAGGGGGCGGAGTTGCAATCTACTGCAGAGATAGCCTGCAAAGTTCTGTCATACTATCCAGATCTGTGCCCAAACAATTTGAGCTTCTACTTCTAGAAATTCACCTTTCCAGAAACAAGTCTCTCACTGTTGCCGCTTGTTATAGACCCCCTTCAGCCCCCAGCTGTGCCCTGGACACCACATGTGAATTGATTGCCCCCCATCTATCTTCAGAGTTCGTCCTATTAGGTGACCTAAACTGGGACATGCTTAACACCCTGTCCGTCCTACAATCTAAGCTAGATGCCCTCAATCACACACAAATTATCAAGGAACCCCCCCCACCCTCTTCTCCTTCACGCAAATCCAGACAGCTGATGTTCTGAAAGAGCTGCAAAATATGGATCCCTACAAATCACCTGGGCTAGACAATCTGGACCCTCTCTATCTAAAATGATCCGCCAAAATTGTTGAAACCCCTATTACTAGCCTATTCAACCTCTTTAGTATTGTCTGAGATCCCCAAAGATTGGAAAGCTGCCACGGTCATCCCCCTCTTCAATGGGGGAGACACTCTAGACCCAAAAAGACGCAAACTGTTATAGACCTATATTTTTCCTGCCCTGCCTTTCTAAAAATCTTCAAAAGCCAAGTTAACAAACAGATCACCGACCATTTTGAATTCCACCGTACCTTCTCCACTATGCAATCTGGTTTCCGAGCTGGACATGGGTGCACCTCAGCCACGCTCAAGGTCCTAAACGATATCATAACCGCCATCAATAAAAGACAGTACTGTGCAGCCGTCTTCATCGACCTGGCCAAGGCTTTCGACTTTGTCAATCACCGCATTCTTATCGACAGACACAATAGCCTTGGCTTCTCAAATGACTGCCTCGCCTGGTTCACCAACTACATCGCAGATAGAGTTCAGTGTGTCAAATCGGAGGGCCTGTTGTCCAGACCTCTGGCAGTCTCTATGGGGGTGCCACAGGGTTCAATTCTTGGGCAGACTCTTTTCTCTGTATATATCAAAGATGTCGCTCTTGCTGCTGGTGATTCTCTGATCCACCTCTAAGCAGACGACACCATTCTGTATACATCTGGCCCTTCTTTGGACACTGTGCTAACAACTACAAACGAGCTTCAACGCCATACAACACTCCTTCCGTGGCCTCCAACTGCTTTTACATGCTAGTAAAACTAAGTGCATGCTCTTCAACCGATTGCTGCCCACACCCGCCCGCCCAACTAGCATCACTACTCTGGATGGTTCTGACTAAGAATATGTGGACAACTACAAATACCTAGGTGTCTGGCTAGACTGTAAACTCTCCTTCCAGACTCACATTAAGCATCTCCAATCCAAAATTAAATCTAGAATCGGCTTCCTACTTCGCAACAAAGCCTCTTTCACTCATGCCGCCAAACATACCCTCGTAAAACTGACTAACCTACCGATCCTTGACTTCCGGCGATGTTATTTACAAAATAGCCTCCAACACTCTACTCAGCAAACTGGATGTAGTCTATCACGGTGCCATCCGTTTTGTCACCAAAGCCCCATATACTACCCACCACCTCGACCTGTATGGTCTCGTTGGCTGGTCCTCACTACATATTCGTTGCCAAACCCACTGGCTCCAGGTCATCTATAAGTCTTTGCTAGGTAAAGCCCTGCCTTATCTCAGCTCACTGGTCACCATAGCAACATCCACAGCAGGTATATTTCACTGATCATCCACAAAGCCAACACTTCCTTTGGCCGCCTTTCCTTCCAGTTCTCAACTGCCAATGACTGGAACAAATCGCAAAAATCTCTGAAGCTTTAGTCTCATATCTCCCTCTCTATCTTTAAGCATCAGCTGTCAGAGCAGCTTACCGATCACTGTACCTGTACACAGCCAATCTGTAAATAGCACAACCAACTACCTCATCCCCCTATTATTACTTGACTTGCTCTTTTGCACCCCAGTATCTCTACTTGCACATCATCATCTGCACATCTATCACTCCAGTGTTAATGCTAAATTGTAATTATTTCGCCTCTGTGGCCTATTTATTGCCTTACCTTCCTACTCTTCTACATTTGCGCACACTGTACATAGATTTTTCTATTGTGTTATTGACTGTTCGTTTGTTTATGTGTAACTCTGTGTTGATGTTTTTGTCGTACTGCTTTGCTTTATCTTGGCCAGGTCGCAGTTGTAAATGAGAACTTGTTCTCATCTGGCCTACCTGATTAAATAAAGGTGAAATAACAATAAAATAAAAAATAAAAAACATCTTAATAGGGAAACAAGACTTCAAGGAAGTAAACCATTAAAACTGGGGTTTAGACAACTAGGGCAGAGAATCTACACCATAGCTCACATTCCCAAAAACATGGTATGCATGGATCAGGATGTTATTTCAGTCTATAGGCCATGGCAAAGGGCGATACCATAACACTTCATTATGCAACACAGTGCATTCCTTTAAAGCTTGCTTATACCCAGCCAGCATCCAACATTTATGACGACAGAGTCGATGTGAATCTGAGATGTTCTATTTCTGGTCAACTGAACTATAGTGGGAACTAGGAGAAGGTTGTCTTAAAAGAAAAAAGTGCATTAGTTCAAAAGCAGACAGAGCAGTGTGCAACAGACACCAATATGCCACAGTATCCATGCAACGGGCTACTTGGAACTTCATGCAGGATTCACAGACATATTATTTTTGTGGAATGGTTTTAGAGAAAAGAGATAAGGTTGGAGAACGTTACTGGAGTGGTCAAACGCATTAATACTGCAGGTGTAGAAGCAGGAAGTAGAAGAAGAATGATTTAACGCAGAGAAATGAGGGTTACTATGCAGGACCGACTGATGTGGAGGTCATGGATGGCATGGGAAAAGTTGACAGGAGTATGAGATAGGAAGTAAGGTGGGTGAGGGTGATGGGGTTACAAGGGCAGCAGGGCCATCTTCTAACACCAGTATGGAGAGGATGCATGGATATGGGCCAGAGTTACTGTACTGCAGGGCATCCTGCTCCTCCTTACCCCCTGCTGGCACTGAGACTGGCACTGGCTCTGCTGCGGGTGGCATAGCTGCTGCTGCTCGACTGGTACTGGCTAATAGCCGACTCCACCTCCTTGCTGCGGTAGCCACGGTCATAGTGGCGGTGCTGTTTCTGGTAGAAAGGTATGGATCCAGACATTCTGCACGGTGTTCCTGGCACGAGCACTGAATTCCCACAGAGTCTCTTGTAGTCTGCCTGTCTGCTTAGCTAGTGTTTGAGAATGGTTTTGTTCAATACAGTTAAAGCATTGCTGCGAAATGTACTTTTAGTTGTTTAATGTTTCGGTTTCATTTACAATTTGGCTTGATGATACTTGTTGTTATTTTATTATGTTACTTGAAATAATCACAGAGGAAAGGTCATGACCTTCATTGTCTCTATTGGATTAGGGGGGAAATTACATTGATTGCGCCAGATCAATATCTTCATGCTCTGTACACAACTCAAGTGTAGCCTGCTATCAACATCAGTGGATAAGGAATAAAATGCACAACTTCTTCTGATAGTGAAATTAGCCAAATTGATTCGGTAGATGCAGAATTGAAATATTTTGATTTTTTTTCTAAATAAATCGACTGGTGTAGGATTTCCAGATTCCATAGTTTTGAAAATACTTTACGGCTGTTCTAAACAGCAATAGGCACAGGATGTTAACTGACATGAGTGGAGGGCAACAGGTGCACTGGTCCAGTAGTTGTTCAATCCAATAGGGCATGGTTTTAATATAAGAAGAGCCTGTGAATCTGAAATTCCAAATTGCAGTGTGCGACTGAGGCTGGCATAGCACAGGGTTCACATTGCAAACAATCACACCATCAAAATGCACACTAAACATAGAATAATATTCAACAACGAATTACGAAAAAATGATCTCTGGTTACTTCTATGTTGCTGATGAAGCAGAAATCGTATCAGTTACTCGTATCGAAATAACTTACCTAGGCCCAAAAAGCCACCAACTGCTGAAAGCAAAGGAACAAGGTATCCAACTCCAGGTGTAAGTCAACGAAGCTTGATATCCAGGCAAAGCCGCAGGTAGGTGCGGTAGCAGAGGACAGGGCAGCCGTCTACACAACAAAAATAATATTGGCACTCTATGGAATGGTCAAACTGCAGTTACGTCCTTTTATGGCGTGGAGGTCCGATAAATATAGACGAGAGCAGAGCGGATTGAAGCTATCACAACTCTAGGAGAGCAGCAGACCCAACCTAGTCCAGCGACGTTTGAATAGGTTGGTCATTGACAAGTGCGACTATTTGCAACGTCAAATATTACTCTCTCTACCTGTTGGCCTATATTTTAGACTATGCCTACTGTACAAACAATGTGTAGCCTTTTATCATCAGTCAGTGTTACTGTATTTTTGACACCACTTATTGGAGAGAGTATAGCCTAACTCATCATCACTGTCCCATTAATGGAATACTTTATACATTTGATATTTAAACATGGGTATTTCCTCTTACAGCAGACCTTAGATTTATTCATGACTATCAAGGTTATTGCCATTGTATCATATTCACATATAGAAAGGTCACTTTATGCCTGACACCTGAACACCTGGTTTCCTGGCAGCCCTATATGCTCCTCTGATCGATCTTATTGGGCTGACCCCATAACTTGGACTTTATCTTTAAATGGAATAAATGGTGTAATTTCCGGTCTCATATTGTGCCAATGTTCAGTATTCCTACACTTCCCTAACGGTTGTCTTGGCTCCTCACAATATCTAAGAGAGCTTCAGCTGTGTCTGTGACTAAGTATAGCCATGCTATTGTTGCCTGTGTCACATCTAACAAATGCCAGTTAGCATTGTGTGTGTGCGTGCATGAAAGAGAGAGAGAGAGCACGTGCCCATGTTTTATCATGTGGGTGGAGCCCTACTCCTTGCAGTCATTAGCCTTTTGACCCTGCATGTGAAACTGACAAATGTGACATCCTCTGAGGAGTGATTGAATACTAAGGCTCCTGCTTTGTTATGAGGCGATGAAGGATCTTACAGATTACACAAAACACTGTAGGACCACTAGTCTGTGATTCTTTCTTTGCTTGAATAACTTTCCAAGACGGGTCATCCACGTTTAACCTATGCCTTATTCCTTGCATCACTATACAAACGTCTTCATAATGCTATTTCCAGAATACAGATCATGAATGCATTTTTTGGTATCTTCAGTAGTTCCCACTGATAGAGAAAGCATTGACCAATCAGACACCTGTGGAGGCACATCACATATCTCTATGGTACATACAACATAACAAATGACTAGCTGTCTTTGTGTGACTGAACATCAAAGGAAATTGTGTTGCTTTTCAATAGGGTTTAAACTAAAACTACAGTAATTTACTCTAATCGATAGATAACCCCCAATTACCTGACAGCGTGGTAATCATAACTCATATGGAGGATATTTTCCTCAAAAAAGTCTTCACTCTTCAATTTAAAGCTCAAGTGCCTTCCCAACCTGGAATGTGATAAAATTGTGGGCTAATGATTTCATCCTATCACAACCTGCAGTAAATCAGAGGGATGGTCAGATGGCACTACTATGTGCTTTGTCCCAAATTTATTTTATTTAACTAGGCAAGTCAATTAAGAACAATTTCTTATTTACAATGACGGCCTACTCCAGCCAAACCCCGACAACACTGGGCCAATTGTGCACCAACCTATGGGACTCCCAATCACGGCTGAATGTGATACAGCCTGGATATTAACCAGGTACTATAGTGACACCTCTTGCACTGAGATGCAGTGCCTTAGACCACTGCACCAATCAGGAGCCCAAATGGCACCCTATTTCCTACAAGGTGCACTACTTTTGACCAGGCCCTTAAAACTGGGTAGGAGTGGGTGTGTTAGATCGTGGAGTCAGAATAATTTCAGGCAAGTCTTCTGTGAAACTCCTACTGGAAGTTGATCGATTGTGATTATGAATGAAAACGTTGTTTTAGTCCCCCCTATGAGACTAGTACCCTCAAGTGGTTGAATATGGGCAGTGCAATATGAGGTCATGTTTCCAGGCAAGATTCTATGATTGTGGTCAAACAGACACAACACACTAAATTCACTAATCAAAGGCTTATTAATGAACTGAATCAAGTGTGTTCGTATTGGTTTAATGGTCTAGAGATGTACTATTATTTTATACATGTTAATGTTATCTGAGATATTTACTGCAGCCCTCATCCTCCACATACAACACCCGTTCTGCCAGTCACATTCTGTTAAAGGTCCCCAAAGCACACACATCCCTGGGTCGCTCCTCTTTTCAGTTCGCTTCAGCTAGCAACTGGAACGAGCTGCAACAAACACTGAAACTGGACAGTTTTCTCTCAATCTCTTCATTCAAAGACTCAATCATGGACACTCTTACTGACAGTTGTGGCTGCTTTGAGTGATGTATTGTTGTCTCTATCTTCTTGCCCTTTGTGCTGTTGTCTGTGCCCAATAATGTTTGTACCAAGTTTTGTGCTACTACCATTTTGTGTTGCTACCATGTTGTTGTCATGTTGTGTTGTCATGTGTGCTGCCTTGCTATGTTGTTGTCTTAGGTCTCTCTTTATGTAGTATTGTGCTGTTTCTCTTGCCGTGATGTGTGTTTTGTCCTATATTTATATGAACTCAGCAAAAAAAGAAACGTCCCTTTTTCAGGACCCTGTCTTTTAAAGATCATTCGTAAAAATCTAAATAATTACACAGATCTTCATTGTAAAGGGTTTAAACACAGTTTCCCTTGCTTGTTCAATGAACCATAAACAATTAATGAACATGCACCTGTGGAACGGTTATTAAGACACTAACAGCTTACACAGACGGTAGGCAATTAAGGTCACAGTTATGAAAACTTAGGACACTAAGACAGCGCTACAGGGAGACAGGACGGACAGCTGATCATCCTCGCAGTGGCAGAACAAGTGTAACAACACTTGCACAGGATCGGTACATCCGAACATCACACCTGAGGAACAGGTACAGGATGGCAACAACTGCCCGAGTTACACCAGAAACGCACAATCCATCAGTGCTCAGACTGTCCGCAATAGGCTGAAAGAGGCTGGACTGAGGGCTTGTAGACCTGTTGTAAGGCAGGTCCTCACCAGACATCACCGGCAACAACATCACCTATGGGCACAAACCCACCGTTGCTGGACCATACAGAACTGGCAAAAAGTGCTCTTCACTGACGAGTCACGGTTTTGTCTCATCAGGGGTGATGGTCGGATTTGCGTTTATCATCGAAGGAATGAGTGTTACACAAAGGCCTGTACTCTGGAGCGGGATCGATTTGGAGGTGGAGGGTCCGTCATGGTCTGGGGCGGTGTGTCACAGCATCATTGGACTGAGCTTGTTGTCATTGCAGGCAATCTCAACACTGAATGTTACAGGGAAGACATCCTCCTCCCTCATGTGGTACCCTTCTTGCAGGCTCATACTGACATGACCCTCCAGCATGACAATGCAACTAGCCATACTGTTCGTTCCTGTGCAAGACAGGAATGTCAGTGTTCTGCCTTGGCCAGCGAAGAGCCCGGATCTCAATCCCATTGAGCAGGCCTGGGACCTGTTGGATCGGAGGGTGAGGGCTAGGGCCAGGGCCATTCCCCCCCCAGAAATGTCAGGGAACTTGCAGGTGTCTTGGTGGAAGAGTGGGATAACATCTCACAGCAAGAACTGGCAAATCTGGTGCAGTCTATGAGGAGACTGCAGGACTTAATGCAGCTGGTGGCCACACCAGATACTGACGGTTACTTTTGAATTTGATCCCCCCCATTATCCATTTCTGTTAGTCACATGTCTGTGGAACTTGTTCAGTTGACAGTGTGAGGTCATTTCTTTTTTTGCTGAGTTTATATTGACTGCGTCCGTCCTAGCTTTCTCATTAAATGTCTTAATCGAAATAACAGATGGCCTCTTATCCTCTTGTCGTCAGGTTATGCCATAGTCTGAGTTTATATCGAGTTTTTTTTTATCCCAGCCCCCGTCCCCGCAGGAGGCCTTTTTACCTTTTGGTAGGCCGTCATTGTAAATAAGAATTTGTTTTTAAGTGACTTGCCTAGTTCAATAAAGGTAAAATATTTTTTTTTATAATCATTTATGTTTACTGTTCCTTTGGCCTATGACAAGGGGGTGGGGCTCAACTAGTGTAGAACTGTTGAAAATGGCTTAGCTATAATCATTCTATTTTTGTATATGTTTTGTAAAATGAAGGAAATCAGATTTTTAATATAATTACAATTGTGTCACCAAAGGCACAGGAAGATGCATTTATTTTCTCCGTATTTGGGCATATGTCAAGAATGTCTTTTGAGAAAACACCATTAACTCGTCGGGGTTTGCCAAAGTACAAATTAACTGATTTACGATCATTTACATAAACTATGTATAGTCAAAGCTAAAAAAAACATTAAAGACATATCTAAACATGTATTGTTTTATTGTACGGCGCAAAATATAATTGAATACAAATACAAATTATTTAGAGATTTTAAAATCCTCCCCATTTCCCGAAGTTGGTTTGGCCTACATTGCCTGTAAGGAACCATTATTAGGAAGTTAGGGCGGTGGTTGAGAGAGAGGGCAGCACGGGCTAACTGACTATACAGCTTCTCGGAATTAGGTAGGTCTTATATTTGCTTAGTTGAGCGTAAAACGTATTATTTCACCTGCTAATTCCATGCTATTTTTAAACTGTAATTAATATCGCTTAAAATGTCGAAGTTACACGCGTGTGTTCATGTGAAAGTGTGTATGTGTTTTGTGGCAGACTAGCTAGCGGGGCTAGCAAACTACCTCTATCGGCTTGTTCGCTGCCAACATGACAGTATTTCCTGCACGGCGAGAAATAACGTTTCCTTCTAACTAGCACATTGAACGTTTTACATTCCATATAACAGGCCGTACAGTAGTTGGTAAATTATTATAACGACGCAAATATGTGTACCAAAACAAACTAGCGTAGCGGACGTCCTGTCTTTATGGTTTTATCTCAACATTGTCGCTAACGTCACCAGTGTGTTTCGAACCGCATTAGCGTGAAGGTGGTTTACTTTCAAAATAAAAGTCCCCCATTGAAACTGATGCAAACGGTTAAACATTGTCGAATCATGACACAATTGGCCTAGATCATGCTACGCAAGGTTGTCATGTTATAAGTTCAACAAAATACAATTGTTAGGTAATTTGACCCTATAAAATCTGAAATCGCACTGTGGGTGTATTTGAATTCACAATTGCATTGAGGTCATACTTCTATGCACTGTACAGTCTATGTAACACATGTTAGCGTCTTGGCCCTTATTGAAAGACTTTGACTGTGGGAATACACATTGGTTGACTGATTAGCTTAATGTTGCTCATTTCAGTCCCACAATAAGAGCTAAGACGCCTATACTTGTGGAAACTCTACATAGTTATGTTCTGTGAGTGTCTGAGTAGGCTGATGATCAATTTCATGGGTGCACATTAGGTTAGGATGTGCAATATTAATGTTCCATACACATAGGTTGACTGGGATACTTCAGGGTTTTGGCAATGAGTCCGATTAACTTGTGGATACCATTTTTGTCTGTGTCCAGTATGAAGGACATTGGCATTGGCTCGCGAAACTACCTCTAACTAGTGCAATGACTGGAAGTCCATGGGTGTCTGCTAGCATGACTTCCAGTGGTTGTTTCAGAGTCCCGAAATAAGAGCTAAGACGCTAATATTTGTTCAAACTCTACAAAGTTTTGTTCTGTGAGTCCTTGGGTAGGCTGATTCCCCATTTCATTGGAGAACAATTCATAGGTTAGTCTGTAGAGTGCTTATAAATAAATATGCAATTCTGAATTCAAATGCATATACAGTATGACTTGAACGTTTAATTTTTTTGGTCAAATTATAACCATTTGTATAACGTTCAAACTTTGTTTAGCATTATCTAGTCCAATTTTGCCATGATTACGCTTTTTGTATCCGTTTGCATCAATTTCAATGGGGGTCTTGTATTTTGAAGGAGAACTGCGGATTCCAACATTAGCTCATGCTAATGTTGTTCAGGTCACACAAGTCCTAACATCAGCTGTCTGTCTGTAGCTTATTGCTCATAATCATTCCAAATTTGTGTAAATTGATATTTGTGCTTCATGTTAATTTCTACAATACTATCTACGTTACATTAGGTTACGCAAGTAGTAACAGCTGGCAGCAGTTTATAGGCCCCATTCATGACGTAAACTTAACTTGGCATGAGAATTTTTCCCCCCTAAATTCTTTCTCAAAATATCATTATAGAATGTTAATGATGCCTAGACTGTCACTAGATTTCTCACCTACCCTCAATAGAAAAGTATATGTGGTCTTGGAAACAACTTCAGTCTGAATTCAGTCCCCTTTTTTTACCCTTATTTTACTAGGCAAGTCAGTTAAGAACAAATTCTTATTTTCAATGACGGCCTAGGAACAGTGGGTTAACTGCCTGTTCAGGGGCAGAACGACAGATTTGTACCTTGTCAGCTCGGGGAATTGAACTTGCAACCTTTCGGTTACTATTCCAAAGCTCTAACCACTAGGCTACCCTGCCGCCCCTCCCTTATTATTGTTCAACCTCAAATTAGAAAATTAGGTCACTGAATCAGTCTTATCCAGCCGTGTTCTGTTGCCATAATAGTGAATCAATGGTGTGGACCACTGGCTCCCTCTTACTTGCTAGGAAGGGAGGCATATTAGAGTCAGTGGCCCTCTTCAAATAAGAGGTTGTTGAACTTGCCTGAAAAGGGAATTTATTCTCACATCTGTAGTTTTTCCTATCTTGTTCAAAGGGAACAGCTAGAAACAACCTTCACAGCAGTGGAACATTTCCATTTATAGCACAGTGAGGACACATCCCTGGGGAATAATTTGCCAGAGTCTGAATTGGATTAGCCCATAGCCACAGAAAGCTGGGCATGACTAGTCAAATCTTATTTTGGGTAATGACATGAGCCAGGTTACCTGCTTGTTTTCGTAGCCCCTTATGTATCCTCAAATGTTATTGTCCCTAGAATTTAACTTCATCAAAACACGATTTCTAAGTCTGATTGAAATGGTAAAGGTTAAGTCACTTTTTAGGATATTACAAATCTGGTGATGTGGTCTTATTCAGAAAGATGCTCTTTCGACCCTTGCAGGTAAACACACAAAACAGCCAAAATGTCGAGCAAAAGGGCCAAGGGAAAGACCACCAAGAAGCGCCCCCAGAGCGCTACCAGCAATGTGTTCGCCATGTTCGACCAGTCTCAGATCCAGGAGTTCAAAGAGGCCTTCAACATGATCGACCAGAACCGCGACGGGTTCGTTGACAAGGAGGACCTGCATGACATGCTTGCCTCACTGGGTGAGTGTCTCTGAAGCCCCCCCCCTTAGCTGAGCTGAAATCTGGCCATTGTTTTCTCACAGACATTGATTCGCAAATCATTCGAGGCACTGAATGATTTGTGATATCTATTGAGTGTGCTTGTGTTGGGCTCCCTTTTAAATGATTGCATGTGTCTCTTTTGTTCACTGCTTAGTGTAGTGTTTGTGCGGACCCAGTCCGTCTTGCTGAAAGGGTTTAGGTTTGTTATGTAAGGTGATGCAGTATATTTACCCCCAGGCTAAGGTTGGGTGTCTCCCAGCTGGTAAGTTAGTGTTAGGAGAGAGGCATTCCATTGAAACAGTCGTGCATTCACAAAGAGCATGCATTTGTCCAACATTCCCTACCACCCTGTTACCAGTGTTTTTATATGATTGTAACCACTTATGCCGATTTATTATTGTAAAACTAGGTTGCTGTTGACAGGCAGTTGAATGTAATCAGTTCTAATGTGACACTTGTTTTTGTTGTTGTTTTTTTAGGGAAGAACCCGACTGATGATTACCTGGAGGCTATGATGACTGAAGCGCCTGGGCCCATCAACTTCACCATGTTCCTCACCATGTTCGGAGAGAAGCTCAACGGCACAGATCCTGAGGACGTCATCAGAAACGCTTTTGCCTGTTTCGACGAAGAAGGCACAGGTAAGCCTGTAACAAATCATTGGGTTTTTCCTTTAAGGAATTATTCCAAGTGGAATAGGAATGTTGTCAGTGTTGGGCTCTATAGATTCATACTGGTTGTAGATATTGATGATGGATGCCGTAGTTGTGTAGACAAGTTTTATTAGTCGTATGTACGGGATATGCATGGTATACATCGTCCAACCAAATGCTTAGTTGAAGTTCCTTCTCGAAAATGCAAACAACAAGAAATAATACAAATATGAACAAAGTAAATGGCAGTAGAATAGAATAAACATAGTGTAAGTTATACAGGAAGGCAAAATTTAGTCTAATATTTACACGTGTAGTGGGGGGGCACGTGTATAAATTGAGCAGTATAATACGTCTGGTAGCAGAGTGTGTGTGTGTGTGTGTGTGGCATGAATGTGTGTGCGTGCGGAGAATCAGAGCAAGTGCTCAGCAGTCTGATGGCTTGTGGATAGAAACTCGCTGAGCCTGTTGGTATCAGACCTCATTCTTAGATGCCATCTGCCCAACCGGTAAGGGCGAGAACATTTTGTGTGTGGCGTTCTTGATGAAGATACAATTCCAGAGGAGTCTGTCTTAGCTGGATAGACTGGATGTTTGGGCTGTCCATGTAACGTCCGGTGGGTTAGTCTCAAAATAATGATAAAACCAGAGTGGTATACTACGAAGCAAGCTAGAGCTACTCAGGCTTTTATCAAGCTAGCCAGCTTCAGTTAGCTACACACTCTAGGTGAGGCTTCATTCGTACTACGATGGATATTGCTCATTGAGCATGCATGTTGCACATGGCTAGTCGAACGCCAAACTCTTCATTGAGACAATGTTGAAACATCAATCCATGGGCCACTCTGTCATTTTTAATTTGTGCTGATTTCAAAATGAAAGAAGGCTATTGTGTGAAATTGACTTGTAGAATTGCCGTGTTGATTTTATTACTGATCGTTAATGCTGTCTTTGGTGTTCTTTTTCCCACTCCTATCTGTGGAACACGTTGTGGCCATAGACATATCATCTATAGAAGGGTTTGGAACCTCCAACCCTGGCAATTTTAATAAAACTAGCAATGGCTGGCAGTCTTGATTTGAATGGGAACTGCCATCGATGGGTTACGTCTATGGTTGGTTGTGGCTGTCAGTTTGCCTTTCACACATTTCTAAATACAATAGTGTGGAAACAGTTTGTAATGCAAATGCTGCCATTAAATGTGTAATGTGATTGGTATTTTAACATTACCCTTTTTCTAACACAAAAAAATATGAAATATTTTATCAGTCGTCTCCCTCAAATGAAGGGGATGATTACTATATTTGCGAGAGGGGGGGTATCTGATTTCATTGGTCCTCAACTCGTGGCTAAGACTCTTTATTCAGGATAAAGGGAGTTAGCCCTGAGTTAGCCTGCCCCAGGATTTGTTGCCATAGATATTTACCTGGCTAAAAGGCGAGGGCTCTGGTCCATATGGGAAATTCATGCTTACAAAAATACACATTGGGCATTTTGGTTTATTTCCTTAAGTATCCTTACCCCAAAACTTAATTTCAAAACCCTTGAGTGGGCTGCGGATTGTAAATACAGAAATATGCTCTCTGTCAACTTTGATAAAATGTCTTGGTTAATGTTTTTGTTTCATATTGGGTTGGCCTGATGCATGGGTTATTCATGACTCACAACCCTTCAGCATTTTTTATTTTAAATGCCCAGCATCACCGCCCGGGGGGAGTAACCATGACATGGGCATTTTCGCATACCTGTCTCACTGCGTCACCCTGTCTGTCCTCAGGTGTCATCCAGGAGGAATACCTCCGAGAGCTACTGACCACAATGGGTGACCGCTTCACAGACGAGGAGGTGGATGAGCTCTTCAGGGAGGCGCCCATCGACAAAAAGAGCAACTTCAACTACGTGGAGTTCACACGCATCCTAAAACACGGAGCCAAGGACAAGGATGATTAAGGCCACAGCCATGCCAGTCGTATTATGGTTTCTCTCTGACCCCTCCACTCTTTTACCCCCAGCTAGACCATATTGCTGCATGTCTCAGCTCTATAAACCCATGTTTAGCAAGTTGAAACAATGGCTTTGACCATACCTGTGAGCTCCCATTTCAATACTGCCAGATTTGCACATCTGTATTGAGAAATGTAGCGGGTGATGGTGAATTTGCAAAACAATGTACTAGTCTGGATGTGAAATGGAAAACGCAACTCTGGAAGCAAGCTCCTATGCTACTCAAATGGTCTGGTCTAGCTGAATTTTTACATTTTATAATAAATATAAGCTTTAAATAAAAGACTATCATCTTGTATTTTGCGCCATTCTTTACCCTATTTCAATCATGACTTAACTGTTGAAATAATATGTTGACTCTTATGTCTAGTAAGCTGATGGTTCCCTTCCTCCTGTGCTGGTATGTTATGTCCCAACAAAGAATTTTCTCATTTCCACCTAGCGTGTGTGGACGTGTTGAAGAGGGAGCTACAGTGACAGGATTAGTTTGAAATTCCTAGATAATACTAAAATCTATTAAATCTATATACAGCTGTCTTAAAGATGGCAACCACACATTTTCAGAGGAATATCTAGCAAAAAGGATTGGCAAAATATCTGAGTTAGACTGCCTGTGTAAATGCAGCCTGATGTTATCTAGATACTAATGTATCAGATCCTCCTTGTCATCAGTTTATTTTTAAGAAATTCCCAAAAGATGCATATAGCAGCAGTCTATAGACTGGATGCTTGACACTGTTACAGCAAAAAATACCAAACTGTAATGCAACAAATTTGTCGCTTTACTGAGAATAATCAAATATTACCACTTGCACTCTTAACTGTTTCGTTAATTGTGTTTTGTTCCCATCTTTACACTTTTGAAATATAAACTGCATTGTCACTTTCTCTTTAACACTTATTCTAACTTCAGTAAGTCTATTTTGGTAACTCCTGGCATTGTAGTGCCCCCTAGTGGCTTATTGAAAAATATTAACCCAGCTCCATGGCTTAGTTAATGGGGCCAATCACGACTGAGCACCTTCCTTCGTTACAGAACCACATTGGACCGGTGGATGGATCTTTCACGTGTTTTGTGGCATCCCCTGTTAGATTATGGGTGGCACTGTATTAGTTGGCCAAGAGCTGACATTTGCATACATTTTCTCTACTGTATGGTCATGGTATGTTTAGTCATGTTGCGTGTGGTTTAATAACCACCAGCCAGCAAAGGTTAATTAGTTAACATCAAAATGAATGGGGCATTCCATGAACCTGTGTTTTTGGAAAATACTTGAATCAGATGTAAATATTCCACAGCAGTCTTACTGTAGTGGTTCTGGTAACCGTAAACTATAAAAAGAGTTGCACACTCCACATATATATTATATATATATATATAATCTCTCAGTAATTTATTGGGTAAAAAAATCTACATTTTGGCATCACTGTGCCTTCAGGGTGTTCTGGTAACTAACAGAACTTTGAAGGCTAATCTGCTCTCATGATCATACAGGTTGGAACTGCCTGGTGAGTCCTGGAACAGAGCCATGGCTTTAAAGGTGAGAGGCTTCAGCTACTCAGGCAGACAAGGGCACACTTCAGTCCTCCAGGTGGGCTAGGTTGCATCTCCAGACTTCTGTGTGCTCCGGTAGGGGAGCCCCTGTGTGTGGCGTACCGCTGTATCCAGAGACACCGCTGTCAGAGACTGTCAGTCAGCTTGTATGAGTTTGTCCAATATTGCCAAGGACTCTTTCTACGCCACTGGGTCAGTTGGCCAGCTGCACTGACCCACTGTTGCAGAAGAGAAAGCCTTCCTGGACCGCCTCGGCAGTTGCTCTTCCTCCAGACAGGTCCTGCACTCCTCCGCACTGTGGAGATCATGTCTGACACAATGACCCCTCAGTGTGCTGTGCTGCCAGCTAGAGCAAGACTCTAGGTGTCTGACAGAGGCCGGACTGGTTTCTGCTCTGCAGGGGTCCACGCTTCTACGTGGACCCCTGGAGCACGCTGGTGGTGCGGCTGGTGTCGGAGAGACAGATTAGCGTGGGACAGCTGTGCACCCTCGGCCAGGCCCAGTTGGCCCTGGAGGGCCCGGGCTGTGGGATTCTGGAGCAGGTGATGGAGCAGGTACAGAGGCAGGAGCCAAGCCAGTGGAGCCCAGCAGAGCTCACTGCTGTATACGGACTGCTGCAGGCAGGAGTAGGGGAAGAGGGCAGCTACCAGGACCTCCTAAACGCTATGCACACTCCTTCTTGGTGGAGGCCATGGAGAGACACGTGCTCAAGATGTCTTTCACTTCCCACCCAGAGACAGTCACCAAGGTGATGCAGTACTTTGGGCGCCGGAACATCCTGTCGCTTCCGGTGTTTGACGCTGTGGCTGA